>CM052714.1:34538276-34663224 GCA_028551405.1 Uromys caudimaculatus | reverse complement strand
TGAGAGGAGGGGAGGGGGAAGGCGGGAGTGTCTGGGCTGAGAGGAGGGGAGGGGGAAAGCGGGAGTGTCTGGGTCAGTCTGGACTTATCTTGGCCTGCCTGCATCTTTATTTTAACTCTTCAGAACTTTCTCTAAGTATATACTCTCTAAAACTTGACAATAACCTTTCAGAGTGTCAGAGAAAGCTCCTCATGGGAAGGATCTCACAAGAAGCCTTCTACTACAAACTTGCCGAGGGGAGATTGGCAGGGAGCTGCTGACCGCTGCCAGCTATATAACTGAATATATATATATACAATATTATATTATTGTATATAATATATTATATACAATATAATATATTATATATATACTATTATACATATATATTATATATTATAATCCTTGTTCTCTAGCAGTACAGAAATCCTGGGTGGACAAGAAGTTCTGAGTTCCCAGCTCCAGCAGCTTGTAGCCCTCAGTGCTTAGCAGCAGTTGCGCTGCTGCAGTAAGCAGGTGCGGACAGCAGCAAGCGATGCTCTGTAAAACTGCAGTTCCTGCACAGACCTCAGTGTTCAGAACCTTAACCCTACGGCACCGTGGACCTAGGAAGCTCTCAGCGGTGGCTGGCTTTAACAGCTTCCAGTTAGTCTCATGTTTGGGGAGTCTCTAGTCCTCAACACTGGCCAGCATTAACAGCTGTTAGGCCGGGATCTGAAGCAGGAGAATCACACTGCAAGTTCAAGTCCTGCTTGTGCACATAAAACATTTCAGGCCAGCGTTGGCTACATGGTGAATAACAAACAAACGTACAGGGGAAAACCTGCCTCAAAAAAACAAACAACAAAAAGTGACCTACATACCCAAGCGTCTTAATGCACACCTTTAATCTCAGCATGCAGGAGGCTGAGACAGATGGATCCTTGTGAGGCCCAGGCCAGCCTGGTCTACATACTTCTAGGACAGCCAGGGCTATGCAGAAAGACCCTGTCTCAAAAACACAAACCAAAACAGGCTGAGGTGCCAAGGCTGTTGTGGGCTGTGAAGACTGTTATGCTGCTATCTCCAGTGGAGTGTTTGGGACAATATAGGAGCACTGGCTGTTTGGGTGACAGTCCTTTTGCTACAGCTGGCCAGGGTAGCAAGGGGAAACTTCAGTAGCTGTCAATTAGGGAATCAAGGTGCTTTGCCCACCAAAATTTTTGTTTCTTTACAGAAACATGAACATGAGGAATGTGTACAGTAAGAACTTAAGGAACTATCATGTTAAATCAATGGTGATTTTAACAGACTGGTGATGGATGAGTTAGAGAATTCCAGGCAAATGTTCTACCAATGAGCTGCATTACCAGCCCGCTGGTCTGTGTGTCGCTTACAGTCTTCCTACTCAGCTCCCCGAGTGCTACCATTACAAGTAGGCGTCACCACCTACCCCAAAGCCCAGGGAGGCAAGTCTCTGTCATCTGTCTCAACTGTGGAAGCCTGGTGCATTTCAGAAGTTGAGCAGAAGCAGGAAGCCAACACCATCAGCATCTGTAGTGTCTTACCTGCGCCCTCTACTGGTAAAATGCAGTACTAGCAGCAAAGGGAAAAAAGTACTGAGCCATTTTCCTTTAAAATGTGTTAGCACGCTGTGTGTTTGTTTGTGTGTGTGTGTAAATTTATTAGCTTCTGTGTGCGAGGGGGAGGGTCAGAGGACAACCCATAAGAGCCTGTCCTTTCCTTCTACTGGGTGGTGTCAGGAATCAAACTCAAATGGCGAGAGACCCAGGGTTCAGATTTTCCATTTTATTTTATTTTATTTTATTTTATTTTATTTTATCTTATTTTTTATTTTATTTTGAGATAGGGCCCCAAATTAACCTCAAACTCTCAGTCCGCCAGTCCAGGCCACTGGAGTGTTGGAACTATAGTCACTCTCCTGCATATCTAGCCAAGTTCAGGTGGGAATTATTTAAGTTTTCTTGCACAAGTTTGTCAATCACTTCATTTCCATTTTCTCTTAAAAATGAAAATGAACAAAATATAGTTTTTAAAGATGCAAATGAGGACCAGAGAGATGACTCAGGGGTTACGAAGACTTCCAGAGGACTTAGGTTCCATACCCAGCTCACAACTGTCACTCCAGGGGAAATGACACCCTCTTCTGGCCTTCCTCATACTTGGTCACAGACATGCATGAAGGCAAATCACCCATACACATAAAATGAAAATAAAAGTAAAATGAAATGAAAATAAAAGTGCAAATTCCTTCAAGTCTAGGAAATAGTATCTAACTTCACTTAAATAAAATTAGGAGTTGGGAATGATATCACACACATTTGATCTCAGTGTCTGGGAGGCAGAGGCAGGTGAGTTAGAGGTCAGCCTGCTCTACATAGTGAGATCCAAAACAGCCAGGGCTACATAGAAAGACCCTGTCTCAAAAAGCAGAGGAAGAAACAGACGTAGGTCTGAAGATGGCTCAGGGGTTAAAAGCATACACTACTCTAGCAGACAGCCTGGCTTTAATCCCAGCACCCACAGTGGGTAGCTCACAACTGCAGGTAGCTCCAGGTCCAAGTGGATCTTACACCTCTAGCCTCAGAGGGCACCTGAAGTTATGTGCATATACACACATGCACATACGCATGTTTAAAAATGAGTCTTAAAAATAAGAAAATAAATTACCTCATGCATCTGTGACAGCCCCTATTTGTAATGCCAGCACTCAGAAAGCTGAGTCAGGAGGATTATAAGAGCCCAGGCTGGCCTCCAACCCCTCTGCTGCAGCCTTCTGATGCTGGCATGACAAGCCTGACCGGATTTTGTGGGGTTTTTGAGATGAGGTCTCACTGCGAAGCCCAGGCTGGCCCTGGCTTCCCTTCTTACTCATCCCCCCAGCGTTGGCACTGTGATGTTGTGGTGCCACAGCCCTAAGTTAACAGATGTGTGTGGCAGGACATGTGATCACACTGTGAACCTTAAGACTGTGTTATTTACGACAAATATGTTTCTAGTTGTGGTGTGGCTCAGTCCTTAGCATACCATGCACCTTTAACCCGTCTGACTGTAATATAGACACACTCTTAGCACACACCTTTAATTCAAAACAATGAAGGTAATGTTAGCTTGTAGAAGAAAGCAGCCATGTTTGAAAGTGATATCTAATTGAGTGGCAGACAAAGAGATGAATCAGAGAAAGTTTTGACAGAATAGGATACGCCCAACTCTCAGGAGAACAGAGAGGAAAGGGAAGCTACTTGAGGGACAGTGCAGAGAAGGAAGGAGAGTTTTACAGTCAGGTTGAAGAGAGAACAAGCTAGACACAAGTAAAAATAGAATGAGCCAGAGAATGAGAAGGAACCAAAAGATTAGAACAAATTGATAGGGTCAGTTTGAGGCCAAGCAGGACAATTCAATGAGAGGACCAGAGAATCAAGCTTGAAATCAGTCAGCTTGGAGAGGAGTTTGAGCCAGAACAGCTGAGTTGAATCATCCAGCCAGAGCTCAGAACAAACTATGAACTACAAAGTTATTCAGCACCAAGTCTCAGAGGCAGAAACCATTCTAGGCCTAGATTAGATTGTATAGAGGCTAGAGGCTTCCAGGACTAGGCCTAGGTTTGCAGACAGAGGCAGTAAGCCTCGAAGACGACAATTACATCAGGCAAATAAAAGTTACTTTTACATATCTGTAAAGTGAGCAGAGAAGAGTCTGGGCCTAGTCTGTTCCCAGTGGTTTTCTTGCTTGTCCTGCTTTTCCTGTGAGATGTGCCTGACTCACTGGATGTCCTTCAGCTGCTGTTGGCTTAGGGGCTGAGCTTTTTTTAAATGTCAGATCTTCTCATTTCCGCCTTTGTCATAAACACCTGCATTGACGCACAGATCTATGGTTTGAATTTTATCACAAAAAAGGCCCAGCCTCCTGGAGAGATGGGTTGGCAATAAGAGTGTTTACTGCTCTTCTGGGGGACAGGAGTTTGATTTCCAGCACCCACAATGCACAGCTCACAGGCACATGTGACTCCAGCTCCAAGAGACCCAGTATGGTCTTCTGGACTCCTTAGGCACTCGCACACACAGACACACACAGAGACACACAGACACATGAATTAAATAATAATATGTATTAAAAAAGAAGAGGACCAAAGCTTTGTCTCTCTTGGCTAAAATTATGCCTATGTTAAATATAATCTTTGTGAGAAGATCTTGGTATGGAAAATGTCACAACTTAGGTTAAATCCCAATTAGCTGAAACCAGAAAGTGACTAGATGTGCAGGTCTCAGTCAATCTCACAGAAAGACACATTTCTTTTGTTGTTTGTGTTTGTGGTGGAGTACCATGTAGCCTAGAATGACCCTGAACTCCTGACTCTCCTGTCTCTACTGCTCAAATTCTGGTATTATATTCCTGTGCCTTATTGTCTAGCTGGCTTTGTATTCACTAAGTAGCTCAGGCTGACCTTGAACTTGAAGCAGTCCTCCTACCTCAGCCCCCTGAGTCCTAGACCATATGCCAAGTAGCTCCTTTCTTTAGAATTAATTCTATGTAGTAGGATAGCTGTTTTCTTTACATTCTTTTTTGTCCCTTTATAATAAAATTCATTACATTATTTTATATCCAAGAGATGATCCAATTTGTGCTGAAATTACAAATCACTCATTTTCAAATTGAGTTTAAGCCATAACTGGGGTAGTGACAAGGGACTGTTTAGGCAAGGTAAATGCCAAGAAGGTCCACCATTCCCACAGGGCCGCCATCTGCGGAGCTGCTTTGTGAGAAAGCTTTGGAGAGTCTGGCTGCTCTTTGATCTTCTTCCGTGGGAATGTCAGACTTCAGGGCTCGTGTTCAGGATCACCAAGGTTATATGTAGAAACAAAGATTCACTGGCTTCTACCTGGAAATCCTGCGCGCACGCGCGCGCACGCGCGCGCACACGCGCGCGTGTGTGTGTGTGTGTGTGTGTGTGTCTGTGTGTCTGTGTCTGTGTGTGTGTCTGTGTCTATGTGTGCGTGTGTATATATATGTGTCTGTGTCTGTGTGTGTATGTGTATGTATATGTCTGTGTGCGTGCATGTATGTCTCTCTGTATATGTGTATGTATGTGTCTCTGTGTGTGTATGTATGTGCCTGTGTATGTGTGTATATGTGAGTGTGTGCATGTGTGTGTATGCATGTGTGTGTGTGTGTGCTGGTACGTGTGCGCTGGTATGTATGTGTGTGTATGTGTGTATATGTGAGTGTGTGCGTGTATATATGTGTCTGGGTATGTGTGTGTGTATATATATATATATGTGTGTCTCTGTGTGTGTGTTGCAGGTTCACTATTGACAAACTGTAGAGCTAGGGGAATGATGTCAAAGGCCAAAATGTAAGGATTGTACAGGGCAAATAACTTGGTCCTCCAACAAATAAATGACAAGATAGGAGTTAAAAGGCAGGAGAGGCAGACATAGTGCCCAGCACGGAGACTGTGGTGAAAGGAGATACAAAGTAGGAAGCAGCATGAACTCGTAGGACAAAGACAAGGGAGGTGGGGAGAGTGAGGAGGAAAGAGGACAGAGAAAAGAGAAGAGCAAGGGAAAGAGGAGGGCTGAGCTTGAGCCTCAACACTGAAAAACAGAGAATTGATTTACAGAGAACAACCAAGGTGCACAGAGGACAGAGAGCTGGCTTAGCAGTCTAGAGTGTGCACCGATCTTGCAGAGGGTCCCAAGTCAGTCCCCACCAGGTGCATACAGACACCTGTGAGTCCAGCTCCAGGGAATCCTATGCCTCTGGGTATCCCTCATAGACCGCTTTCCAGAGTGCTTATAAATCCCTTCAGGTTGACATTCAGTACCACATATCCAGCACCCTGGGTTACTAACCATAGTCCCCTGATGCTGGCACTCCAGACAGCATTTTCTCTTACAATGAATGAAAAGCAAAAGGCAAGGCCTCATGTTTATTACGATGCCCAGGTCTCATATTTGTCTGAGTATATGAAGCATGCTTTTTGCATGTGTAAAAACAGCTTCTGTTTGGATGTTTTGGATCTTGGTTTTAATACATTTTAATATAAATATCTCAGCATGAACTCTCTGAATACATCGAGAGGCAACTTGCTTGATCCAGTACAGAGCTCTGAAACATCAACATCTGCCCCTAAACCAGCAAAGCCATGAGTATGGTAGCTCATGTCTGTAATTCCAGAACTTGGCAGGCTGAGGCAGAAGGATTCCTACCAGTTCCAGGTCAACCTTGGCTACAGAGTAAAAACCTTTCTCAAAAACAAAGGAAGGAAGGAAAATGGAAGGAGGAAAGGAAGAAAAGAAAGGAGAAAGGGAAGGAAGCTCTAAAGGCTGACTGTGGTGGGGTAGACCTGTAATCACAGCACTTGGGAAATGGAGACAAGGGCATCAAGGTTTCCAGGCCAGCCTGGATTCCATGACTGAAGGACAACCTGGTTTCAAGTAACCCAACAGAAGATGAAGCAAAGTTTAGAGTGGCTGAGACAGCTCGGTGGGGAAAGGCATTATCTCCCAATCCAGGAGACCTGAGTCTGATCCCCAGAACTCACATAAAAGTTGGCAAGAACCAACATCACAATGTTGTCCTCTACACATATGCCATGGTGTGCCTGTGCATACACACAAGTACACACATACACACACACACACACATAAAATAATTAATTTTTAAGAAATAGGCACTTCTCACAAAAAAAGGATGTAGAAATGATCTGATTGAGAGACTTGTCTCAAATCACAGAGAAGAGGCATTGCTTTCCACATGATGCAGGCCCTGTAGGGCAAGAGGAACTCCTGGCAACACCTAAGTGCCTTTTTTAGTTGTCCAACAGAGACAAAGAGGGGAGCTCTGGAGACTGGAGTGGTTAGAACATGTAGAGGACAACGCAACTAAGAGTGGGACTGGGAGAGGGTTTTGGGAAAAGGGTCAGAAACAGAAACTCTGCCATGGGGAGGGCTAAGGGTCTTGGACGAGAGATGCCCACATGGTGGGTATCCGGGAGGATGGAGACAGCTCCAGGAGCTAGTGACCAAGAGGACACTTACCAAGTGAGCCAGGAGAGATGGATGGCTAGAGCAGGTAGAGGAATGAATTGGCTAAAGAGGCATAACAGCCATGAAAACTCATAAAGGATGTCTTAGTTAGGGTTTCCATTGCTGTGAAGAGACACCATGACCAAGGCAATTCTCATAAGGGACAACATTTATTTGGGGTTGGCTTACAGGTTCAGAGGTTCAGTCCATTATCGCCAAGGTGGGAGCATGACTGCGTCCAGGCAGGCATGGTGCGGGAGGAGCTGAGAGTTCTACACGTTGTTCCAAAGTCAAACAGGAGAAGATTAGCTCCCACGTGGGTAAGAGGAGGGCCTCAAAGCCTATCCCAACAGTGACACACTTCCTCCAGCAAGGCCACACCTACTCCAACAAGGTCACACTTTCTAATAGTGCTACTCCCTGGACCAAATACAGTCAAACCACCACAAAGAACACCATTTAACTGGGGCCAGTTTACAGTTTCAGGAGTTTAATCCGTTATCATCATGGCTGGGAGCATGGTGGCATGCAGGCAGACACAGCACTTATGAAGTAGCTGAGGATTCCACATCAGGACCACAGGCAGCCAGAAGAGAAAGAGAGCAACACTGGGCCTGGCCTGGACTTTTGAAACCTCAAAGCCCATCCCAGAGACACTTCCTCCAACAAGGCCATACCCACTAGGCCACACCTCTCCTGATCCTTCTAAATAGTGCCACTCCTTGGTGACTAAGCATGCAAATACCTGAGCCTAAGGGGGACGTTCTTATTCAGAGGCAGATTCTAGAGTTTGGAGTCTTAAGTGCCAGAAGCCTGTGTGGGCAAGTGATCTGCACCCAGAAAGGCAAAAATCAGCAGTTTGGTTCAGTTAGGAGAGGCCAAGCTCCTTGGAAGGGGTCTCATACATGTCTCTCTTGGGTTTCAGCACCAGATGAATCTGAAGGCCACAGTAAAGAAACAGAGATAACTGCTCTGTGGGTAAAAGGGGGGAAAATTGATTTCAAACTGCTAAGGCTGTGTCTGAGAAAACAGAAAAATACTGGGGGGGGGGGGTGTCTTCAGGGCTATAGAGAATTGGTACCTGGGAGAAAGGGAGCTGGGTGAGGTGGAGGTGGGGCTTTGAAGTGGTTGTGAGTAGGAACCTAGTGAACCTGGGGGCTAGTGTAGTCCTTGATATGCTGATAGGCACCGGAGGCATATGTTAATGAAAGAGTCATATGCTACTTTGTTAGAAATAAAGAGAATCACTCCTTTTGGAAGTGGGAACTGGCTTCCCAAGTCCGTGAGGGAATACTGGCTTCTAAATGCAAGAATTTGGGGAAAGGAGTTTCTTGGGCTCTGACAGTGTTATTTGTTGTTTTGTTGGTGGTATTGTTGTCAAGACAGGGTCTCATACCTTAATACAGGCTCAGATGATATACCCACTACGTTGCCCAGGCTACCCTCAGGCTCCTGCCTTAGCTTCCTCAGTACTTGGATTATGGATATAAACCATTATACCCGGCAGTGGTGGCACACGCCTTTAATTCCAGCACTCTGGAGGCAGAGGCAGGCAGATTTCTGAGTTCGAGACTAGCCTAGAGTGAGTTCCAGGACAGCCAGGGCTACACAGAGAAACCCTGTCTTGAAAAACAAAACAAAAAAACAAAACAAAACACTATACCTGGCTTATTTATTATTATTATTATTGTTGTTGTTGTTGGTCGCTGTGAGATGTATTAAATAAATTATAGTATGTCTGTACAGTGAAATATAACAGAGTAACAAAAACAAATTGAGATATCGGAGGTAGAGAAATTCCTAAGATATTAAATGGAAAAAGTAGAATAAGAACCAGATATAATAGTGCACCCTTATAATCCCATAACTGGGAAGGTAGAGGCAGGAGGATCAGGAGTTTAAGGTCATCTTCAGCTATATAGAAAGTTTGAGACCAGCTTAGGCCACAAGAAACCCTGTCTTTAAAAACAAAGATGTTGTATGTTTGTCGAATGTTTTCTCTTTTGTGTGGTTCCTAGATTTTACATAAATACAGGAAATCAGGTAAGTATGCATCTTACCTGAAAGAGGAAGCAAACTGTTTAGAGGAACAAAAAGGACTAATGGGGGGGGGGGTTCAGACTCCCTCCATGCTTGTGTGAAAGACATTTCATGAATGTGTTAGGTGACAGCGTCATGTACACGCAATGTACACAAGGAAAAGTTCCAAAAGCTCTGTTTCTCTGTGCGTGTGTGTGTCTCTCTCTCTTCCTCCTCCTCCTCCTCCTCCTCCTCCTCCTCCTCCTCCTCCTCCTCCTCCTCCTCCTCCTCTTCCTCCTTTCTCTGTGCATGTTCTCTTTGTTTCTCCTCTTCCCCTCCCTTCTCTCTCCCTTCCTGTGCCTCCTTCCTTGGGGTCAGTGAACTCACCCGATCGAGAGCAGCTTCCCAATAAACCTTCATTTAATATAATATAATCTGACTCAAATTGGCTCATTTCACTGGAGGAAAAATAACTTATCAGAGAGCTCAAATGCAGTCCCCCACTCCCACAAATTATGTAGTCAAGTTCCCTGAATTTGGGGAAATCTCGGAGGGGGGGAAGAAGAGGGTGGTCAGCACATCTAGTGTAAGAGATAAACTTTGCCCTGGGAAAACTATCATCATAATTACTGCCTGTCCCCTGCCGGGTAAGTACAAACATCTTCAAAGGGAGAAATCTGCAGACTGTGAGAGGGCTCAGGGGAGGTGGAGGAGGGGCATTTGTTGAGAAGCCTGAGGACCTGAGTTCCAGTCCCAGAAGCAGAGTAAAGGTGAAGAGAGAATTTACCTCACAAAGCTGACCTATGACTTCCTCATGCACATATGCCTCCCCTCCAAGTAATTATAAATAAGCCTTCTTAGGAGGCCAAGTCAAAAATAATGGAACTAGGAAACCGTATCTCCGGGTTGGGAGCAGATTGATCTGGGAGGGTCCTGTGAATTCTTAGTGTAATTAACTTAATAAACAATAGGGTCAGCAAGATGGCTCAGCTGGTAAAGGCACTTGCCAGTCCTGATAACCGGAGTGCAATCCCTGGGATCCACAGGGTAGAAGGAAAGAATTGGTCCTTGAAGTATATAATCCTGTTCCGTCCGGTACATACAAACTAAATCATTAAAAATGCAATATCAGTTTCAAAATCTCTGTCACTGATAGATTATAATATATAGTGTGTTGATGTATTCTAGGAAGAAATGTAACAATATTTTTCCAAATGAAAAGGAGAAAAGAAATTCCTACTGACTTCCTAAGTTGTCGTACCAAACCCCACGCTGTAAAAAGCAAACCCACAGAATTTTTCAAATAGCATGTTTGGATTCGGTTTCAAAAATATCCATCATCAGGGGATAGAGAGAAAGCTCAGCAGGTAGGAGCTCACACTGCTCCGTCAGAGGGTCTCAGTTCCCAGCACCCACATCAGGTGGCTCTCCATCACAGGGTCTCAGTTCCCAGCACCCACATCAGGTGGCTCTCCGTCGGAGGGTCTCAGTTCCCAGCACCCACATCAGGTGGCTCACAACCTCTTGAATAACTCTACTTCAGGAGATCTGATGCCCTCTTCTGGATTCAGTGTATACCTGCACTCACACATGCACAGACAGGAACACATATACACATGTTTGTTTTTTTTAAGCCTCTTTTTGTTATTTTGAGACTAGCCTCATTATGTATCCCTAATTGACTTGCTATGTAGACCAGACTGCCCTGAAACTAACATATAATTGCCTACATCCTGAGCTCTGGGATTAAAGGAGTGCACTACCATATCTGTAAAAAAAAAAAAAAAAAAAAAAAGTAAAGTCTTTACAAACTGTTCATAAATTCATTCACAATAATTCAATAACCTCAATCACAATAATTTCCACCTTCTCGCTAAGTAATAATGCTATCTAAATTAAAAGCAGATCTTGAATTTGAGAGACTCATCCTTTGGTTCATAGCTATACATTATTCTTTGAAAACATTGTTTTAGGCAGTGCCTTACAAGTTCAAGCTGGCCTTGAATCCCTTCTGCAGCCCACATTGGCTTTCACTTCAATATCCTCCTACTTCTGCCTCCCAGGTGTTGGGAGTTCAGACAAGCATCACCACATCATTGGAAGTTCAATAGCAAAGATCAATGTCTCCCTAAACGTGGACTATATTGAAGCAAACAGAATGACCAGATTGGAAGGGGTGGACACAGAGGCCATCTAGGCTTCTTGTCTATCTCCATACAGAATAAGGACCTTGTAGTACTTTTTTCTTTGCTTGAGAAGATAACATTTCTTTTTTTTCTTTTTCTTTTTTTTTTTTTTTTTTTTGGTTTTCCGAGACAGGGTTTTTTTGTGTAGCCCTGGCTGTCCTGGAACTCACTCTGTAGACCAGGCTGACCTCGAACTCAGAAATCCACCTGCCTCTGCCTCCCAAGTGCTGGGATTAAAGGCATGTGCCACCATCGCCCAGCTAAGATAACATTTCTCAAGTATCAATTCAAATATTTAATGTGAAGTGTCTCATTTTCTCCTTATTCGTAAAGCAAACAAATCCTTAGTAAAATCCACATGCCAGGTGTTGGGGCTATGAGTTTCGAAGACAGTTCTGCTGGCCTCCGTGGGAATACTAAGGATCACCTTCCTGAGGAAATGGAAGATTTGCTTTGGCTCTTGTTGAAATGGCTGTGGTGGTTGACTTTAACTGTCTATTTGACACAACTCAGAATCACTTGGAAAGAGAGTTTCCAAGAGGGATTGCCAAGATCAGGATGGCCTGTGGGCATGTCTGTGGGTGATTTGTCTCGATTGCTTTAGTTGCTGTAAGACTCAACCCAAAAGTGGGTGGCACCATCCCTGCTTCTGAGTGCTGGTGAAAGACCCCCGAGCTGGGGAGACCCTCATTCAAGTCTCTGGATGGCTCGACCCCTCCCCCCCCCAAGAACTCACGAAAGACCGTCCTTGCTGCAATCACACGAGGTTTATTCGGGGGACCAGTGCATTGGGGTCGAGCTCGTGTCCTACGAAGGGGCAGAGGAGTTCAACCCTGAGCAGCTGAAGTCAGGGGTATTTAAAGGAAAAAACCACAAGAACGGAAAGAATTTGCGTTATGGGGAAGTACAGAATGTTCTAAGTTAGTCACAAGGCAGTTGCACAAACATTTTTGTGGTTAGCTAGTTCCTGGAACATTGTGCCTCTGGCCCTGGGGCCAGGCCAAGGTCACCCATTTCTTAGGGGAAAGAATGCAACCAGGTGGGGATTGGCCAAGCATACAATTTCAGTCCTATTTCTGTTTCTGGCTCCAAGTGTGCTAGGGGTCTAACTTTCCTCATAAGGGGGTCAGGTCTTTCACTGGATTGTATAAGAACAGAGATAGAAGAACACGAAGCATGTATGTGTTTATTTCCCTCTGCTCTTGACTGTGGATGTCATGTGACTAACTGCCTCAAGTTTCCGTCTTCACATCTCTGCTATGATGGAGTGTGACCTGCAATTGGGAGCTAAAATAAACTCTTCTTCCCCTAAGTAGGTTTTTGTCTGGGTGTTTAACACAGCAACAGAAATGCAATGGAGACAAAGGTAGTTCTGCTCTTCTTGGCTGAACTAGAGAGCCGACCTCGAGACTAAGAAAGAAAGGCCTCATGGGAGGAGGAGAATCACGTGAAGCATCGCCAGTAGATGTGAGAAATGAAAGAGAATAAGAAGAGGGTGTGGGAATTACTTCTTTCGCTGCTGTGGCAAAACACCTGACAAACACAAACGTGGCTTAAGGAAGGTGAGGAGGCACTGTGGCGCGCACAGGCTCTGCATGTGGCAACAGGCCTGTGAGGAAAGTGGTTCCATTTCATCCACGGTCAGGAAGCCACGGAGAGATGAATGCTGGTGCCTAGCTCACTTGTTCCTTTGTCCTTTTTCATTCAGTCTAGGACTCTAGCCAAAGAAGGTACCACCCACATTCAGGGTGAATCGTGTCTTCTCAGTAAACCTCTCAGCAAACACCTTCCTTGACCCACCCTAGAATGAGTCACTTAGGTGATTCTAAATCCAGTGAAGTCAACCATGAAAATGAACTGTCACAAGGCACAGTGGAGAATTCAGGAGGGGGAGGAGCCTACACAGTCTTAGGATCAAGAAAACTCTTCTAGATGCAGTGAACTGTCACCTGATCATTGATGTGTGATGGAGCTGGACAGGAAAGGGCCAGATGAACATCAAGG
Source organism: Uromys caudimaculatus (assembly GCA_028551405.1). Classification (NCBI taxonomy): domain Eukaryota; kingdom Metazoa; phylum Chordata; class Mammalia; order Rodentia; family Muridae; genus Uromys; species Uromys caudimaculatus. Next base: position 34,650,008 of record CM052714.1, on the reverse strand, counting down.
GGTGGGAAGGGCTAAGCAGATTGCAAGAGGCAGAAGAGGAGGCAAGATAGCATCTTAATGCCCTGTATCCCCAGTGCCCCACACAACAACCAGCATGCGATAGACTGATTTAGATATTACGCAATATAAGGCTAGTTTGGGCCTTAGTCTGATAGAAAGTATCACCCATGCAACCTTGAACAAATTACTCTACTTTTGGGGTCTTGCTGTCCTCGCTGTAAAGACAAATAATTTAGGGAGATTTGACAGAAGGCCCAGGGTCTACCTGTGAAGACCACTGACCTGAAAGGTTATAAAGCAATCAAACCAGGACAGCAGGGTAGCAGGACAGCAGGACAGCAGGACAGCAGGACAGCAGGACAGCAGGGCAGCAGGACAGCAGGACAGCACCAGTATCTTGAAAGCAAGCACCTTTTGTTTTGCTTTGTTTTGTGTTTTTTCCAAGACAGGGTCTCACTATGTAGCTCTAGCTGTCCTGGATCTTACTGTGTATACCAGGCTAGCCTTGAACTCTCAGAGATCTGCCTGCCTCTGCCTACTGAGTGCTCGAATCAAAGGTGTGCACCACTATGTCGAGCTTGAAAGCAAGCATCTTAAGAACTAAGTTTTGGTTAATGATAAAAAGTTAAGCAATATGGCATGGTCTGTTGCTTCAGGCTTTTAATTCTAGCAAGCTGGGAGGCTGAGGCAGGAGGACAGCAAGTTCACAGTGCACCTGGGCTATAGAATGAGTTCAAGGCCAACCTGGGCAACTTAGTGAGACTGTCTACAAAACTAAAATGAGGGCTGGGATTATACTCAGTGGGAAAATGTCCCCCTAGCATACACAAAGCCCTGCTTCCAATCCCCTGCAAAAATAAAACAAGTACATATAAAGATCAATACACCTATTCCTTTACCAATAAGAACTTGTCAGACTTGATCAAGGAAGATTTAGTGGTCTGATAACACGGTCCCACTGAAGGTCTCACTGAAGTAGGTCAGGGATAGAGCAGCATGAGAACCTGTGGAATCAGAAACTAACTCTGTGGGTTCAGTCCCAGCATTGAAAAATGAAATCTGGCAAACCGGCCGGGCAGTGGTGGCGCACGCCTTTAATCCCAGCACTTGGGAGGCAGAGACAGGTGGATTTCTGAGTTCAAGGCCAGCCTGGTCTACAGAGTGAGTTCCAGGACAGCCAGGGCTACACAGAAAAACCCTGACTCGAAAAACCAAAAAAAAAAAAAAAAGAATGAAATCTGGCAAACCAAGAGGGAAAATGTGTGCGTATATTATGCTTAAATGGTGCTAGAGCAGAGCCCGTGGGTAGGAAAGGTTGGGGGTAGCCAGGGAGAGACAACCTACAAGGAAGGCATGGGCTGAAAACAGGAAGCCAGAGGAGGGTTTCCCGGGCATGCAGGAGATGTGTTCCCACTATCATCTACACTACACAGGGCGGATTATTTTTAGCACGAATGCGCACACACACCATATGACAAAATTATTTTTAGAAATAAGTGTGATCTTGAAAAAACCAAAAAAAAAAAAAAAAAGAAAGAAAGCAATGTGAAATGTAGCATGGAATAAAATCCTAGGCAGTAAATGCAGAAAGAAAAAATGTTCTGTTCTTGGGTGCTCCCTATCCCTCACCTGTGAAGTCTTGCTGTGCCACAATGGAAGGGTTGCCAGCAAGAAAAACAAACAAACAAACAAACAAAAACCAAAAAAACAAAACAAAATGTAGCCCCCTGACCTTGAGTCAGAAACTGTTGGGCTCAAAGGTCAACTATATCAGGAAATCTAGGCTCTGTCTAGGAATGAGGAGAATTCTTTTACTTTAAGACAGACTCTTACTATGCAGTCCAGAGTGGCCACAAATTCATAACCCTCCTGCTCCCACCTCTTGAGTACTGAAATTACAGGCATGTACCACCACAGCAAACGGGTTCTGTGTGGGCATTGCCTCTTCCACAAAACTATCCATTTAAACCCTCTAGGAGAGTTGTCACCAGCAAGAAGACCCAACAGGGGGTGGGGGGGCAGCTCCTCAACTTCCCAACCGCCAGATCTGTGAGAATATAACTTTCTTGTCCTTATAAACTGTGCAATCTTGAGTTTCTTCTCATAGCAACGGAAAATGGACTAAGATATTTGGTTGTTCAGCCAGAGTTTCACAAACCTGCTTATTGAACTTGTGGCATGGCTATCAAACTGGGATATCAAACAGGTTCTAAAACTATGGGTCATAGTCCTAAAATGGGGATCTTTGTGCTGCTGAAGTTGGGGGTGTCACAAAGTTGGTAATAGAAAAAGGTTTCTGAATGCACAATGCCCAGAAATTAATTCAGAGTCAGACATTACGAATCTGGGTGCTTGCAGCAGCACTGCCTATGGCAGCACTGCCTATGGCGGACTATGTACGTTCCTGCACCCTCCCTCTTGCATCTGTTTGTTCCTTTCTTTTGTGATGAAACACCATGGCCCAAAGGGACTTACAGAAGTTTCCTTTAGCTTACTTGTCCATCACGGACGGTAGGCATAATAGCAAATGGCAGCATGGCAGCAGGGGCAGTAAGCTGAGCCATCACCTCTCAACTAAGTGTACAGTAAGAAGGGTGTACCGAAGACAGGATGAAGCTATAAACCCCGAGAGCCCAACCCCAGTGACATACTTCCTCCAGACTGGCATCTCTTCTAAAGGTTCCCTGACTTCCCCCAAACGGTACCAACTAGAGACCAAGTGCTCAAAACCTGAGCCTGCAGGGGGCTTTTCTCATGTAAACCACCACAGCCCTAAACATACAAGTGTACTTTGCTCTGTGTGTGCTCTCATGTTACATGACACCAAGAAATCCTGCCTTAAACACCCCAGCTCAGATATAAGACTGTTGTCTGTTGTTATGCTGGGTTTTCCTAGTTTTGTTTATACACAGTTTTTGCTCTGATTAAAAACATAATAGTTTAGTTGTGGAAAGCGCTTTTAATATTGTCTTACCATCATTCCTCAGCACATATCAAGTTAGTATGCCTCTGGATGATACTGTGATGGAGTGTCTGGTTGTAGGCGGAAAGCATTTAAGAGGGCCTGCACATACAGCGACGCACACTTTAGAGGGCTATCTAAAAACCAAACCAGTAAAACAACGAGACAGGCTGCAGCTCAGTATTAGAGCATTCGTCTTGCATACATGAGGTCCTATGTTCAATCCTCAGTTTTTAAATAGGTGAGATAAATGAATAATAAAGGTGAAACTACATTTGAAGATGCTGAGGCAGGAAGATTTCTAAAATTCAAGGCGAGTCTGTGTTATATACTGAACTGTAAGGTTTCTTGGAGCCACATAGCAGGCCCCAAACCCTCCCGTGGGACAGCAGATCCTTTGGCATAATTCAAGCAGCTGGCGGTAGACAGAGTACATCTTTGAGACAATTACCCTGGATTCTTTTCCTAATGCTCTGACAAAAGTGACTGAAGGGAGAACAGTTTATTTGGGGCTCACAATTCAAGGTACAGGCCATCATGGCAGGAGGCCAAGACAGCAGGGGCCTGGACAGTTGGTCACATTGCTTCTGATAGTCAGAAACGTGGAAACCGAGACAATCCCCCACAGGCAAGACCAGGCCCATGTCCCAGGTGACTATAGGTTTATCAAGTTTGTGATTGACACTGACCTTCAGCACTAAGGGAACTGGTATGTGTCTCGTGTGTTTCTGCAGCAGCTTTTCTTTAGCTTTCTGCTTCTTCAGATTTCCTGTTTTGTTTTTATTAGAGGTAAGTCTGAAGAAGTACAGGCTGGCCTTGAACTCCTGCTCCTCTTGCGCCAACCAGGTGCTGGGATTACAGGTGTGTGCCATTCCACCCTTCTAGTAAATTGTCTTGAATAAATCAGTTCTGAGGTGATAAATATTGCCCCCCATCCTTCAGCGTATCACAATGTTTTTAAACACAATATAAACTAAATCATCTCCTTATTAACACTGCTGTTGAGAGAAAATTTAAAAAGCACCTTTCTAGCTGGGCATGGTGGCACATGCCTTTAATCCCGGCACTCAGAGGGCAGTGGCGGAAAGATCTCTGAGTTCAAGGTCAACCTGGTCTACAGAGTGAGTTCCAAGACAGCTAGGGCTACACAGAGAAACCCTGTCTGCAAAACACCAAAACAAACAAACAAAAACCGTCTTTCATCTTTGTGTACAATGAGCACACCCGAAGCCCAGTGTTCTACTCTGCTGTCCTCCCTTTCACGTTCTGAACGCCCTGGAGACTTTTCAATTGGTATGTTTAAATGTTACAGGCTGTTTCAAACTGTGTGGAACTTAATTTTTTTCAGATTTTTTTTTTTTTACATATAATTAAGCCATGAACTTACTTTTAGTTTAGACAATGGAGCCAGATTGGTTGGGTTTAAATCTTGTTCTGGTTTGGTCCGGCTTGGTCTTGCACAAGTTTTGTGTGTCTCAATGACTGTGGGTTCACATGAGTCCAGATGTTTCCTTGTGTTCATCCACTCTTTCTGGCTCATACACTCTTTCCACTTCCTCTTCTGAAATGATCCTTGCATCTTGGGAGGGGGAGCATGTGACATGTACTTTCCTTTTAGGGTTGAGCATTCCATGGTCTTTTACTCTGTGCTCTTTAACCAGTTGTAGGTCTGTGTTAATTACCATCTATTACAAATAGAAAGCTCACCGGGCAGTGGTGGCGCACGCCTTTAATCCCAGCACTTGGGAGGCAGAGGCAGGTGGATTTCTGACTTCGCGGCCAGCCTGGTCTACAGAGTGAGTTTCAGGACAGCCAGGGCTACACAGAGAAACCCTGTCTCGAAAAACCAAAAAAACAAAACAAAACAAAACAAAAACAAAAACAAAAAACAAATAGAAAGCTCTTCAGAGGAGGTTGAGAGGTGCATTGATTTCTACATGTATTCCAAATGAAACACACATACCTGAAGTTCTTTTTATTTTTAATGTGTTTGGGTTTAATGCACATGCATGAATTGAGGCCAAAAGCCAGTTTTGGGTGTCATTTCTCAGGAACCATCCACTTTTTAAATTTTTTAAAATTGTATTTACTTGTTTATTGTGGTGGATATGGAGTCAGGCAGGGACTAGGCAAAGATTCTCCTGCCTCTGCCTCCTGAATGCTGGGATTAAGGGCACGTGCCACCCACCTGGCTTAATACTCTTGTTTGTTTTTAAGATTTAGTATGTGTCTCATGTGTGTCTGTGTGTGGATATGTGCGCATGAGTGGCCGTGTAGGCCACCGGGATCTCTCTGGAGCTGGGTTTACAGGTGACTGTGAGCCACCTGATATGGGTGCCAGGAACCAAACTCAGGTCCTCTGCAAACTGAGAGCAGTGTGTGCTCTTAACCATTGTGCCATCTGTCCAGCCACCAGCAGTACTGTCTTTTGTTGAGGCATGTACTCAGCCCCCAGGGGTAAGTCTCCATGAGCTAACTATAGCATAGCAAGTCCATGTGCATTTATGGGCATCCCTCAAATCTAAGAGAGGCTAGTCACATGGCTAGTAGCTTTGAGGCCGTGACTACTGTGAAACATTTCCCTGAGAACAGTCCCCAAAGGACTCCTGTTTTCTGCCTTTCCACTATGATATTAGAAGTATTGCAACTATTTCAAAGTCATGAATCACCAAGCAATAGAACTGTCAGAGCCGGAGGAAGGAAGGATGCCAGTTAACAAGTTGCAATATGACTCATGTTCTCACTTCCAACTTTCATTTCTTCCTGCAGGCCTGCTCTGCAAAAAAGCCGTGATTAATCTGGCTTGGCACAACATTTCTCTGTAAAGCTGCTGTCTCAGTATTTAGCTATTTCACTTAGGGCAAAGAGGGGACTTGATTTTGTGCTAAAATCCTTCCATACAGAGGATCTTACAGGTTTCCTTCTTGTCATTTAAATGACCTCGTGTGTGTGCACAGGGTTCCGGAGCGCTGGGACTGGGGATGCAGAGATAGGAAACAGTTCTGGAGTTTGCAAGGTCACAGGTACTGCATCCAGTCAACTGCTGCCAGCCGTTCTTGTACACACTTCCGGTTCCATTTGTGGCCCACTATTACCATTCCCTGGCATCTTCTGCTTTCTTACGGACTCCTAGGAGCCTGTCTGATGGGACATTCTCTCTCTTTCCCTCTCTCCCTTCCTCCCCCCCTCTCTCCCCTCCAGTCTCTCTCCATGCCTTTGTCCTTACCTTCACTGGTTTCCTTCCTGTGTCACTGATTTAAATATTCTGATTTCTCCATTCCTGCATCTCTGTCCGGGTTGCCTGGAAGCCTTCACTTCCTCCACCCCCACCACATCTGCCCCGTTTCTGCATCCACACTCCCTGCCTTTATTTCTTCCCAGTGACGCTGGGGATCAACCTAGGGGTTCAGACACACTGGGTCGTCTAGGAGCTCTACTAGGGAGTTAGAGTCGCAACCTCAGTCCCTCCCCCACTCCCACACTTCCTTTAAGAACTAGACTCATCCCTGGGGCTACCCGGCTCCCTTGGGGGCACGCCACATCTGTAAGGCTTCTCTCTCTTCCCCCTTTCCATTGATTCCTTCCCCATTGATTTTTAACTGTGTTGTGCAACAGGATCTTGAAGGGCAGTCAGCCCTGGTCTGCACCACACACTTTCTCTCTAGGGTGAGTGTCACTCCAAATGAATGACCTGTGCATCCTGGGGTCCCATCTATTCTGTCAATGCTCATACCTGCATCATATGTGACCTCAAGTTTCTATTCCCAAAGCTACCCTGAAATTGTTTTCTAAATAGTCAGTAGTGACTTCTGTTTAATTGAATCCACTCATCTTTTCTGGGTCCTCATTCTCTTTTTAGTAATTAATAACAATAATAATAAAATAGCAGTAGTAGTAGTATTGAGATAGGTCTCATATAACCGAGGCTGGCCTCTAACTCGATGGCCATCTCGAAGTAGCTTAAGATGACCTTGAACCTATGTCCACCTCCAAAATGCCAGTACTACATACATGCACCACTATGCCTAGCACTTAGTTTTCATTTTCTCTCCTCCTCTTCCATCTCTTCTTCCTTCTCTGCCACAGGCTCTGCCATGGGTCTGGCATTCACTACTCCTATTAGGGTTGCCTTGGACATATGGCAATCTTCCTGCCTCAGCCTCCCAAAGTCTGGTGTTACAAGAGCGGGAACCACTCATCCTGGCTCCAGCCATTTATATTAAAAAACAAAGTTGTGATTTGGGCAGGCTGTGAAGGAGAAAGCTCAGCTCTAATCTCCATAGCATCAGCTAGAGCCGCTCAAAGGCCACATTGGGGTATGTGGCAATGAGGGCTGGGATCCTGAGAAGCTGCTCACATATGCTTGGCATTTGGCTGGGTGTTAGACAGAACACCTAGACATGTACATTCCAAGTGGTTGTATGAATAGCCTTCATCCTGGTGGTTGGATTCCAAAAGTAAACATCTTAGGAGACAGAAAGTTACCAGTTTCTGAGGGCCTGGCCTAAAAGTTGGCAGAGTTCTGTCTATGAATTAGCTTTCTTTTGAGTCAACATTCAGGGGCAGAGACTAGGACCCCCACTACCTGATAAGAGGAGTGGTGGCCAAAAATTGAGAAGGGGCTAACTTTAAAACTGCTGAAATCTTTACCTATTGGGGTACAAAAAGTTGTTTTCTAGTTTCTGGGTTCTTGAGCCGGGTGGTAACTATATAGATGCCTTCACTTCCTAGTGTGGCATTAATATAGTCTTTTTGGGTCCCATGTGGGCCAGGATGGCCTTGAACTTGATATATAGCCAAGAATAACCTGGAAGTTATGATCCTCCTGCTTCTAGCTCCCAACTTCTGGGATTACAAATGTGCCAGTACTGGTTTTATTCGGTACTGGAGATCCAACCCAAGACTTCATGCATGCTAGGCAACTTAGCTACATATACTAGGACCATGTGAATGGGAAGGGGTGGGTGCTTACCAATTCTGGGCTAGTGAGCGTGGGTCTCTTGTGGTAGCTGAGGTGGGATGCAATCCTGCAGAGTTTCTAGATCCAAGTCTTGGCACCAGATGATGTGTTTATAAAGAGATAAAGAGATATAAGAATATGTTCTATGGGGTGTGGTGAGGTATGGGGGGAGGGGATGACTCATTGGGCCCATGCGAGGCATCCCTTCCCCCGAGGGTAGAATAGAGTTTATTCAGGGCATGGGGAGGGGAGTTAAAAGGGTAGTAGAGGCAGAGAAAGGCAGAGAGAGGAAGATAGTAGAGAAGTAGAGGCCGGCCATGACCACGTGGAGAGAGGGGGGAAGAGAACAGGGAGAGAGGGGGAGCAAGAGGCAAGAGAGCAAGGAGAGAGAGCAAGGAGAGAGAGCAAGGAGAGAGAGAGAGGGGGGGGAGGGAGGGAGGAGAGAGAGAGAGAGAGAGAGAGAGAGAGAGAGCCCTTTTATAGTGGGCCAGGCCTACCTGGCTGTTGCCAGGTAACTGTGGGGTGGAGTTTAGACAGAATGCTAACATAATAGCATTGTATTTCCTTGTAATAGCATTGTCTGAAAAATAAATTTAAAATAAAGTCTCAATATAGCCCATGCTGGCTTAGAATTTATAGTCTAGGTTGGCCTCAAATTTGAGCCAATTCTCCAGCCTCAACTTACTAAATGCTGGAGTTCTAGGCATGAAAGACCAAGGCAGGGCTAGCAGCATTTTGAGTCAAGGGAGTTATATCTGGAATCAAGAAATATCTTTGAAAGTAAATGTAGGCCAGGCAGTGGTGGCGCACGCCTTTAATCCCAGCACTTGGGAGGCAGAGGCAGGTGGGTTTCTGAGTTCGAGGCCAGCCTGGTCTACAGAGTGAGTTCCAGGACAGCCAGGACTACACAGAAAAACCCTGTCTCGAAAAACCAAAAATAAATAAATAAATAAATAAATAAATAAATAAATAAATAAATAAATAAATAAAAAAGAGAGAAAGTAAATGCAGAGACCTTGTCTCTAAGTAAGTCAATAAATCAATTCAACTATCATCCTGTAAGTACTATAAACACCAATTTCTACCATTTGAGATAGAGAAAATAGCATGAAACTGAATTGAAAATAAACCGATGTTCCCCCCAAAGGCCAGCAAAGGCCTCAAAGACCGCATGATTTTTTTCTGCCTTCTGTTGGTAGTGATGTGGTTATAAGATCCAGGACACCACTGTGTTTCAGGGTACTTACTGTGAGTCGATCTTGCTCCTGTGATTCCACTGCGCCATATCCCATCACCCACAGATGGAAAATATCTCAGGTTGAAATTTGGAAATAAGGTTTCTGGCTGTCACTGCTGCTACTGTGATCAAACTTTGCTGTCCACAAACATGTTAGTCTGGTGCATAGACTTGTTTTGAGTAGATCTTTTTTTTTTTTTTTTTTTTTGGTTTTTCAAGACACGGTTTCTCTGTATAGCCCTGGCTCACTCTGTAGACCAGGCTGGCCTCGAACTCAGAAATCCTCCTGTCTCGGCCTCCCAAGTGCTGGGATTAAATTGAGTAGATGTTTATTGCACTTATGTAACTGCTAAGCATAAAGAAGGCCTATATCTGATCAACCTCAGATAAAAATGAAGGGAGAATGTATTTCTGAGTTCCTGAACCGTGCGATATCTTTGCTGATCATAAATACAACATGGAACAAGAGTTTTATGAAACCCAGATTCTGTAATGGGAGAGCAGGTGTATGCAATCTACGTGATAAAGTTTAACAAGCTAGTAAACACTTCACCAACTTTTCCCTTCCCTTTCCCCCCATTTCGTTGTTGGTCTTTGGTTTTTGTCATCTGAAGCACGTTTTCATTCTGTAAGCCAGAGCTTTGGGCAGTTCTCCCAAGGGCTGGAGTTAGGGTGAGCCACCACGCCTGCCGTTGACAGTCTTACTGCCGTACATGTGGTTGATATAAGCACATGCTCGAGTAACTCTGGTAGAAAAGCAGGAGACTGGGACAAGTAGTGCTGCCTTTCTACTAGGGTCAGAGGGGAGCCTAGGAGTGGTGTTTTGGATTCGTCTTGATTCTTCAAAACAGGCTGGCACAGAATCTTTACAACATGTTTATTACAAATGTAACTGAAATCTGGATGTGGTGGTGTATGCTGTGTTGCCAGCACTTGGGAAGCTAAAGTAAGAGGATACTTGAACCCGGGGGTCCCAAGACCCTTTCTAAAAAAGAAAGAAAGAATAACCCCCTTTTATGCTATCTGCATTTCCACCAAAGAAATTTCAGTGTACCTGGTACTATAAATTAAAACTCTGAGGATGTGACCATGAACCCCTTTAATCCTAACAGTAGGGAGCCTGCCTGGGCTACATGGTGAGACCCTGTACTTAAAAATAAGTAAATAAAATCCTATTTTATGTTTGCCTGCATGCACGTTTGTGCCTAGACACCAGAAGAAGGTAGCAGATGCCTTAGAACTGGAGTTAAAGATGATTGTGAGCACTGTGCAGGAACTGGTCATCAAACCCAGTAATATTTAAATAACATGTGCCATCTTATCTTGAAAAAAATCCAGAAGAAATTAAACAGCTATTTTTAACCAAGGTGCCACCATCACGGCTCCACCAATCCTGTTATTTGGAGCAGCCTAACTCAAAAGAGGTAGTTTCTAACATAATTGTGTGTTTTCCATAGTTGGTGAGGCTGATGTAGCTGTAGATGACACTGAACTCCTGATCGTCCTGTCCTTACCTCTCAGGTGCTGGAGGTGCAGCTTGAGCCATCGCTACCAAATCCTATTTATTTCTTTATTGACTTACTATGTGTGTTGGGGGCATATGTAAGGATGCACATGCCACAGGTGCACCCGGGAGGACTTTGGGTGTCCTGCTCTACTAGCCTCTGCCTTGTTCCCTTGAGGCAGGGTTTATCTGGAGCTTGGCTGTAGGCCAGCAACCCCAGCACAGTTTCAGGCTACCACAATGCTAGGGTTACAGGCACACTCAGCCATGCCCACATGCTGGGGATTTACTTACTGAGCCATCTTTCCAGCTTCCCCAGAAAAAAAATTGAGTTCCCAGCATTTTGATTTCACCGGAGAACATTATTGTCGGAGATTTTTTCCCATTTCCTTTCCTCGCGATGCTTTACTGCCTTTCCAAGTTTCAGAGAAAACTGAGCCAGGCAGTGTCCCCCATTCCCCTTCTTTAAACTACATTACTTCTGTTTTGTGGCTCGTTTCAGCTGGCTGAGCTACACAGTACAAATTATAGGATTTATTCAGCTCATAACCGTTATCTTCAATTCTGAAACTAAAAACTACACATTTCCTTAACATTTCTCCATCTTGACTTTATTTTGGTTTTGATACAGGGACTCTATCTTGACCTCAGGTGCCTCAAATCTTGGGTTCTATGTGATCCTCCTGTCTCAGGTACCTACCACATCACCCAGTTGCCTCTCCACGCCTATAGTTACTACAGCAGCATAAAGATTCTTCATTGTTCTTAGATATGACACCAAAGTACAAACGCACACACAAATAATGAATTTGACTTTTATACCATGAAGGATATCACCAAAAAAAATTAAAAACATGCACAGGAGAAAATACCTGCAATGTATTCCTACATGTCAATAACAAATTTTAAATAGGAAAAAAAAAAACAAAAAACCAAAACCCTCTGAATAGACATTCTTTCCAATAAAGCCAGAAAAAAATAGCCAGTAAGTAGATGACACAGAAATTCTTCTCCTAAGTTACTAACCACGAGAATTTGAAGAGCCATATGTAGACAAAACTCTTTTTTTTTTTTTTTTTTTTTGGTTTTTTCGAGACAGGGTTTCTCTGTGTAGCCCTGGCTGTCCTGGAACTCACTCTATAGACCAGGCTGGCCTCGAACTCAGAAATCCACCTGCCTCTGCCTCCCAAGTGCTGGGATTAAAGGTGCCACCACTGCCCAGCTAGACAAAACTCTTAAGCAAGTGTTCCTAACAGTATTCTAACAGCAAAGGACAGGAACAATGTTTACGTCCAACAACTGAAGGGCAGGCAAACAGGATACCTGCTGCAAAATGGAATATTATTCATCAGCAAAAGGAAGTTAAGTATTGGTAAATTATTAATAGATCTTTAAAAACATGTTTGTTTTTTAAAAAAGATTTAATTTTATTTATACGAGTACACTGTAGCCAGGTTCAGACACACCAGAAGAGGGCATCTGATCCTATTACAGATGGTTGTGAGCCACCATGTGGTTGCTGGGAATTGAACTCTGGAAGAGCAGTCAGTGCACTGAGCCATCTCTCCAGCCCCTTAAAAGACATGTTAAGGGAGGGCTGAAGAGGTAGCTCGGGGGAAGGGTTTGTACTGTTTTTACAAAGGACCCGTGTCTGGGGGCTGGCAACTACCTATAATTCCAGCTCCAGAGAATAAGACATCTCTGGTTTCCATGGACACTTAGAAAGATTTTTTTTTTTTTAAAGTCTTAAGTAACTAATCACAAAACATCATATACTGCTTTTCATTTACCTAAAGTTTGAAAAGAGGCAAACTTAAACAATATAAATTGGTGGCTTCCAGGGGCCAGGAAGGGGAATGACTAGATATATGGGTCCTGGGTCTTCTTGTGGTGAGAATGTGATGCTTACTCTACTCTGCAAAAATACCAAATACAATTACAGTGTATATATTAGATTAAGGATAACATATGTGCTCATTTCTATAAAGGCCTTGAAAATGATCATGTAGACACATATTCTTGCTAATACCATTAACTCTGAAATATTTTACCCATGTGAGCTTTTCAGTTATATGATTGTGGAATAAATCACCAAATGAGTACTGCAAGCTTTATTACATATATTTTTTAACTGAAAATTATATTTATTGTATGTAATGGTGTGTGTGCTCATGACACACTGGTGGATCCTGGGATCTAATTCAAGTAGGGTTTGGCAGCCTGTGCCTTTTCCCACTGAGTCATCTCCCAGTCATTCTTTTGTTTTGTTTTGTTTTGTTTTAAATTGGGTCCTACTATATAGTCCTAGCTTGCCTGGAACATGTTATATAGACTAGACTGACCTCGAACTTGTGTCAGCCTCCCCAATTCTGGAATTACAAACCTGTGTCACCACACTGGTTTTATTTATTATTTTGTTGAGGTGGTGGTGGAGGGGAAACAGAGTTTCTAGGGTATTCCAAGTTGGCCTTGAACTTGTGAAAATGACTTCCGAAGTCACAGCAATCCTCCTGCCTGAGTGCTCAGAATAAAGCCACTATGGTCGACTCATTTTAATGTTGGAAATAATTTGGAACAATCAGGAATGCCAACCTTGGTTCTGGACAACTTACATTGAAGAATGGGTCCTAGTAATCTCTTTGGCTTATGGATAAAGGGTGATTATAGCTAGTACATTTTGATTTCACGAAGTGAAAAGCAGCTATTTAGGAGACTGTACTTTTTCCACCGAGTAGTCAGGAATGGAGCACACAGACTTTGCTCCATGTGGAGTATCGACCTTCGCTGATTAATTATATAACTTAGTTTTTATCACACCAGAGCTCTCAGAAAGCAAATGAGCGCTCTTTGGGGTCAAGGACGGCGTAATTCAGCAAGCAGTAAAGGTTCCAGTGTCCCCTTTACCATTGAGGACAGAGAGCCAGGAGAAGATGGGATGTAGGTCTGAGGTCCTCAGGGATCCCTGTTCACCGTGGTGGGGAATCTCACGTTAGAGATCGGCTGCTTCTTCCGATCCCAGCAACAACGCATACAGGGCGTCTGTCGCTTAAAGTCCGAGGTGCGTTCGCCGTGGTGGCGCAGGACGAGGGGTGAGGATTGAGCCGTATGGACTAAGGCTAGACTCGCTGGGGTACAAGCAAGTTTCATTCCGCGAACTCGAAATGAATTCTCCGTTGTTACCAACCGGCAGACTTCTAGGGATAATAAAATGAACCTAACCATCCCTCAGTCTTCCGAGTTTCTTCCTCTCCCTTCCCCTTCCAACACCCATTTTTCCGCCCACTTCACGGGCTTTGGCTCTTGAGCGTCTCTGCAGCAGTGATTCTCAACCTTCCCATTGCTGAGATCCTTTAATGCGGTTCGTCATTGTGGTGACTTCCAACCAAAAATTTCTGTAGCTACTTCCTAACTGTAATTTTGCTGCTGTTGTGAATGTTAGTGTTTCCCGATGGTTTTAAGCAACTCCTATAAAAACATCACTGGAGCCCCCACGAGGGTCGCGACCCATAGGTTGAGAAACGCTGCTCTGAAGGGACATCTTTCCCCCCTCCCCCCAAAATCCAACTACAGCTCCCCAGCAAAGCCCAGGGTAGTGCGACACTATCCGGTGCTTCGTCACGGAGGGCGTAGGGGGCGTGCTTTTATGACGTAAAGAGGACGGGGCGGGGGCCAACGCTGGAGACCTGGACCGCCTGACGGAGGGACAGAGGGGCGGAGGGAGTGGCGGGAGACCCTTTCCACGCTTTAGGACTTTCCATATTGATGGAGAGGGGAGTACGTATTCTCAAACATCCCTAGGGAAAGAAATAGCACAAGGAAATATCAATTTCAAAGCTATTCACTATTTATAAGAATTTTTTGTATGATATATTACTGGTCCTTTGGTTTTCTGTTTTAATGATTTTGAAAACCTTCACTCTTCTTTTACTGTCTCCCCTACAGTTTTGCACATATGGTAGCGTCCTGAGTGCGCGCAGGCGTAGAACGCTCGGGGCGGTGCCGCCGAGGGGCGGGTGACGCAGCAGCCGTCGCTGCCATTTTAAGTTGTTTGTTCTTGTTTCTTTTCCTCAATCGCGACTCAGCCCCGGACCCGGGAGGTTCCCGAGGCAGCCGCCGCTTCTGAGGCCACTCCGGTGCGGGGGGTGGGGGGGAACGAGGCTGTGGCCCTGCGGACGCTCGACCTCCTCCGTTTCGGCTCTTTCACCCCATTCGTCGGGGCTCTCTTGCTTGGACTATCTTCCTGAACCAGACTGTTGGGCGAAGTAGGCCTCGGGAGCCGACGCTGAACTGAGACAACTTGCCGGGCTCACTCCGCGGACAGGCCGTAGCTCAGGGCTCCCCTCCCCTCCCTCTCCCTCCGCGCGTTTTCCTCTTCCTCGCCGTCCCCCCCCCTCTACCCGCGCCGCGTCCTTCCCTCCGTCGCCGCCCGGGGCGCCGAGCCCGACTATGGGGCCCAGGTGGGGGCTGAGTGGCGGCAGCAGCGCGAGCGGCCCGGCCACAGAGCGCAGCGCAGCGGGCATGGAGGGGTTCCGTCGGCCCGTCGTGTTTTCTTGACATGGCTCCCGCCCGCGCCACGAGCAGCGCCCCCGCCGCCGCCGCCGCCTCCTCCTCCGCAGCCGCCGCTCCGCCCGCAGGCTGCGGCTAGACGGCCCACCGACGGTCGGCCTGCGAGTCCCGCTCTCCTCTCCGCGGGGACCCCGCCCTGCCGCCTAGATCCCGGCCTCTGCCCCCTTGGGAAACCACCCAGTCGCCCCCACTCGGGAAACATGGGCTGTTGAACGGGAAAAGCGAATCCAGAACCCGGGAACCTCATACCTTTATTTTTTGGGGTGGGAGGGTGGGCTTCCTTTAAGAAGTATTAACACGATTATTTTCTTCTTTCCCCCCCTCCCAACTGATCCTTCCCACTTACTCTCTTCCCGCCTCCTCTACCCGGGCGGGAATTGTTTCCACGTTGAAATGAGTGAGAATCCGAGTGATCCAGTGTCTCCCGTGGTGCGAGTGAGTCGCTGCCGCTGAAGGCCAGGGGTTGGGGGTGGGATCTGGGGGTCGAAGGCAGGTGATCCCCGGGCCCGGCCTGGGACGTGGGAGAACCCGCCACCTTTGCCTCAGCCATGCTCACACGAAGATAATCGAACTCCCTACCATCCCGGACCTGAACGGGGTCAAATTTATACGGAGGGCTCCCCGGGGAATGTAGAACCCACCGCAGGGCTAAGGGTGCTTGGATCCCGGGCATTAATCAGGGCTAATCACAGAGCCGGAATAACTATTAATACCGTTTAATAGACCCCCTTTCCCTCTGCCATCATGGTTCTCCTTGGCAGCAGCGTTCGCAGCCGCCTGAGGGTGAAAACGTGGGTGATGGGGAAGTTGGTAATGACTCCGCTGTTTTTTCTCATGACTCCTTTGGGCAACAGCTGTCCACCCCCGGTATACACTGTAGTTGATTGCAGGGAAACCCTGTACCTCTCCCCTTCTTTCTCTGCTGATTTTGCACTTTTCTCTTTGCTCACCACCAAGTGTAATCAATAGCAAAGCACTGACAGTACATAGCAGTAGTGAAATCTGAAATAACTAAGAATTAATCAGGTACTACAGCCATGGATCTGGCTGGGTAAAATCCAACTGGGGATTTCAGTTTCATTCACCTACCCTGTTTTGGTGGTTTTCAGTTTTTGTTTCTTTTTGGTTTTGTTTTTGTTTTCCTATATTTGGGGAGCAACATCACAATTTCCCCTCCCTTTTCTCAATTTCTTAATCCCTTTCCTGAAAAGGGGGAAAAATCCGGATGGATTTCACGGATTGGACTGGTGTCTGCTGTGTTTTACTGCACACCTAAATCCTGATGTTAGGTTTTTCATTTTCCCCTCAATGCCTTTTATTTTGGCAGTTTAGCCACATGTGTTTTCCAGAAAGTTAGTTCCAAGTTTTTTTCTCCTCTTTCTTTCCTTCCCTTCCCCTTTCCCATCTAACCCCCAAACATTATTGTCCAAACATGACTGGACAGCAACTTTTGTTTCTTGACCCTGTGGTATGACAGTCTGCTAATATTGCCAGAAGGTGCAGTTTGGGGGTTACAGTTGTGATTTTAGCTATTCAATCATATTAGCAGGAAAAAAATGACTTGTTTCTGTTGTACTTGAGTCTTAAGAAAAAGTGCCCATAGTTTAGTGACAATTTCCAAAGGCTTTAGTACCACCTGTATTTCAAAATGGGGGACCCAAACTCCCGGAAGAAACAAGCTCTGAACAGACTACGTGCTCAGCTTAGAAAGAAAAAAGAATCTCTAGCTGACCAGTTTGACTTCAAGATGTATATTGCCTTTGTGTTCAAGGAGAAGGTAATTTAAAGTTTTTACTGTGAATTAGCACAAGTGATTTTTGTTAAGTGTGTATTATTTGTTATTTCAGTGTTTATAAATAGTAGGTTTAAGAGTGTTTGCTTTTTACTGTTAGGTGTGATTCTGTGAGTTGAGACCTTAGAGAAAATGGAGGGCTCATCTATATTAATTGACTGTGAAATACTTAATTCTAAGGGCTTAGTAGAATACACTTTTAGTTAACATTGGACTGTATAACTGAAACTTTTATGTGGAACAAAAGAGGGAACTTTGGTAAAGTTATATATAGGATGTCTTAAGTGTTACATTAGAATGAAATGTTTATGTGCCAGGTTTAGCCCATTTCTTCAAATCTTAATGTAGGTGGCATTTCTTATGATACAGTTAATGAAAGAATACATTTAAATTTTTAGAAGCTATTAAAAACTGAAATGGTAAATTTTTGTTTAGAATTGCTATTCTTTTTTAACAATTAAAAATCATCTAAGAGGATGTTGGGTATATGTGTGTGTTTATGATCTAGTTCCATAGTTGAATATCAGATAACTTTGAGTTGTGAAAGGCAAAGAGAATTCAATTAAAGCAGTATTCTTTTGCAATTCAAGATGGACATTTATCAACAAGGCTGTTTGACATAAGATTGGGATATGAATAAAAGAAGTGCAACTTTGACTTTTGCACTGAAATCGGTCTGCTTCTAATCAGAAATGCAGTCTTAGCATGAGATCTGTGTGAGCATTACAGAGTGGTTCCAGGGTAGGTTTTATATTGGAGTGTTTTGAAGATGTTATTTTCACATTTTCTGTTTTCATTTGTGTGCTTGTTTTTTAACATGATGGTGAAATTGATGAGATCGATTAGTTGAAGGTATTTGTAATGTAGGTCCTCAGAATCCAAGCTCTAAGTGGTGAGGCTAGATAGATTTTTGCCATAAGATCCATTATATATTGTTAATCACATACGCTTTGTAGTATAGAGTTAGATTGGTAATGAGCACTTAATCTTAAATAATTTAGAAACACAATTTGTTTTTTACCTTTTATTAAACATTGATATTATAGTCAGATAATATACAGAAATATCGAATATCATTGTACTTGACTCCATTTCAGGAATAAAACTCTTACATTTGTTTGGATATTTGCATGTTTTAAACTCGTGAGATTTTTGTTGCCTGTAGAACCAGTTAAATTACATCAACAGTGTATCACTGAATTTTTTCTTTTAGAAGAAAAAGTCAGCACTTTTTGAAGTGTCTGAAGTTATACCAGTCATGACAAATAATTATGAAGAAAATATTCTGAAAGGTGTGCGAGATTCCAGCTATTCCTTGGAAAGTTCTATAGAGCTTCTGCAGAAGGATGTGGTACAGCTTCATGCCCCTCGGTACCAGTCTATGAGAAGGGTAAGTTCTGGAAGTCTTCACTAAGGAAATGAGGTTTTCCCTGAAAATCAGTAGTTAGCCATCGTTATGCTTAGAGGCCTCAGATGTGTAATGCTGTTTCTGCCTCAAGACAAAATAAATAAAAGACATGGATAAAGTATGTAGAAGCATCCATCATTCCCTGTTAGGTACTTAAATGTTATAAATAAAACAGTTTTTGAATACCTTCAAGTGCTTTTTAAAAAAGATTGATTTCGAATAAAAGCATTGGTCATTGACTTAGATGGAATGATAAGATAATGTGATTATTACGACTGTTTTCTCTTTTTGAGGGGAGAATATCATGTCCCCTTGTAATAAAAAATCTACTAAAGAGAAAATATATTACTGCTAACCTTCAAAACTGCATTATATTGAAGTTAATTTGGCGCATAATCCAAAATTAGTTAGGCAGAGAAACCTGGAGATAACTGTCCTAGTCTGGAAGAAGTGCATTGGCTTTAGGGAACAGATATATGGCATATGATGTTTGGAACAAGAGTGGAGAAAAGTAGCTAAACACACCAAACTGTTCTGTGTAATAAGTGTGGTTCGTAGAAGTTTGGAGACATTTTTGCTAAATTACATTTGGTTTTGAAAAATGAAAATACAGGCATAAGCACTAATAACGTTAGCTCCCTAGCTAGAGTTTAGTCACATACTGAGGAAGTTAGGTCTTTTCTGTGTGAGAAACATTGGCTAAATGACTGGATTCTACAATGTAAAAGTTAATACTAGAGTTGGAAGTAGATTGATGCAGTCTATTACCCCTGAAGGTACAAAGTGAGAAATTGTGACCTTTGGCACTGATGCAATGACTCTGTAGTTAAAACCTATATTTGTACCTTTTGTTACCATTTTGCTTTAAAACTTAAAAAAAAAAAAAACCAAAAAACTTTTGTTGTTATTTTCTAGGATGTAATTGGCTGTACTCAGGAGATGGATTTCATTCTTTGGCCTCGGAATGATATTGAGAAAATTGTTTGTCTCCTGTTTTCTAGGTGGAAGGAATCTGATGAACCTTTTAGGCCTGTTCAGGTATTTTGTTCTAAATAAAGTAGCACTTTGGTGACAGTACCTATAATTGGGTTTAAATTGGAATCTTTGGGAGTATGCTTCTAATAGTTACTTCATAGCTCTTTCCTGTTTTTTAAATATTATATTAGAAGAAAACAGAATCATAGGCTCCCTTACCCCCTTTGGTTTTGAATGAACTTTACTAAAATCTTTTAGACCTTTTTTTTTCCTTGACAAAGTCTCATGTTGCCTAGACTGACCTAGAATTGTCTATATACCCAGGGTGACCTTGAACCTCCTGATCCTCCTGGCTCCATGCCTGGTTTAGCTGAACATGGAACCCAGGCCTCATGTATCAGACAGGCAGTCACTCAGGCACAGAGCTCCAACTCTAGTCCTCTTTGTTGACTCTGTGTGTGTGTGTGTGTGTGTGTGTGTGTGTGTGTGTGTGTGTGTGTGTGTGTGTGTGTGTGTTTTCCTTTAAATTTGTTTTTGTTTTGAGACAAGGTGTCTGTCCTGTCCTCCTGCCTCATTCTCCTCTGATTGCTGGAATATCAGCCATGTGCTACTATGCCTGGCAAGAACTGAATTTATTTTTGTTTGATTCTTCTTGAAATGAATTGTTTTACACTGTACATAATTTAATTACCTGTTTGTCTCTTGGCTCCATATTGGTCAGCACAAACATGCATGTGGAAGCAGTAGATGATGGTTGGGCAGTGCAATGTAATTGTAGCTATATAAAATGTTTGTATTTTGCAATTAGGCCAAATTTGAATTTCATCACGGTGACTATGAGAAACAGTTTCTGCATGTACTGAGCCGCAAGGACAAGACAGGAATTGTTGTCAACAATCCTAACCAGTCAGTGTTTCTCTTCATTGACAGACAGCATTTGCAGGTAAGAAATTTTTAAGGACTAATTTGGGGCTCTTTTGAAGTTAAGATACCTGTCTTAGGCTCCTCCAGAGAAGTTCCCAGATGTTTCTAAGTTCCTAATCAGTGGCCTGGGAGTTAATTAAAAATAGACTCTCAGTTTCTGCTCTACTTTCAGTTGATCAGAGTATGTATTTTAAATAAATGGTTTGTGTGTGTGAGGAGAGGGGTGCAAGTATACAGATATGTATGCCTTCATCTGGGTGTGGTTCCTCAGGCAATGACCAAGCCCTAGGGAATCCAGAATTATGCATGCCACCCAGATCTTCATGCTTGCTCTAGCAAACACGTTACTGATTAAACACTCTCCTAGCCCTGGCATAGATGTTTTAAATGAGAATTTAAAAAAAAAAAAAAATCCAACTTTCTTACTTAAACAGCAATCTAGGTTTTTATCAAAACAGTTTCAACAGACATTCTGCAGTAAAATTTCAGGTTGAGAAATGAGAGAATTGTCTAGGGTTGTTACTTATTCATAGCAAGACATACCAAGGTAAGGAACTCAGACATCTGAAGAGACAGTGTGTACTGAATGCCATTCAGTGTAGTTATGTGCTCCAAAGCTATTGTACAGGTCTTACTAGCATGGATAGATATACTGAATTGATCTTGGCTCCAGAGAATGTGTTTCTGCTTGGTATGAATTGCACAAATCAGCCGGGCAGTGGTGGCGCATGCCTTTAATCCCAGCACTTGGGAGGCAGAGGCAGGCATATTTCTAAGTTTGAGGACAGCCAGGGCTACACAGAGAAACCCTATCTCGAAAAACCAAAAAAAAAAAAAAAAAAAAAAAGAATTGCACAAATCATACTCATACAGTTACTGTGGCTTGGTTTTGTGACATTTTAAATCCTTTTCTATCTTTGACACAGGGTCTCTGTACATAGACCAGGCTGTCCTTTAAGTAACTCAGATCTGCCTGCCTCTCCCTCCTGAGTGTTGTAGCCCACCACACCAGCTTCCTTCCTCGTGTTTTTGTGATTAATTGAAACTTGGTCTAGCATGTTTAAGATTTAGTCAATAATGTCAAAAGCATATTGTGAGCCCCTTTCAATCTCTCAGACTCTATTGTATAGAAAAGAATAAATTAACAAGTTAGTGCATTTCTCAAAGCCTACTTAAAAGGTTTAGGACTCTGATTACTGCATCTGGGTTTCAGTGACCATTGAGAATTGTGGAAAGACAGCATCTTTAAGTAAACTTGGAAATCACGTGAAAAGTTGGTTGTTTGAAGTCAGGCTGTGGTGGTGCATGCCCTTAATCCCAGTGGGCAAATCTCTGAGTTTAAGGCCAGCCTAGTATACAGAGTGAGTTTCAGGGTGGCCAGGGCCATACAGAAAACCCTGCCTCAAAAAACTGAGGGGAAAAAAAAAAAAAGATGGGCCTTTAATCCTAGCACTTGGGAGGCAGAGGCAGGCGGATTTCTGAGTTCGAGGCCAGCCTGGTCTACAGAGTGAGTTCCAGGACAGCCAGGGCTACACAGAGAAACCCTGTCTCAAAAAACCAAAAAAACAAAAACAAAAAACCCACATCTTACTCCTGTCTAGGAGCAGACAGGAAGCCCAGATCTTCATTTCCCACTAGAAGGGACCTATTGTGTCCTCTTCATTGGAGGAGCTAGTTTCAGGGCTGGGGGTTGGAGCACAGGACAGTTCTGCTGACTTCCCAGGTGTTGCATTTTAATCTTAAATATGCACAAATTCTCTGCATTTATTTCAAACATCTCTACTCTTTCTCATATCCTGCATGGATAGTGGACTTCATATCTCTTGTCTTGTTATTACAGTGCCATAATCCTTAAATTGTTGACAGTTTAAAACTATTAAAATCATTAAAAATGTATTTCTTTCTAGACTCCAAAAAACAAAGCCACCATCTTCAAGTTATGCAGCATCTGCCTCTACCTGCCACAGGAACAGCTCACCCACTGGACAGTTGGCACCATAGAGGATCACCTCCGTCCTTATATGCCAGAGTAAATAAGAGCATTGACCAGCAAAATGGAGAAGACCAGAGAATGCAGCAGCTATTTTCTTTTCTTGTTTTCTTACCACTTTTCTTTCAGAGTTTAAAGAAAATGGACTCATGCACAGAACACTATGCATTTTGAAACTTGTTCATCCTGGATTTATTTTAATCATTTGTATCACAGAACTTTAAAAAAAAATTAGATGTCTTCTGCACGGACTGTGTGAAAGAAGGTGCTTTGCAGATTGCTGCACTGCATCGGCATCTTACTAAAATGTGAAGGAAGGACTATTGTACACTGAAATACTTACTGTATCTGAAAGCACAGGTGATGCTCAGTGTTGTGGTCTTCATGTTTGTGCTGGTTTTTGCCTCTGACATCTGTCATCAGTATTGAGGGTGAGAGTGAATGTAACAGGTATAAATAACACTTAAAAACTTAATAGCTTTGCTATAATCACCGTTTCCAGAGCACTGTCAGATTCATTCTAATGACCAGATGGTTGTTAAAAAGAAATTACAACCATGGGAAAGAAATCGTAATGAGAAAAAAAAGCATCTCATTGAGGTATTCTGCCTCATGTGCACTGGGCCATGTTTGTTTTCTTGGTACTCATTAGTACATGTATTTTTTTTCCCAGATCTCTTTCCCTGAGTTGCTGTTATAGAGTACTCTGCTGTGTGCAGATGCATTTATACATATTAAAGCAGATCTGGAGGCTGGTGTGGCTAAAGCAGCTACAAAACCAAGGAACATTCATAGCTGCAAAAACCATCATAAGTAGAGGACTTTTTGGTTTTTGTTTTGGTTTTTGGTGTTAGAAATTTTAATTACAAATAAAGAATCCAGTGAATTTTGCAGAAATACTGGTTTCTACACCATCCTAAAGAAGTTGAGTGTTTGGGATAGAAAACAATTAAAAGTGGGGATCTTACGTTGTAAAAATAACTACAGAGTGAAGAGTTCTGAGGGCAGAACTCGTTTGTGCAATGAACATAAGGAAAGACTACTGTATAGCTTTTACTTTTGTTTCGTTTTGTTTTGTTTTGTTTTAAATGAAGAAAAGCTTTGCTTAAGGGTTGCATACTTTTATTGGAGTAAATCGGAATGATCCTACTCTTGGAGTAAAACTAGTGCTTACTGGTTTCCATTTGTATTTAGCTTCTGGTTGGAATTTGAAAAAAGAAAGAAACCTAAATAAAATAGGTGAAAGCTTCCTGGCTATTCAGATGAATATAAAAAAATTGCAGTGATAAGTCTTTTTTTATCCCATGTCTCGGGTCACTTAAGAAAGTGGTTTTATCAGAAGAATTTGGTAGAACATTTTGAAGGTTCCTTAAGGCCAGGCACTGTTTTGCAGCTGTCATTCTGTAAAAGCTTGGAGTGGAAGTAGATACACAGTTTGAGACATTTGCCCAAGTTCGTATAAATAGAGGATCTGAGTCAGCAGTCTGGATCCAGAGACCAGTGGCTTTTTAGAAACCATTTTACTCTTCTACTGTGTTCAATATATTAGCCAATTCAGCACCCATTTTATCTCAATAATTTAGGAACATTGTCAAGAACAGTGTAGGATGTTTTGGTATAACACATTGAGATTTTGCCACATTTTTTTCTCTTTGTATATTTTACATATTTACTGAACCATTTGTATTTACTACACACATGATTTATTTTTACCCTTTGGTACTTAGGCTTATGTACAGGATTTTGTGGTGGATGGGCTATTATTAAGATATAGCACCATTACCAAACTTACAAAATAACAATATACCATCCATATTCTAGTTCTGCTAACTATCTCAAAAATGTTGGAGTTTGTCCCTAGTTAGATTGACCTTGTACACCTCAGGTTACTGCCCAGAAGCACATGCCATCTCCTTAAAACTTTGTTATCTGCACTATCAACTTACTATAGTGACTGATGGCAAACAGTATGAAAATGCCCGCTTCCTCTCCCCCTTTGAGTTTGAATCTTGGTGCCAAGCCAAGGCAACCTTTTGGAAAACTGTTGAGCCTTTGTAAGTATAGCTGTCGTACCCCCATGTGTATCTGTATCACATACATACAATGCCTATGGAGGCCAGAAGAGCTGATCCCGGGCCTGGTTACCTGTTGAGCTGTGGGGGTGAGTGCTGGAAGAGCAGCTGGTGCTCTTGTTACATTGTCTCTAGTCCCAACCAATCTCAGTTGCAAAGCAGGCTTTCCAAATTACCCCTCAAATGTTTCTCAGCATTCTGTGAGCCATATCACATGATGTGGCCATCAACGTGGTTTTGAGTCCTCCCCACCATCCTTGATATGCAAGACTTTCGGAAGCACAGTCACAGATAAATTAGAACGTTCTGTGTCCTCTCCAGTGGTGAACCAGCTTCTACAAGTGTGCAGGTCCTTTTGTTGGAAGGAATAGAAATCAAGATCTAGGTTTCCTGTTTGTCCACAACTGAGGAGTCTACAGATCTGCTATCTAAGGTAGACAACTTTTTTTTTTTTTTTTTTTGGTTTTTCGAGACAGGGTTTCTCTGTGTAGCCCTGGCTGTCCAGGCTGGCCTCGAACTCAGAAATCCACCTGCCTCTGCCTCCCAAGTGCTGGGATTAAAGGCGTGCGCCACCACTGCCGGCTGCTAGACAACTTTTTACTTGGCATGTTTCAATCTACTGAAAAAGCAAGAGTCCTAATTTTTGAGATCTTTGAGAAATGCACTAATATGCTAACTTCAATACAGTAGGCTGTGAGCTTCAAAGGGGCTTGTGATACATCCCTTCTCTACAAAAGATGTCAGGTCCAGACATACTAAATCAGCAGAGAATGGTATTTCTAGGATCAGGGACTTTGCTTCAAAAATTCGCTCCATCTGTCCTAGGCTTTTTAATTTCCTAGTATGACTGGTTTATCCATTTGGAAGTTTGATAATCTTGTCTCATAAAAGAAGTGAGAAATATGTCTCAGTATTTTAGAGCTGAAAGACCTAAAATTTCATTAAGGATTGATTATTACTATGTTGGAATGCCTGTGTCTCCTAAACTCCTGGGCCCCTAAGTAATGGTTTTTTGGAAGTGGAGTCTTTGGGAGGCCCTCTGCTAACTCCTTTCCTCCTTTGCCATGTGAAAAAGGCTGCTATCTGAACTAGAAAGTGGCCCCTCCAAAAAGTATGCTGGAAACTAACAGCCTGTCTGCAAGGCATTTCTGAGGTTTATATGCTAGCTTGTATGTAGTATTGACTGACATCTAGCAGTTATCTTTCTTTTTTTTTTTTTTTTTTCTTTTTTTTTTGGTTTTTTCGAGACAGGGTTTCTCTGTGTAGCCCTGGCTGTCCTGGAACTCACTCTGTAGACCAGGCTGGCCTCGAACTCAGAAATCCGCCTACCTCTGCCTCCCAAGTGCTGGGATTAAAGGCGTGCGCCACCACTGCCCGGCAGCAGTTATCTTTCTTGAATGCCAGACTTTGGTTTTAGCTTCTTTGCTTTACCTGTTACAAAAACACTGAGCTTGAAACACCAAAAAAAAAAAAAAAAAAAAAAGCTGGGCAGTGGTGGCGCACTCCTTTAATCCCAGCACTTGGGAGGCAGAGGCAGGTGGATTTCTGAGTTCAAGGCCAGCCTGGTCTACAGAGTGAGTTCCAGGACAGCCAGGGCTACACAGAAAAACCCTGTCTCGAAAAACCACAACAAAAAACCAAAAAAACACTGAGCTCTCTACCCCTCACCACCTCAGGCAGTTGGGAAAGCTCCCACAGGGTCATGAGCTATGTCTGCCTCTCACCAGCTGCAGACCTGGAGAGTCGATCCTGCACCTTGCCTGAACAGTAAAGCAAACCTGACACTGATGGGAGTGGGGTGGGGAGGAGTGGAGGACAGGGGAGCCACCTCTGAGGGCAAGAGAGGGAGAGCTGGTCCAGCCACTCATCTGCCATGATGTGACAGGTGTAGGGTTGATGCCCTCCCCCTTGCCCCTCGCCACCTCTAGCAATCCAGAGAACTGGTCCTGGGCTCATGAGAGTGGGTGAGCTGGCCCTGCTCCTTGCTGGCTGTAGTGCTGGCCTTGCACCTTGTCTGGGTAGCAGAGTAGAGCCGGCCCGGGGTGGGGTGGAGAGGGGTGAGCTGCCCCTAATGGGGAGAGCACAGGAGAGCCGGCCCCCACCACTCATCTGTAGTGAGGTGGGGTGAGTGGCCCTGAGGTCATGAGAGCAGGAGACCTAGCCCTGCCATCACTGGCTATAGCACTGGGAGCAGGCCCTGCACTGCACCTGGGCAACATAATGGTCCTGGTGACAAAAGCTTAGGTGGGCCAACCTCGAGAGTATGAGAGCCAAAGAACTGGCCCAGCCCCTCACAGGCTGCAGCATTTGGGCAAGTAGCCTCTATCTCTTGGCTGGGCAGCACAGTGGAGCTGGTTCTGGAGGCATGGGTGAAGGTGAGCAGGCCCTGATTGCATGAGAGTGGGAGAGCTGACCCTGCCTCCTGTAGATGGTGCCATTGGGTGGCCTAGCGGGTAAGGGAGAGCTGACCAGCTCAGCTACCACCTAGGCCCAGATCCAGGACTCTGAATTGACCCACTCTAAAATCTATGTCATCTTTGAATGGTTGGGAGGTCTGAAAGGGCCAGTCTTGTTAATCCAAAGCTGCAGGATCTCCGTGACACAGCAACAACAGGATAACTGGGAGGAGCCCCAATGAGGATCTAATATTGATGGTGCCACAGAAGCCAGAGATCTCAAACCAGACCAATGGCTCATTGCAATGAACATTTGCAAGTTATGTGTGAACAGTGGAATACATTGTGGTTCACACTGTGACACACTACTGCGTCCACGAGATGTCTTCTGTGCTTGGTTGGTTTGTGTATATGCGTGTTTTATTTTGGGTGGGAGGCTGTAAGGGGGAAGAGGGCATGGGGAGATGAGCAAGACTGGGGTGCATGATGTGGAACTTGAATAAGTTAAAAAAAAACCCAAAAACTACTGAACCCAAAACAAACTAGCCAGGCACAAAGGGTGATACCTATTTATAATCCCAGCACTCAGGAGGCTGAGGCAGAAGACTGAGTTCAAGACCATCGTGGTGCTACAAAGCCAGACTCAAACACCAAAACCCAAAACCTTGAGCCAAGAACTCCTTCAATCATCATGCACCTCACCTAAACATGATGCTTCAAAAGAAAAAGATACACCCACCCAGGTGTTGTGGTGCATGCCTTTAGTCCCAGCACTCAGAGTCAGAGGAAGGCAGATCTCTGAGTTCCAGGCCAGCCTGGTCTACATAATTCCAGGACAGCCGGAGACCCTATTTCAGAAGAAATAAAACCCCCTTCCCAACTTTAATACTGGTTTCATAGGTTTTTTTTTTCCCCAAAGAAAATACTTCCTTAGCTACTTCTGGTTTTGATCATTTATTTCAGAAAGTTGTTCACAAACGATACTCAGCATTTTTGGGCTTCTTTGGGTCATCCCGCTGTTCTCAGTTTCCCAGGTGTTTTGTGTGTCTGCCTTGTGCTATTAATTTTCCCGTGGTCTTGTTGGTCAGATCCACTGAGGCAAATGCAAGTGTTTTTCCTTGCTTCAGAATATGTGCTGTAATTACTATTTCTTCTCCTATCTTAGCAGGTGACATGTACCTTGAAAGAAAACAGGTTTAAATATAGTTAGTGGTAAGGAACTGTTGAAAGACTGTGACAAACTCCTACCAGCTTTCCTATGTAACAACCTATGAATAATTTTGGTACCAAATTCAAATGGCTGGGCTGCACGAGGCTCTACCTGATCCACCGTTTACCCTATGTTTCTTTTCACATAAAAATGGGATTTCCATGCCTTTTTGAAAAAGTTTTCTATTTCATATCTATTTGAAAGCACTTTTGGTTTTCATTTAATCTGCTTAGCTTCCTAAGTGAAGAATCTGAGTGTCTATAGCTCATCGGCATACTTTATTCAACTCCAAAATGACAGTAGAAGAACTACAAGGAGTGGATTGGAAAGATGGCCCAGCAGTTAAGAGGACTGGTCACTCTAGAAGACCCATGTTCATTCAATTCCCGGCAGCCCACAACCCTTGGTAACTCCAGTTCCAGGGGATCTGATTCCTCCAACCTCTGGTTCCTGTATATATGTGGTATACACACATGTACTCCGATACAGACACATAAAAGAAACTACAAGAAGGTGAAGTGAATATGAAGTTTTTAGCCATTAGAAATAAATGGCACAGGGCTGGAGAGATGGCTCAGTGGTTAAGAGCACTGACTGCTCTTCCGGAGATGCTGAGTTCAAATCCCAGCAACCCACATGGTGGCTCATAACCTTCTGTAATGAGATCTGATGCCCTCTTCTGGTGCGTCTGAAGACAACTACAGTGTACTTACATAAAAAAAAAAAATAAAATAAATCTTTGGGCTGGATCTAGTGGGGCAGAGAGTGGGACCAGAGGGAGCCAGGCCGGAGCGAGAAGGAAGAAAAAAAACAAAAAACACGGCATATACAGCTGTCCTGTATTCATGAGGATGGTGTAGATGCACCTGTCTACACCAAACCCATACATGCTCAGGTCCCTTATATAAAAAATGCAGGTCAAGATCCACTTCACAAGCTATTGTAGGGATTTTTTAATTACTGTATTTCCATTTATTTTGTGTGTGCTTGTACACATCACAGTGCTTGAGTGTCAGCAGAAAACTTGACAATGTCACTTTCCTCCTTCCATTATGTGAGTTCCAGGGGTTTTTCTCCTTCTACTATGTGAGTTCCAGGGTTCAGCCTTGTTATCAGGTTTGGCAGCCAGGGTGCCTATCAGTTAAATCAGCTCTCTGGCCCCACAAGTTGTTTATGATGCGTATCCACCAACCTATCCCCCCAGCTCCTTATTTTAATGATGCACGTACCCCTGTGTGGATACGTGCATATGAGTGTCCAAGGGGGCCAGAGGTGTCAGGCCTCTCTGGACTGGAGTCACCGGCAGTCTGCCTGGTGTGGGTATTGGGGACCAAATTCAGGTCTTCTACAAGAATCATTAAGCTCTTAACCACTGAGCTATCTTTCCACCGCTTCTGTCCATTTAAAAAAGTCCTCATGTAAGCCAGGTAGTGGTGGCATACACCTTTAATCCCAGCACTTGGGAGGCAGAGGCAGGCAAATTTCTGAGTTCGAGGCCAGCCTGGTCTACAAAGTGAGTTCCAGGACAGCCGGGGCTACACAGAGAAACCCTGTCTCAAAAAACCAAAAAAAAAAAAAAAAAAAAAAAAAAAGTCCTCATGTAAAAATATTAATTGGGCATGTTCACCACACAAGGTAAAATAAGGACCATTGAATATGGCTCAGCGAAGTCTCTTTTCTGTCCATCTTGTCTTTGACATTTTGTCCTGTGATTTGCTTACTGAACTCTCAGTTTATTCCCAGGCTTAAGAGAAACTGACAAGATTCTAGGGTTTTTTTGTTTTTGTTTTTTGAAACTGGTTCTTGCTTTGTAGCCTAGGCTAACCTTGAACTGAAGATTCTCTTGCTTCAACCTCCCAAGTGCTGGGATTAGACATGAGCCACCATGCCTAATTTTAGAACTCAAATTTTCCATCTTGGAAAAGTGGCTTTTACAGACATTGTCCAATAGTGACAGGCTGAGGTCTAGAGCACATACTACTGTCATTTAAACAGTAGTCATGGGGGAGATTCAGGACCCCTTCCTGGCACCTGTGCTCACCCTGTTGCAAGATTTTGGTAATATACGGAAAACAACTTTCCTCCAAATGTCATTCCCACTTTTCTTAGGGGATGGAGTGCACAGGAGTGGGGAACATGGGGTTTCATATAGTGGAGGCTGGATTTGAACTCCTCGATCCTTTTGTCTCTACCAGGTGTTGGATTATAGCACCACATCTTGCTAATTAGCGATACTTTTGTTTTTAGTGTTGTGTTGTTGTTTTGTGTTGAAACCAATGGGCCTGGATGGAACTCACAGAGGTCCACCTGCCTCTGCCTCTGGGACTAAAGGTCTGTTCGACCACCCCTGGCTCAAGTGATACCTTTTTGTTTTGTTTCTGGAGACAGGATTTCTCTGGATAGCTTTGGCTATCCTGGAACTCACTTTGTAGACAAGGCTGTCCTTGAACCCAGAGATCTGCTTGTTTCTGCTGGGATCAAAGGAATATGCTCGCTTACAAGTGATACTTTTAAGGACTATATCAAAGTTATAAATTGTGAGTTTAAACAACTGTGGATTGAAGATAGTTGACAAAAAGGGATACCTGTCCCCAAAATGTACAGATTTTTGTCATTATCCCCTAAACAATACAGTATAACTTATTTGAAACGAGTATCAGCTTTTTTTTTTTTTATTTTTTATTTTTTTAGAAATCATCTGGCTGGGCAGTGGTGGCACACGCCTTTAATCCCAGCACTCGGGAGGCAGAGGCAGGCGGATTTCTGAGTTCGAGGCCAGCCTGGTCTACAGAGTGAGTTCCAGACAGCCAGGGCTACACACAGAGAAACCCTGTCTGGAAAAACCAAAAAAAAAAAAAAAAAAAAAAAAAAAAGATAAGAAATCATCTGGATGGCATCTGGATACGTACGTTATGTTCATGTCCACACTGACTCCGGGTAGCCCTCTTTCTGTGCACATTAGAGCCATGGTGGATATGCTGTCCACTAGGGTTGCTGTCAAGCCTCCGTGGAGAGTACCATACTTATTAGCATGCTGCTCTTCCACCTTCATTTCACAGATTAGTTTTTCAGGAGCAGCAGAGACAAGTGTTACCTAAGTATTAAATGTGAAAAGAAAAAAGTCGAACATTGATTCTGTGGTATTAGAACAGCTCAGATACAAGCAGCATGGCAAGAATGATCTTGAAGCTGGAAGCTTGGTACCGAGAATCACACCTGTGATTCTAGCATGGGCGCTAAGGGAGGAGGACTTGCTGAGTCAAGGTGCGGGGGCTACAGCAGTAGGCTCTTTAAAAGTATGTATTTTATTTTAAATTATGCTTCTATATGTGGGTCTGTAAGTATGTACACATGGCATGTAGGTTCTGAGCCCAGAAAAGGGTGTAAGATAGTCTGGAGATGGAGTTACAAACAGTTGTAAGCCAGCTAACCAACCTGGGTACTAAAATCAGGTCTTCAGCAAGAACACAGAGCTGTCTCTGCAGCCCCTTTGTCTTTAATTAAAAATACGTGTGTGTGTGTGTGTGTGTGTGTGTGTGTGTGTGTGTGTGTGTGTGTGTGTGTATTTTTGCCTGCGTGTGTATCTAGCTCTTTTAAAAAGTCATTTGCAGAAACAGAATCTGCCTAAAAAGGTGAGCTCAGAAATCCACTTAACTTGCCAGTTAATGGTAGAAATTAGCATTTGTGTAAATCCTTTTATTTTTATTTACTTATTCTTTTGGATTAGCTTTGTTTCTAGCTCAACTTCCAACAGAGTCCAACTTTCAGAGTAACCTGTGACAGGAATGTGCACCTTCAGATTCCTGCCTGCTGAGAGCTGGGGTGCTGATTCTGGGTTCCGGGCCTAGCACGCAACTGGAGTCTGTAAGCCCAGGACACACACACACAAACAAACAAACAAACAATGAGTTGGGTTTTTGTTTGTTTGTTTGTTTTTTAGCTACTCCTCACTTTGCAGAGTTCAGAGCAGTGGGCTGAGAGGCGGCTCAGCAGTTAAGAACACTTGATACTCTTGCAGAGGACCCAAGTTTCATTCCTAGCACCCATACAGCAGCTCACAATCACCTGCAACTCCAGTTTCAGAAGATTGTTCTGGTCTCCACAGGCACCTCCATGGGAAAATGTACACATTTTAATAAATATCAGAAAATAATTCAGAGTGTGGGGTATAACAGAATCTCATCATGTATTTTTTAATATTTAAATTTACTATTTTTGTATTTGAATGTCTTGTATGTGTGTGTACATCATGAGTATGCCTGGTGCCCACTTAGTCAGAAAATCCTGCAACTGGGTTATGGATGGTTGTGAGCCACTATGTAGGGATGGGAACCGAACCCAGGTCCTTTGAAAGAGCGACAAGTGCTCTTAACAGCTCAGCCATCCCTCCAGCCCCTCCTAATGACTTCTTGAATATTTATTTGATTTGTGTTGAGACAGAGCTATGTAGTCCTGGTTAGCTTTAAACTCACTGTCCTCTTGCCTCAGCCTCCTGAACGATAGTTCACAGGCCTGTATTACAGGCCTGGCTCTTTGGACCTTTTCTATCAACTGACCCCCAGAATCTGTCATCTTCTAATTACCTATAAAAAGATTTAAATTGGGTGATTTCTAGTTTTTATATAAGCAGGGTAATTTTCTGCATGAATTAGTGAATAGTTCAAAACAGCTTAAACTGGCTGGGGACACGTTTAGTCATTCATCAAGTTAAGCTTAAATCAGAATCCCATTTAAACAGAAAATAGAAGTGAAATAATGGAATTCAGGAAAGTTAGATTCCTGCTTGAAGGTCCTATCTAAAGCGTACTGGAGAGAGAGTATCACAGGAACGATACAGCGTGGAAAGCAAGTGTTCCTTCTGAGGTCCCTTCAGGGGTCTGTCCATGGTGGCAGGCACGGTTTGCTTCCCTCACCATCTCCAGCTTCAGGAACTGCAGGTATGTGCCACCATGAACAGACTTTGTTCCCTCCATCTTCCTTTCCCCATATCACAGATTTGCTTGCAAGCAGGTCATACACTGTCAACATTCCTCGATCAAAGTCTTTCACTATTGAGACTGGCTTTTTTGTTTTTCTCAGACAAAATTTGTAATGATCTCTAATTTCTTTCTGATCTTGCCTCTACCTTCTGAGTGCTGGGATTACAGCTGTGCCCACCATGACCAGTTGCCCGTCGTATACAGTACTGAGGACTAAACCAAGGGTTTTGTACATACGAGGAATTCTACCAATTGAGCTATAATTCCTCAGCACCCTTATTTTCTCTTTTTAAGCTGAGAGCTGTAAAATCTTCAGTCACTTACTGTGAATTTTCTTAGGGGTTCTTCTGCAGTTTTCTTCAACTATGTATTCACTGGACTGCAGGAAATTTTCACCTCTAATATCAAACTCATGGGACCTCTATAGTACACGTGGCTTGACAAAAAGGTTGACTATATGATGTATGATTATTAGATGTTAGTTAAATGATAGTTAATATTATAACTTCTATTTTGCTGATATGCTTAGTAGTTCATTTCAGGGTCACCCCATATGTGATAGAACTGAGACTTTGCTTGAGGCCTGTCACCTTCACGTACCTCTTGTCTTAGGGTTTTTCTGCTGTGAACAGACACTATGACCATGGCAAGTCTTATAATGGACAACATTTAATTGGGGCTGGCTTACAGATTCAGAGGTTCAGTTCATTATCAAGGTGGGAACGTGGCAGCATCCAGGCAGGCATGGTGCAGGCAGAGCTGAGAGTTCTACATCTTCACCTGAAGTCTGTTAGTTGAAGACTGACTTCCAAGCAACTAGGGTGAGGGTCTTAATGCCGATGCCCAAAGTGACACACCTACTCCAACAAGGCCATACCTCCAAATAGTGCCATTCCCTGGCACTAAACAAACACCTCCTATCATCATTTTAATTTTTGAGACAGGGTCTCTTACAATCCAGGCTGACTCTATCTCTGAGAAACCTCTCCCCACACACCCCAGCCTCTATCCTGTGTTGGGATTATAGACACACTCTACTATTCCTAAATTCCAATCACTGACTTAAAATCAGAGGCTATGTAGCTTCTATATGTACTTTATTCTACAAAGACCATGAAGGGGGAAAAGCTGAAATGACATAAGCCACCTCAAACAATACTGTATTTTATACAACAGGTAAATAAAAAGGAAAAAAAGTCAGGGCTGCCTATTTATATAACAATAAAGGGTCCAGCCAAAGGGTCACAAACCAATACTACATAGCAGGGAGGCCCAGAATGTAGCCCAGGGCCTTATTATGTATGCTGACCAAGTATCTATCAGTGAGCTACACCCAACATGGGTCTTTAAGTCAAGGATTGGCAGGGCAGAAGGAATGAGTTTCATTCTTTTTTTTTTTTTTTTTTTTTTTTTTGGTTTTTCGAGACAGGGTTTCTCTGTGTAACCCTGGCCGTCCTCACTCTGTAGACCAGGGTGGCCTCTAACTCAGAAATCCTCCTGCCTCTGCCTCCGGGGTGCTGGTATTAAAGGCGTGCGCCACCACTGCCCAGCCTGAGTTTCATTCTTGTTTGGAGAGTAAGTCTCAAGTGGTCAGAGCTGAGGATGGCCTTGAGCTCCTGATCCTCTTGTTTACCTTCCAGATGTGCCACCAGCCCCGGGCACATGAGTGAGAGTTAACGCCTGCTTTTGCAGAGCTCACTCTTAAGTCAGGCATATAAAGTAGCAGCGGGCAGTTACTGTTGACTTCCGCATGCACTGGGTTTGCCTCCCTGCCTCCTCCCTGTTTTCTTTCAGAGGTGGTCTTCCTGTGTAGCTCAGGCTGCCTTTAAACTCAAGATCATCTTCTTCGGCCTCCTGATTGTTGAGATCGGAGGTGTGTGCCACCATGACTAGTCTGATACAGGTTTCTTGAAGTAGATACTTTTAAAATAAAGGAAGCCTTTGTTTCCTCGTTTTAATGTACTTTCAAAGCTCTGTTCTTATGAGGGATTAGGAAAGGCTTATAGGAAAACGATACCTGAAATTCTTATAAAGGCCAGTTAGCGAAGATAGGAAAAAGTCAAGACAGGTCAAGAAACATGAGAGCCACGTGGACACCAAAGCAGTTCCTGGAGTTTGTTCTTTACAAGCTATATTTACTAATTTGTTTGTATGCATGTGCCAGAACAGCCGTGGACACAGAGGACGACTTGCAGGTCTGTTTTGTCTTTCTAATACATGCCAGCCCTTTAAACGTTTGGTCCTTAAAAGTCTCCTTTCGTCTTTAATTCCAGCATTTGGGAGGCAGAGACAGGCAGATAGGATTTCTGAGTTCCCAGCTAGCCTGGTCTACCCAGTGAGTTCCAGGGCTACATAGAGAAAGTGTCTTGAGAAGGAAACAAACAAACAAGTTCTCTTTGAGTCTGGAACGTTCGTTGCTTTGGCTAAGATGACAAAAACAAAGCAAGTGACAGATTTTCCACTACAGAACTTAGCTGAGCTCACTTTAAGTCAGCGTCTTGCAGTGTGCTTGCTTATTTATGTATTTATTTAGAGACAGGGTCTAGCTGGGCTTGTAACAAACCTGCCTCTGCTTGGAGCCCAAGTCTGTTCTATTCCCAAGATGCCAGGAGTTGAATGACTTTAGTAGGCTGGCATGAACTGAGCCACACTGGACCTTCAGTTTATTAAAAACATCATTTCAGCTCACTGTGTTGTGGAGACCATTAATCCCAGGAGTCAGAGGCAAGTGGAACTGTGAGTTCACAGCCAGCCTGGGTCAGTGTGTTGTCTCTTGCCAGCACCTTATATACTCATATGGGTTAAATACATAGGACTCACACTGTTACTCCATTTTCAACCCCTCCCCATCTAACCTCAAATGTTATTACAAATAGCCATGTTTGAGTGTCAAGCATGGTCCTATTTCTTCATTTACTTTTCCAGTGATCTGCCTAATAACACTGATGCTTGATTCACTGATTTCAAACATGCTGGTCACAGTAATTCACCTATAATCCTGGCATTTGGAGGTGGAGGCAGGCTGATCAAGAGTTCAAGCTCATCCTCAGCTACTGAGCAAGTTAAGTTCAAAGCCAAGATGCATGAGACCCTATCTCAAAAATTTCAAGTACAGGGCTGGAGAGAGAGCTCAGCTGTGTATTGTTCTTTCAGAACTCAAGAGTTCAGTTCCCAATACCCATGTCAGGTGGCTCACACTTGCCTATAACTCCAACTCCAGGGGATCCAATACCTTTGTGGTCTCCATGGGCACCTGTACTCACAAGTACGTGTACACACACACACACACACACACACACACACACACACACACACACACACACATTCTCGAAAAATAAAAACTTTGGAAACCTAAATAAAGTATTGCTTGCCTTAAAAATATCTCTAGTGTCATATTTAAATAACCAGAGAGTCAACCTTCTTTCATAAAATACTAAGATGGTCCACGGGTGACATACCAGCTAACAAAAGATAATATAAAGAATTAGTTATTTGTTGATACTGGAGTTGAACCCAGGGCCTCATATGTACACTTTATCACTGTGGAACAGCCCCAAGTCCTTAATAACAATCGTTAACCAGAGATTTAGGGGAAAGCTACATGCTTTCATGTGCCAACATATGAGATGTCTTAAAGTGGACAAAGAACTCTGAGTTCAGGGTATAATAAGGACACAGCAAATATTTAGAAAAGACAGGTTAACAATTTAACCAGCTTAGATTCAAGGCAAAGCATTTAATTAACAGAACAACCTAATTCTTCCACCTCAGTCCTGTTGCCACGTGGACTGGGTAATTCTTCGTGATGGAGGTACTAGGGTGCAAAGTTGTGCACTATAGGTTATTGAACACCACCTCTAGTTTCTACCCATTAGATGCTGGAACACTCTCTCTCTCTCTCTCTCTCTCTCTCTCTCTCTCTCATAGAATAGAGTTTATTCAGGGCACGAGGAGAGGAGTTAAGAGGGTAGTAGAGGCAGAGAAAGACAGAGGGGGGTGGAGAGGGAAAGGAGGAAGAGGAGGAGGAGGAGGAGGAGAAGAAGGAGAGAAGAGTAGAGTAGAGAAGTAGAGGCCCACCATGAGCACACGGAGAGAGAGGGGGAAGGGATGAGAGGACAGAGCAGGGGCAGGAAGGCAAGAGCAAGAGAACAAGGGCAAGAGAGCTATCTCTGTGGTTAAAAAAAAGTCTAAAGACCAGTGTCTTCCCAACAAGACAGAGTCAATGTACTCATGCGCTCAGCATCGGTGGGTGCCAGAAAAAGGCCTTCACAGAATCAAGTTGGTCAGCATTGCAGCCTGGAGGAAAGTGGATCATGAGTCTCCACTCATGCTGAAGAGTTACTGAGAGGTGACCACTTCTGAGGGAGGGTACCCTCCAGTTACACTCCAGAAGATGGCCCCACACAGTATATTGACAGCACAAACTGGATTTAATGTGTTATTACAAAAAAAGAAGCAGGGTACGGTGCTGCATACCTTTAATTTCGGCACTTGGGAGACAGAGACAGAAGGATCTCTGAGCTCAAAGGCAGCCTATAGCCTGGTCTACTCAGGGAGCTCCAGAACAGCCAAGACTAGAGTTTCAAAAAATATATCAAAAAGGCAGCCAGGCCAGGTAGCAAAAACCTTTAATCCTAGCACTCAGGGGGCAGGGGCAGGCACTAACTCTTGTGAGTTAGTGGTTAGCCTAATCTACAAAGTGAGTTCCAGGATACCAGGGGCTGTTATACAGAATACCTCTGAATCGATAAAACCCAAAAAATAAATAAATAAATAAAAAACCAAAACAAACAAAAAAACAAAAACAAAAAAGGGGCATCAAAGAGGCAGCAGGAAGTGGATCTGGGAGGAGTTAGGGGAGAACTAGGAGGTGAGTACTATCAAAATACATTCCATTTGAAGTTCTCAAAAGACGATCAATGTACAAAAAAATGTTCAGAAAACATGCTGCTTTATATAATGAGGTAGTGCTCAATTCTAGAATTGAAAAGGCCAACTAGAATCCATGAATTACTCTAAGCGTGTCCTTGGACTGGTCTAGCAACCAAAGGAGGCAGCCAGAGAAGGCTGGTGAAAATACCCAAGCCTCTGGCAGGAGCCTAGGAAGGCACTGCTGGCCCTTTTGAGATCTCCTGCCTTCTTGCAGAACCTCGAAAGTTTATAAGCACTTAAGTGTATTCCAGTACTCTTCATATTCAAATGTCCCTATAAAGAGGGTATTTGAATAAAGTACACTCTATCTACAAAATGGAATAATTCTTTTAGAAGGAAGGCAAGGCCTAGGAGTTCTGTCCCATAGCTGGCTGGAAGTTCTCTTGCAGGTCTGGTTGCAATGCATTGTGAAGCTCAGGTTCACTCACCAAGATTCAGTAGTGTGTTTGAGTTCTACTAACACGGTGTGCAAACTGCGCACCCTTGTGACTGCATTTACAAAGCTGCCCAATAATTAGACAATTTGAAAAATTTGAAAGACTCCCCTTCGGAAGCTAACAAAACTTGCAAGAACAGAGGGAGGATAATTTCCTGCTAGCTAGGCTGCCTCTGCAAGCATGGAGCTTCAGAGATGCAGCCATCTTGAGTTCCCACTCATGGAGGGGTGGGCTTTTCAGTGATCCAGTTGCCTCTGAGTGATCTGTACTCTAAAACAGTCACTAGTTCACTACCTTAGCAGGCCTACTGTTGGTACCCTACCTGGGGTGAACAGATATTTGTTCATTTCTCCCCACGGGAAGTTACATGGTAGGAAACGTATATCATGTAGACATAATTTCCTTTATATTTCTTTTTTTGAGACAAGGTGTCTTATGTAATTCAGGTTGGCCTTGAACTAGGTATGAAGCTGAGGACAATTTTGAACTTCTGACCTTTCTGTCTCTACTTCCCTGAATGCTGCTGGGATTACAGGTGTGTGCTATCACATCTGCTTTTCTGTGATCTTAGAGATATAATCCAGGGGTTTGTGAGTGCTAGGCAAGCATTCTATCAGCCGAGCCACATGAGGACAAAGAATTTGAAAGTGAAGTGTTAAGTGTTTTGTTTTGTCTTATGAAATCAAGGCAGTTAGACTTGACCAGGACACTGAAGTCCTTGCAAAATCAGCAAGTATAACAATCTCTATGGACTCATTGGTGACAGTAGACACCACATGAGTAATACCAGCACTCAGGAGACAGAGGCATGGAAGGTCAATACAAGTTCCAGGTCAGCCAGGATCCTGCCTCAAAAAACAAAACAAAGGAAGCCACAAAACCCACATATACACATATACAAAGCACTATACAAAAATATATACTTTAGTCTTAGCTTCTTATCCCACATAAAACAACCTCTTCTCTGTTGTAAGTCAAGTTATCAATTACACAATGACTGTTATCATATTATCAACCCGTGTGGCTTAACAGCCACTAGCTGTTACCTATAAATACTGAACTTGTGCGGTGTAACCAGTCATACGACAAATGTGAAATTTATGCTGATTTTCAAAGATTAAGTGTATAAAAAAAATCAGTTTTTTTTTTTTTTTTTTAAATTTATTTTTGGTGGGAGAGTAGGGATTTGTTTGTGTAACTAGCTTACAAACTGGCCTGCATCAGCCTCCCTTGTGCTGGAATTACAGGCAGGTATCACCAAGCTGGAGTTAGGTATGAGAATTTTAACTAGTTATTCAAAGGCAATCAAATCAATGTCAAAATTATCTCACATAAAACAGTCAGACGTGGTGGCACATACCATTCATCCCAGCACTCATGAGGCAGAGGCCGATGAGCCTGAGTGAGTTCCAGGCCAACCTGGTCTACAAATCAAGTTCTGGGACAGCTAGGGTTACAAAGAAAGACCCTGTTTAAATAGAAGAAAATAAAACAAATAAATATATTACAAAATATTATACTACCCACAGGGTGAGGAAAGCTTAGGGAGAAGTGGCTATGGAGCCCTACCAATGAAGCTCCTCCCACCCGCAAGTGTGCTTACAAACTACATCCCAATTTGCAGTTTTTTTTTTTTAGAATTAAAATTTTCTCTTAGGTCAATAAAATTCTTTTTAGGTAATATTGTCTTTCCAAAAGTCACTGTCCTTGGCTTTTTAAATATTTTCTATTGGAAAACATTAAATACATTTATCTAGGTGTTATTTCCTATTTTTGACACTTTATGAACATAGTAAAAAAACCTGAGAGGGTGGCGTTCAGGAGAAATATTTCAAGTGTCTGTAGTTGAGCAATATTTACGTTTCATGCCCAAATTCTTTTTTTTGTTTTGTTTTGTTTTTCGAGACAGGGTTTCTCTGTGTGGCCCTGGCTGTCCTGGAACTCAGAAATACGCCTGCCTCTGTCTCTGCCTCCTAAGCGCTGGGATTAAAGTCATGCGCCACCACTGCCCGGCCCTGCCCAAATTCTTTTTAAATTTCCAAGTATTCTTTCTTAATCAGAAAAATAAGACATGCATGCCTTAAAACATTTATAAAAAAGTCTGCAAGTTCTCAGGTTAAGTGTCTTTCAACTCTGACAATACCACTCACTTGATTTCTGCTACTAATGCTTATTAAGGATTGCTTCCTATAAAACACAATGACTTTCTATAAAGTCTGGAAAATAGTAGTCTATGTTAGTTTATGTGGAATGGCAGGGTGCAGGCAGTGGTCCTGGTTAACTTTGTAGCATTCCAGGCCAGCCTGGGCTACATGAGTTCTCAGCCAACCTACATTACATAGTAAGAGCTAGTCTCAAAACCAAGAAACACAACACAGGTACAGGTTGTTCCCTCATTCACTTCTGTACCTCAGACATACTTGGCT
Organism: Uromys caudimaculatus; assembly: GCA_028551405.1. Lineage (NCBI taxonomy): Eukaryota > Metazoa > Chordata > Mammalia > Rodentia > Muridae > Uromys > Uromys caudimaculatus. The sequence goes on along the minus strand of CM052714.1, from coordinate 34,609,238 downwards.
CTTATACCTCACAAGAAACAATTCCTATATGCTAGTTCTGCAGACTCCAGTGTCCTGTTAATGGTACACAGACTTTTTTTCTCGGCGCACTCCAACAGTTTGCTGGTTAAAAAAACCAAACATGTTTATTTACATTCCGATGAGAATCCACGTACTTCCCCTGCGTTTAAAAATCCACGTACTTCCCCTGCGTTTAAAAAGCCACTAAGGTGCTTTATTAGGTTCGTCCCCTTCACCAGAGGCTTCCCCTACAATACCTTTTCCAAAACTTTATCAAAACCGGGAACGTTGAACATAACCTTCATTATCTCCCGTAGATTCTGAGTCATCCTGCTCATCGTGGATGCAAAGCAAGAGTCTGGGCTCTGCGAGAATGAACTCTGGAAGAGACGTTTGTGAAAGCACAAGGACGTGGAAGGTCAAGTCTACAAGCCCGGCGGGTTTCGCGTCGCGCTCCGGAGAAAGGATCGCGCGTTCTGGTCGCCCTAGTCCTTGAAGATCGAGGGTTACCGTCACTCCCTAGCGCCCCAGCGCGCACGCGCAGCCTTCAGGCCTTCTCCCCCTCCCTCCCCGTTCCCCTCCCACTCCCCATCTCCTGTCAGCTTCTGCGCCTTGCCGGGGCCTGAGAGGGCGGTCTTCCCACCGGAAGGTTGACGCGGGAGCACTCGCACGCAGCGCGCTTGCGCAGCTCCCGGCGTTTGCGATCAGTCGCGCGGGCGTTTTGAGGAGACCCCGCGGCGATGGCGTCTGGCAGCAGTTCCGATGCAGCGGAGCCGGCAGAGCCTGCCGAGCCGGCGGCGGCGCCTGCAACAGCAGACACGGAGGAGGACCAGGTAAAGAGGCGGCGGCTTCAGTGCCTGGGCTTTGCGTTGGTGGGGAGATGCGACACCACAACGGCCCCCACCTTCCTGTCGGAGAACGACTGGCAGACGCAAGTAAGTTGGCGTTTCTCCCTTCCGCCGCTCTTCTCAGATGGGCGGAGCGCGCCCTGCATCTTTGTGCCTTTGCTTTTCAGAAAGCTTTGAGCGACTGCTTCAAACAGCCGGAGAACGACCTAGCGTGGCCGCGCCAGCCTCCGACGTCCTTCAAGTCCGAGGCCTAGTAAGCGACGGGGGTCGCGGGCTGCTTGCCGGGATCGGGGAGGGACCGCCTGCTGGAGTTGGGCGTCAGAGGACCCGACCTGGGAATGGCAGCCGGCGCCCCAGGGCTGGAAAGCTCAGGGAATGCTTCTGTGGAAGCACGGTCACTTCCCAGCGGGACTTGCCTTTGTTGTTTTAGGACGGGGGTCTCACGGTGTAGCGCTTGGCTATCCTGGAACTCGCTATGTGAACCAAGCTGGCCTCGAACTGAGAGATCAGCTTGCTTCTGCCTCTTCAGTGCTGGCACGTTGAAGGCACATACTAGGACTGGCTTCTAATGTGATTTTTTTTCTTTTCTTTTTCTTTCTTTCTTTCTTTCTTTCTTTCTTTCTTTCTTTCTTTCTTTCTTTCTTTCTTTCTTTCTTTCTTTTTTTTTTTTTTTTACCAGTGGAGGAGAACTGAATGTATATTATGTATTTTGAGGCAGAGTCTCACTTTTATCCCTGGCTCACCTGAGCTTGGTGTGTAGACCAGTTTGGCCTCAAACACAGATCTACCTGCGGATTTAAAGTGTCCACCACCACACTTGGATGAAATTTTTGTTTAATGTTACAGTTATTTGTTTTTGTTTTGAGACAGAGGCTTGCAATAATCCTGACCTCCAGCTATTGAATCCTCTTTTGCTAGCATTACATCTGGTTCCAGCACTCCCCAGCTGAAATGTAACTTATTATTTGAGATATGTGTCCAGGCTGACTAGGAACTCCTGTGTGGTCAAGGCTTGACTTCTGCCTTCCACTTGTCGAGTATACTGGGATTAAAGGTTTGTGAAACCCTGGCTACTGAAATACACTTAACTAACCTGAATTATTGGTGACATGTAAACTGGAAATTAGAAAAAAATGAGGTAGAAATTTTCTACTGAAGAAGGGTAACCTGTAAGTTTCCTTGTTTCTACATTGTTTATCTGCTCTCTTGCCCAAGAACAATAGTTTTTTTTTTTTCTTTGAGACAGGATCTCACAAGTTTGCCTAGTTTGGCACAAGTTTGTATGTAGTCCAGGCTGGCATTGAGCTCCTAGTAATCCTGCCTCCTCAGCCTCTAGGAATTAGTCACTATACCAGCCAGGTTCAATATTTGTTTTCAGTGTATGCTGTTCCTGTTGTTTCAGTGCCCTGCCTCCAATTTTTGTTGTTGTTGTTCTACTGTTTGCAGAATAAAATTAAGGTGCCTTACTGGGCCTTCTAGGCCAGTGTTCTTTCCAGAATCTCTTACATGGGAATTAATTGTCTATGTCAGTCAGAAGAGTTGGATAATCATCATAAAACAGGTGTGCTGAAATTATTTGGAAAGTTTTTCACATTCCAGAGATTATAAATAAATAAGGAGTGGAGTCCACTTATCCAGTAGTGACTTTTGATTATCCCCCCCTCATCCCTCACCCTCCAATTACTTGTGTGTAGGTTAGAGAACAACTCCATCTTGTTGGAGGTATGGTTTCCTAAGTAACCAGTCAGGCTTGTGTGGCTAACATTTTTACCAGCTGAGCCATATCTGAAGCCTGTGTCCTTTTCTGTCTTGAAAAGATCTAAAGAAGCCAGGAGCAAAAGGCTGTGTCTTAAGCTCTATAGACCTTGGGCCAGCAACACTATACCATTTGGGAAAGAGATGACAAATAAGGAATCTGATCCTGTTAATGCTTTTGTTTTTAAAAGTGTGTGTAAGCCTGATTTTATGCAGCTGCCCACAGAGGCCAGAAGAGGGCACCGGAGCCTTGAAACTGGGTCAAATAGTCATGAGCCACCCTTGCTGAAGTTCTAGGACTTGAACCCAAATTCTTTGCAAGACCAAGTGCTCTTAAATACTGGTGATCTCTTCTGTCTCAAATGTTTCTAGTTAAAAATGAAGGGCCTAGCCGGGCAGCACTTAGGAGGCAGAGGCAGAGGCAGGTGGATTTCTGAGGCCAGCCTGGTCTACAGAGTGAGTTCCAGGACAGCCAGGGCTACACAGAGAAACCCTGTCTCGAAAAAACCAAAAAAAAAATTAATAATAATAATAAAAAAAAAAAATGAAGGGCCTAACATCTGACATGGTTCTGAAATTACTTAAGCCTTTTCTCTTTCGTAAGGCTGCAGAAAAAATATAATATTGAACATAAGGAAAGGAAGCTTTCTGAGATGGATGAAATTCTAAAAGGAATTTGGCATTAAACATAGTTTTTGGTGCTCTTTAAAATTACTTTTATGTAAACAGATGATTTTTAGCCAGATGTGGTGGCTTATGTTACTTACTCTTCAAAAATGCCTCATGAGAAAGACTAAAAAAAAAGATAATGTATTGGTGTTAATGGAGCTCACGGTTCAGGCTGTATAGTGTGCATGTAAGCAAGTCTTTGGAGAAGGATAGAAGTAAGTGGTTTGGAAAGAGACTAAGGTAAGTAATTGTTCATTAAATAAGAAAATGTTAGTATTTGGAAATGTTGGGTACATAGTTGGTTAGGGATTCTATTTTTACTGCTTTTCTGTTTTGAAAGTCAGTAATTGTAAGAATCAAAAGTTAACAAAATACCTGAAGCTGACTACTTCAAAGAAAGCCATTATTTGTGGTCATATGGTAGTTGTAAGGTTAGTGTATAGGAGGATCACATTGTGAAACACGGAGCCAGAGTTTTTGAAGCAACTCTAGGAGAAAAGTGTTCCCTCTCAGGGCAGGCACACACAGGCCAGCGTGTGGGCAGGCGCAATGTGCAGCTCTCTTTACCATGTGATCTCTGGAGACAGAACTCAGCCCATCAGGATTGGCAGCAAGCACCTTGATGCACCAAGCTCTCTCCAGCCCAACTTTTGCTTTTCTATAAGAGTCTTAGGATTCTTCAAAGAAAATTATTTATAGGATAAGTATCCATTATCTGAAATGCTTGGGATCAAAAATTATTTGAATTTCATAGACAATTTAGAAGATCGATTTTCTGATTAGGAGTGATTTGTTTATATCTTCAAATTGACTGCAAACATACACAACAAAATTCAAACAGTCTGTACATCTGTTTGGAAGCCAGAGGTCAGATTTGGGTTCTCCAGGAGTAGTTCTTGATTTTTCAGACAGTCTCTCACTAGGACCACACACTCACCATTTAGGATAAAACAGGCCTCAGGTATCTACTGGTCTCAGCCTCCCAGTGTTGAGATTACAAGTATGGCACAGCTTCCAGTGTTTAATGTGGGGGTTCTTCCTCCATAGCCCCCAAATACAACAATTCATAATTTGTTGTTTTATTTTGGTCTTGCTAGTGTTGATCTAACCATCGAGGATGCAGATGATACCACCATTTCAGAAAGCAGTCCCTCTGCAACTCCTCTGGAAGATAGCAGCACTATCTCTTTCATTACCTGGAATATTGACGGATTAGATGGATGCAATCTGCCAGAGAGGGCTCGAGGGGTGTGTTCCTGCCTAGCTTTGTAAGCATTCTCATTTCTGTGGTAGGGACTTCGATAAGTGTTTTAATGATTCTACAAAGCAACAGTTCAAAGTTGTATACTTGAAATTTTGACTTTAAGGTCAGCTTCTGAGTAAATTTGAGAGTTGAGGTGTTTTGATCTAGGGAGGGTCTCAGGGTGAATTGGAACGCCAATTTATGTAAGATGCTTTCTAGAATTGTAAGCTTCACATACATAGTAAGTTTTGTTTATAAGTATTGTTATGAAATGAAATTTACCTAAAAGATGTGTTTCTGGCCTCATGAGAGCTTTGTGACTGGATAAAGCACTGACATTCTCTGGAGCTGTCACTGGACAGACAGCTTGTTAAGAAAACCTGAAGAGATAACACTAAATACATCTCTTGGTGTATATAACCATTGCAGATGCTCAGTGTGTGTGTATAGTATTTTCTGTTTTAATTCCACTGGTCTATTGTGTGTGGGTGATGTGTAGGGGGCATGCTGGGATTGAATTCAGCCTTGATAGGCAAGTGTTGTCATTGAACTACACGCCCAGCCTGTTGGTCATTATGGGACTGTAGTAAGTAATATATAGGTAAAGGTCAGTATAAGCATCGAGTACTACAGTCCAGGTAACAGTTGTTTTATGTGTATATTGTGGAATTTCTCTAGGTAACTGAAAATGAATGATACGCTGCTGTTGTTAAATTGCTCTTTTTAATTAGGTACAGTCCAGATGTGGTATTTCTACAGGAAGTTATTCCCCCATACTGTGCCTACCTAAAGAAGAGAGCAAGCAGTTACAAAATTATTACAGGTAATGCTCTTCTTGCCATCTAAACTACCTTTTTCTTTGAAAAATAGATCAATGAAAGAAAAAAAATGAGAGGCTGTTACAAAGGGCACAAATGGGTTTGAGGAAACTAAGCAAGACACAGGATACTTAAAGGATTTATAGGTTATTTTACAGCTTAATGTTAATAAATGGAAAAATAATTGAAACAGAGACACACACACATACACACACATATATGAAAACAAAGTTCTAAAATTTCACTTATATATTTGCTAAAATTGAATATCGAGGCATATTCACCCATTTGTTCTTAGTTAAACATCATTTGTATCTCTTGTTAAACTTTGATAAGGGACAGAAACATAGACCTACTTCAAAATGGAGGCTTAAAGATTTGATCCAGTTTAAATGATTTTGTTCCTTGTTATAGTAAGGGAGCTTGTGGTAAAGTGAAAATACTCTGTTGTGGTAAATCTCCAACCCCAATAAACCCGTGCAAAGCCACATGCTCAGTTATAATATTTATAAGCTGCATGCCTAGCACCACTCTATACCCTAGCTGTGGGATCCCTTGCTACCTACCGCTCCTCCAGGCCACGTGCTTCTGCTCCATTTTCCTTCCACCTCCTCTTTCTCTGACTTCCTCTCCTCTATCTCTTCTTCCTCCCCCCCCCCCCCTCTAAAACCTCAAGCCCCACCTTTCCCTTCCACTGCCCAATCACAGGCTCTAACCTTTATCTGACTAGTTAAAATGGGGAAAGGTTCACATGAATTCACCTGTATGTGATCCACTCCTGGTTTGGGGCAGCCCCTCTTGAGGAAGTAGAGTTAACATCAAAATACAAACAGCACCAGGGCAATCTACAGCATTTCCCCCTTTTGTCCAATTAAAGGGCTCTTTTCTCTCAGATATAAATTAAGCACAACTATTACAATTATTTATAAAGTATAAGATACAGTTAACATCCAGTCTATCAATTTTGTCAATTGATTTTCTTCCCTAAATTTTTTTCCACAAATGTTTGAAGGTAATGAAGAAGGATATTTCACAGCTATACTATTGAAGAAAGGAAGAGCGAAATTTAAAAGCAAAGAAATTATTCCTTTTCCAAATACCAAAATGATGAGAAACCTTCTGTGTGTAAATGTAAGTTTAAGTTTGGGGTTCTTGTTTGGTTGGTTTTTGAAGGAATTGCCTTTATAGATAAATTTATAAACACATCTTTATTTGTGTGTTCGTGTCTGTCTATCAGTCAGTCAGGACTTTAGGACTCAATTCACTCCTTCCGCCACAGGTTCTAGGAATCAAACTCAGTTTGTCTTGACAGAGATGAGTTATATTACTGGGACAATTTTTTTTGTTTGTTTGTTTTTTTGTTTGTTTGTTTTTTCGAGACAGGGTTTCTCTGTGTAGCTCTGGCTGTCCTGGAACTCACTCTGTAGACCAGGCTGGCCTCGAACTCAAGAAATCCACCTGCCTCTGCCTCCCAAGTGCTGGGATTAAAGGTGTGCGCCACCTACTGCCCAGCTATTGAGACAATTTTTTAAACCCTATTTGAGTCTGTCTGTGTGGGTCTGGAGGTCAGGACAACTTCTGGGCGTCAGTTTTCATTTCCCACTGTGACAGTTCTGTGTATTGATTTCAGATTGTCAGGCTTGTGAAGCAAGTGGTTACCCACTAAGCCATTTCACTGGCCCTTTACATACGTATTTTAAATAGTCTCAGAAAACTTGGATTTCATATAGTTTTAGATGCAAATTTTAAAATGTAAAATAAATATGAAAAATGCAAAGTTGGTGGGCTGGAGAGGCTGAGTGGTTAAGAGCACTGGCTACTCTTCCAGCGGTCCTGAGTTCAGTTCCCAGCAACCACATTGTGGCCCTGTTCTGGTGAGTCTGAAAATACACATAAATAAGTAAATCTTCCTTAAAAAAAGAAAGAAAGAAAAGTGCAAAGTTGAATTCTTAACTGATTAGATATTTTCCTAAGAATGTGACAACAGTTGGCTAAGGAGGACATTTGTCAAGTAATTTGCTATAGCAATGAGAAAAATATCACAGCACATAGATAGCTCTAAGGGACACACTAGTGCTTTAGCTCACAGTTTAGGGAAGGCATGGTAGTGGGCGTGTGAGGCAGCTAGTCCTATATAGGGCTTCTAATTAGTGTGACAAAGTCTCTGACAAAGGCAATCTTTTTTTTTTTTTTTTTTTTTTTTTTTTAACAAGAGCCTGTTTTTATTTTTCCAGGTATAGAAGTTTGCATGTTTTGCAAATATTGCTTGAGAGCAACACTCATATGTACAGTGCCTTCTGTCTAATAGCTTGTAAACACAGATACGTATCCACAGTGCAATGTTGGCTCAGCCAGGATCCACCTTGCAATATACTAAATAATGACTGATCAAACCAGAACTGTTGACAAAGGCAATCTTAAAAAGACACATAGTTGTAGGGTTCTGACTTGGTGGTAAGGCAGGAGCAGCTAGTTACATTGTGTCCACAGTCAGAAAGCAAGGCGATACTTCTGGTGTTCAGCTCCCTTTCCCCCTTGTTTTAGTTTGGGACCTCATCTCCCACTGGTGTCTCTTAACATTTTAGGGTGGGTCTTCCCGCCTTAAATTTCCCTCAGACATTCCCAGAAATTTGCCTTCTAGGTGATTCTAGAGTCTGTAAAGTTGACAGTATTAACCATCCTGACTGTGGAGAGGTGGAGTGTTAACAGGAGGTTAAGAATTAGGCAAGATCCAGATTGTAGGTTTAAACAAATTAAAATGATTCTTCAGGCATTGCAACACATTCTGTGTACTAGTATCTTAATTGCAAATGACAAATGACTTTCATTCAGATAACTGATTACTTTTTAGTATTTGTGCCTGGCCATTATTGGAGCAATAAATAAGAGTTGTCTGTGTTTGCAAGTAATTCATGGCTTCGTGCATTTTTATTTTCATGTTCTTTTATTTGTTTGGGACCTTTTATAGCAGTCTGTTTACCTTGGAATTGCACCCTAGAGAGGTGTGAGCCATTGATGGCCTGGAAGTACTGGAGAAGGGGCACAGTTGAGGTTTTATGTGGATAGTTCTTGTTTCTAAATAGTTATAGGTGGGGTTGCACTTTCTGCTCTTTGTTTAGGAATAGTACTGACTGGTTTCAGTTGAGTAAATACATTCCAGTTACTTAATCTGTGGTTGGAACCTGTTACCAGCACTAGTGGTCAGTGGCCAATTCAATTGTAATTCTGTTGTAGGTGAGTTTGGGAGGAAATGAATGTTGCCTTATGACATCCCATTTGGAGAGCACCAGAGAACATTCTGCAGAACGAATAAGTCAATTAAAAACTGTTTTTCGAAAAATTCAAGAGGCTCCAGATTCAACTACTGTTATATTTGCAGGAGATACAAATTTAAGAGATCAAGAAGTAAGTAACAGAATTGATTCAATGTTTGTGGGGAGAGTATTGCTATGGAAATTAATTTGGATTCATTTTATCCAAGGTATTATGGACTTGAAATACAAGGTAGAAAACAGTGTTGTAGCTTTTGTATAAAATACACACCAAAGAAGACTTTATACTATTAGGGGAACCCCTGTTGTATGTTAAATAAACAACAACTATTAGAATAAGATAATAATTACAAGAATTTTAATTAAAAAGGTTGAGGGTACTTGTAGCATTTCCGTATAAGAAGACCTAATCCTCTTCTGAGTTGAAATCAACTTTTTAAAATACTTTATTGCTGGGCGTGGTGGCCCATGCCTTTAGTCATAGCACTTGGGAGACAGAGACAGGCAGATTTCTGAGTTCGAGGCCAGACTGGTAAATTATAGCACAGCCAGGATTACACAGAAACCGTCTTGAAAAACAACAAAAGTTGCACTTATAAGTGATAATATCAAACACCTTTTTAAATTGGGGGTGGGAAGTAAATATATAAACTTACATAATATTCTTTCTCTTGCCAGGTTATCAAATGTGGTGGTTTACCTGACAATGTTTTTGATGCCTGGGAATTTTTGGGCAAACCTAAACATTGCCAGTATACATGGGATACGAAAGCAAATAATAATCTCAGGATTCCTGCTGCTTATAAGCATCGTTTTGATCGAATATTTTTCAGAGCAGAAGAGGGGCACCTTATTCCCCAAAGTTTGGACCTTGTTGGGTTGGAAAAACTGGACTGTGGTAGATTTCCTAGTGATCACTGGGGGCTCCTGTGCACCTTGAATGTAGTATTGTGAAAAGCTTCCCAAATTCCAGTTTTATGTGTTTGTTTGCACTAGTTCTGAATTTGTGCAGATCTCAACTTTTCAGGAACGCTAGGTCTAATACAGAAGAATTAATAAACTGGATAATTAGTACAGCAAAAACAATTAATGTTTTATTGTGTATCTTGTGTCCTCAGAGTTAAGAATGGGTGTTTGTAATAAATCAAAGCATGCTTATGTTTAGAATGCGTGGGCTTGTGTTTAAAGGACATAGCCTCTCAGATTGTAACAGACTCATTGTTGCCATCAGAGCTTCAAGTAATGGCTATTACCTCAGGGCTAACTATTGTTTGAATTAAGCACCAATATGATATTTTAAATCATTTTATTAAGAGAGAAAGTAAGCCATTGAATTCTTGAGACCGCATTGTCTTACATTCTGTAAGTTCAGAAACTTAAGTGAAAAGCCATGACCATCTGTAGTAGATGACAGCTGTTGTATATCAGACTTAATTTTGTCAGCTGATAGTACATAGTGACTAAGTGATGAGTCACATTTCCACTTTGAGTTCCAGTGACTGTTCTGATTAGTCTTAGTGATTTGCTGATAACTGACAAAGTTCAGCTTGGCAATGATTAAACCCATCTTAGCAACATGAGAATTATTTTTTTTTCTAAGAGGAAAATTCCGAAGAAAAGTAACTTTCAGTTTTGTTACTGGTAAGATGGAAATACTTTGCAGAGTGAATAAAAATACCTTTTTTTATGTTCTGTAAGGAAAAAATGTACAGTAAATAAAGTGTTTTGTTTGTAGTCTGAATATGACTTTTTTGTCCATGGTGGGATTTGTGGCTCTATTGCCATTGGGAAAACAGCCCTGCATGTTACTTTTCAGGCTGGGACAGGATTGTCATTAGTGTAAGACTAGCCTGGGCTATAGAGTAAGACACTGACAAAAATAAGGAAAGTTAGAATGAAGTGACATCTTATTTTTACATGTCATCCCCAAATTAAAACACCTAAAAACAATTTGAGCTTACAGTAGGGCAGTGTGCCTTTCCAACTGACGAAGGAAAGGACAGGGACTGTCTGTTTTAATCATCATTTTAAACACTGAAGCGTGAAGGGGCAGTGCCGCACATATCGAAGCAGTGTAGTGGAGGAGGGTGGTGCTTACTCCTTTGGTAGAATGAAGTTTAAAAGACCACAATGTGTCACATTGCAGAAACATTGAAAGGGGTTAATATCACAATATGGTATGTATTATACTATTAGGCCATCAATTATAAAAACATGAAAGTATAGTTTCGTTTATGTGTCTATATGAAATACTTGTTTTACGACAAAATAAAAGGAGAGCAGGGCAGTGGTGGCGCACGCCTTTAATCCCAGCACTTGGGAGGCGGAGGCAGGTGGATTTCTGAGTTCAAAGCCAGCCTGGTCTACAGAGTGAGTTCCAAGACAGCCAGGGCTACACAGAGAAACCCTGTCTCAAAAAACCAAAATCTACAAATGCTTGAATCATTTCTCTTTGAACCTGTCTGGTAAATAGCGGGGAGGGTGGGGGTGGGGTGGGGCTCAGTGAATGTCCACTGAATCCTGGAGATGTAGTTTCACATCAGTCTGAAGGAGACTGGCATTTCATTCAGCACACTGATGGTGGACAAATAAAAGAAAAGCTGATTTTCTTTTTCATGGTAAGCAGTTTTGGAGGGGAAAAGTTGAAAGTAGGTCCTCATTTTCTAGTTGTTTGTGGGGCTGTGTAGTTGTTTATCTCCATTAATATCTCTGATGACTTTGTTTTGCTCCTAAATTTATTTGTCATGATGAGGGCTGGAGAGTTGTACACTGATATAATTGTTTTCATCTTTGTCAACCACTCTGTGCCTCCTGGATTTCTTAACTGCCTGTAGCTTTTCACTTGTCTAGCTATCATTAAATATGTACCATGAAGGGAGAGAGGAGGAAATACCTTCCTTCAGTGAGGTTTGGTGTTTGCCCTCTAAGCCCATTTAGTGACTGAATTCATGATTTTGTTCCCCCTTTTAGTCCATGCTTATTTTTATTCTCAGTCTTTTTTGTTGTTGTTGTTGTTTTGTTGTTGGTTTTTTTTTTTTTTTTTTTTTTTGGTTTTTGGAGACAGGGTTTCTCTGTGTAGCCCTGGCTGTCCTGGAACTCACTCTGTAGACCAGGCTGGCCTGGAACTCAGAAATCCACCTGCCTCTGCCTCCCGAGTGCTGGGATTAAAGGCGTGTGCCACCACTGCCCGGCTCTCCTCAGTCTTATTTTTTGGTTTTTCGAGACAGGGTTTCTCTGTGTAGCCTTGGCTGTCCGGGAGTCCCTCTGTAAACCATGTTGGCTTTGAGATTGGCTGCCTCCGCGACTGGAGGGCTGGGATTAAAGGCTTGGGCCCTCTCTCAGTTTTATAGCTCGCTCTGTTTTCCTCCTTAGTGGCTCATTATCTCCGTTAACATGTTCGTCCCATATGGTGCTTTTAAATGTATGTTTGTAAGTACACATGTGGAGGCCAGAGGGCAATTTGTGGAGCCATTTCCAATTTTATGTGGGTCTTCAGACTTGGTGAAGTAAGTCCCTTTACTGGCTGACCCATCTCCCTGCCCCTCCCCTTAAAGGAAGTCTTACTAAGTAGCCTGGGCTTGCCTAGAACTTGCTTCAAACTCTGTGATCATCCTGACTTGCCTAACTGTATCTGGCTTTTTAATTTATTGTTTGAAAGAGTGTTATGTAGCCATTCGCCTGCTGCAGCCTCATGAGTCCTAGGGTGTACTACTGCTCTTGGGCCATCTCCATTTTCCAAGAGGAGATTTAGTAACTTGTCTCTACAAAGATGACCGTGCAGGCTTATTCTGGTGTGCGACTCAGTCGTTAAGCTATGATGGTGGGATATATAAGGAATACTCTGACCACCAGTTCCTAGACACATTCAAGCCCTTATTACAATACTAAAAATACAAGGAATAGTGTTCCACTGACTTGAATTTTCTCTGACTCAAGATTCCCACTACAAGACACAAATGTTGAAATGCACTCGGCACCCATTTAACCTGCAAAGTAGAGTTGATCTGTGTCGATCTAGCCTCAGTTTACCATTCTTGATTTGAAAGCAGCACATAAAACTATGCAGATAAGTTATGGGGGGTGGGGGAGTCGTGCAAAAGGCTTGACTGAGAACAAGACTGGAATAGCCAGGTGACTTGACTTGGAGTAGTCTGAGCCAAGCAGCGCTTGCTGCCTACGTAGAGCATTTTTCTAGAAGACCTGGCCATCCCTTCAACTGTTTGGAACCATGGCAGGAAAGAGGTGGGCGAGGGACCAGAGCAGGGAAACAAACGGAGGCCCCTCTGCTTAGTGGGGCAGTGCGGGCTGCGGCACAGGCCATCCCTAGGGGCGTATGTGCGCGTGCGTATGCGTCGCCCTGGTAACCCGGGAGGCAGAAAGGCGCTGAATCACCAGCGCGGGCTGGCAGCGTCTGTCTGTACAGCCGCAGGGGTGGGCAGGTGCCGCCTGCAGGTGTGCCTCGCAGGTGTCCCGACTGGACATCAGCTGCTGGGCGGTCTGGAGCACCGCGGAGCCTGGAGATTGCTGGGGATGGAGGTAAGAGCCGCACTCAGCTGCCTGCGTTCCTGTTTGGATCGTTGGGTTCTCAGCAGGGTGGAGTCAGGGAGACTTGGTAGGCTAACCTTAAACCTAAGAATTGGTTTCTTTAAAGTTCATTCAGTGCTGGCATTTGCTAAATGCATTTCCTATCTGCTCCGCGCAGTAGTCAGAGGCTTTTAATCTGGACTCCAGGTCCCCGGATTTCTACCTAGGGTGTAGTTGGGGTTCTTCCTTACCTCTGCCTAGGGATGCAGGGTATGAATGTGTTTATGAGGCTGAGCAGTGGGGTGTGGAATGAAGCTCCAGTGAGCTAGCAGTGCCCAGCTTCAGTGTCCCCATCAGCCACCTCAGGTGCAGAACCCTATCTCCTTGCCCAGCTGGCCAGCTATCAGCAACCAAGACAGCAAGCAAGTAGGAGGTGCCACTGAAAAAAAGCCAAGAGGGGGACTTCTAAGGGTTCCTCTGGACACCTAGCAAAAGCAGTCCTGGATAGTTGCATGATTTGATGGTTTCCCTGTAGGGTGGAGGCGGGAGATTTGGGGATCTTTCAAATTGCATGCCTTAGACTGAAGAATTGTTACCTTTGAATTTCTTTTAGTGCTGTTGACGTGGTCCTTGCATTTACAAAATGCATTTATCACCTCTCTTTACTGTCACCAGAAGCTTAACGCCATGTAACGGCTTTCTTTCCTACTCTTTGAATTCCCTCCAAGGAATGGCACAGATTTATCAGGATCACAAAGCTGGAATCGCTAGTCATCATTCTCAACAGCATTTGTTCTCATAATTGTATGGAGGGAGAAAGCAAGCGTGACCATAGTCGTGCTCGTCTTTATTGCTGGCTTTATTGAACATGTTCGTTTGTGGGTTAGATGTTATTTTTGCCTAGTGCTTGAACAGAAAAGTTGAGTGGTGTTTTTGTTAATAATGGAAAAATATAGATCACATTTCCTAAAAAACACAAAAAATTTCAAGGTGTATGTGTGTATTCATTTATTCCTGAAATGCATAGTGCCTAGGAAAGTTCCTCAGTGAGACGGCTGAAGTTATGCCACATGTAAATTTTTATTTTGTGCTCATGATTTTACTTATTTCTAATGCAGATGGGGCAAAATAGAGATAGCAATTCAGTTCTAAACTCAGAACTCACCGAGAAAGCTGAATTCTCTGCAAACTGAAAAGGAGATACAAACAAACAAACAACAACAACAACAAAAACCAAGCATGTAGCAGGAATTTTTAGAACCACAGGTAACAGGAACGTACATCACATCTTTGCTGTGTAAAATGCCAAGACAGGGGATGCGTTTCCTTTCAGAATGATACAAATCCCTGAGCTCGCATCCTCACCATTTAGAGAGCTGAAGGAGAGCTTCAGTGAGTTATGAAAGGATGCATATGTTTGAAGTTTGTTCTTGACCAATGTCCCCCCACCCCCAACAGAGAATCTCTTTTTTTAAAACCAGTCTGTGGAAATAAGGATGTCTGTTTGGGACAGGGGTTGGCGTGTGTGCGTGGGTGTGTGCCTGTGCTTGTGTGCGTGCGCGTGCGTGCGTGCATGCGTGTGTGCGCGCGCGCTCGCACAGGATTGGGTGACAGCCTGATACGAAAGATGGCCTGCTTAGGGCTGTGGTTCAGCTGTTACTGGCAACCTCACATTAAGGAAACTATAACCTCTAAGCCCCAGTTTTCTCATCTGTAAATAGAGAAAATAGTAAGGCCTACTCAGTGGAATTTCTGTAAGAATGAAAAGAAGACAATAGAATTCCTACATGCTGAGCTGTAAGGATTGCTCAAACCCTAGTGTTGTTGGAGGCGAGTTTTGGACATACAGAGGGATGCTGTTGTTTTTGGTTTTATTATTTATTTATTTATTTATTTATTTATTTATTTATTTATTTATTTAGTTTTTTTCGAGACAGGGTTTCTCTGTGTAGCCCTGGCTGTCCTGGAACTCACTCTGTAGACCAGGCTGGCCTCGAACTCAGAAATTCGCCTGCCTCTGCCTCCCAAGTGCTGGGATTAAAGGCATGCGCCACCACTGCCGGCTGTTTTTGTTTTTAATAAACATTTTTTATTGATTTGTGTGTGGGTGTGTCTGTATGCCACATATGGAATTTGAACTCCTAGACCTAGGGTTCCAGGCACTTAGAAGCTTCTTGGACCTACGTGCTAGGATCCAAACTTAGAGGCCCATTTAGAAAATAATTAAAATAAGATAACATTACACAAATGCTTTTTTAAAAACCGTGGTTTCTCTGTATAGCCCTAGCTGTCAAGGAACTCACTACATAGACCAGGGTGGCCTCAAACTCGGAGATCCACTTGCTTCTGCCTCCTGAGTCTGGGATTAAAGGCGTGTACCACCACACCTGGCTTAATTCCTTAATTCGATCAAGACGATCTAGGTCATCTTTGGCTAATCTGTCAAGTTCTAGGTCGGGTTGGTTTATTTGAGATCCCGTCTCAAAAAGAAACAGAAAAAATTTAAATATGCACAAGTTACATTATGTAGCTGCATGTATGGTGCTTGTGTCTGGGTATCCACAGAAACCAGAAGAGATGCCAGATCCTTTGGAGTTGGAGTTATAGATGGCTGTGAGCTTCGCTGAGTGAGTCTTGGGAACCAAACTGAGTTCTCTGGCAAAGCAGTAAGTGTTCCTAGCCATCGAGCTGAGCCACCGCTCCAGTCCAATAAAAGTTATTTTTGAGATAAAAATGTTCTGAGAAATATTCTTTTTTTTTTTCAAGATAATATGTCACTAAAAGTAGAATTACTTTAATGTGGCCAAAACTTTTTTTGATGAATAAAGTCAAGTTTCACTAGAAACATGAGAAAATTCGTGCATCTTTCCTTGTAACATCTTTATAAAAACAATAAATCTAAAAGATATGATCTAAAAGCATGCCAATTTAATACCCAGTTAATTACATTTAATACTCTGAAAGAAAAATTGCTTTCTTGCAAATATAAAATATAAAGTCATTAAGTAACTGGTAGGTTATTGCTTTATTCCTTAAAAAATCCATTTTACAAGCTAGGTAAAACTACATAGACCCGTCTCAAAAAACCACATAACACAAATCCTATCCATTAAAGCTCTTCCCTTATTAGATTTTATAAATTGAGTTTAAGTTCCAAATGCATTTAGGAAGGATCCAGATCCCCACTACAGCACCCGCTCAGAACTGGGGAATTTTTATTTTCTGTTAATCTCTATCAATTCTGGGAAGTCTCTGCCCCTGTATTACATTTTTTTTTCCATCTGCTTTCTTGAAGTGTAGTTGAGTAATAAAAATTGAGCTGAGCATGACTGATAAATGTCTGTAATTCCAGCACTTGGAAGAGGGAGGCAGGAGGACCTGGAATTCAAAGTCATATTTGGCTTCATAGTAAATTTGAAATTAATCTGGGCTGCATGATACCCTGCCCCCACTCCCCCAAAACATCCACAAACCCAAGAGTGACAGCAACAAAACCCCACCACCAGGGCCATCAATATGGCTTAGTAGGTAAAGGTACCTCCTACCAGTATAGCTGTTCAGATGTCAGTAGTTCTGGGTCTTCAGATGCCCAGTGCTGAGTAAAAGGCTTCCAAGTGCAAGTCCTAAGAACAGGAGCTGTATGTACTGTACCTGACTTTAGAAGCCAGAGACTTAGGGCTCTGAGCACTTGCAGTTGGAGGCTATGACTGGGCTGTTCCACCTGCAGCCCTAGCACAGATCTGTACTCCTTACCTTCTAGCAGCAGGGCTATGCCTGCTCATGTTACATCTGGGAAAGCCTTGGGGTTGGGACCTTCAGGTCTTAGGGTGTCTACTGGGACAGTTCTTGGGCCTAGACGGGACCTTTGGACAGCAGCCATAGTTTAGTTTTGGGGAATAAAATATCACAGATTCTCACCCCTTATTGGCAGCTCCCCGGAACTCTTCTAGAGACTGGGCCAGTGTTTTTAACCTATGGCTCTTTTGCTCCCGATGTTTCTGCCCCCTCACCCCTGCACCTGCCTGGAACACTCTAGCTGCCTTCTTACTGCTACTACTACTGCTGCCACCACTGCTGCCAGCTACTGGTGTGGCAGCTGCTGCCTTTGCCACTGTATAATCTCACTGATGTGTTCTTCTGTCACCAGCTTAACCTGTTCTACTAATGAGGAAGCTTAAAGGTTGACAAGAGGGGCTGGAGCAATGGCTCAGCAGTTAAGAGTGCATACTGCTCGTGCAGACGACTTCCCAGCATTCATGTCTGATGGCTCACAACTGCTTATAACTCCAGCTCCAGAAGATCCAATGCCTTCCTTTAGCCTCCATGTGTACCACACACACATGTACATACCCACATACAAATATATCCTGTGCTAGTTAGGCTTTTAATTTTTTTAAATATTTTGAGCCAGGCAGTGATGGTGCATGCCTTTAATCCCAGCACTCCGGAGGCAGAGGCAGGCGGATTTCTGAGTTTGAGGCCAACCTGGTCTACAGAGTGAGTTCCAGGACGACCAGGGCTATACAGAGAAACCCTGTCTCGAAAAACCAAAATATTTATTTTTTACTCACTTAACATCCTGATTGCAGCCCCCTAGGTTTTTAATTTTTAAATTAAAAAATTTTAATTTATTACCAGTTTATTTGAAAAGAAAAAACTCAGACTAAAGCTTACAAAGAAGCCACTTTTTAATTAAAATAAAAATAGATTGCAATCAGCTCTCTTGATTAATATTTGAATAATTTTATGGAAAAATTGAGAACATAAGTTGGAAGAGGGAAAACTGTGTATGAAGAAAATACACACACACACACACACACACACACACACACACACACGGTTGTTTGAATAAGAATGACTCCCATAAATTCATATATTTGAACACTTATTTATCAGGGAATGGCACTTTTTAAGAAGGATTATTAGGATCAGGAGGTGTGGCTTTATTGGAGTAGGTGGTAACCTTGTTGGAGGAAGTGTATCACTTGGTGTGGGTTTTCAAAAGCCCACACAAGGCCCAACATCTCTCTTGCCTGCGGATCAGGATGTAGCTCTCAGCTACTGCTCCAGGACCATGAGTACCAGTATGCTTCCACCGTGATAACAGAATAACCCCCTGCACTGTAAGCAAGCCTACAGTTAAGTCATTTCTTTTATTAGAGTTGCCTTGGTCATGACGCCTCTTCACAGCAATATTAGGACAGAAGTCAGAACTAGGGCGTTTTCTATTGCTGTGATAGGCCTGACCATGCTGTCTGTTGGAGGACTATGGAAGACTTTGGAATTTTCAGTATCTAAGAGAAGTTTTTTTTTTTTTTTACGTCACAACATTGTTTATTATGTGAATTTTTTTTACAATACAAACAAAAAAATACAGGTATGCAATATATAGATACAGCTAAATGAAGAATGGTGATCTAAGAGAAGTTTTTAAATTATCCTAATATTGCAACACCAGGACAGTACAGGATGGTCCCACCTGGCTGCCCTACAAACTGAGCCAAACACCTTGCTCGTAATAAAAGGGAGTATGGCAAAGGTTTTTATACCAATTGTAGCACAGTCCTTTAATGTACAGGAAGGGTTGTGTTTGCACCTAGGGTCAAAGGTCTTCTGCTGGGCCACCAAGAGACAGGCCTTTCTTGTCCTGTGTGAAATGGCTGCAGGATCATCTCAGCTTATGATGACAAAAAGGCTGCTGGAATCATGGCTGGAATAGTGCCTTTCGGAGTTGGAGTTCAGCTTCAGCACTAAACAGCAGTAGTTGCTTTGCAGCTTCCTCAAGGTGTCTGTAGGCAGAGTCTTCAGAGCAGTGGGTAGTAGGAAAGTCAGTACTAAAGTCAGTCAAGAGAAACTGCTTGGCTGAAACGACCCCTCAAGGCTGCCATCAACTATAAGGGAAATGGCAAGGACTTTTTGGTTGTTGTTGGTTTTGTTGTTGTTTTTGCTTTTGTTTTTGGACAGGGTCTTTCTATTGCATAGCTCTGGCTGTCTTGGAATTTGTTATGTGGACCAGAAGGCTGACCTCAGACTCACAGAGATCCACTTACCTCTGCCTCCCCAGTGCTGAAATTAAAGATGTACCTCACCATCCCTGGCTAAATATCAGATTCTTAATAATCTCACTCACAGAAATCATTAAAAATGTGTTTGCACTTAGGTATTTGATACATGCCTTTAATCCCAGCTCCCGGGAGACAGAGGCTCTGTGAGTCTGAGGACATCCTGGTATACCTTAGCAAATCAGAGGTAAATCTGTCCAAAAGGAAAAAAAAAGATGTTTACTATAAAGCTAAGGCCAACAATTCTAATTACAGAGAGCCAAAGATGATAGTCTTTAACAGCCTTTAACAGGACGTCTGCTCCAGCATCCCAGAGAGAACTGAGACCCTTCAGTCTTCTCAGTCTCATAACTTATATCTTCATTTTTTTTTTTTACCTCTTCCAAATTCTTGTAAATTCTTTCAGTAAATGTATATTGAACTGTTTGTTACTTTATGGTTTTCTTCTTTGTTTCCAGCTTTTTATTTCCTTGAGTTGCACTCTGGGTTATCGTTATGTTATATTGTCTCAGCTTTTTGGCTCAGATTAAGTGTAAATACAATTTCTATATAAAGTTCAATTGCTGGGTTGTCTGTGTGTTTTCTTTTTATTTAAACTTTTATTTTAAAGACTTTTAAAGAGTGTGTGTGTGTGTGTGTGTGTGTGTGTGTGTGTGTGTGTGTGTGTGTGTATACATGGGTGGGTGCCTATGGAGACCAGAGGACATTCGATCCCCCAGAGCTGTAGCTACATGTGGTTGTGAGCTGCCTGGTCTAGATGCTGGGAACCAAACTTGAGTCCTCTGCAAGAGCTGCAAGCACTCTTCACTCCTAAACTATTCTACAGCTCCATCAAAATGCTTACTATAGATACCTGTGCCACAGTCAATGTGGGAGATACTTCTAAATTAGTTCTTTACTGAGTTCCCAAAACAAAGTTCTAGTAATGAACATATCTTTGCAGTCCTATTTGTTTTCAATCTTGCAGTTTATGGTTCTGTGTTTTTCTAGTCCCAAGTAATAGGCCTCACTGCCCCTTCTTAGCCTGCAGTGTTGTTTATGAGACCTCATAATATTTTACAACGTTAGTCAAAGTCTACCCTACTTGCCTGCCGTATTAGTTTGATGTTGCTGTAGAATGAATTATTACAAAAATAGTGACTTAAAGCATCATACATTTGCTAGAATTTGTGAGGGACTCAAGTCAAGACTCAGATCAAGTTTCCATTAAGGTGTTCTGTGCAGCTTTTCCTGAACAAATAGAGAGGGCAACAGTACTCCAAAGATGCAGTCGTATCCAGCTGAATGGACCAATGAGTTCATTGGCACTAATTCCAGGAGCAACTCCATCACCAAAAACCCACCCAGCATGGCTGACCATTCACAAAACGACAACACTGGAGTTTCCTGAGACAATTGCAGGCAGCTACATCACTGAAGAGTCTTCTTTAAGATTTATTTACTTATTTTGTGTATATGAGTTCTGTAGCTGTCTTCAGACACACCAGAAGAGGGCATCTGATCCCATTACAGGTGGTTGTGAGCCATCACGTAGGTGCTGGGAATTGAACTCGGGACCTCTGGAAGAGCAGTCAGTGCTCTTAACCACTGAGCCATCTCTCCATCCCTTGAAGAATTTTCTTAACCTGTAACTTTTCATAAGCCAAGGGAGGAGCCTTACAAGCCTATAAGTTTCTTTTTTGTTGTTGTTGTTTTTGTTTTTCGAGACAGGGTTTCTCTGTGTAGCCCTGGCTGTCCTGGAACTCACTCTGTAGACCAGGCTGGCCTCGAACTCAGAAATCCACCTGCCTCTGCCTCCCAAGTGCTGGGATTAAAGGCGTGCGCCACCACTGCCCGGCAAGCCTATAAATTTCATGGGCCTGAGGAACCATTCTCCCTCCAGTGGGAGAATGTTTCAACCTGGACCAAACAGCCACTTAACAGCCTGCATTCCTCTCTGGAAGCTCTGGGGAAGAATCTGCATGCAAGCGCTTTCTGGCAACTGCACAATTTAGTTCTTTAAGGTTGTAGGATTTATGTCTGCATGTACTAAAGGCATTAGTAATAAACTCCAAGTCATCAATAATAAAGAACTTACTCTTGGTGTCATTTAACTAAGTGAGCCCTTGAATTTTTTACTTTACGGCTCCCTGTGTCTTTTGCCTTCTGTCTGTCTGTTGCATGAGTACGGATTTGTGCCTGACTGAAGGCTGTCTTGTGAATCTGTGTCTGTTTATAACTGGTATATCTGTCCTTCACAAAGGGCTTTGCTCTGTGTTTGTTTGTTTGTTTGTTTGTTTGTTTGTTTGTTTTGAGACATAGGCTCTCTATTATGTAGCTCTGGCTGTCCTGAAACTTGCTGTGTAGACCATGCTGGTCTGGAACTCACAGAGATCCAATTTCCTCTTCCTCTCAAGTGCTGCCAAGTCTGTCCCTGGATAGGGACACAGAACTAAATTTCTCTTTGTCCTTTCATCCAGATCTCAGAGGAAGTCTTGGGTTGATCTGGCTACCCATAATGGCCTGCATAGCAGCTCTGGCACGTTTCTCTCAAACTGTTTCCCACTCTGAGTAATGGCAATTGTTCTTGTGTTTGCTGAGTCCCCTGGGATTTGCCCTTAGCTCCCACCTTCCATCAGCAGATCCTGCTGATCACCTGAGCCATCTCTCCAGCCATAAGGATGTTTTGCTCTTTTGAAGCAGAGTTCCATGTAGCCCAAGCTGGTCTTGAACTCGTGTTCATCCTGCTTCTGCCTCCTGAATGACTAACATTTCATTCTATAAGGGGAATATGGTAGCGATCCAATGGATGACGTCAGGATCCAGACTGTGTTTGCCTCTTTAAAAAAATTAATCAGCAGATGTCCAAAAGGTTTTGGTTTTAATGGATTTGAAAGTTCAGTAAAATAGCTATTATTCACTCTATGTCTACCATGACTTTATGCAAACCCAAACACTTTACAATCCATAAACAAATAACAACAACAACATAGCTCCTCTACCACTTGGTCTAAGAAATCCTGGTATGGGAGCTGGTAAATAAAGAACATATTCACGCGTTAGAAATGAAAGAACAGGGCATACGGGCTCTGAGACACTCAAGGTACAAATGCTAATAGCTGGACCATGTATAAAAGCAGAGCTCTGACCCACAAATCATAGAAACCTGCCCAGGAATCCACTCCTTTATCTATAACAGTCCAGGAAGCCAGCCTGCCAGGAGACTTTTGGGAAGCTGGATTGCCATCTCTAGTACTTCATGGGGCTAAATAATACCTTCTACAGCAGTTAACTCCAAGCTGATAGCTTCCCTAATTTTTAACCCCCTTTCCTAGCTTGGAACTAACCAGACAAAGCAAATACACTCCTGCCTCAGTTAGTGTTTCTAACACTACCATGAAATACCATGAACTAAAATCAAGTTGGAGAGGAAGGGGCTTGTTTGTCTTACACTTCCCTATCATTGTTCATCACCAAAGGAAGTCAGAGCAGGAACTTAAACAGGGCAGAACGTGGAGGCAGCAGCTGATGTGGCAACCACAGAGGGGTGCTACTTACCTGGCTTGCTCCCCATGGCTTGCTTAGCCTGCTTTTTTATACAACACAAGGCTACCAGTTCAGGGATGGCCCCACCCATAATAGGCTGGGACCTCCCACTTCAGTTTCTAATTAAGAAAATGCCCCACAGGGCTTGCCTACAGCCCTTTCTTATGGAGGCACATTCTCAACTGAGGCTCCCTCCTCTCAGATGGCTTTAGCTTGTGTCAAGTTGACATTGTACTATTCTGTACAGTTCCCCATACGATTGCTGGGTGCTCCGCTTCTAGCTAGTCAGGATTGTTTCTCATAGCAGCCTCCTCTCTCAACACTCCAGAAGCCTCCCCTTTATCCACTAAACAGCCTTTCCTTTCTTCTGCCTTTGAGTCTCTGCTAAACTCAGTTGGCAGTGGTTGACTCCTCTGCCATAGATACTGTGATACAGAGCCTTGATTTTCTCAGTTGATTGGTCTTTATTTCCAGTTTGTAGGGTGAGCTGACATAAAACCTTTTGCTTTTTATTTTGTTTTTGTTTTTGCTTTGTTTTTGAGGCATTTTTTAGCTCCAGCTATTCTGGAACTCACTACTCACAAGCTGGCCTTAAATTCACAGAGATCTACCTGCCTCTGCCTTCCGAGTTCTGAGATTAAAGGCATGTGCCACTGTGCTCGACTTGTTTTGCATCTTCTTAGGAACTAACTGTCCTGGCTATTTTAACACACTTCTCTGGAGAGATGGCTGCTTGGGATATGACAGCTTTCCTACTAACATGAATAAATGATAGGGACAATGTGTTTCAGTCCACATTTACTTAATCTTTTCTTCTTCTTTTGTCTCTGTTTTGTTTTCTTTGAAGTTCTAGAAGGCTACATCTGGTTGGCTCATTAACCATCAAAGGGAGTCTGTTCCAAATCCACTGCCTTGGAAGCCTCATCCCCTGTGAGGCAGAATGGCGTCCTCACCAGGAGTTCTGTCTTCATTGCTGCTGCTGGCAGCCATCGCAGGTAGGGAGTCATTAGCAAACCATGTTCATTTCCTGGGAGACTTGAAAAAGTTGGCTCCCACGGTTTATGGTAGCCAGGGCCAGATGTTAACCATGGTTCTACTCTGGTTCGCTTGCTGCAGGACAGGACACATGGCTTCAATGGAACGAAAGCACATCTGACCATGTGGGCCAGGAAGAAACCTCTTGCTTGGTCTCCATATATGTCAAGGAGAGATGTCATAAAAATGCAATGTTCTGGGGGAGGTTGGGGTTCCTTACCTCTGCTCCCCCATTCTCTCTCGACCTTCCTAACAGGTGCGGTTTTATTGGGTTCAGCTCTAGTAAATTAGGGTTTCCTCTATATCCTGGATCTAGCTCTTCTCAGAAAAATGATAGACCAAAACTATTCACATGATTTACAAAGTAGATTTGTGTTTGAGACATCAGCTTCATATGCTGCTTTTTTTTTAATTGGAAAAGGACCATGTGTGGCAGATCTAATTTCTCTTACACTGTATGAAATCGTCTTTCCACAGAGCTCATATTTGGCATTATGTTGCATTTATTCATTTAGTGTGTGTGTGTGTGTGTGTGTGTGTGTGTGTGTGTGTGTGTGTGTGTGTGTGTGTATGATGGGTGTGGAGGTCAGCTTGTAGGAATCAGTTCTCTTCTCCTACCATATGAATTCAGGCCATCAGTCTTGGAAGCATGCATCTTTTTTGATTGAGCAATTGCCCTGTGTCATGATACTGCTAATCTACCTACCACGTTAGTGAGACACCTGCCACTGTGCTACTAAAAATCTGTCTATTACAGCGGTCTGTGTACAGACAGCACAAAGGTGGTCCCTATGCACCATGCAGCTATATTCACATGCTTCCTGTAGAAGCTGTGACTAAAGCATCAGTTATTAAAATAACTTTGAATGACCATCGCTTACTAGGAAGGCACTCCTGTGCTGTTGAGGTCTGCTTCTGTTGTTTTGTCACAGAAACTAAGAGGCCACACTCCGTGCAGTATATGCCAGTGCCCACTGTAGTGACTGTAGAAAGATGAATAGCTTATTATTGAGAATCTGAGTAAAACCAAGTGGAATGTAAAACAAGGTAGAGCGGTGCACACCTTTAATCCTAGCACTTGGGAAACAGAGGCAGATGGACCCCTGTGAATTCCAGGTTAGCTAGGACTACATAGTGAGACCCATCTCAAAAACCAACCGAACAAAAATTTGATTAGACATATGTACTGAGTATTTTTTTCTCCTTAGACATTTTCCTCTCAGATGATCTATCATCAGCCTGTGAGATTTTTTTAAAAAATCTATTAACAACAGCAACAAAACAAAGATAGAGTACTTTTCTGTTACTTCTGTAACTAGTTTTTACACAAGGGTTATATAAAAAGGAGACACAAGTAGAGAAGAATGGAATTATGGGAAGAGATAGAATGTACAGGTAAAAAGGCGCATGCATGGTTGAAAAATATATGTGGGTAGAAGAATAGAGATAAGAGGGAGAATAGAGCCGGGCAGTGGTGGGGCACGCCTTTAATCCCAGCACTCGAGGCAGAGGCAGGCAGATTTCTGAGTTCAAGGCCAGCCTGGTCTACAGAGTGAGTTCCAGGACAGCCAGGGCTACACAGAGAAACCCTATCTCGAAAAAAACAAAAAACAAAAAACAAAACAAAACAAAAAAAAAAAAAACAAAAGAAAAAAAGAAAAAAGAGGGAGAATAGCGGGGCGGGGGCACAATGGGGTGGGTGGACGGATGAGTGAGTGAACAATGGATGAATCGCTGGAAAGACAGGTGACTGTCTAGATGGAAGCGTAGTGCAGTGGCCCCTTCTGTCGGGAGTGTTACGGCTGGCTGAATAGCCAGGGAGGGAGGAACCTCTGGTTTTCTAGAGTGGCCTCCCTGGAATATGTGTATGTGTGTATTCCATTCTGCATATGAGGGAAAAAACATGGTGGTCTGTCAGCCTCCCCTGCCGTTATCCTCTTCCTCCCCCTTCTTTCAAAACCTTCCTCCTCCTGTAGTCTCCTTTCTACTTTCAAGTCAGTGTATATGCATATTTGTGCATTCATGTCATATCTTTAAATCTAGATTCTGCACGTGAACTTGGGTTTGATTTGATTTCTTGAGACCAGGTCCCATGTAGCCCACCCATGTTGGCCTCCAGCTCTTAAGGGTGACCTTGAACTCCTGATCCCCCTGCCTCCACTTCCAAAGTGCTGGCTATATCCCAGGTGTATGATGCCACTTGGTTATTTTCCCGAAGTCTTTATGGGTCATCTGTGCTTCTTTTGAGAACTGAGCAGTTCCTTTGTCGGCTTACCAATCTGAGTTTTGATATTGAATCATGTACCACTCTGGTCTTCAGGTGGCAGTTCTCAGCAGTGCTCTGAGGGCAGGACTTACTCCGACGCCATCATTTCACCTAACCTGGAAACCATAAGAATCATGCGGGTGTCTCAAACATTCTCCGTAGCAGACTGCACAGCCGCTTGTTGTGACTTGCCCCGCTGTGACCTAGCCTGGTGGTTTGAGGGCAGCTGCTATCTGGTGAACTGCAAGCGCCCAGAAAATTGCGAGCCCAGGACCACAGGCCCCATCCGGTCTTACCTCACTTTCGTGCGCAGGCCTGTCCAGAGGCCCGGGCAGCTGCTGGACTATGGAGACATGATGCTGGGCAGGGGCTCCCCCTCAGGAGCTTGGGGAGACTCCCTTGAGGACCTCAGGAAGGACTTGCCCTTTCTAGGCAAAGATGGGGATCCAGAGGAGACGGCTGAGTACTCAGATGAATACAAGGAACTGGAGCAGGGCACCCTGCAGCCCTCCAACCAACAAGACCCCAGAGGCAGCGCTGAGTACCCCGACTGGAGCCTGCTGCCCAGCAGCGAGGGAGGTTTCAATGCATCAGCTACAGGAGACAACTCAGCTGCTCCCACGGAGAAGCTGCAGGACCCCACGCCTCACCCACTGGACCAGGAGCAGCTGCAGGCCCTGAATGAGTCGACTTGGTCCCCTACACCCAGGCACTCTGCGATGAGCAGTGTGTGGACTTCCTCTGCGACCTCATTACCTACAGAAGAGGGACTGGAGGGAGAAGAGACTTTACAGCTCCAAGAACAACCAAGCAATAGCTCTGGAAAAGAGGTGGGTGTGCTTGAGATGTGCTGAGGTAGGCAAGGGAAGGAACACAGGGCTAAGCTCTGCCAGACTCTTTCAGGCTAGAGGAACCCAAGGAGGTTTCTCCTAAGGGCACTACCTTAGGCCAGTGCCAGAGGATGAATGTCTGTCAGAGCCTCACCGGAAACAGAACAACATTCTTTTGCCGTGCTTCCTTCTCTAAGCAGGCAGTTTGGGAAGAACACAGAGCTTCCTCTTCCTAGGTCATCCTCCTAAGAGTGTCCGTTGAGTACACTAATTAGGAACCTGCACCTCCACCCAGCTCTGTCTTCTTGTAATGACGCACTGGTACTATTTATGAGTGTTCTCACCCCGATGACCTCACTTCTGCCTGACTCTACCTCCCCCTCACCCGAAACCATCCCATGAGGGTTAGAGTTTAAGGGCATGAATTTGGAGAGGGTGGGCACAAACAATCCATCGATCAACTTTCCTATTGTTAACCCAAATAGACATTTTTTTTCCATAACAATATACCCTTGTTAATTATCCCACAGGTTCCAGTGCCTACCCATAATCCTTTTCCTGCCAGCCTCGAGTCTAGCCCGGCCATGGTGGGGGAAAACTCCATTTTTACAGTCACTCCATGGAGCAGAGAACACAGCACCCCAACATTTCCTACCAGTACAGTCCTCCCTGGGCTGACCCCACCTGCGTGGTCCTTGTCGCCTACTACTTCCAAGACAGGTAACTTTTGAAAACTATAATTAGAAGACATTTAAAGAATCTAGCAGTGACGTGTTTAAGGTTTAGTCCTCCCTTTGGCCCCAGCCCTGAGACATAACAGTCACAGTGCTATTTATATAACCAGAGGAAAAGATGAATTGCATGCTGCCTTTGACTGATAGGTGGATAGATGAGGCTGTGATACTCAATGGCTCTGAGAGGAAGCTATGGCGGCAGAGGAAGGCTACCTGACTTACCAGAAATGCCACAGCTAGGATGTACCAGCTCACATGGGGCCAGCCTGTTCTTTAGTGGGAGCAACACATGTTCTAACAGGACTGAGTGTTATATATATTTCTGGTTAATGAACTTTTAGCAAGAACACAAGGCAGCTGTATTTCTATTTGGGGTGATCTCAATGGGGAAATAAGGGAACCGCAAAAAGCCTGTCCTGACGCTGGAAGCACAACAAACATGGCAGGTAAGAAGGGCCTGCAATGTTCTCTGGTGTCTAATGTTTCTCTTCATGGGAAAGCACTCATCTTGAGCAGCGTGAGTGAGCTCTTCCATCATGTGTGGAAGAGAGATCAAGACTCACAACATTTTGGAAGAACCAGAAGGAGGTTGGTTGGCTAGACCTGGTTTTGTGGATAGAGAGGGCAAGATGGGAGTCTAGGAAAGGAAGGATTATCTAGATTAGTGCCAGGAGCCACCAAGGAGAAATGAAAGACTAGCAGGTGGTCTTCCCAAGATGGTTCTGCCATGGACTGTATAGTTAATGTTGGATTTGCTTCTGCAGACAAGGCCAAGAGATTTCATTTTAAGAAAGGTTACTGCCATTAATATAGTTTTCCTGTTATTATTAAATATATATAATAATTACTAGATATTAACCTACCCTTTTGAGCAGATTTCTGCAGAGCAACGAAGATATATATTGTCTTGTAGTGATGCTATATAGACAAATAAATAATTTATTAATTCTTAATGATGATCCTATAAGAATTCCTAAAATTATATTAGTAATTATTAAGCTCTTTTATAATAGAACTGCTATTAAGTCCTTTCTGATGTTAAAACTACAAAGAGAACTCACGTGTCATCAGTTAATTGCTTCTGAGATAGCAAGAAGGCATCTGCAACTCAGAGCACAGTCCAAGAGGCTGTAAATCCATTAACCAAAGGTCATCAAAAGGGAACTAAGGACTTACTATGGGTGCAAGGACAGAAGATAAAATATTGACTGGGTTTATCTATACAAAACTTCACAAAAAAGTTATGGTTTTTAATTCTCCATGAACCTGTAGAGCTGGTGACAGATGATGACAATTACTCCTCGTGGATATGCATGTAAACCTTCTCTGTTTTAAACTTCTTACTCAATTAATGATTTAAATTTACGTTTGAACTTCTAGTGAACTTTTGTAAACAAGGGAAAACATGCTTGGAAAAACCATGTGATCTATTCTCCTAGAAAAAGTACAAAAAGACCAGGAAAGACTGCACTGGAGGTTATAACATTGGAGAGGTAGCATTGGGAACATAGCATTGGGAGTAAGGTACTGGGGGTGAGGGCACTGTCACATCAGAACGGGAGGAGCGAGCGAGGGTAGAAGGAGACTGCAGGGTGGAATGACTTAGAAAGTATAAGGCATCTTAAAATACTAAGAGAGCATACTGCAGAATGCAGAGGGAAAAAGGAAAAAAGAAGAAGCTGCAGAGAGCCGAAGGAGCAGGCGGGCTTCTCCTGACCATGGGACAGAACAGCTCTTTTCTTAACAGCAAAGCAGGCTTAGTCTTACTAAAGAGAACAAAGCTTTCTTCTTAGAGACTTGGGTTTAATTCATTTAGCAATAAAAGGGTAGAAGCTTTTTCTTTCTCTATGTAATAAAGATTGGAGCTCATTTTTCATCCGGAATGAGTGAATTCTTTCTGGACTGGTGCTTGGTCTTTTGCTCCATATATATACATGTAAGTATGGATGTGTGTGTAAGTATGTAATTATGAGGTAGCATGTAAGCTGGGCCCAACTGGTTAAATGGAGATTTATGAATGTGTATGCATGACTCTGTATATGAATTTATGTGGCTTTAATCCACATTTGCTTGTATAAAAGTTTTTCCTTTTGCGAGCATGACTCTCTTCTCTTGGTTCAATAGAAGTTTATTGCTCCAAACTCCCCCCCGCCCCCCAGCCTGACAAGTGAGAGGCATCTGGACAAGTGGGAAAAGGCTCTAGCAATTAATCCTTTGCTTAATTCCCTGATTCCCCCTCTTCTTAGAGAAGGTCCATAGGAAACTTTTTAAAGAACATAGAAATAAAGGCTGAAATCACTTTTCCGTGTGTCCCTCTTTGTCCTGGGACTTCAACTAGGAGGCAGGGAGTTCCTGTGGAGATAGAACAAAGACAACTTCACTTAATCCCCTGGTGTTTTATGATGAGGTGCTAAATGCCAGAGACTGCAGCTTCTGGCCTCAGTGGAACTCAGGTAGGTCAGCTACAGACACAGTGACTTAGACTTAAGATAGGTATTACACAGCAACCCTAAATATCTCAGAAGACCAAGTCTTACCCCTGCAGATGCTCTTCCCCCTTCGCTGCCTCAAGAGGAACCGTAGGTTTGATGAGGTGGGAAGACCTTAACTGTGAACAGCACCACTCCATGAGTCAGGGACTGGATGGCATAAAAAAGGAAAAGTGAGCTGAGCACCTTTGCTTCCTGGCTGTAGACACAGTGTGATCAGCTGCATCACACTCCTGCTGCCTTGCATTCTCTGCCTAGATGGACTGTACCTGCCCATACTGTGAGCAAAATAAACCCTTCCTTCCTCAAGTTGCTTCTGCCAGGCATTTTGTTACAGCAACAAGAAAACTAAATAAAAACCAAAATAAGACCCATTGTCCAGAAGGTCGGGGGGGGGTGTGGTGTGGTGTGTTAATGCTTCCAACACCAAATTGAATATGAGGGTGGCTATAGCCACAGCTCAGTTCAAAGGATGTAGGTGAGTGTGGAGGTGCAAGTCGGTCATCCAGCACTTGGGAAATGAGGCAGGAGGACCAGGAGTTTAAGATCATCCCCGACTACATATGGAATAAGAGACCAGCCTAGGCTGTATAAGATTCTGTCTCAAATAACAGTAATACCACCATCACTACCGCCATAAAGGTTCAGCTACATTTGAGACCTGACTGATATCGGAGGTGCACCCAGAACTGGTCCTACTCAGTTTTGATTTCCTAATGCTCCTTAACCTCCACTTTATTGACTTTGATCCTGAACTTCAGTGAGGAGAGGATTGTGGTGAAAGAGAAGCCATGTGTGGAAGAGAAGCTGCCCTGGGATTGGGGTCCCTGGCTGCTAATGGTGCTATTGGAATATTGGGGTATCTTTGAGAATGACACAGCTCTTGATAAGCTTGGATAGGGACAGGAGGGGCTAGAGTCCCAGAACACTCAATTCAAATAGTTTATTCTGAACCAAATTATGAATGACAGTGAAACTAATGCCCAATCGAGGCAAGCCTACAAAGCCATAGTAGGACCACATCGATGCCGCTGTTGAGGTTGTACGGTAAATGAGCTTTGCTGCATTAGTAGGTAATTGCTTTTGATGAGAGTTAATGTCCCTGCTGCTGGGGTTAAATTGCCTTTTCCTACTGAGTTCGCCTGGATTTCCTGTTGGAAAAGCTCCAAGAGCAAGGCCATTAGCAACCATTTATGAGGAGCTCCCGGATCCGAGCAGCATGGCTAATGACATTGAGACATTTACAAGCACTCTTGACCTTTCTGTAAGTAAGGCCCGCTCACCAGGGAGTCAGGAAAAAGCTGGTTGCAAAAGAAAACAAATGCAATCAGTAGTCCCTCACCTACTGGTAAAACTGCCACCCAACACATTGGCTTATCTTGAATGATTATTTCTTCACAGTGCCAACTCATGTAGGAAGGCCTATCTTGCAGCATAACAGAGCATATTGGCCCAAGGTGGGGTGGGTGCCTTAGGTAAAATTATATAAGGAGTGGTCATTCTAAGAACAGGTATATTTATAGAGACATGGTTAATATTATTGTATTGGATAATGGTATGCACTGTTTTAAATTAATTTTTAGTAAAGGCACTTGCCGTGTTTGCTGGAGATAACCTAGTACTAACCTTACCGGACAGAGAAGCAGAACTGAAGGCCTCTGTTGAGCCAGCGCCCTCTACAGGTGAGAGTTTGGTATTCTTGGGTGACTTGGGAGACTGGTAGAGCTGGGGCATTCTCTCAGCATTCCACAGTGGGA
Organism: Uromys caudimaculatus; assembly: GCA_028551405.1. Classification (NCBI taxonomy): domain Eukaryota; kingdom Metazoa; phylum Chordata; class Mammalia; order Rodentia; family Muridae; genus Uromys; species Uromys caudimaculatus. The sequence goes on along the minus strand of CM052714.1, from coordinate 34,577,411 downwards.
GATGGTCAGGTTTTACTGAGGTAGCATAAATGCAGTGTTTATCTAGGAAGATAAATTTAGTTCATAATCTTTAACTGGTCAGGTTGGAAGGTCACAATGTTATATCAGAGAGGAGGGGTTGCCACATGCAAGGCCTTGTGACAACCCACAGAGGCCAGGAAGGTTCCACTGTGAGGAGAGGACTGACATGCAGTGGGAGGCTTGCTTGCAGATGCTGTAGTTTTAACAACACAGCTGAGAGGCTCTCAAACTACTCCAGAGCAGCTGCTCAAAAATGTTCAGGGGCTAGGGAGGTACTGTGGACAAAGTGCTTACCATAGAAGCATGAGAATCTGTGTTCAGATCCCCAGATGGTAGCGTGTATCTATAATCCCAGCACTCCTGTGGCCCAGTGGGAGGGAGGGATAGCCTGGCCTTACAGAGGTAAGTGGCAAGTGATCCCATCTCAAACAAGTTGGAAGTAGAGGACCAACACCTGAGACTGTCTTCTGGCCTCTACGCACATGCCATGGCTCACACAAACACACACACACACACACACACACACACACACACACACACACACTCTATACATACATATCATACACATACCCACGCACACAAACACCCATAAAATACTCCCACACAGACATTTAAATCAGTGCCAAGGTATAAATGCTTGCCTTCCCTCCACCCAGCGGCGCACTAATCCTGAGCTTCGGAACCATTCCTACAACCTGTTAGCACAATTTGATTCTCAGGTCACATGGGTCAAAACTTCACACACAGAGACAGTTGTGCCTGTCAGTTGCATCTCAGTCCTTGAGCTGAGCTGAGGCACTACCTGCTCTCAAAAGGCCTCAGACAGCTTTAGTTCAAGGTAGAGATGCTTAGGTAACGTTGTGCCTTAAAAAAAAAAAAAAAAAAAAAAAAAAACCCTATAAAAATCAAATGAGTTGGAACCTATTTGCCTTTCATCAAGAGGAGAAAAGATACAGGGACTTATGCAGTTTAAGTGTGTGTAGAGCTGGGGTGGCTCTCGGCACCTTTGATCTCAGTACTAGGGAAGCAGAGGCATTCAGATCTCGGTGAGGTTGAAGACACTTTGGTCTACTATATAGTGAGTTCCAGGCCAGCCAGAGCTCACAGCGAGAGCCTATCTCAAAACAACAACAACAACAACAACAACAACAACAACAACAACAAAAACAACAACAACAACAAGGAATTCTATGGGTAATCAGGTGTTGGCAACAGCCCAGAAGCAAGGTTTTCAAGTGTTAACAGTGGGGTTAGGGAGGTTTAATTTTTAGTCCCTATTTTCTATCATTTGTGTACTTTCATGATCAGTTTGTTTTTGAGTTTGTTTCTCACCCTGTGATTCCTCACTGGGACAAGGGTTGGAAGCAGAGCTCTGTGTATCTAAGGCAGTTGATGCTGTTGGTTTAAACCAACATTCACCTCCTTGGGGTTGTCAGGTGACCTCTCAGATCTGATAAGCATTCATGTTTCTGATTTTTCCTTCAGACACAACTTACTCCTATGAATGGAGTTTAATGAGCCACCCAGTAGACTTCCAAGGTAAAATCAAACAAGAAAACAAGCCAACTCTTCACCTCTCTCAAGTAAGTAACAAGGCAGTGGCACAGCTCAGAATCCAGCTAGCAGTCTTTGCTGGTGTAGAATTCCTTCTTAGGACTAAGAGTGGATGAGGAAGCCGGGCATGTTGGCATGTGCCTGCAGTTTTATCTACTTGGGAAAGTGAGGCAAGAAGATTGCTTGATCCTAGAAGTTCAAGGTCAGCCTTGGAGACATAATCAGATTTCCCATTTCAAAAAAAAAAAAAAAATCAGAAATTTATAATTAAGTAAAGCTCAATCAGGCAGATGGACAATTAAGTGAGGAGATATTTAATAGCTTTTCTTCATTTAAATTGCTTGAAATAAGAACTCTGGAGAAGGGGTTGGGGTGGGGATGGGGATGCTGTGTGGTGGGTTCAAAGCCTGGGTCTAATTCTTTCAGTCTTTACAGTGTTAAAGATATCTCAGGTGTTCACCAGGTACGTTCTATGAGTTTCCTGCTTAGATTGTCAAATACTGCTCCACACACAAGAAGACAGGTACTGCTTCCTTGGCACCTAGAGGAAGCTCGGGGTCTGGTTTCTTATGAGGTGAATGTCTTCCTGTTTAAGGCTGTACCAATCCCAGTGCCTTTACCAGCTCACATCATTGCTGTGTGACTGAGCTATTCTCCGTGTGTGGTACCCAGACCTCTGCCAGTAACACATGTTAGAAATATGTGATTCCAGTCTCTGTAGCTGGTCAGTGTAGAGTTCCTGCTGAACATATGTGAGGCCCTGGGCTCACTTGTAGCGCTGACCCACCCCCACTCCACAAAAACCAAAGTGCAGCGTGATTACATACATGGCCATCTGAGAGCTGCTGTCCTTGGCTGATTTAAAGCCTGTGACATCTGCTACTAAGCAAAAGGCCTATGTAGGTGACTTAGCATCCTAGAGTGCAGCTCTCAATTGTGTAGCAGTTCCAGACAGACCGAAATGAAGCTTCCTGCCAATCCTTTGGGACACTGTAGCCTTTTCTAGGAGGCAGATGCCAGTGTCTTCAGATGCTTACCTGTGTGACTGTTCTCACCTTGCAGTTGTCTGTGGGACTCTATGCCTTCAGAGTGGCTGTTTCTACTGAGGGTGCATTTGGAGAAGGATATGTCAACGTCACGGTTATGCCAGGTGAGTCTGTTGGGAGAATGGCATCTTGGCTGTACTAGTCTCAAGATCTGGCACCTGGATGACATGGTGGTATCAACTGACGACATGACTGCTCCGTGGTATGGTGGAGGAGAAAGATTTTACTGTAGATGCTGAGGGAGCCAGCTTGGGCTTTGATATGCTGATAGGCACCACTGGGTAACCTATATGTCCCTTCTGCCAGAGGTAAAGGGGCCTTTTGGTAGAGGGGAACTGGCTTCCCAAGTTTCTGAGGAATGCTGGCTTTTATCCAACCACCACAAATCTTATAGATGAGGTTGAGCTCATTTCTGGATATTTGGACTGCCTTTTGGAGTTTTGGCGGGACAATATTTAATACATATTCCTTTATTTTTATTTATACAAGTTAGACTTGTACTGTCGTGAAGAGACACCATGACCAACTCTTATAAGGCAACTCTTATCAAGGAAAGCATTTAATGAAGGGTTGCTTACAGGTTCAGAGGCTTAGGTCATTGTCATTGTGTCAGGCATGACAGCAGCATGCAGGCAGGCATGGTATGGTGCAGGAGGAGTAGCTGAGAGCTCTGCATCCTGATCCACAGGCAGCAGGTAGGCAGGCAAGGTGGGGGTGGGGAGAGGGAAGAGACTGGGCCTGGTGTAGGCATTTGAAACCTCAGAGCCCACCCCAGTGACACAGTGGCTTCCTCCAGCAAGGCCACACCCACTCCAGCAAGGCCACACCTCCTAATAGTGCCACTCCCTAGGGCCCAGCGTTGAAACACATGAATCCATGGGAGCCAAACCTATTTAAACCACTACTTCTGGGATAAATAAGGCCCTGCAACCTAGTCTTCCTTTTGGGTAACCACAGTACACATTCCACGACTTACCCCCTGGGTCTGGGATTACCTATAGAATTGCAAACAGACAGACAAACTCAAAATCCACAGAAGAGGTTTGACAGTTTGGGGAGTTTTCCCCAGTTGAGACCCAGAGAGGTGTGTGGGGAGGAGAGGGGCAGCGGACATGTGTGCGAAGGCCTCTTCAGAATGTTTAGAATAGGCGTTTAAAGAGAGGGTGCCTTTGTCTGTGTCTCACTGGTATGTGTGGTGTAGGCTTAGTTGCTGTCTTTTTCTGTCCCACAGCTACAAGAGTCAACCAGCCACCTGTAGCTGTTGTTTCTCCCCGGATACAAGAGCTCAGTGTGCCTTTGACCTCAGCCCTGATCGATGGCAGCCGTATGTATCCTCCACGTTCCGTGGTTTCTGTTAGTTTGTACTGTCAGATTGAGTGCTTTGTGTCAGGGCCAAGAAGACTTACACCATGATAAACTGGCATTTCTTTTAGCTTCCTGGCCTAGGCTCTTCAGCCTCCAGTTGGGAGTGGTGGCATACCCGTGATCCTAGCACTCGGGTGGCAGGAGGGTCGAGAATTCAAGGTCATCTTCAGTGACTTAGGGAGTTCCAGGCCAGCCTGGGATACATGAGACACTGTCTAAAACAAACTACAAACAAACAAATACAATGTTCATTAAGGTTGGATATTTGATTTGTAATCTAAATAATTACTAATGATTCTTTTGTGAATCATGTAGCAGTTGTAATATTAGCAATTGGACAGAGCCTTTAAATACCAATGAGGTTGGCCTCAGTGACAGTGTGTAGTATTTCACCTTACTAATTTATTCAGAGTTTATTCTTTGAGTAGAGGATGAGGATAGTATAACGTTGGGTGTCCAGACTAGTGAGAATCCAGTGTTGGGCTTGGTTTAACAGTGTGAAGTACACTGCAACTGTTTTTATGTTCATCCAGTCACAAAGTTAATCCCACGTCCTGCTGAGAGGGAAAAGGCGTGGCCATGCCTGTTGCTCTGTGTACTAGTCTTCGGATATGGACCTGACAGCAATGTGACTGCTCACATCTATTCGCTGTCATGTCTACAGTCCCCCCTTCTCCAACACGAACACACGCACATTTGCTCGTTTGTTTTCTTGCTTGCTCTCTCATGCAGCTCAGGCTGTTACCACACTTGCTATGTATTTAAGGTTGACCTTAACCTCCTGGTGATCTTTTGACCCCTTCTCAAGGACTGGGATTATAGGCACGTGTATTGTGTATTTCCATGCCTGGCTGACAAAGGACACTTTAAATGGAGATGATTGTATGAAAAAAGGCTCACAGTTTTAAAATCTTTTGATCCAGACTAGCCTGGTTACACAAACCATACAGGATTATTAGTTGGCCACATAAACTTATTCCCTAAATGAAATGAATGAAAATCCAGCTTCCTTCTAGGTCTATGTTTCTACATGGCACATTGTTGCTTTTTTTAATTATTTATTTGTTTTTGTGATATGGAGACTGAACCCATCAGGTAGACGCTAAGCAAACACTCTGTCACTTAGCTCTATCTCCAGCCCTGTTCTTTTTGTGAGACAAGGTCTCACCATGTAGCTCAGTCTGGCCTTGAACTTAAGGAGATGCTCCTGCCTTAGTTTCCTCAGTGCTGGTGAACTACCATGCCAAGCCACAGCCTCCTTCTACACTACTGGGGATCAAACCCAGGGCTTCACGTGCATGGTAGTTAAGCACTCGACCACTGAGGTACACATGTAGAGTTCAGAGAACAACTTTTGGTAGTCAGTTCTCTCCTTCCACCTTGTGGGTCCCAGCAATTGAGCTTGTGTCTTCAGCTTGACAGGTGCCTGTAACTGCTGAGCCATCTCAGTCTCAACCCTGGTTTGCTCTTTTAAGTGGGAAATTTCATGCAAGACACAGTCTTTCTCTGAACTCACATTTAATCATTAGTATGGAAAAGGAACCTTTGGTTCAGATGTGGAGCTGTCGGTAGCATGTCACCAAGGTGAGTAGGAGCAGAATTTCAAGGGGCCGCATTCTGTGCTACAGCACCGGTCATTCTGCTTCTTAAATAGTCAGCACATTAGAACAGCCCTGCTCAAACCTATGCAAATCTAGAAAAATAGTGCTGACAACTTATGGGCTGGGAGACAGCTGCGATGCATGATGTATATCAGTGAGATCTGTGTGAAGTTTTTTTATACTAAACACATTTAAATGTTCAGTGTGTTATAATGCTCTCACCTCACATTCCTCATAACTCACTTTGGATTTTGTTTTCTTCATCTTTGTAGAAAGTACAGATGATTCTGAAATAGTGAGTTACCACTGGGAAGAAGTCGAAGGACCCTTCCTAGGAGAGGCCTTTCCAGCTGATGCCCCAATCTTACGATTGTCGAACCTAGATCCTGGTAACTACACTTTTAGGCAAGTGGGGTCCACCTTTATTGTGTTTACCCAGGACTTTTCTCTTGACTGTTTCTTGATAAAGATGCTTTCTATAAAAATAAAGGCAATGTATCCCTAAGCAGAAGGAAATAAAATCTTTCAGATTGAAGTTCTGAAGGGAGAGATTCCAGGGGTTTGGTCCATGGTTTGAGAGTTATGCTTAGTAACATTCTTAGGATAAACTGAGGGGTCTAGAGAAGCTTCTGGGCTGTCTGGAGAGGACGCAACTCTCACTCGGCATCTCAGAGACTAGTAAATTCATAAAGGCTAAACCATAATGTGGGAACATTTTATGACTCAAAGGATAAGACGAACCTATGGCAACAGAAGCAAAAAACCCTATTCTGCCCCCTTTGCTTTTCTTTACCTTGTTTTCACCTCTTCTGGGAATGGTTGGTCTGAGCAGGCTAAGGTGATCGCTTCCTCCCAGGTGTGGCATGGTTGGTCTGAGCAGGCTAAGGTGACCGCTTCCTCCCAGGTGTGGCATGCTCTGATGTACGAGCTTCCTTTTCTCTTTATAGGTTGACCGTCGCAGATGCAGATGGTGCTACTAACTCCACCACTGCAGCCCTCATCATCCATGGTGCTATGGACTACCCACCTGTTGCCAATGCAGGGCCAAATCAGACCATCGCTTTACCCCAAAACGCCATCGTTCTCAATGGAAACCAGAGCAGTGATGATCACCAGATCGTCCTCTATGAGTGGTTCCCTGGCCCTGGCGGTGAGAGCAAAGAGATGGTCATGCAGGCAAGTCCTCTATCCTGCCTGCAGACTTGTATCCTTTCTTTCTTTCTTCTCTCTCTCTCTCTCTCTCTTCCTTCCTTTCTTTTTTCTTCCTTTCTTTCTCTCTCTTCCTTCCTACCTACCTATCATGTATGTATGTATGTATGTATGTATGTATGTATGTATGTACGTATGTATGTGTCTGTCTGACTATCATTTATCATCCATTCATCTATTCTTGGTTTAGGGAGGTTGTTAAATCAGAAATTCTATTTTATAAATTTCTCAAACCATGAAATGGTTGGAAGAGCATCTAACCTTACAGATCTGCCCCAGGTTTACATCTTTTGCTCACACATACCCAGGTTAGCACAGATCAGCAAACAAGCAGTCAGTCCTGTTGTTTCTACTAGATCTTGAAGTCAGTTGGAAAAAAAAGAAAAGTAGTTGTTATTTTGTTTGCCACATTTGCTGAAATCTGTACTATCCTGTCTACGTCTAGCATCCAGTCATTTCTTTTTTTAAGAATGTCTTTGTGGCCGGGCAGTGGTGGCGCACGCCTTTAATCCCAGCACTTGGGAGGCAGAGGCAGGTGGATTTCTGAGTTCGAGGCCAGCCTGGTCTACAGAGTGAGTTCCAGGACAGCCAGGGCTACACAGAGAAACCCTGACTTGAAAAACCAAAAAAAGAAAAAAAAAAAGAATGTCTTTGTGATTTGGGTGTGTGTGTATGTGTGTGTGGTGTGTGCTAAGATCAAACCTGAGGCCTTGCACCTTAGACATACGCTCTACCACATGAACTACGGCTCCTGCCCAATCTGTTCAAACTTTTAAGTGCATTTGTCTAAAGACACAATGACTTTGAAACCTCTGCTGTGGGTAAGCTGTCTCCTTACTCAAACAAGGTTACTGGGCTCTCCATTACTTAATTAATGGCCCAGGTGGATTATTGACTCGTCTTTGTCTCATTTCTATGACAAAAAAACTCGAGAGACAACTTAAAAAAGGAAGTGTTTATTTGGACTCACAGTTTGAGGGTTCAGCCTACCGTGGTGGTAGACATTTGAGGCGCAATCACATTGCACCCAGTCAGGAAGGAGAGGGTGCGATGCTGCTGCACAGCTCATTTTGTTCTCTTTCTGCAGTCCAGGGCCCACACCCAGGGAATGGTACTGCCAAGAATTAGGGTGTGCTTCCCACTTCAATTAACCTGAAGTAGAAAAACGCTTCTGTTGTGGGTTGTCCCGATGTTGTTTGTATTTTGATGTTAATTCTGTTTCTTCAAGAGGGGTTCCCTCCTCCCCCAGCAGTCGACCATGTATTCTGGTGATCTCATGTGAACCTCTCCCCATTCTAACTGGTTAAGATAAGGCTCTGATTAGATGGTAGAGGGCAAAGGTGGGACTAGAGGTTTGAGAGTAGGGGCAGATAGAGAAGAGAAGAAGATAAAAAGGGAAGGAGAGAGGACAGAAGAAGAGGAGGAAGAAGCCATGATGGAACAAAACCACATGGCCAGGAGAAACTGCAAGTAACAAGGGGTCTTTGTGTGTGTGTGTGTGTGTGTGTGTGTGTGTGTGTGTGTGTGTGTGTGATCTTTATTAATATTAATTGAAGTAACAAGGGGTCTTATAGCTAGAGAATAAGTTAGTATAGTGTTAGATCTGCCCAATCTAGACTTACAGCTTATAATTATAATAATGAGATTGCATGTTCTTTTAATATGGGCTTATTGGGGTTAGAAATTCCAACAACATCCTCCTAGATACTTGAGGAGACTTGTCCAGTCACCACCAAGAGGTGATTCTGTGTCATGTACTCAGGGCCTGAAGCTCACTATGTAGACAAGGATGACTTTAAACTTTTTTCTTTTCTTTTTGGATATTTATTTTGTTTATATGAGTACACTGTAACTGTCTTCAGATAGAGGGAATTGGATCCCATTACAGATGGTTGTGAGCCATCATGTGTGTGTTGGGAATTAAACTCAGGACCTTTGGAAGAGCAGTCAGTGCTCCTAACTGCTGAGCCATCTTTCCAGCCCTGACATTAAGCTTCTGATTCTCCTGCCTCTACCTCTGGAGAGCTAGGAGAATACGTGTATACCGCTACAGTTTTATGAACCCAGGGCTTTGCGAATACCAAGCAAATACTCTACCCACTGAACTACATCCTCAGTTCTGCGAACTGCTTCTTATAGTTAAGAAAAAAAACAACCCAAGTGAATTTTGATGAAGTAAAAACATATTTTTAGCTGGGTGTAGTGTTGGAGACAGGAAAATTGCAAGTTCAGGGTCAGCCTGGGTAAGTGAGAACCTGACTCAAAAACAAAACAAAACAAAACCATCTGGGCTGTGGTAGCACTTGCCTTCTTTAATTCTGGCAGAGGCAGAGAGGCAGAGGGGCAGAGAGGCAGAGGGGCAGAGAGGCAGAGAGGCAGAGAGGCAGAGGCAGAGAGGCACTCTGTGAGTTCAAGGTCAGCCTGGCCTATAAAGTGAGTACCAGAACAGCCAGGGCTCTGTTACACATATAAACCTGTCCCCCAAAAACTAACTAACTAAATAACTAAATAAATAACTAAATAAATAAAATTAAAAAAAAAAACCAATATATACCTTGGATAACAACATCCATAAAACCCCTTATTGGAGATAATGACTTTGGTAATTTTAGCTCATAAGCCTTAGGGCATGCCCTGTGTGTTTGGGTGTGTCTGCAGATGTATGGGTCGCAATCTCTGTCATAGACTTTACATTGTTGTGCGATTTTATTCATTTCTTTTTCACAGTAAATGTTTTTGGGGAGTTGTTTTTGAGACAGGGTTTTTCTGTGTAGCCCAGGTTGTCCTGGAACTCACTCTGTAAACCATATTGACTTCAAACAACTCAAGAGATCCACCAGCCTCTGCCTCCTGAGTGCTGGGATTAAAGGCATGGCCCACAATACCCCCATAGTACATCATGGTACTCATAGTACATCATTGAAATTTTAATTTGATTTTTCTTATAGTATTTAAAAATTTTGGGGGAGGACAGATCTCACTATGTAGACCAGGCTAGGCTCAAACTCAGAGATCCCCTGCCTCTGCCTCCTGGGTGCTGGGATTAAAAACATGCTCTGCCACCACCACCTGGCTACTGGCTATCTATCTATGTATCTATGTATCTATCTCCTATCTATCTATCTATCTATCTATCTATCTATCTATCTATCTATCTATCTATCTAATCAGGGTCTCCTGTAGCAGCCCAGGCTCACTTTGAACTTGCTATGTAGGCAGGTATGACCTGGAACTCCCAGCTTCCTACCTCCACTTCCCAGGACTGGAGTGACAGCATATACCAGCAGGCCTGGCTGACATTTTCACTTCAATATCAACGAATCACCTCATTCTTTCAAGCTAGCATCATTAAGTTAAGGCATTCCCGAGCAGATAAGCATCTAAGCACATGCCGCCTGCTGAGATCTCTGAGGAAGAGTCACTGAGAAGTGGGCTTGCGTGATGAAGGACGGACTCCTGTAACACCATAGCAGATACTGCTGTGTTTACTGCTCTAGAGGAGGTGGGACCTGGGAGAATGGAGCTGACATGAGATGTGATCAGGGTTAACAGGGGTCACACAAGTAAAGTGTACAATCACAAGGGCAAGCTGCACATGGCAAACAAGCCAGCACATGGCAGAAATGGGTTTCCATAGTGATGTATAAACAAATGATAAGCAGTTGTAAAGAGTCGTCTGAAGTAAACTCACGCCTATCTCATACATCTGGGAGGAGCACAAAAACACAATCCAAGAACAGTTCTGTGTTTTCTTGAAGAAATGGAGGCCACAAGACTCATATCTTGGTTTCTTGGAGTTTTCTCACAAGCACCCAGAAATCTCCTCACATGACTCCATTCTAGGGCCCTGTTTTGACACTGCTGTATTGGCTTCTGGAGATTTTATTAATTTATGTTCCTTCAATGATATGAGGATATACAACAGACTCAAAATTACATTTTCTTAGGTTCATACTGTTTTATTTTTCTTCTTCCCTTCCACCCCCCATTGACCCCTTTTGAGACAGAGTCTCACTATGTAGAACCAGGCTGGCCTCAAAGTCAAAGAGATTGGCCTATCCCGGCCTCCCAGGTGCTGGGATCAAAGGCATGTACCCCACACTCTGCTCCTTCCTGATTGGCCTATCCCGGCCTCCCAGGTGCTGGGATCAAAGGCATGTACCCCACACTCTGCTCCTTCCTGATTGGCCTATCCCGGCCTCCCAGGTGCTGGGATCAAAGGCATGTACCCCACACTCTGCTCCTTCCTGCCCTCTTTTACTTTGTGCATGCCCTGAACCTAGCACCTCAAATATACTAGGCAAGTCACTGAAGATTGTCCCTCTTTCTTTTTATCTTTTCATTGTTGAGTTAGGGTCTTCCTAAGTTACATAGATTGGCTTTGAACTTGCTCTGTATCCCTGGCAGGCCTTGAATTTGCCACCCTATTGTTTCAGCTTCCTAAAAACCTCTGTTTGCTTTCTGTTGCTGTGATAAAGGCCATGACTAAATGTAATGTGGGGGAGAGAAAAAGTTCTACTTCACCTCATAGGTTGCGATCCATTACTAAGGGAAGTCAGGGCAGGAACTCAAGACAGGAACCCGGAGGCAGGAAGTGAAGCACAGGCCACAGAGGAGTACTGCTTACTGGCTTGGTCCTTATGGCTTGCTCAGCCTGCTTTCTCGTATAACCTAGAACCACCTACCTATGGGTGACACCACCCACAGTGGGCTGGGTTCTCTAAAATCTGTCATTAATCAGAAAATGCTCCCATGGTCTTGCCTACAGGCCGATCTGATAGAGACATTTTCTCAACTGCAGTGCCCTCTTCCCAGATGACCTGAGCTGGAGTCAAATTGGAAAAAAAAAATCTAACTAGGACACCAAGTAGCTGGTGTGTTAGGCCTCAGCCATTGCATCCAGCTGTTTTCAAACAGGATTTTTGCATTAAGTATAACCAGTAGCAGCTGTCATGGTGCACTGTTTACTTGTACTTCTTTAATGATAGTCTTTTTGTTGTTGTTTTTTGCTGTTGTGTAGGGAGCACACACCCCATACCTTCACTTGTCTGAGCTGCAGGAAGGAGAGTACACATTTCAGCTGATGGTGACTGATTCCTCAGGACAGCAATCCACCGCTTTGGTCGCTGTGACTGTCCAGGCTGGTAGGTGAGATGGAAATGAGATCTGACTTTAGAGATGAAAGCAGAAATAATTAACTGGACCCTTGGCCTTCAGATGTGTCTGACTCGGTGGTAGTATCTTGAGGTTCTTGAGCTGGCAGGAAGTCTGGGACATGAGAACTGATGTGCCGTAGAACCAATTTTCTTTTGACGTTCTGCATCTCTAAACCATATGTGTCTCTAAATCATAGTACAAAAGATAAATGAGAGTCGTCATCAATACCTAACGTGCCTCTGATTTGTTGTATGGCAACTCCTGTGCCTGACATACTTGCCTTGGGAACGTTCTCAGGCATCTTGAGGAGACTGGGGGCCAGGACTGGAATGAGGTGAGCCCCGGAGGGGCAAGGCTTTCATTAAGGGCTTTTGTAGATGTTTGCCCTCAGGAATTCAGGAAGCCACTGTGCTTACTGAGGAGGGCAGTGAGGGGAAGACAGGATATCCCAGTGCTAATGGCTGTAGCTCTGTGATGTGGCTTTTTTTTTTTTTGGAAGCAGAAATAGTAGCTATTTATAAAAATAACACCGCAAGTGATATTTTATTTCTTTTTCTTTCTTCCAACATTCAGCTGAAATATTTTCCTTTGTTAAATATGTATTTATTTTTATGTGCAGGGGTATTTGGCTTGCATGAATGTCTGTGAAGGCCAGAAGGAGGCATCGGAATTGGAGTCACAGATGGTTGTGAGCCGCCATGTGGGTACAGGGAATTGAACCCAGGTCCTTTGGAAGAACAGCCCTACTCTTACACACTGAGTTGTCTCTCCAGCCCCAAACTGAAATATTTTCAACATTTGCTATTTAGCAGGTGCTGGGCTAGACAGCGGGGCCACGGAGGCAAAAGAGAGCAAGTCTATGCACACTGATTTTGGTTCCCTCTTTTCTCTCCTCTTTTTCCCTCCCTCCTCCCCTTTCTTCCTTCCTCCCTCTCCCCTCTCACTGTCACTCCTTTTTTCTTCCTTTCTCCTTCCCCTCTTCCTCCCCCCTTCCTGCTTCGCTTCCCACTTCTTATTTTTCCTCTCCTGAATGTCTCTGCAACTCTAGAAAACAACCAGGCCCCGGTGGCCGTGGCAGGCCCTGATAAGGAACTGGTTTTCCCGGTGCAGAGTGCTACACTGGATGGGAGCCGAAGCAGTGATGATCATGGCATTGTCTGTTACCATTGGGAGCACATCAGGTAGAGTGGCTGCCCAGCTCCGAGGCTGTCAGCGATGGCTGACAGTACCCCTTCCCTGGAGGACTGCATTAAATAGCAGCTTGAGCTTGTCAAGGAGTCAAGATTTAAGCAAAGAGTTATTGATAAAAATATGTATTCTAGGCATGGTGGTCCATGCTCATAATCCTTGCACTTGGGCAGGAAACTTGAGGCAGGAAACTCTTGAGTTGAAGGCTAGCCTAAGCTACATAGTGAGAGACACCCCCCATCCCCCCAACTCAAACAAACAAGAAAACAAAAGAGGGTAATGTTATGGGGAAGATGGACATGGATTGGCAGTAGAGGAAGTAGAACCCAGAAGAGGTGTATGGGGCTGGCTTGGTGTGAGCTGAGATGTAGGGAAAGCCGCATGCAGTCTGTCTACACCCAACCAGCACGTAACAGATGCACAGAGTTCAAGGTCAAATTCATATTATGACATTTCCTGAGCTCTTACCTACTGGGTCTCAATACTACATGGCTTCTGAAGAAGCAACTGGATCATTCTTATTGTTGCTTTATTTGGGACAGAATTTTACTATGTAGTCCTAACTGTTCTGGAACTCTCTATGTAGACGAGGCTGGTCGTCAGCTCACAGAAATCCACCTGCCTCTGACTATCCTCTACCTCCCAAGTGCTGGGTTAAAGGGATGGGCCCCCACAGTGGGCTGGATCTTCCCCATTTTAAAGTTGAAAAACTCAAGCTTGAATAAACCAGTGAGGCCGGATAGTTAAGGTTACCTAGACAGGAGGAGGCTTTGTAGAGACACAAACTCGCATCTGTCTAACAACCAAGTCTAGGGACTTACTGACTAGACATAATGGCAGATCATCTGGTTCTTGCCTTCCTCTTCTATGCATGCCCTGAAGCAAGATGAGAACTTAATGAGTTTCATTCAAAGAAGAAATGGGAGGTTGGGTGGTGGCACACACTAATCTCCACACTTAGGAGGCTGAAGCAGAAAGCTCATGAGTTCAAGCTAGCCTGGGCTACAATGGTGAGGTCCTATCTTAAAAAAAAAAAAAAAAACGAAAGAAAGAAAGAAAGAAAGAGAAAGAAAACAAAATGAACAGTTTCTAAGGTTTTATTTTCTGAAGAGAGATCTTTTCAGTGGCATCTCAATTAAAAAAGAAAAAAATAATGAAAAAACTTTTCCCCAGAACCCAGCACATTTTGTTTGTTTAGCTCTGACCCTCATGCCAAGCTAGAGAACACCTGTGCATATAAAGTCATCTTAGAACTCTGTAGAAGACCAGATGGTCACTACAGCCAGAAGTAGAGGCATTGACTAGGGCATAGGTCTCATGCCCCACCTTTTGTCTACACGTCCCCATTTTGCAGAGGCCCCAGTGCAGTGGAGATGGAGAATGTGGACAAAGCTATAGCCACTGTCACCGGGCTTCAGGTCGGTACCTACCACTTCCGGTTAACCGTGAGAGACCAGCAGGGTCTGAGCAGCACGTCCACCCTCACTGTGGCTGTGAAGAAGGGTGAGTGGACATGGTGACATAGTGGACAGGGTGACAGGACTTGAGCCTGCTGTGCCTTCCAGCCTCTCAGGTCCCCAGACAGTTAATGTTTACCCAGCAATCTTAGTTAGCGTTAATGTTGGTGTTCGCACCTAGCTGAACTCTGCCCAGACAGGCCACCCCTTCCCCCTGACGTGACTTCAGTTAAGTCCCATCTGGCTTGAGGGAGTGTGTAGAGGAGGAAGCCATGAACCTGCAGGGAAATAGTGTTGCCAAGCAGTTCGCTCTGCTGTGACCCTGGCCACAGAAGATCCAGTTCTGTGCTCTGCTCTGCTCTCAGAAGGCCAAGAGCAGAAGTGTGTTCAAGTTATGTCCTTTAATTTTTTAAAGTTGAAGTTTAAAAACTTTTTATTGTGTTTTTATTTATTGTACATGTATATGTGCGGGAGGAGAGTGTGCTTTCCACATATGTGAGTGTGTGTGTGTGTGGGGGGGGGTCAGAGGACAACTTCTTTGGGAATTAATTCTCTCCAATTACCATGTAGGTCCATTAACTTTGGTGACAAGTACCTTTACCCACTAAGCCATTTAGTTGGCACACATATATCCTCCCTCCCCTTTAAAATACAAATTTTGAACTCCTGATCCTCTTGCCTGATGAGATTACAAGCATGCAGCATCACACTTGGTTTGATCCGATGATGGGGGCTGGACTGAGGGCTTCAAGAATGCTAGGCAAGCCCTCCACCGCTGTCCGTCCCTAGCCCTCTATAGTAGTTTTTATTGTACAATTTTCAGTAAAATTACTTGCTTTTGTCTGTCTTTCCATTGGACGGAGAACTGCTCAGTGTCTATATCTATTATCTTACAGGTGTTTGGGGCAGAAAACAATGCCTTGGGGTGTCTAAAACAACCTTGGCTGAAGGACGGAACAGTTGTGTGTGTTTTATGACATGCCATCGCTAGTGTCTTAAATCAATTTCTTTGCTTTTGTTTTTGCTATGTCTGACTTAGAAAATAATAGTCCTCCCAGAGCCCAGGCTGGTGGCAGACATGTTCTTATACTTCCCAATAATTCCATTACTTTGGATGGTTCAGAGTCTTCTGATGACCGAGGAATTGTGTCCTATCTGTGGATCCGGGATGGCCAGAGTCCAGCTGCCGGAGTGAGTACTTAACGGGCGGTGTCCCTCAGCTATGTACACTGCATGCAGATTAGTCAGTGCGGTCTGCTGTGACAAAGATCATGGGGGGGGGCCCTTAAACTACAGAAAATTATATTCTTGTAATTCTGAAGCCTTGAAAACCAGGACCAAGGTGCCAGCCAGTTCACCTTTGGTAAGGGATCTCTTTCTGGATCCCCTAGGGTGGCTATCTATGTACTACACCTTCCTGTGGCAGGGGCGAGAAAGGAGGGAAGAAACAAGGAACTGCTCTCATGTCTCTTTTATAAGGAGACCAATCCAGTGGGTTGGGCCCCACTCCTGTAACCTCATTTAACTTTAATTATCTCCTTCTAAGTTCTAACTTTAGACATTGCAGATTAGATCTTGAGCATGTGATTTCTTACTGTTTCATCTCCCAAATAAGATGCATAGGCCTCTTGGGTTTGAATATCCTGAAGGCTGGAAACACCAGGCTGCTGTTAGGTTTAAGCAAAGCTGAAGACCATTTCCTGATCTGACTTTGGGTAGGATAGCAAACCATGCAGGTGTGTCCAACTCATGATGCTCAAGCCCCTTGTGTCCCAGAATAGCTGTGAATACAGCCCAACACATTTGTAGATGGGGACATTATGTCACAGTGTCAAAAGGTTGGCACCATGAGGGACATGGAAGCCCAGCTTTCCAGTGGGGCCCTTCGACTCCTCAGCTTTCCATTTCAGTCTTCTTCCTTTGTGTATCGGGTGTGTCAGATGCAAGGGGATTCCTGTTTCCACTTCACAGGGGCAGAGAGTAAAATATAGAGGTGGGAAGTGACTTCAAGGCTGAAGAGCTTAGCCTTAAACCAAACAAACCCAGATTTTTAGTCTTTGGAAGCCAATGGATCACACTGCCTCTTAGGTTGTAAATTTCCATACACCTCCCTTTCTTTCTGTTGCTAAGGGCTTGAGATCTACAGAAGCACTCCTGTAGATATACCGAAGGCATGCTTCTAGGGAAGGGACTGAAAATGCCTTGTACAGTCTAAAGTATTCCTAGACTGAATTCTGTTCAGCTAGGTGGTAGGTTAGCGTCTAAATGAAATAGCAGTGTGTTTCTGTTCAGATTCCTGACTTTTTGTTGCCATCCATTCTGGTCAGCAAGTATAGACAAAAATGTCCAAAAGATTTGTCTCTCACTCTCTGGAGCTCTGGGGCCATAGGATGAATGTATAGTCTACCAAGGCTCTGGGATCACTTGAGAAGATGAATATGCTATGCTATGAGGTGACCTGAGGTGAGAGCGGTATAAAATTATATGAGACAATAAGTCTGTAAAACCCCATGCTTTGCTCTGGAGGTTTCAACCCAAGCTCACCAATCTCCCTCAATTGATTAATCATTTGATAATTCCTGGAAAGTTCAGTTTATTGATTCTTGTTTGGGTCCTTGCACCCCTGGTGGTCCACATAAGGTGGAGCTGAAGATTCAAAACCTCAGCAGGGCTCCACCCTCCCTTCCTCCTCCCACAGCCATGTAAGTCATACACACCTGAAAGCAAGGAACTCAGAGCTTCGAGCTCCACAGGGACTCAGAAACTGGGTACCAGACTGACAGCTGCCCTGTGGATCCCTTCACTTCCCAGGATGTCATTGGAGGCTCTGACAATGGAGCGGCTCTGCAGCTCACCAATCTGGTGGAAGGCGTCTACACTTTTCACTTGCTAGTCACTGACAGTCAGGGGGCCTCGGACTCAGACACAGCCACTGTGGAGGTGCTGCCAGGTGTGTACTGAGCTGATGTCACCAGGAGGGGAGCCATCTCTTTTGGCCAATCCCACTCTAGTAGTTTCTTCCTTTTAGTTAAAAAACAATGTGTATGTGTGTTTGTGTGAGTATGTATGTTTGTCTGTCTGTCTGTGGTTTCATGCACACGAATGTAGTGTCCTTGGAGGTCAGGGTGTGAGATCCTCTAGAACTGGACTTACAGGCAGTTATGAACCACTGGATGTGGGGTGTTGGGAATGGAGCCTAGGTCCTCTGGAAGAGCAGTATGGGCTCTTCACCGCAGAGCCATCTCTCCAGCCCACTTTAAGATTTTTCTGTACTTGCCTTTACACCAGCAAGCAGATCCCACCTTTGCCTCTTCAAGAAGAATTACATCTGGCAGGAAGCTTTTGCTTTCCTGATTTCATATGAAGAGAACATGGTCAGACTGAGGGAACACAGAGCCTCAAGGAGGTGGGCATAGAGATTCGGAGCGTAAACTGGCCTAGGTAGCACCCAGGAGCAGGAGGGCAATGTTCTCAGGTACTGTGGAAGTGTGTGAGGGGCCAGGGTTCCAAAGGACCCAAAGGTACAGTTGGTTATCTTGAAATAACCAAGTAGAATAAAATTGGGGAAAAAAAACAAAAACAAAAACAAACAAACAAAAAAAAACCCCTCCAGAGTGGCTTCTGTGGGGTTCCCCTCCCCCCTCCTTATATCTTTCTTTCTTTTTTTTCACCTTCAGATAGGGTCTCATGTGGCCCAGATTGGCCTTGAACTCACTGTGCAGCAAGGATGACTTTGAGCTTCTGATCCTCTTGCCCCCACAGCCTCAAGTGCTACTATTGCAGGAGCGTGTTAACACACCCACCTCTTTGCTATTAATGTGATCTGAGTCCTAAAAGCTAAATATACACGATACACAAGAGTTCTTTTAAACTTTTATTTGCTTATTTTGACCTTACTTTTGCTGTGCTGGGCATGGAGCCTAGGTACTGTGGGTGCTGGTCCAGCACCCTTTCCTGAGCTACATGCCCAGTCTGGCTTTGAACCCTTCCACAGACCCAGACTTTATTAAGCCTGTGATCTCCCATGAAAATCCTGTGTTCTCTCTCCTCAGACCCCAGGAAGGATGGCCTGGTGGAGTTGATCCTGCAGGTTGGTGTTGAGCAGCTGACAGAGCAGCAGAAGGAGACTCTAGTGAGACAGCTGGCTGTGCTTCTGAATGTGCTAGATTCAGACGTGAAGGTGTTGAAGATTCAGGCTCACACGGATGTCAGGTATGGGGCTGCAGGTGTCAGATATGATACCTACCCAGGACACGGTGGCACTCAGGTGTCACATATGAGTATTTAGCCAGCACTGGGCCTCACTCACATGTCAAGTTTGCTGCAGGCCTAGTCTACTCTCTCCTAGGCCATCCTTCTTGCTGTCTGTCTTGCTCACATTTTATCACAGTATTCCTCTGTCATTTTCCTTAAAGAGAAGAGAAAGAAAACATTGTTCTAGGCCCTTCCCTCAGGTCCTGGTAAAGGTTTGTTGGTAAAGGAGAATGTTCTGAATGAAAAAATTAGGGCACATCAACGGGAGAAGACGTTTTTAGTTCTGCTAGCTTCTGAAGGGCATGCAAATGGCCTGGGGCTTGTGAAGAAGTTGTGGTGTGCTGCTACTTCTCTGTGTGAAGAGATTGCTCAGTACCATTCTCTGTCTTTAAAGAGTATACTCAGCCCTTCATTCTTACAAGATTTTTGTATTTTTGTTTTATTTTTAAAGCCCACCAAACCAGCACCAGCATAAGGTGACTAATGAAAACATATTAATTAATTATTGTGCTACAGGTAGAAGCCAGGGCCTTGTTCATGCAAAATAAGTGTCCTACCATTGAAATTGCTCAGCATATATACTATCCTTCCAGAGGACCAGTGCTTCCCAGTACCCATATTGGGCAGCTTATCACTCCAGATCTAGGGTAGCCAAAGGCCTCTTCTGGACTACATGGGAAGCTGTGCACTTGTGTGTATGTGCACACACACACACACACACACACACACACACACACACCATACATATGCACATAATTAAAAATAAAATCTTAAAAGTAAAAGATCTATATAGTCATGCCAGAAACTGTGGAAGAAGATTTTAACAAAGTCTAGCTTCCCTTCATGATGAAAACACTTTTGGGTTAGACAGAGAAGGAGGACTCACCCTTCTCCGAGGCACTGAGCAAGTGTTAAATGCTGTTAAAATCATGATTAGCGTTCATGATAAATTCTTAAGTCCTTGCTGTAAGCACTCCTGGTGCTCAACTTTGTAAACATTTGGAAAGATGCCAGGGGTGGGACCATCTGACTCTCTAATTGGAAACTTTTGAAGTCTTGACTGCTTTGGACTAAAGGGCTATCAGTCAAACAGTTGTCTGGACTATACTTTCAGGACACTAGCCATCTTAAATACTCCACGAATGCCTTGAGATAACTATACAGAGGTAACATGGGATTTCTCTGGCTTCTGCAGGCATAGCCTTAGCCAGGGTTGAAAATAGTTTGTACCAGACATTGGGCTATTACAAGCTGTAGTGCTTTGAATATGATTGGTTGTCATAAATTCATGTGTTTGAATGCTTGATCCATAGGGAGTAGCAGTCTTAGGAGGTGTGGCCTTGTTGGAGGAAGCAGTCACTGTGGGGGTGGGCTTTGAGGTCTCATATGCTCAGTCCAGGTCCAGTGTGGCATTGTCTCTTCCTGCTGCCTGCAAATCTAGACATAGGACTCCCAAGTCCTTTTCCAGCATCATGTCTTCCTGCATGCTGCCATGCTTCTGGTCATGACGATAATGTACTAAACCTCTGAACTGTAAGCCAGTCCCAAATAAATGTTTTCCTTTATAACAGTTGCCATGGTCTTGGTGTCTCTTCACAGCAATAAACCCCTAACTAAGACACAAGTTGAGATTGTTAATCTCAGTTGTCAACTTGATCTAAAACAATCAGCTAGGAGATGACCTTCTGGATATATCTGTTAAATCATCGTTTTGATTAGGTTTATTGAGATGGAAAGACCTATGCACTGTGGGTGGCACCATTCCCTAGGTAGAGGATCCTGGTCTGTATAAAAAGGAGAAAGTGAACTGAACATAGGTGTTCATTCTTTTCTACTTTTGGACTGTAGATGCAGCATGACCAGCTGCCCCAAGCTCTTGCTACCGGACTTCCTCAAACCATAAGCCCAAACGACCCCATTTTCCTTTAAGATTCTTTTGCCATGACAATAGGAAAAGAACACAGACAGAATATCAGTACCAGGAGTAGGGCCAATGCGGTGATAAACTTGACCATGTGGTTCATAGGCTTTTGAAACTTGTTTGTGGAAAGAATGTGTAAGAATTTGGAACTTCAAGGTAGAAAAGCTCTACAATACTGTAAGCGAAGCTTAGGGGACAAGAATGTTGAAAGACACACGGACAGTGGACAGATGCCCTGAACACGAGGTTTCAGAAGAACCCTATCAGGACTTGGGATGTGGCCCATTCATGTGATGTTTTTCTAAGAATTTAGACTAATTCTGCCCATGTCCTACAAACTTGGATGAAATTGAATTTAAAGCTAACAGATTAATTTTTTAGGCAGAGGAAATTTGAGGCCAAGAGAGTATTCAAGCTGGTGCTGAGAAGACCTCTGGCTTCAACATGCATGTATGTACCTGCACATGAACACCTGCAGACACAGAGAGAGAGAGAGAGAGAGAGAGAGAGAGAGAGGAGACATACAAGGGAGCACATACAGGAAAAGGATGCCAGGGAATAAAGAGGTACAGGTAGTACTGATGCATCTACAAGCCCAATGCCAAGTAACACCAAGGAAGCTGAGAGAAAGATGTGGAACGTATCTGCCTACAGAGTACCAGAGAGCATGACCCTACCAACACTTTGATTTGAGGCCTTGGCTGTCTAGAACCTTGAGACAAGAGGTTGCTGTTGTTTTCAGTGACTAAGTTGTGGAACTATTTTCAGTAGTCCCGGGACAGATCTATGTATTTCTCTAGAGAAGATGTAGGTGTGTTCAACACATGAAAACATGCTCACCATCCATAGTGTTTAAGGAAATTGTTAGCCTTCCTGCTCGGATGGAAAGATATCCTGGGACTTTGGAGCCCAGGAACCACAAGGCTCTGAGGTGGGACAGTGCTCCGATGGAAGGGCATCATGAGACACAGGAGCTCAGGAACCACACAGCTCTTAGAGGAAATCTCCTCAGCAGGGGCACTGCAGCTCCCGGGGGAGGGTATCCCCAGCTGAGCTAAGGCCTCAGGAGCCTTCTCCCCTTCTTTTCATTGATTTTTGGCTTCTTCTGGCAAGAGTCACACCAGGAAGCAAATCTCATAAAAGAGATTTATAGGAGGGTCCAGGGTGTGGAAGGATGAATCCAGGATTGGCTGCATCTTGCTTCCAGAAGACAGCAAGGAACTGAGCAACATTTACATAGGATTTCTTGGGGGGGGGGGGTGGTAGAACTTTCCAAGGTGAGGATTGGTGGGATTTCAAGTCCTGAGCTTGGGAAAGCCAAGGAATTGGTGGGATTTCCTGGTCAGGGATTGGTAGTTTTTGTGCTCAGTGATTGGTGGGTTTCTGTGGCAAGCTCAGGGATTGGTAAGTTTTCCTGCTCAGTGATTGGTGGGGTTTTGTTCAGTCTTTTCACCTAAAATTAACATAATTTGGTAGGTTCTATTGAGGAGCAGATGACCTTTGTAACAGTTACAGAAGCTGAAAATGTTATGACAGAGAGGTCTGGGGGAGGGGCCTGACTGCTGAAGCTCCTTAGGCAGGGGGTGGGGAGGTGGGGGTGGGGAGGTGGGGGGTGGGAGTCACCCTCCTGACTTGATAGTCGACAAAGATTACAAAGTACACAGTATACAAAGTTTACAAGGGGAGTCCATAATAGGGAAGCCCTTTCCCGTGCTTTAGTCATGATTAGCCAACAGAAATGCCAAGTAAAACTATTCCCTGGGTCAAAAAGATAGCTTAACAAGGTGGGGGTGCCTGCCACCAAGCCTGAAAACCTGAGTTCAATCATCAGGACTCACTTAGAGGAGGAGAGAACTAACTCCCATAGGTTGTCCTCTGATTTCCACATCTGTACGCGTGCACGCACACACACACACACACATCTTTTAATACCTGTTTATTGCTTGCCTATAAAATGGCTATAACCTAAAGGTTAGACCATGGCAACTGTTCAGAACACCATGTGTTGCTGGCACAGATATAAAATGAACAGATACTGTGAAAAAAATTACCTATAGAATTAGTTACCCATGCAATTATTGAGGTGAATAAAAAACTTACATCTACATTAAAAAGTACTATGGGCAGTCACAACATATATTCATGACAGAGAGTAAACAACCTAAATGTCCATCAGTGGACAGAAGTAAGCAGTTATGGGAACTGGGGAGACAGTTCAGTTGGTAAGGTATTTTGCCATGCAAGCATGAAGACCTGAGTTTGATCCAGAACTCAAGTAAAAATCTGGACAAAGGGCCAGCAAAAAAAAAAAAAAAAAAAAAAAAAAAAAAAAAAAAAAAAAAAAAAAAAAAAAAAAAAAAAAAAAAAAAAAAAAAAAAAAAAAAAAAAAAAAAAAAAAAAAAAAAAAAAAATGGCTCAGCAAGTAAAGGCACCTGCTCCTGAACCTGATGACCTAAGTTTAACCCCTGGGACCCACGTGGTAGAAAAAGAGAACTGACTTCCACACATGGACTGTGGCATGTGTGCGCCTCCTTACGCCCCAACATACATTCAAATAAATGTAAGGGGGGTGGTGGTGGCTGTAGTAGCTTTCCTGTTGTGGTGAAATCCTATGACCAATTTATGGAAGAAAGGGGCTATCTCAGGCTTACCATTCCAGAGAGTGTCGCGTCAGAGGCATGGCAGCGAGCAGCAGGCATGATGGCAGGAGCAGGAAGCTGAGAAATCACATCTTCAACCACAAACAGAAAGCAGGAGTTACCTGAGGTGGAGTCGGCTATTACTCGCACAGCCTGCTCTCAGCGATGCACCTCCTCCAGCAAGGCTGAACCATCAAACCCCCAAAGAGCGCTACCATTGTGCTCAAATATGTGCACCCATGGGGAGAGTTCTTATGCAACCTACAATGGTGGCTGAATGGTGTTGGAGGGCAGGGATGGGTTGGGGAAGGATCCTTGGGGCTCACTGGTCATCCAGCCTAGCCTAGTCAATGAGCCCCAGGCCTTCAGTGAGAGACCTTGTCTCAGGGTCTGTCAAGATGGCTCAGGAACTAAGAGCACTGGACCTGGGCTTGCTCCCAGCACCCACATGGCAGCTCACAACTCTCTGTAACTCCAGCCCTAGGGAATCTGATGCCCTCTTCTGACCTCTGTAGGCACCAGACACACAAGTGGCACGCAGATAACATGTAGCCACATACGTAAAATAAATGCATAAGTAAACAAGTAAATCTCCCTCTGTTTTAAAAGAAAGACTCTGTTTGATAAAACAAGCTGGATGTCTTCTGAGGAATGACACCCAAAGTTGACCTGTGACATCCACATGTACACCCCCAAACAAACAAATTATACAAATTACTTAAATATGCACAGAAATATAAATACATACAATGGAATATTATTTGGCAATAAAAATGTATCCTGTCACAGAGCTGTAGCAGTCTCCCTTCTCAGCTGCGCAGGTCAGGTGGCTGAGGTGAAACGTCATGCTGGCAGCTGTCCAACGATGTGACTGTCCTCTCTCTATCTCTTCTACAGCACTGTGATTGTGTTCTATGTACAGAGCGGGTCACCTTTCAAGGTTCTCAGAGCTGCTGATGTGGCCCGGAATCTGCACAAGCGGCTATCCAAGGAGAAGGAGGCTTTCCTGCTTTTCAAGGTCTTGAGGATAGACACAGCAGGTACATCTCCCACAGAAATATTGTAATAAAACAGCCAGACGTGCTAACCATGGATGAGGTTTTTTGTTTGTTTGTTTGTTTGTTTTTTGGTTTTTTGAGACAGGGTTTCTCTGTGTAGCCCTGGCTGTCCTGGAACTCACTCTGTAGTCCAGGCTGGCCTCGAACTCAGAAATCCACCTGCCTCTGCCTCCCAAGTGCTGGGATTAAAGGTGTGTGCCACCACTGCCTGGCATGGATTTGGATTATTATGGTGGAAGAGGCATGGTAACACAGCTCCGTGGTGGCTGGACCACGTGGTGGATCTCTACATGTGGCTGACTAGGCCAGGAAATAGACAACAGAACCAGAAGTAGGCCCAGGCAGTAACCTGAGATGATTTACTTTTGTAAATCACGTATACTGGCAATGTTAGGTTTGCCCACAAATTCCCAGGCATCAAAAACATAGTCAGGTAAATCACCACATTTGATAACCTGGCAAGAGAAAAAATATTATGTAAGGTTTATATAGTTATTTCCCACCCCCAATTTAAAAGGTGTTTGATACTGTCACCTAGAGGTGCAACTTTTTTTTTCCAAGACAGGCTTTCTCTGTGTAGCCCTGGCTGTCCTGGAACGCATTCTGTAGACCAGGCTGGCCTTGAACTCAGAAATCCACCTGCCTCTGCCTCCCAAGTGCTGGGATTAAAGGCGTGCGCCACCACTGCCCGGCTCATAGATGAGTTTTATAGGCACAACATGGTCATGGTTGTAGTTTGAATGTAAAATGCTCCCTATAGTGACTTTGAACACTTGGATCCCAGCTGGTGGCCCTGATTAGGACACCATGGAATGTTTAGGAGGTGGAGCCTTGCTGGAGGAAGTGGACCCTTGGGGGCAGGTCTTGGGGTTTCCTAGTCCAGCCTCACTCACACTCCCCACCTCCTACCCCTGTGTACTGTCCCTGCTTCCTCACAGTAGAGCAGTGTGACCAGGTGCCTCTCAATCCCGTGGCCATGCCTCCTCTGCCATAATGGACCGTACCCCTTTGAACTGCAAGCCCTTCCCCTTCTAAGTTCAGGAGTCTGGCCTCAGAAACAAGAAAGGTATCTGATCCAGGTGTTTTCCTCTCAACCCCCAAAGACTCTGTAATTATTTCTCCAGTAGGTTTTTCGTGACACATTTACTAACTGCTCTTGTCTTGGAAAGAAACCAGAGAACAGTAGTACCACACATCACTGTTTCAAAAACGCTCCCTGCCAGTTTAAAACAGTTGTAACCACATCTCTTAGCTCTGCTTGTCCCTCCAGGACACCAAACTGATCCATAGTTCCATGGGCCCTGTCCTCATCTCATGAGGAAATGCTAATGGAGGTAGTCATCTCAGAGTTTCCGAAATACGATAATATTTGCACAAGTTTAATTATTTCAGACATGTGTTAGTCTGCAATTGACACTTTCACTCATAACATGGAGTAACGTGGTAACTTGATTTTTTTTTCAAAGTAGAGTCATTTGTTTTTCTA
Source organism: Uromys caudimaculatus (assembly GCA_028551405.1). Taxonomy (NCBI): domain Eukaryota; kingdom Metazoa; phylum Chordata; class Mammalia; order Rodentia; family Muridae; genus Uromys; species Uromys caudimaculatus. The sequence goes on along the minus strand of CM052714.1, from coordinate 34,551,455 downwards.
AAGTCCAAAGCAGTGATTTATTTATTGTAGAAAATCTGAGAGCTGGGTGTGGTGCACTTTTAATTCCAGCACTCAGGAGGCAGAGGCAGGCAGACTTCTGAGTTTGTGGCTAGCCTAGTCTACAGAGTGAGTTCCAGGGAAACCAGAACTACACAGAGAAACCTTGGTCTGAATTTTTTTTTTTTTTTTTTTGAATTCTGAAAGGGACAAAGAAGAAAACAATCTTCTTGTTTGTAGAGTTTAGAATTCTCATCTTCCAGACATAATTTTTGTTACTATTCTGATGTATCTCATCCAAGTTGCTCCATCTTTAGGAAAAATAATATGATCGGGATGATTTGATATGTTTTGAGTATGCTTTTGTGTGAGTGTGTGTGAGAGTATAGTGAGTGCATCTCTCCCCCCCCCCCATGTGTGTATGTGTTTTGCTGGGGATTCAATCTCATGTCTTACACATGCTCTACCACTGAGTTACATCACAGCTCTTGCAATGTCTTTGGACTTTATATCATGCCATTACTATTTCCTCAAATCCTTTAGAATTTCTTTTCCATGAGACACTCATGGAGGCCTGGTCTTCCTAGATGTGTTCTGTAATCACACAACTACTCTTCTACCTGTGGACTGTAGGAATGACTATAGACAGTGTTCCAGTAAAGACCAAGCGCTGTGCACACCCAGTGGTCTCAGCGCACATGTTCTGCACACCCAGTGGTCTCAGGGCACATGTTCTGCACACCCAGTGGTCTCAGTGTGCATGTTCTTAGAGGTAAAGGTCAAGGCTCTTTCTATGATATGGACTGGCTTTTCCTACATTGCTTCCTGATGAGCTGGTAGATGGTAAGAGTTTGTGTTCCCGTTTTACTGGTGGTGATAAGGGCTAAAACAGGGTCTTATTATGTAGTCCTGGCTGACCTGGTGCTTTCTGTGTAGCCAAGGCTAGCCTCAAACCTACAGTAATCTTCCTGCTTCAGCCTCTTGAGTGCTAGGATTTTAGGTATCTGTTATCATGCTTGGCTCATAAGTTGTTTTTTTGTTTCTGTTTTGTTTTGTTTTGTTTTGAGACAAGGCTTCTGTGGAGCCCTGGTTGTCCTGGAACTCACTTTGTAGATCAGGCTGGCCTCAGACTCAGAAATCTGCCTGCCTCTGCCTCCTAAGTGCTGGAATTAAGGGCATACATTACTATGCCTGGCTTTTAAAGAGATTTTTAACTCACCCGTGGTTTTGGGCCTGTACTACGGAAGTGGAAAAGCTGGGATCTTCTTTTGTCCATGGTAACCTCAGCTCTGCACCACCGCTTTACAGGATGCCTTCTCAAGTGTTCAGGCCATGGTCGCTGCGACCCCATCACGAAGCGCTGTATTTGCTCCCAGCTGTGGATGGAGAACCTCATACAGCGTTATCTGTGGGACGGGGAGAGCAACTGTGGTGAGTGGCGAGTGTGTGGTGGTTCTTGGAGATATCATCTCCTCCTGGCTCAGCACCGAGAACCAGCCAACAACATTCTTCCTGAAGCCAAGTTTACCAACTCACTCATTTACACAGTAAAACCTTGTAGCAGTCTGTCTCTGCAGACTCGTCTGCAAAACCTCCCGTGAGACAGATTTGGCAGCACTGTTCTAAGAAACAACTGCCTGGAGACTTTTCCCTCAGACTGCACCTGCTGTGACTTAGGATGTGGAGACTTTATGATGGCACACCTCCTATGTATTCTGTTGGGATAATACAAAATGGGAAATGTGGCCCACACTGCTAGGGGTCAGCCCAAGCAGGCACCAGTCACAGGAATCACCATAGGCCATGCTGGTACCCTTCTTCAGTCCCTTTGGGGAGAAGCCCCTCCCCCCCAGACACAGAGACACAGACACACACACAGACATACACACACAGACACACACACACTACATTTTTGTTTTGATTTTTGAGACAGAGTCTCATATAGCTCAGCCTTACTCTGATTTCTCTACATAGTAGAGGATGACCTTGAACTCCTGATCCTTCTGTTTCCACCTTCTAAGTGCTAGGATTACATATCTGAGTCACAATACTCTGCTAGAAAACTATGTGTTAATGGCAGTCTACTCCTAAGAGTAAATTTGCCATGCTGGGGACCCAATGGACGTAAATGGTAGAAAGATGTGAAGAGCTGCCTGCTGTGTTGTGTTCTTGCTTAACCCTCCACAAGCACCAGAAATGAAACCAGCTTCAGGCCACTGTTTAGGGAGATGGCATGATAGTTAATCAGGTTAAGCATGAGACTTTGTTCCATGCTGTGTTTTGGTTTGCTTATTTGTTTGTTTGTTTGTTTGTTTGTTTTTGAGACAGCATCTCTGTTGTCCTTGTCCTGAAATTCTTTCCATAGACCAAACTGGGTTTTGAACTTCCAAGAGATGAGATTAAAAGCATGTGCCACTGTCTTGGGCACCCATTGGCATTTTTGCCCTTAAGTTATTACTACACAGCTTAGGATATAAGTGTAGGATGAAGTGTAGTCCCTAAGTTGACCTCTGGCCCTGTTAGATGTCCTCATGCCACAGGCAACCAGACAGACCCTTGGCGTGCTTTATGAAGACCATACTGTGGGTCTGGGGATATAGCCTAGGAAGTAGAGTGTTTAACCAGGCTAGTATAACCAAAGCCTTCCACTCTATCTCCCATCGACAGAGTCTCACATAAAACCATGTGTAGGGTGCACACCCACAATCCCAGTACTGGGGCTGTAGAATAGGAGGATCAGAAGTTCAAGACCATCCTTGGTTATGTAATGAATTCAAGACCAGCCTGGGTTACATGAAAGCCTGTCTCAAAAAGGAGAAAGTGGAGGAGAAAGAAGAGGAAGAGGAAGAGGAAGAGGAAGAGGAAGAGGAAGAGGAAGGGAGGATGGGGGAGGGGAGGGAGAGGAGGAGGAGGAAGAAGAGGAGGAGGAGGAAGAGGAAGAGGAGGAGGAGAGGAAAAGTACCATACAGACCTTTTTAGGGGCAAAGGTTGTTATGATTCCTGGGATTCTGGAACGAGCATTTTAATATTTCATACATTTGTATGTAGGAGGCATAGCTGCTTCACCGATTCTTTTCAGTTATTTTAGATTTCCTGTTCTCAAGTCAGCCTGAACTATGTGCCTGAGGTCCATGAGTTATGTGCCTCATGAGCTCCCTCCACCAAACAGACAAAGCCATCAGTCTGCTGTTCTGACTGGCACCTAGCCTGACTGTTTTGTCTGCCCCCACAGTGGTCCCTGCACCACAGCTGCTCAGAAGGACTGTTTGTGAGTCGTCAGAACAAAGCTGTTTAGCAAACAGTTTATCATTGTGCACTCTGGCCTTTTCTTTTGCAGAGTGGAGTGTATTCTACGTGGCAGCTCTGGCGTTGACGCTAACAGTGCTGACTGGAGCTGTGACTTGGCTGTGCATCTGCTGCTGCAGGAGGTACCTAATATGCTTGTTCACTGTGTGCAAAGAAGACGCTTTGCTGGGGCGATGGACAGCTTCGGGCTTTTTTGCTTGGGTTTGTCTTACTGCTTAACTGGTTGATTAACTGACAACCAGGTTTTAAAACAAACTGGACTTCACGAGCACAGTGATGCCCTTTACAGTTCTAGGCATGCGTGTCTAAGTAAATGGATCAATACTGGAGGCAGCTTTTTCCCACTGAAGCTTTCACCTTCTAGCAGGGCCTACAATTCTATAACAAATCTACTATATACAAATATATACTATATTTATATACAGATAAAATTATATATATATACACATATATGTATATATATGGTAGGAATTAAACCTAGTGTCTTATATGTGCAAGGTAGGCACTCTATCCCTGAGTTATATTCCCTAACCCCCAAACCCCCAAACAGTAACTCTGTCTTACATGTCAGCAGAGCTGTGCCCAGGTGGCCTTCCATGTCTCAGCAGAGAAAGGCATTGTAGAAATGTGTGGATCTAATTTGTAGATGTGGTTGTATGAAGCGACAGTTGGATCAGGCTGAATCCTTTAGTCCATCTAAACCTTGAAGAGAAGTGGATGACATACCCCAGGGACCCTTTGCTTTATGGTTTTCTTATTTTTCTTCTGAGAGGCCCCTAGGCTGCCTCACTATCAGACTCTCCCAGACCACCATGCTCAGCCCTCATGAGTAGTTTTGTGAGGAAGGACACTACTAGCCCTCAGACAAGAGTGATAGACTCGTCTTTCTATAGGAAACACTGTATTGTCTAAAGATGTGTTTTTAAAAAGGCATACTGAAACTAATGGCTGTTTCCACAAATGCTGCTTACTTTGTTTGAGATCCACTTGTGATTGTATTCCCAGCAGTGGGTGTGAGCCAAGACCTTAGGGAGAGGCCCAAATCCCGAACCATGTGGATAGGGTCCCCTACTGAGTGTGGCTGTGAATATTTTTGTTTGTTTGTTTGTTTTTGTTTTTCGAGACAGGGTTTCTCTGTGTAGCCCTGTCTGTCCTGGAACTTACTCTGTAGACCAGGCTGGCCTCGAACTCAGAAATCCACCTGCCTCTGCCTCTCAAGTGCTGGGATTAGGCTGTGAATATTTTACATCTCAGGGTTGTGGCTAGCAAGTGCTAACTTTGTACAGCTACTGAACGTTTGCCATTTTGATCCATAATGATGGTCTCTAACTGTACTGCTGTGTTTGGCCCTCCCAGCAACCACAGAAGAAAGGGACTCTTCTGGAGGTGAGGGCACGGGCCACAGAAGTCTTAAATAGTATTCTCAAAGTCTCCAGATAGTAAGCATTAAACCGAGACCGAGAAGCCCTGGCTGTTAATGACACATGGTCAGAACAGTTAACTGCCTGACTGATGCACACCTTAGTATAGTGGTTCATTTGTCTGTTTGCTTGTTTTGTGACAGTGTTTCACTATGTAGCCCTGGGTCTTGGGACTTGCTAGGTAGAGCAGGCTGGTGTCAAACTCACAGAGAGCTGCCTGCCTCTGCTTCCAGCGTTTAGTGTAGTTTTAATGAGTGTTTTCTTTTCTTTTCTTTTCTTGATTCTTTTTTTGTTTGTTTGTTTGTTTTTTGTTTTTGTTTTTTGAGACAGGGTTTCTCTGTGTAGCCCTGGCTGTCCTGGAACTCACTTTGTAGACCAGGCTGGCCTCGAACTCAGAAATCCGCCTGCCTCTGCCTCCCGAGTACTGGGATTAAAGGCGTGCGCCACCACCGCCCGGCTTAACGAGTGTTTTCAAGTGATCCTTTGCAGCCCATTGTGAGACACAAAGGCTCATCCCAGTTTTTACGTCTTGTGGGAAAAATGAAAGACAGATAAGTCTTTTCTGAGATAAGCGTGCGCCGTCTTATCTCTTCTGTGTGCCCCTCCCTCTGGCTGCTGGCTTCAGTCCTGTGTCTCTGAACATTCTTAGTTAGCACTAGTTTGGAGGAATCTTGCTCACCCAGGTCTTTCTGAGGGAGGCATTACTGGTGGGGAAAGGTGCCTGGGCCGTATACAGGTGTTGAGCATTCTTGACTGAACTCCAGCACTTCAGTCTCAGGGGAGCCCTTTATATAGGTGGGGAAGATCCCAAGTGCCATTCTAGGCATCCAGTCTAGCATTTCGTTGTTTCTTTCAGACGGAAAAGAACTAAGATAAGGAAGAAAACAAAGTACACCATCCTAGACAACATGGATGAACAGGAAAGAATGGAACTGAGGCCCAAATACGGTAAGATGCTTTCCTTTGATCACCTTACTTAGGCATTGGCCAGAGAGCCAAGCTGGGTGGAAGGGGGACTAAAGTGGAATCAATAGTTAGGACAGAAGAGCAAGCCTGGGACTCTGCAAGGAAATACAAACAGCGCTACTCCCCTGGGCAGGATGCCTGCGAACAGGCTCGTGGTAACTGTATTAGAAAGTTAATGAAAATTGTGAGTAGTCTGAGGCACTAATGGGTGGGACTGCAAGTACTTACTGGAGGTTGAGCCTCTGCCAAGTGACCCCAGGCAAAGACTTCTCTTCCATCAGGATGTCCCCAGTGCCTGGTTCTTCTCTACTCTGGCTTGGAGGGAGGCGGGGCAAGTGGCTCCACCAAGCACTTTCACCCTGACTTCTCTTTGATAGCGGCTCCCTTTACATCTGTCCAGACATGCAGCAGCAAGACATCTGGCCTTTAAAAGCAACCATTTCCCAATCAGCCTAGTCAGCTGAGGCACTTGAGAACATTGTCTTCTCAGAGTGTATTAACCTTTATGCTCCAGAACACCCCCAGTCCCCTTCAGTTAACCTTTGGGTTCTTACATAGTAACCATCACTTATGTAATGCGCCTCTGAGGCTGCCTAAGGCTGATTCTGTGCGTTTTCCATAATTCTGGGTTTGTAGGTAGCTTAATTCTTTTAGAGAGATGTGATCACTTTCAAAGTAGACAACCCAAAATGTTGTCAACAGGAATGAAGTCTGTAGTATAACCAATTTAATCTTATCCCTGACTAGCTTAAAAATGCACGAGACTCAGACTCTGGTTATTTTATTTGGCTTTGATGGGGGGGGGGGCATACGTAGCCCCTAATCTCCTTCCCTAACCGCTGGCCTGGCTACCTCCCCAGCGATGTAAATGCTTGCTGTCTCTCCTGGCCACATGCTTGTGGTATATCTCGTCTTTTCTCATGGCGCCTTCTTTCTCCTTGTTTTCTGCTTCCTCCCTCCCCCAATCAGGTAAAAACCCACCTACTTCTAATTCCCTCGGTAATGGGCTATAGCCACTTTTATTTAACCAATAGTTTTAAATTAAGGAGCAACGTTTGCACAGCAAAAGCTGGTAAGTGTGAGAGTTCACTTATAGGCCGTAGGCCTTCAGGACAGAATTTAGCATTGTAATACTTAGCAACAGACCCCCCCCCCCAATATGAGGAAGGCTCCTTTGCATGCAGATCAAGGGTAACACCTTCTAGTAGGTGGGCATGTGTATGTGGTGGTTTGAATGGGAATGGTTCCCATCGACTCATGTTTGAGTGCTTGCTCCATAGGGAGTGGACCTATTAGGAGGTACAGACTTGTTGGCGATGTGTGTCACTGTGAGGTGGGCTTCGAGGTCTCAGAAGCTCAACTTACTTTTACTTCTGTTGCCTGAGGATCAAGATGCAGAACTCTCAGCTCCTTCTCTAGCATCATGTCTGCCTGCATGCCACCATGTTTTCTGTCAGGATGACAATGGACTAAACCTCTAAAACTTTAAGCTAGCCCCAAGTTAATGTTTTCCTTTATAAGAGTTGCCATGGTCATGGTGTCTCTTTACAGTAATAGAAACCCTAAGATAGGTGAGGAAGGGTGTTGGGGGGGGGGGTGCAAAATGGCTGACTGTGTGTAGAGAGTGTGGTTAACTTGTTGTGACCAGATACCTGACAAGCAGCAGTGTAAGAGAGGAAGTGATTTGGACCAACAGGTCATTCTTCAGTGACAGGGTGCTAAGGGGGGTGACCAGAGGATAAGATAAAGAAGATAGGAAAGCTGGGGTCGGGAGATCCTACAAAACCTATGCAGTATGGCAAGCAAGGTTGTTAGGAAACACAGCATCTTACATATAGTCTTCCTAAAGGGAAAATAGGATAGTGTCGCCAAAAGCTATCATACAAAGGGACAAAGTCAGCAGGGAGCTGATCAAGCAGTGTTGTATGAATGGAACACAGGTATCTCAAAGGCACCAGAAACCAAGCATACAGGGGCCTTTGGACTGATAAACATCGCCTCTTAGGGTGGGAAGAGTTGAGTTCTCAGTATGATATTCCTGAATTATTACTTACTAAAGCTTTATATTTCATCTCTGCTATCCCAGACCCAATCAGGGAAGCAGCCCTTGGGATCACTCTTCTCCGATTCTTACACGTTTGTATGCTTTCTCTCCTGCAGCTCTTGGGCTTGATATTTCTGCTTCCTAGTCGTGGCGATTCTAAAAACTCTTCCTCCCTCCTTTTCCCTTGCCCGGGAAATCTAAGGTCCCCCCCCCCCAACTCTGTCTCCCTGCCCAGCAATTGGTTGCTGGGAACGTCATTTACCAACCAGAGCCAATTGGGAGCAGGGACCCTCCGCATCTTATGGGCAGCAGTCCGCTTACAGGCAGACAGGTTCCTGTGTGATTTTGGAAGCAGAATTAACACAAATAGCCTTAGAACCAATCCACAACAGGTCCTAATTTTCTCCATAGGGCCTCTGCTCAGTAACATAACCTTGAGATAGGTTTCAGTGTAGGAATCTGACCCCGTGGTCAGACCACAGTGTCCTCTATCTGTAAGACTGCCCTGTACTTCCTCCTTTGTTGTATACTATGCATGGGGTAAAATCCATGCTTTCCAGCTGTTTTAGTTAAGGTCAGGGCTTCCGTTGCTGTGAAGAGACACCATGACCATAGCAACTCTTATAGAAAGAAAACATTTAGTTGGGGCTGGCTTACCGTTTAGAGGCTTAGTCCATTGTCATCAGGGTGGGGAGCACGGCAGCATGCAGGCAGACACCACGCTGGAGAAGGAGCTGAGAGTTCGGCATGTGGATCAGCAGGCAGGGAAAGAGATTGCCACACTGGGCGTGGCTTGAGCATCTGAAACCTCAGAGCCCTTCCCCCAGTGACTACTTCCTCCAACACCTGCTCCAAGGCCACACCCCCTGGAACACTGGGGAGCAGACAGACAAAAGGACAGCTGAGAGGAAAGTGCTACCTATCTTCACACTCTTCCTGCTTCTCCCCAGGTATCAAGCACAGGAGCACAGAGCACAACTCCAGTCTGATGGTGTCAGAGTCTGAGTTTGAAAGTGACCAGGACACGCTATTCAGCCGAGAGAGGATGGAGAGAGGGCTCCTGAAGGGTTCCCTGAATGGCTCTGCTGGAAATGGAGTTTCATTCGGTTATTACTCAAAGGACAGATAACAGGCTGCTATGGAGGGACCTTATGGGCCTGTGGCTCAGTCCCGGACAGTGGGAATTAAAACACAAAGCTCACTCCTGCTTGCCGCAGGGCATTGGCAACCCTCCCCAGGGCCTTGCTCTGCGCTCCACATGGTGATTAAAAGACCCGGGTTCTTGGAACTTTCAAGACACAAAACAAAATCCTGCTTATTCAACTGATGCTTGTTAATAGAGAAAGGGGGTGCATAAAACCTCTGCAGAGTCTACTGAAAAGTGTTGTGTCTCTCTAGCGGAGACACATCATTATTGTCCATGATGAAATCAGGCTAACATCTGTTTCTTTTTCTAGCCCCTTAGGAAAGACAAGGAATTGATTTCTCTGTAGCAGCTGTGACTGACTTTAAGAACCTTTCAGAAACAGCTTCTCAGAGGACCTGCAGGATCAGCTTGCAGTTCATCTATGAGGCAGGAACCATCTGTGTGCAGCTTCCTGTCTGTGATGCAGCCAGCTGTGGCTAGCTAGAAGTTCAGGAGCTGAGGAAGCATCAGAATCTAAGGACAGGAGGCAATGGAGATGGGGACGGGTGAAGGACCTGCAGGTTAATGTTGAAGGCCTTTAACGTTTTTCTCATTCTCTTTCTCTAAGAAAAAGAAACCACAGTGGGGCTTCTTTCAGCCCTGGTGGACATTCAAACTGACTGCTTGTTATTGTAATTTTTATTGAGTATGCATTGTAGCACTGCCATGGAAAAGGGGAGGACTCGGTGACCACAGACATATTCCCAAGTTCTGAAATATGCTCCTAATGAGGGGAATGTGGTCACCATGCTCCGAGCTCCTACAAAGACTTTCTATTGAAATAACTGGACAGAACATTCCCTATTTATGCTTAAAAACTTATTTAAGGGACTGGAGAAATGGCTATATATAAGACCTCACTGCTCTTGCAGAAGCCGGTGGTTCAGTTCCTAGCACTCACAAGATGACTTACAGCTGTCCAGAACTCCACTTTCAGGGGTCCAGTGCCCTCTTCTGGCCTCTGGCAGCAGAAGCAGCAGGAGGAGGAATGTACAGAGTTCATACACGTAGGCAAAATACTCATGCACATAAAAAAAAAAATCTTAAAAACATAGTTAAAAATCAAAGAACTAAATTTTATTTTAGTTCTTCATACAAAAATGAATTATACAATGTCCCCCGACAAAGTGGCACCCCAGAGCAATGAACTGGAGCTAATTGCAGCCTGAGATGTTGATCTGTTGATCAGCTGCCCATGGCCCCAAGACTACTAGCCTTGTCAATGCCCTTGGCATTTAGAGAGTGAACAAGCCAGTACTGTAGTCTTAGCTTCGGGAAAGGAGAGCAAGGTGGAGCAGGAATTCAGTGCTAGCCTTGGCTATACATCAAGTTTGAGGGCAGCCTGGACTATATGAGATCCTATGTTAAAAAAAAAAAAAAAAAGGTAGGAGAATTAATCCTGCAACTTAAATTTTAGTAATTGTTTGCTTCTGGAATTTTCTATTTTTGAGCTATAGTTAATGGAAAACTCAAAAAAAAAAAATTCAGAGGGCCCAGTGTATTATACTTTACTGGTGGAATGGTTGAATTAAAATGTGTAGGAATGTACTTTCATTTTAAAAGTAATATGTTTATGTCTATATATCATAGTTCATATTATCTATAATGTTAGAGGAACAGTGACTTTTTTTTAAAGCACTAGTATTTAGCTTCATAAACAGAATCTTCCCTATTCACAGACCAGGCTGATGCTATTTTTGTGGGTAACTAGATATTTGTGGCACAGATAATACGGCCCAAGTTAGAACACTAGAGCATGATGCTGAAGCCTGTGAAGCCCTGCTGCTCTATGTGCATGAGTGTGCATCGCTTGTACTTGACCTTTCCTATTAATCTTGAAAGAAAACATCCCTATGTCGTAGACACCTGCTGAAGGTCCAGGGAACATAAGTAATTTTCACAGGGTCAGAGTCAATGGTGGATCTGCGAACTGAGAGCCAAGACCTACTTCCCAATGCACAAAGAAGTTCAGGCATGTTGGAGGGCGAATCCTGGAGAACCTTCTAGACCCCTGAAAGTTCTGTTGCTAGGATGAAGAAGAAAGCTTTGAGTGTGTCTGAAAGCAAAAGAAAGATCATGGGCCTGGTGTCTTCCACTGGAGCACACTCTAAGCCACCCTCCCTCTAGGTTTGCTGTGGGTTTGCTGGTTCTCTTCCTGGGTATCTCAGCTTGGTCTCTCTGATCCATCCATCACAAAAGAATCCTGAATCTATAGTAAATCAGAAATAAACATCACAATGGTTACTGGAAAATGGATCCTGTCTTGTGACCTACTTGTTCCCTGGGGACTAAAAAGGGGGTAGGCTAGCTCCTCAGCCTCCACCTTGTGCTGTCTATAACCAGGGATCTTGGGACCCGAAGACTCTAAGAGCTGTTGATAAACAGAGAGAAACAAGTTTCTAGAGCAGTGATTCTCAACTCTCCTAATTCTGAGACCCTTTAATACAGTTCCTCATGCTGTTGTGACCCCAACTACAAATTATTTCATTGCTTCTTCCTAACTGTAATTTTGCTACTGTTATGAATCGTAATGCAAATCTCTGATATATAACTTCTATGGAGGTTGCAACCCACAGGTTGAGAAACTGCTGTAGAGTGTGGGTGAGAGCATTTACAGGGCTCAGAGGCTGAGCGCACAGCCAGTTACTGCTTTAGACAAAGATTCAAATGCCAGCATTCCCCAACTGAGTGTCTTTAAAACACCTTAAAGACACACGGTTAGGAACAGCCATCACTTGTGGTTCTAGCACTTGGAAGGTGGGGGCAGGAAGATCAGGAGTTCAAGATCACCATCCACAGCTACATACTGTATTCAAGGCTAGCCCAGGCTACAGATCTGTCTCAAGCAAGTAAACAACCATCCAGTGAAGTGAGAAAATGGTGACATGGATCAGCAGGGAAAGATCCCTGCTGCCAAGCCTGAAGACTTAGGTTGGATTCCCAGGACCCACATGGTAGAGGGAAAGAACCAATGCCCATAAGTTGTCCTCTGACCAACATACAAAATATTTGGCAGCGTATGCACAGGCGTTCACCCATGTGCTCACACGTGTGCAAGTGCACACACACACTCACTCATCATTTAAGAATACGGATTCCTCAGCACTTCTTCACATGGTGAGGAGGACCTTTTTTTTTTTCTAATGTGACCAAGATATCTTGGATTCTGAGTCTTGATTTTATTCTTTTAAATGCATTATTTTCCACATGTTTTGACAAGGTGTTGATTCTTGTATATTATTAAATACATATGCTGATTTAAGGAAAAGTCTTCTCATTTTCTCTAGAATTTCTTTGAAGGAGAAATATATTTTCCTTATGCTAATGTAGCTAAACCTGGGAATACAGTTAAGGAACACTGGCCTGAATCTACATACTTCACCCGCACAGCTGCCACTTACAAGCCTTTCCAGCAGAGGACAGAATGTCCTTTAACACTGAGAGATAAACCTGCTGAGAACGGACAATTCAAGCTGCCTGCTAGGCACCAGGGAGAACTATTTAGTCCTCTGGTCCTCTGGTCCTCCCTGTAGAGAGTGTTCCCTGAGATGGGTCAGGAGACTGTTACCTGTTTTCCTTTGCTGAATATGCTAAAAAGGACAGCTTTTTATGTTTTTACTGTAATCTTTTTTTTTTTTCTTTTTCTCCCTCTGTATTGGAGATAGAAGCCTGGAGTCTGTCTGGTGTGTGCCAGGGAAGCACACTACCGCTGAGTTACATCTCCAGCCCTGGGTTTTAGGATTTACATGATTGAAAAACATTGCAATGTTTTGATCACATGCCTAATATGAATGCACATTTGTGTCTGTAACTAGTGTTTGGAGCATGGTCGTTCATGTTTATGGATGAATGCTCCCATGGCTGGTCTCATCTTACAAAAAGGTTTTAAAGAAACTGTAATAGGGATTGTCTGCACAGACTAAAACACTTAGCCAGGTATGGTGTCACACTCCTTTGATTCCAGCACTGAGCAGGCAGAGACAGGCAGATCTCTGTAAGTTCAAGGCCAACCTGGGAAAACACAATTTCTGAAGCTCAGAGGACAAGAGGACCAAATGATCCTCCCTGATGACAGCTTGAATTGACCGGTCTCAGCTCAGCAGCTTTCTCTCAGTATTAAAGGACATTCTGTCCCCTGCTGGAAACTTGTCTTTTTTTTCTTTCCCTCCCCCTTCCTTCCCTCCCTCTCTCCTCCTCCCTCCCTCCCTCCTTCCCTCCCTTCTTCCCTTCTTCCTTCCTTCCTTCCTTTCTTCCCTCTC
>CM052714.1:34526770-34538176 GCA_028551405.1 Uromys caudimaculatus | reverse complement strand
ATTTATGACTGGGAATACAGTCCAGAGTGCTCACCTACATGTGCGAGAACCTAAATTCAGTTCATAGCATTGCCGGAAAAGTCCTTTTTTAAGAAGTATATTGAGGTACAACTCACTTAGAATAAACTGCACACACTAGGTATAATTTGAGAGATTTTGATGTACAGCCATTACCTGGAGCCATCTCTGTAACCGAGCTAATGAGTACGTCACCCTAAAAGATTCTGTGCAATCCTTCATAGACAAACGCTCCCTTAAACCTCACTACCAGACGGCCTTGAAATTTCTAGTTTTGTAGAATTAATGCTGATGTATTCATTTTTGGATCTCTGCTGTCAAAAAGTTGTCTCCATCTCTTAGCAATTTTGTTGGGGTAAATTGTGGAGGTCCTGTTCTGAGATCTGGAGTGCTACCCATTAGGTCTATGAATTAAAAGTCTCCTTGATCATCACCGTCTTGCAAGAGTTCTGAATTTTACCGAGTTTTCGAAAGGTAAATGAACCAAATATGTATCTTCCCAACATCAATGACCTTCGGCCACTATTTGGATCTAAAATGTCCCCGAAAGGCCAATGTGTGGGAAGACTTGATCCCCAAACCCCGCCACTGCTGGAACACACTGGAAGCTTTAAGAAGTGGAGTCCGGTAGAAGGAAGTGACCTCACTGGGTGCGTGCCTTCCTCGCTCTGCTTCTCCACCCGCGTGGGAGCCGTTTTCCTCAGCCCAGCACTGTTGATGCTCATTCTGACCCTGGCCCAAAGTAAGCTGCTCAAAGCCGTGGACTAGACCGGTGAGTCAGAATAGACCTTTCCTTCTTGTAAATTCTTCAAATCTCAGGTACTGTGACCAGTGACAGAAAGCTGATTAACACAGTTTTCCTTATGAAAACAAACAAAAACTTTAAAAAATGTTCTCAAAGGTGTAACTATGTATGTGCTCCCCTTTTTCTTTTCTAGGTCAGCTTCCTCCCTTGCCCCAGAACACACTTCGTTTTTTCTTAGAGGAAGAGGCTTCTGGCTCTCCTGCGTTCTGCTTTCCCATGGCTGAAGTGACTCCTCGGAGAGCAGAGGTCTGTGGACCACCCAACATGTGAAGGAAATCGCCCCTGGTATGGACATGCCAGTGTCTGGCTGTGTCTCTGGTTCCTTGGGATTTGGCTTGGCCTTCGTCCTTGGGACTAATGTAACCCTCATCAACTGAATCTTTCTGAACTCATCAGCAAGCCAGGGGTTGGAGGAGGCCCTCTGAGCAGCCCTGGGGGATCACCCAGGGTCCTTTTTGTTGTGGCACCCTGGGAAGAAAGCCCCACCAGGAGCTTAGTAGCCACATAGCAGAGTAAGGGGGCTGTCTGTGCCTCTGTCAGTTGCCACTCAGGGGCGGTTCCCTGTGCACTCTGCGGGGAAGACATCAGGCCTGGGGGCTAAGGCTGCAGGCTCCATATTGAGGTAGTGCACGAAGCCCACAGCCAACCCTTTCTGTCTTGATGATTTGTGAAGCAGTATCACCCTTCTGCCTTCATCATGTCCAGCTGGGACCTGAGGGGAATTCTGAGCCTTGAGGCCTGGGAGCTCACCCTCATCCTGGTCTCTGCTCAACCCTGGTCAAGGCTCTGCCTGGAGTTCCCGCTGCTGTTTCTCCTTAAATGGACTCACTGGGCGTTGGGGATGGGGAGGGAAAGTTCATGTCAACATTCCAAGTCCCAACTTGAGGACAGACGGTTTCCCGGGCACAGGGGACCCAGGGGACAAAATTTGTACGTTGAACTCCTAGCCCCCAAATTCTAGAATGTAGGAAGAGATGAGCCCTTTAAGAGTGGCTCAAAATGAAGCCGTCAGGGTGGGTCCTAATCCAATCTTACTGGTGTCATAAGGTGACTAGGTCCCACAGAGGGTTTCCAGGGGCACCTAGTGGGGGGAACTCGGAGAGGAGCGGGCCACTTGTAGGCCCAGGAGGCGGGGTCATATAGGACCTTTCTAGAGCTGGCTAAGGCTTTGCCTTCACGGATGCAACCACCCACGAATTCAATGGATTAATGCAGTGCCTTAGGGGTGAGTCTATTGTAAAGGCCAGGTTGGTTAGGCCTTTTACATATACCGCCTAGAGATTCTGCTAGCAAGGCCATTACTAAATGCCTTGATCTTGTACCAGAGCCATGACCCAAAACAATACAACTTACCCACGCTGTGGTATTGTGTTATTAGCAACAGAAAATACACTCAGACAAGTGTTAAAATTCGTATTCCAGGATCATATCAGGGGCTCAGAAAATGCCTTTCTCATGTCTCTGTAAAATAAAAGACTGGAAAAAGTGACTAACTGTGGAGTGTATTGAAGACAGACTGGAGAGAGCCGGGGCATGCTCTTAGGCAGCTGCACGGCCCAGACAAGCAAATACAGAGTCCTGGACCACGCGGTGTTGCAGAAGTGCTAGTGCTAATATCTTAGCCCCCAGCACGAGGTCCTCACTGATCTGGGACTCGTTGATGAGGAAGTACAATATTACATCCAGGTCGATCTAATGCTATCCAGTTAAAACTCAAACAATTAAAAAAAAAAAAAAAAAAAGGCTCTCAACAATGATCTGGTGCAGAAAAAGGCAAAAACACACAGCTGCTCACTTTAATCCAGAAATAAGAAAGCCTGTTAAACATTTATTAATGAGATTCAACTCTGTTAATCACACAATGTCAAACACTAGAAAAATGAAGCAATGTATACATGTTTATAGAGCAATACATATATATGTGTGTGTATATATATATGTATATATATATATATATTTCTCAACAACTCATGAGATTTGTCTCACAAAGTATGTCATGAAACAATCACAGTATTAAGTATTCAAGTAAAATTCTGTTTTAAATAGCTGCACAAGGGTAACTAAAACACTGCGATCCAGCCTTCAGATAGGACAACCCCACCCCACGGGACCTAATTTGAAAGTCATCACATCACAAAATAGGCTTGTTTACATTGTGTGTCTGATCTTTATCCCTCCACCCCCTCCGAATCTTGAACTCAAAGGACTTGCTATGGGGCCTTCCTTAAGGGCCCTCAGACGGAAAAAGACACAGATGAACTCCAGCACTTCAGTGAACCCCACTACCTGGGACATTATTAGGCTAATGTCATTTGAGTTGATAATTACTGCCATGAAGTCCTGGTAACAAATGCCCAGAAAAGGTGTCCTTTTCACAGGTGTTTAATAGAATAAAATGGCTCATAAACATGGGGGTGGGGTGGGGTGGGGGGCGAGGGGTGGGAGTGGGCATGCCTCCCAGTTGGTGCAGATGAGGGCTGTAAACCTTTTTTAGTGAATCCTTTAGGCTCTGCAGGCCATAATGTCCCAGCACAGCTACTCAGGCACTGTGGCTGTGTTCACTCACAGATTTCATGATCTAACAGTTCTAACCCACGCCAATCCATTTGAATATATTAAAAAACTTAAACTCACGAGGTATACAAAATCATGTGGCAGGTCAGATTTGGCTTGCAGGTTGTGGCTCATTAACCCTTGTACTACATGTCTGTATAGACGTTTCAAAACTTCCATCTGTCACATATCTTACAGAACTAACAAAGTTTCATCAAAAAAACAGTCCTTAGCTGGGCACATGTAATTCCAGCACAGGAAGTAGGGGCGGGAGAGTTCCCAGGTGAGCCTGAACTCTTGAGACCCAAACTCAAAAACCCCTAGACATAATAAAACAATCTACTCTTAGCTGATTTAGTGACAACATGCTTATAGTTACAGATATTTGGGAAACCAAGGATCATTTGAGCCCAGGAGTTTAAGGCCAAGAGGAGAACCTGTTTAAAACAATGTCAAAAACCAAACATCATCTTCCCATGACCCAAAACATTTTTCTAAGTAAGATGTTCTTTCATGTTAACTTTTTGGTGATTGATCCCATGGTTCCCAGTATGCTAAGCACATACTTTACCACTGATAACCACTCCCATTATTTTAATTACAAGAATTGATTACATTAATTGTAACAAATGTGTGGGCCAGTGATCTACCCAGCGAATCAAACATGCACACACGAAAAAGTACAAACATGCCACGTAACCAGGAATCCACGGGCTGGCACTGTTTGAAGTGTATTTGAAATGAGTTCATATCTAGGTGTTTTCATTTTCTACAAAATACCAGCAAAGCATTTTGTATTTGTAATTGAACAAAAAAGGTAGGCACAAATCTTAAGAAATTAGAAATGTCAGCACTGGCAAGATGGCTCAAAAGTTAAGAGCATTGGCTGCTTACCTTCAGAGGACCAGGGTTTGCTTCCCAGAACCCACAAGGTGGATTACAACTAAAACTCCATTTCTAGGTGATCTGATGCCCTTTTCTGGCCTCTTGAGGGCACCAGCATGCATGTGATGCACAGATATACATGTGGGCAAAACACCCATGTCCATTAAAAAATTAAAATTTTAATTAGAAAATGTGATAGAAACCAACTCTACACACTATACAAAAAGAATAGCATAAACAGACGATGGACATCCTGAGTTGTGGCTCTTGCCACTTGGGCGGGGTCCCTAGGAGACAGATTTCTACTTCCTTCTGTGCACAGGGACTTTAAGAACCACGACTTCCTTATTTGAGGTTCCCAATGGTGTAGGGTTTAGTGTTTAGGAGCCACTCGGCTGGCTTTGCTATTTCCATTGATGCCTCACTGAGCATCTACAAAGCATGAGAATGAACTCTGTACAGAGAGGGGCACGGAACAGGGAGCTCCATTGTTGCCTATTGGGAATAAACAGCTTCTGGGCATGTCTACAAGGAACTAGAATTTTCCTCACTTAAATTGTTTCAAAGGGAGACCAACACCAGTTGCAGGGAGTTTTGGTGTTTGGGGTATATTTGTGTGTGTGTGTTGAATTTATGGGAGTGCATGCCTCTGATGCATGTGTGAAGGTCAAAGGTCAACACTGACATGTTGGTTCTCTCTGTCTTTCTGTAGGTTCCAGGGATAGAACTCAGGTCTCAGGTCACCAGGCTTGTCCAGCAAAGCCTTTACCCACCAAGCTATCTCTCAGGCCCCTGTGTGGTGTTTTGTTTTTAAATCATGAACCATAAATGCTTTTCCTAGGGCAAAGGTGCCTGAGATTCATGGCTTCGGCTCTCTTCCACAGCGGACTGGCAATTGTGGAAATAATTTTTCACAGTGTGGTGAAAGTGTATTTGCTCTTCTTCAAGTTTTGCAGCAGCCACACTCGGGCACAAAAAACCTGGGTCAGACTTAGGCAGGTGAACAGGTAGGCACCTGTTTTCTTTCCTACACAAAGTCACCTCCCAAGCTCAAGGAGGGGTAGGGTGGTACTGCTCGTAATCAAAATGGTTCCTGTACTTAAGCTGCATTTCCACCATCTTGTGAAGCACTTTTTTCTTCCTGGTTCACAACGTCCTTTAAGCCAAGCATGAATCTCTGTAAGTGGGGTATGGAGCTCTAAACAGTACACCCAAGGCAGCAGGAGGCAGCTGAGAGGCCATGTTATCCATTGGCCTGGCCTGGTGGTGCAGCTATGTAGGATGCTGAGGCAGGACAATAAGGAGCTCAAGGCAAGCCAGTGTGACTTATTGAGACTCTGTCTCAAAAATTAAAATGAAAGAAAGAAAAAAACAAGCTGGGGGTAGTTCGGGGTAGAACACATGCTAGTATGCACAAGGCCGTGGGTTTAACACCCAGAACTGGAAAAGAAACAAAGCCATGTTTTCTGTCCCACCAACCTGACTCTGCTGATTTTTGCCTGGGTTTGGGTTGATTTTCTAAGAGGAACAAAATGAAGCATGAGCTGTATGTAAATGGAGACTTCCGTTCACCCAGCTGTGGTACTACGGAGGCTGAAACAGGAGACGTGTGAGTTTGAAGCCAGGTAGGCTACTTAGCAAGACCTTGTCGAATAAAGCCAAACCAAAGCAGGATGAGCCAAAGAAAGCAAAAAACAAAGCAACTCTGCTCCCAGTACTTTAAACAGTAGCCCAGAAACAAGGAGAAACACCCCCTCATTCCGTATAGCACAGGCGATCTCTGTGGTGTATAAAGAAGTCTTAGGAAACCAAGCCTTTGCCACAACCGCCCTCCCCAGCCCTCCCTGGAACAGGCATCCAGCTGTTGACATGCTTAGGCAGGGATGTGCACCTCCTCCTAGTCTAGCTGCCCTATTACCTCATCTCCTCTGCATTCTGAACCAAAGTAGGGCAGACCCATAAGAACTAGGAACCCACTGCCCACACAATGACTACACTTTGTGAGATGCCAGAGGGCATGTTAACACTCACACCTTGTCCTAAGGCAGTGGGGTTGTGCTGGGGTCTCAGTACTGGCTGGGACCCACAGCCACAGGCATATGGCATCCATTGGTCCCTAGTTAGATAAGGGAAGGGTTAGGACTTACATCTGAGATATGAGGACTGGCTGAATTTTTAAAAAATCACAACTCTGATAACCTACTTGTTTGTTGTAAAAAATGAGTGGAATGTCCCTACAGATCTAGGCAGTTTTATTTCTTAGAGAGGTGAAGAACCCTACAAGCCTCCATAACACACATACTTGACCTCTAGATACTCATCAATGCCATACTTGGACCCTTCTCGCCCCAGGCCGGACTGTTTCACCCCACCAAAAGGACACTCCACTGAAGAGATCAGTCCTTCGTTCACGCCAACCATGCCAACCTCCAGCTGCTCCGCCACTCTCCAGATCTGGGCTGGGTCTTGAGAGTAAAAGTAACCTAGCCGAGGGACAAAGGAACACAGACAGCTTGAGGAATTTGTGTGAAGGTCACATGTGCCTGCCTCTGAGGATGTCTGGTCTCATGGGCCCGGGGTTCTCCTGCTGGCAGGTAAAGCCCCAGGTTGGTTTTGTTCGTTTTCATCCTAAGAACCATGGGCATCATGCTGGGCTTCTGTTTCTCTCTTGCTGGGGCTCTCTCCCGTCCCACTGGGACTCTGTGAGCATGAGCTTCTCTGCTCACTTCCTGCTCTTCAACCCATGCTCCTTTAAAGGACAAGATGTTTCTTTAAACCTTGCCGTTGGTCCTAGATGTCTATAAAATAACCCACATTGCTCAGTGGGCAATCAGTCCTGTCCCAGAGTGTGGCTAAGTCAGCATTTTCTGCCTACTCCTGACAGCAATTCATAGACATTCTCTCTAAACCAAGCATACACATTACCTAAGTTTGCAAGGCGATGTTTGTTAGGCAAAGTGGTGCAGGCTTTAATTCCAACACTCTGAAGATAGATGCAGGTAGATCTTTTGTGAATTCAAGGCCAGTTTGGTCTAAATATAGTTTCAGGTAACCAGGGTTACATAGAGAGGCCTTGTCTCAAAAACAAAAGAAAACTAAAACTAAAGAGTAATGCGTAAAAGGCAGAGCCTGGCATTTACTTGCATCATGACTATGGTGGTCACCAGTCAGAAAACCTACCTGCTAATCCAACCTCAGCTGCATTTGCGATGGCAACGGCCTCTTCCTCTTTATCAAACCTGCCAGAGTTAAAGTAGGTTATAAGCAAAATCTGTGAGGTGATGAATAGGGAAAATCAGCTTTATTTTCTCCTGATTCATTTCCTAAACGATGACAAGAAGGAGATCAGGGTTGCAAAGTGATCTGAGGGGAGAATAAATGAGTGGAGTAAGCGCAGGCATAGCAACTCTGCCTTCTCCAAGACCTGGTAAAGTAATGAGGCCCACCTTTCCTAAGAGAAAGGGAAAAGCGGACCAACCGGGCAGAGGCATTGTCAAACAAAATCCTTTAAGAAAAAGACTACTGGGTGCTGGAGTGCTGCTTCATTAGTTAAGAGCACTTGTGGCTCTTGCAGAGGACCTGGGTTTACCTCCCAGCGCCCACATGGTGGCTCACAAGTCTTAACCCCAGTCCCAGCAGATCTGACAATCTGAGACCTTCCAGGTCCTGGATCCAAGTAGAAAATGGAATATTTTCAGACTACTGATCTGAGAATTATCCAGGCAAATGATTATTTGGTAAGGTGGAATAAAAGATTATACAAGGTTCATTTCCTATAGACTGCTAGGATAGAGCCCTTGAGGGTATTAGATAAATACTCTTAGAAATTGGTGGGGGAAAGTAAGTTTAGAGGCATCAAGAAATCTAAATGAGGGATTTTGATGAATTTTGTGCTTGAAATTGGGTATGGTGTATGCCTATGGGGGGGGGGGTTAAGCAAGAAGGTTGAGAGTTCAAGGCCAGCCTGGGTTACAGAGGGAGGCCTTGTTTCAAATAGAGAAACACTCACTCAAACCTAAAAACAATAACTACCCTCTACACCACCCAATAAGACAAAACACAAACACCAAAAACTGCGGCTAGGACTAGGGAGATTCCTGGCTCTGTTGATAAACGCTGGTCCGATCCCCAGAACCTATATGAAAACTCAGTTGTGGTGGCCTGTGCTTGTGATCCTAGGTCTAACCAGCCTACTTTACCTGGGGAGCCCTGGGTTGCAGTGAGAGACCCTGTCTCAAAGTTTAAGGTGGACAGCTCCCAAGTAATGATACCCAGGGTTGACTCATATGTGTATCTGAATACACAACTCCAAAATCAAACCCCAAATATGATAAACTCAAGTCTGCTGCTCGACTCTGACTGTTCAGCTGTTTGACTAACTCTGACTGCAGCTGCTGAGCCTTGCTACCCAGCCTCTGAAACAGCACAGAAACCTGTCTCAGACTTGCTTTTCCTTTCCAATCATCTCCTTCCGTCCACTACTGGAGGAACGTACTTGATGACTGGTGCCAGGGGCCCAAAGGTCTCCTCAGTGATGCAGAGCATGTCCCTGGTGACATTGCTAAGCAGGGTGGGCTCAAAGAAATTTCCTCCACTTTGGTGTCGCTTCCCGCCTGTCACAACCGTGGCCCCTTTGGCAACTGCGTCATTCACATGCTTCTCTACCTGAGAGATGAGAAGAAGGGCACTAGAGAAAGCTGCACAGGGACAGTTTACACATTGTACAATCCCTTAAAATGTTAAACAGCAAAAACCAGTCAAGATTCGACTCCTGGGACCCACGTGGTGGGAGGGAGAGACCCAACTCTGAAAAGCCCATCGTTTCTCTGAGCTTTGCCTTTACTGACGCTGGGCTGGCTGTACTCTTAGATTCACTTGTCTGCTTCTGCCTGGGTTGAAGAGATGTTTGGATACATCTCAAATATAAAGGCATTGCTCACCCATGGCAGATGTTCTGGCTCAGAAATGTGTTCTTAGCTGATTTCACTATTGAATAAACATCATACAATATTTTGATACAAACCCAGATGGTCCAGCATGTTGCATATCTTGCCTATATGGTGTGTGTGTGTGTGTGTGTGTGTGTGTGTGTGTGTGTGTGTGTGTAGGCTATATATGGTATTGCCTAGTGCGCCAAGGGCAACGACGAATAAAATAACCTAAGATCGAATGATGCTTAAGAGAAAGCCAACAATCCAGTGGCATCATAGGAAAGCTGAGGTGATGGCTCCGTGGCTAAGAGCACTGACTGACTGGCCGGGCAGTGGTGGAGCACACCTTTAATCCCAGCACTTGGGAGGCAGAGGCAGGCGGATTTCTGAGTTCGAGGCCAGCCTGGTCTACAGACTGAGTTCCAGGACAGTCAGGGCTACACAGAGAAACCCTGTCTGGTAAAACCAAAAAAAGAAAAAAAAAAAAAAAAAAAAAAAAAAAGCACTGACTGTTCTTGCAGAGGACTGAGTTTGGTTCTGAGTACCCTTGTTGATCAGCTGACAACCGTCTATAACTCTAGTAAAAGCCCTAAGAACTCCTCACCTCTGAGTCACCCCGTTGGCCTCCTCACTTTCTGACTCTTTAAAAAGATTATTTTTAAAACATTAAAACAGCCGGGCAGTGGTGGCGCACACCTTTAATCCCAGCACTTGGGAGGCAGAGGCAGGCGGATTTCTGAGTTCGAGGCCAGCCTGGTCTACAGTTCCAGGACAGCCAGGGCTACACAGAGAAACCCTGTCTCGAAAAACAAAAACAAAAACAAAAAACAAAACAAATAAAACATTAAAACAAAACGTGGAGCATGTGTGATGTGAAAGCAGAGTGGGGATGACTTGGGAGTGAAAGGGGACCAGTGAGCAGAGAGTGGGGAGGGGAGTCAGGGAGCTGGTAAGAATGCATGAAAGTGCCAAGATAGAACGCTTAATTCTAACGAAAACTTAAAACTAGTGAGATGGGTCAGCAGGTAAATGTGCTTGCTGCCAATCCTGAGAGCCAGAGTTCTGTCCCTGGGACCCATGTGTAGAGACAGAAGGACTCTAGAGCTTGTCCTTTGATCTCTATACCAGTGCTGTGGCACACATGTGCTCTCCCCCCCAAACTCACACTCAAATACACTAAGTAAATAAACGAAATTAAAAACCGAGGCTAAAGACAAATAAACACTGGTATAACGGGGAGAAATCTCACCCTGCCAGTCCTCCAGACTGTGACGTTCAACAAGCAATTCCTTTCTAAAAGTAGCTTTCCTCAGCTACCCCTAACCTGTGATTAGGAAGCCTGCAATTCTATGTGCATTTTCTGGGTGCCTTTGCTAGAATTCTTCTGAAAGAACCTGTCAAGAAAAAAGCTATCACCACTAGCAACAGAAAACACAGGGGCGCAGAAGACCTGAGGAACCCAGTCTTGGGTTCTCAGGCGGAGCTGGGAAGCATATGTCCAGATGCCACCACTCAATCATGTGCATTCATAGGAGTTCACCTTTTTATTTATTTTTTTTAAAGCCTTTTCCCATTTTTCCATTATTTCCAAAACAGCCTTGCTGGGGATCTTATGAAAATTCTTTTATGTAAGGAAGCCTTTGAATCTGATATTATAAGATTAATGCAGATAATAAAACCAGCTCACCTTTTCTACAGCTTTCTCATTAATTAACGGCCCTTGAGTTGTTCCTTCCTCAAACCCGTTACCCACACGCAGGCTTTTCTTCATTGCTTCTGCAAACTTCGTTACAAAGGAATCGTGGATACCACGTTGTACCAAGAATCTGTTTGAGCAAACGCAAGTCTAGACAAAAGACGATACAAATCCACAGTTAGTTTTCCAGAAGTGGCTGATCCAGGAGATGTATGACAACCCTTCCCGAGATGGTTCTCATCAGTCCGGCCTTCCATGTTCTTCCCAGATGGACTTGGCATCAGGGATAAAAGCACTGCATGCTCACACCGATCCAGCTCTTCCCATAGCTACCGCACACCTAGAGCTAAGCATCTGAGCAAGAATAAATAGCTGTGTGAACAAAACCCAAGTAACCACAAAACCAGAAATCCAATATGCTATTATAAAGCAACTGGGGTAGAAGAGCAAAGGCTGTAATGTTTCTGAGGAGGAGGGATGCAGCTGCAGCATCAGCAGAGGAGGAGGGATGCAGCTGC
>CM052714.1:34430415-34526670 GCA_028551405.1 Uromys caudimaculatus | reverse complement strand
AGAGGAGGAGGGATGCAGCTGCAGCTGCAGCAGCAGAGAAAGGAGCCTGGGAGGAATGAGGGCAAATGATAACTCACATCCCCCATCCCAGTTCAAGAGATTGGCTGAATCTGTAATTTCACAAATGGATACAAGGCCTTTCTTCTGGGGCCAGAGAAATGGCTCAGCAGTTATTACTGCTCTTGAAGGGGATCTGAGTTTGGGTTCTAGAACCCATGTTCACAGCTGCCTGTAATTCCAGGTCTAGAGGATCCAATGTCCTCTTTTGGACACTCATGGTTACACACTTATGCATATAATTAAAAACAAAAAATAAGTTCTGGAAACAGAGCTCTGTGGTAGATTGTTTGCCTGACATACAAGGGCCATGGGTCCTATTCCCAATTCTGCCAAAGAGAAGACAAAAACCAAAAACCAAAAACAACAACAACAACCACAACAACAAACCCCAAAACCATAAAATTAGGAAGGGGTCTGGAAAGACGGCTCAGAGGTTAAGAGTATTTTCATGAATTCCAGGTTCAATTCTTGGTACATGCATGAAAGATCATAGTTCCAGGGGCTCAGATATCCTCTTCTGACCTCTGAGGGTGTTAGACATACATTGTGTATATACATGCAGGCAAGAAAATACTCACACTTATAAAACAAAAAATATTTTTTGAAAGCTCATAAACTTAAGACCATCTTCCACATCAGGTTAAATTATTGAGACTCTTGCTTATTTTACGTCCAGTTAGAGTTCACATGTTTTAAAAGATTTATGAGTACACTGTAGCTGTCTTCAGACACACCAGAGGAGGGCACCAGATCCTATTACAGATGGTTGTGAGCCACCCTGTAGTTGCTGGGAATTGAACTCACAACCTCTGGAAGAGCAGTCAGTGCTCTTAACCACTGAGCCATCTCACCAGCCCTAGAGTTCACATTTTAAAATGGTAAAATATAACCATACTAAGGAAATGTAGTTATCATTGATAATTTTTCTTATTGCATCCTATGAGGTTTTTATTGGCTTGACAGAGTTCAAAGCCATAGTTTTGTTGTAGAACTCTGCTGACATTTTGTGTTTGCTTAAAACAATTCTAATTCTGTAAACAAACAAGCAACAAACTAGTTAGGTTTTATGAAAAGGTAAAACTGACTACCAAAAGTCAAAACAAAGAAGGGAAGTGATACTGAATAGTTTGCATCACCATTTCCCTATCATGGATGGCCTTTTGAGGTTATTTATCTCTGGAAGCATTTAAGAAGCTCACTGGGCCAGACATGCAGCCTTCCAAACTCCAGGACAGATGAGTTTCCCCCGCCAGACTGTGCTACATAGCAAATTCAGTGCCAGGCTGGGCTACAAGGCGAGCCCGTCTTGAAAAATAAAGCCAATGATTTTCTGTTTGCTGATTGTACTCTTAAGGCCCAGTTGTCTGTGAGTATGTCTTAAGCAGCCAGGCTTAAGACATATGAGTGTTTTAAGACATAAGTCATAAGAATAAGCCTTAAGCAGGAGCAGTGGCTTGGGTAACAGCAGAAAAATAAGGTTCATAGGGCCCTTGGCTCATAGCACCGGGCCTTTGAGGATGACCCAAGTCACTCAGTCTTTTTGCTTTCAGAACCTAGGTTTATATCAGAAGTCTTGAAGATGCTGCCAGATCTGACATCTAGGGTTTCTAGGCGAGCATCAGCTCATTCAGTCCCTCAGGACAACTGCACACAGCTTTGGCTCAGTGTTCATGCTGCTCTGTGTCCCCTGCGTCTGTGTCAACTTTGGGGTTTTCCAAGGCTTTCCTGCCTTCTTTCCTCTACAATGGGGGACCTCGGGCCATAGCTGCTGAATGTTGTTTTCTAACTGGGGAGAGGATTGTATTGGTTTAGTAGGGACCAGGAAGGGAAAACCATGACCAGATGATTCAAGAGGTGGGGGAAGGAAGTGAGGAAGGACTGTTTTCTTAGAAAACAAGGAGCTGGGGAGATGGCTCAGTGGGTAGAATTCGGACTTGAGTTCAAATACTTGGTACCCACATAAAAAGGCTGCTCTTGTGTATAGTCCCAGCACCAGTGGGACTAGGAAGCTAAGAGTATCACTGGGGCTTGCTGACCTCTCTAGATCCAGGTTCAGTGAGAGACCCTGTCTCAGGGATAAGGTAGAGGGTGACAGAGGACAGCAGGCATCCTCCTCTGGATTCTGCACATGCTGGAAAGGGGTCATGGACTTACATGCACGTGCATTGACACACACATATACATAAATAAAGACATCTGCAATTCTGGAAACTCTTTGAAGCAACAGACTAGCTCTTCTCTTTCGACTATTTGAGTCTAACTCGTGCCTCAGAGAAAGCACTCAGTAAATGCTTGCTACAAAATGAGTGAGCGGATAAACAAAGGAATGGGGAGAGGGGCAAGGCCATGGTCTTTGTACAACACACACTCATGCCCTTACCCCAGCGCTAAAACATTCTGCACGACTCACCTGCCCAGCATTCCTAAACTTAGACGCCATTGCCCCTGCGACAGCCTGGTCCACGTTGGCACTGTCAAAGACAATGAATGGGGCGAGGCCACCCAGCTCCATGGAGACGCGCTTCACAGAATTTGCTGCATGATGTAGCAGGATCTGCGGGGGCAGGGCGGGGGAGTAGGAGGAAAACAATGTGAGCATCCAAATCAATGGCCAGGGTGGTACTGTTTGCACAGAAAGTACCTTCCTCCGCTGGCTCAGATGTGGAGTATTCATTAGGGGGTGGGGTCTAGCTCCGGAAGGAGACCATGGGAAAGTGTGTTTGGAGGATGTATCTGGTCCTGACCCTTTCTCTCTTTGTTTCCTGGCCACCAGAAGGTGAGCAGCTTTTCACCACCAATGCCTCCTGTCATGACACTTCTGCCACATTACAGGAATAAAAGCAAGGAAGCCTCCGACACCAGGCGCCAAACGCTCTCAAGCGTCCCTCCTCCATTAAGCTACTTTTCTCATGGATTTTGCAACAACAGGAAACTAACATGCAAGGCAGCTAAACCTTTGTTTTACAAAATTACCCAATGATGAAAATTTAAGGCGCACACAAGGTCACCTTACTTTAGATATCATTTTGCATAAGAAAAAGGAGACATGAGAAAATATTGTTTTTAATATATTTAAATTTATTCTTTGATGAGTTCATACATGCAGACAATGTATTCTGGAGAATACAGACTCTTATTTTGTTAGATTTGATTTAAAAAAAAAAACCTTCTAGGAAGGAAGTTGGGAAGTAAAGCGATTATTTACAGGAGGGGAGGAAGAACTCAGTGCACTGTGAGCTGGGGCAGCGGCAAAGGTGAACAATGTCAGCACTGTCTGGAGTTTTAAACCATACCACCAATCCAACAATTACATGACAGGCCAGGCGAGGTGGTATATTTTTTTAATCCCAGCACTTGGGAGGCAGAGACAAGTGGATCTCTGTGAGTTCCGGACCAGCCTGGTCTACATAGCAAGTTCCTGGCCAGCCAGGGCTATGTAGACCTTGTCTCCAACAAAATTAAACAAAACCATAAAATAGTAACTTCACATCCTATAACAGAAAGCGTTAGAATAACACGTTTGACTCTGACATCACATACCTTTCCCGTTGCTGTTGAGCCAGTAAAGGAAATTTTGGACACCAATGGATCAGTACACAGGACTTCTCCCACTTCCTTGGCCTTGGTTCTAGAGCAGGGAATGACATTATAGACACCTGGAGGGATTCCCGCCTGGCTTGCAAGCTTTAAAGAGAAATAGCAAACACACTATAACAAGGATTGAACTGAAAAAACAAAACAGACAGAATCAGAAATAAGCATGTTTAATCCAGAACACAATGTAAAACATAAAAGGTTGTCTTGGGCCACAATAAAAACATAGGAAAGAGAACCAGGCCTGGTAGGGCATGCCTGTAACTCCAACTCTTGGGAGGTATAGGCAGGAGGGTCACAAGGTCAAGGTCTTCAATTACAAAGTGAGTTCAAGGCCAGCCTGGGCTATAGGAGACCCTGTGTCCCCCAAATATATATAATGGGCTGAATAAACAGCTCAGTGCCTATAAGCATGTATGGCTCTTTCAGAGAACCTGAGTTTAGTTCCCATCACCACTCTTACCACTCTCCTGGGTATCCTATTCTCTCTTCTGGTTTGGGGACAGTTATGGGTGGAGACACATGCATGCGATCACGCAAGCACGTCTGCACGCATGCATGCACGCACACACATAAATGTAATAAAAAATTTTAAAATATATTAATATCAGCACCAATAAAAATCCTTATTTCAGTTCCATATATATGTGTATGAGTATGTGTAACTATGTGTGTATATGTTTATATACACGCACATATGTGCTAAAGATTAAACCCACAGTCTCACTTCGCTAAGCACACACTCTATGATTGAGCTACACTCCTAACCCTCTAAATAAATACACCCACAGTGTCTTAGGTAAGAGTTTTAGCGCCACCTTCTGTTCAGTCCGCCAACAGACCTGGGTTCTTCAAGAAGATTCTGAGGAAAACCTCAAGCTTTTTGACTGACTGTAGAAACCAGGGTGGAGTGGGGAAAGGATGTTTAGAACAAACCTCACAAAGCTGCCCACTAGCTTCTGTGGGTCAGAGTTGAGGCAGGGGAGGCATAGACAGGAGGAGCTCAGCAGAGGTGAGGATCTGGGGAGAAGGGAAGCCGCCATTGACCCCAACCACCTGACCTGGGGACCCGGGCCTTTCCATGGCAGGGTTCTGGAACAGGTCTGTCCTGAGTTTATTGTATTTCTGACCCAGATCTCTATTTGTAGCCCTCATTGGCCTCAGCTTTCCCAGTACTGATATTACTGGAGTAGTTAGCAAGCTTTTTTTTTTTTTTTTTTGAGACAGGGTTTCTCTGTGTAGCCCTGGCTGTCCTGGAACTCACTCTGTAGACCAGGCTGGCCTCGAACTCAGAAATTCGCCTGCCTCTGCCTCCCAAGTGCTGGGATTAAAGGCGTGCGCCACCACTGCCCGGCCGTTAGCAAGCTTTTTAATCTCACTAATCTCACAAAAACAATAAGTATGAAGCGAATGTCTCTGTGTGTTAATCAAAAAATTAAAACAAATCAAATCAGCAGTGTGGTAGCAAATCCAAACATCAGGAGATTATTTACGAGAAGACCAAGGGACCAAGTTTCTGCACAGTCACAAACCACAAGTGGGCAGAGGCCTGTGGGATAAGACCTGTGTGAAGAGGAAGACCAACGAATGGTCCCGGATAGACCCAAGGGAAGCCCACAGGTGCTCACAGGACCTGGGAACATAGGCAGACCAACTTGAAAAACGCAGGCACAACCTGAATCGGTCAGGATAATTAGAGAGAATACAATAGAACTTAGAGAGTAAAAAAAAAAAAAAAAAAAAAAAAATCAGAAATGACAACCAAGCTACAAGAACATGAGAAAGAAAAAGTAACACATAAACCCTCTGTGTTGGCTGCTTTCTGTCAGGATGCTACCCATGGGAAGCAGAGAGGGGCGAGTGCCAATGGGAGTCAGGGTCTAGCACGAGGTCTTCTGCTGGGTGTTTAGTTTATGACAGGATCATCCTGGGTAGCCAGGCTGATAGGAATCCTTCTGCCTCAACCTCCCAAGTGAAGGCTTCAAGTACAGTGGCTTAGCCCCTGGTGTTCAGATCACTAGAGGCGTGCTGCCTGTGACGATTACTCTTCTTGCTGACGTGCAGAATAGCCTAGGAGACCTGTGACTGAGGGCTGGGGTCCGAAGACCCAATAAACAGAGGAAACAGAGGAAGCCAGCTGAGAACAGGCATTCACTTTTTTTTGCCTCCTGACTGCAGACCTAATTCGGCAGGCCATCTCATGCTCCTGCTGACATGACTTCTGGGCCACGATGAACTACATCTCCTGAAGCCTCAAGTCCCCTTCTATACCTTTGTCAGGCATTTGTCACAGCAACAACAAAAGTGGTTCAGAATCCTCCCAAGGGCATTGTGGAACCAAGCCTTTCCTCTTTCTTCTGCTTCCTGGCTGTGAGGTGGACAGTTAGCTTTGCCACACTGCTCTGCTTTACCATAGGCACAAAGGTGCAGGGATCATAGCTTCGAACTTGCAAAACCTATGAATAAAATAGACCTTTTCTCTTCATAAGCTATTAACTCAGGCATTTCATTATAGTGACAGAAGGCTGGCTAACACAAAGGTTCAAGAACATAACAACCAGAAAGACATCAGCAAAGGACTAGTAGTGTGCAAACCATAGCTCCTCACAGAATTAAGTCTAGACAAGGAGGGAGAGGGAAAGGCTAGAGAAAGCATATATTGTTTGTGGCCCTGGGCATATAGATCTGTAACTATTTTCTTAATATCATTAGCAATTGTCTCTGTGGTGCTAGGAATGGAGTCCAGGGCCAACCAAGTGAGAACTCTCCCACGAGGCTCTCTCTCCAGCTCTAGGCTTTACATACTGTTTTAAGATGGCCTCTACTAGTTGTTTCCTCATTGAGATCAAATTCCAACAAGAAGCAGTTTGAGGAAGGCAGGTTTATCTTGGCTACAGTTTAAGCTAAGATGCAGTCCATCATGGCAGGAGGCAAGCAGGTACCAGCGTAACACTGTCCACAGAAACAGAGCAGCAGACAGGAAGTGGGGTTATCCTAGAAAACCCTGAGGACCACAACCCATGACACATTTCCTCCAGAGAGCCCTACTTCCTAAAGGCCCCACAACCTTCTAAAGTGGCTCCATCCACTTGGGACCATGCCTTCAAACACACAAGCCTGTGGGGAACTCTTTCCATTCAAATAACCATAGTGCCATTCTAAGTGGACTTGAACTTTGAGATCCCTTGCCTCAGCCTCCTGAAGAGCTGGGGTATAAGGCTCGTTCCACCAGCCTTGGTAGTGTGCAAATCACAGCTCCTCACAGACCTAAGTCTGGACAAGTAATTTCATGGACAAGACATGAAGAAGGCTGGCAAGGTGCTCAGTGGGTGAAGGGCCTGCTAGGCAAGCCTGAGACCTGCGTCAGAGCCCACATAGAAGGAGAGGATAGACCCCATAAAATTATCCTGTCACCTCCACGGGAGTGCTGTAGGACACGTGTGCATCCCGCTCTAACAAGTACACACACAACAATAATTAATAAATGCTTTAAAATATGTGACGAAGCAAGTCATGTGAGCATGACTGGGTAAGTGTTCCAGAAGAAAACGCTTGCCCAATACCTGAGCTTCGGGTGAGGTTAGAGTGTGTAAGAGTGGCAGGGGCCGGAGTGGCTCAAACAGAAGAATGAGGGCCTCTGAAGTGGACACAAGTCAGAAGATGCTGGAGTATGGGAGGTGATACAGACCCTTGAAGGCTACTGCAGTAAACCTGTGTTTTACTGAGTGATACATGAAGCCATCTGAGAGTTTTCAGCAGAGAACTAAAGAGATCTGACTGACCATAGATTGAACCAGGATCAGGCACAGTGAATAAGAAAGCTTGGGGCTGGAGAGGTGGCTCAGTGGTTGAGTGCACTGGCTGCTTTTCCTGAGCACCCACATGAGATGGCTCACAACCACCTGTAACTCCAGCTCCAGGGGAGCTAACACCATCTTCTGGTCTCTGCAGGTACTGTGGGAACATAGCATACATTTACGCAGAACACACACACATACACATAAACAAAAATACATCTTTAGAAAAATGTAAGAGAGAGATCCTAAGTGTGAGAAACATCCACATTCTTAATGCAATGAAAAATGATGATAGATTAACATCACTTTTAGGGTATCAAAATGTGACCAACAGGCACCTGAAAATCTCCTGTTCTTTTTTTTCTACTAAAGAAATCAGCATCTATCTATCTGTCTATCTATCTATCTATCTATCTATCTATCTATCTATCTATCTATCTATCTATAGAATAGCTGCTGATGGGCTAAGACAGATGCTCTGTGTGCAGCAGGAGACACATGCAGAGAAGGAAATTCCAAAAATGTTTCTTCCTGGCCTTGAGAAGCATCCACCTGGGCACCTGGTTGGTTCTGCACTGAGAAACTCACCTGAGCCAGAGCCAGGGCAGAATAGGGTGTGTCTTCAGCAGGTTTCACCACCACAGTGCAGCCAGCTGCCAGGGCGGCCCCCACTTTCCGGGTGATCATGGCACTGGGAAAATTCCACTGGAAGAACAGAGGGAGGATGGGGAAGTGCCAAGACAAGGCAGGGCAGAGAGCCAGTCACCATTCCATTGCCCAACTGACTGGCAAACCTGTTTGCTCCTACACCTGACCCTGGCCAGATTGAGGGACTCAGGAGGCCAAAGTTCACAGAGGCAGGCCACAGTCTCATACAGTACAAAACCACCCAGAACAATGTGTTCTTTGAGGGCCATATTTTGTAGGATGTATAGTTTTTGTTACAATTCTGCACCTCTGCACTTGCCTCATGAAGACTGGCTCATAAATGGACCCCATGTGTACTAATAAAACTTTATTTATAAACGCATGGACTGAGCTAGATTTGGTCTGAGACTCTTAAGTAAAATAGGTTATGTGACTTTGAAAATGGCTGATTTACTTACTTTCACACACATTTATAGGGAATAGATATCTATAAATCTATAATAATTTCATTTATTTATATGTGTGTGTTTCAAAGGTGTTTTCAGAGGAGCTAGGTGATACCAGGATGGAGTCTCCACGCTGGGTCAGAAAAGTCTCTGCAGGTCAACCTGTTTTTGAAGGCATCAGAAAACAGCTGCTTCTACTAATGTCCCCACACCTGATCCTGTCACAAAGAATGTGAAAACACACCTCTGCATCCAGGAAAGGAATCAGGAAACCAAGGACATGTGACAAAGCTGACAGGATGGACACACCTGTTCACCAGGAAAAAGAGATTGCTTTCTGCTCCCATCCCAGGGTTTGTGCTGGCCTTGCTACATACCGGTGTGATGATGGCCGCCACACCAACGGGCTGCTTGAGGACCAGCCCTCGCTTATCTTTGGCAGAGGTATAGATGATGTCTCCATAAATACGGCGAGCTTCCTCTGAGAACCATTCCAGGAAAAGGGCTGAATACAGAATTTCTCCCTGGGCCTCTTTCAGTGGCTTTCCCTAAATCAAATCAGAAAAGGTAATGGTCACTGCCTTCAAGTGCAGTCTGTGTTTCTATGTTATCCAAAGCTTCAAGAGAGAAAAAGCTTCCTACTGCAATGCACAAAGGTTGCAAGTCTTAGGGATTTGAATAATGGAGGTGAGATGAGCCACCAGCATCTGTTCACAGCCTAGGGGCAGACACAGAGTGCTGCATAGTCTAAGGCTTCCCGAATATTAAGTCACGGTGTGAAACCTCTTATTCTGTGAATAAACTAATGGTGCAGTTCACAAATGTAAAAATAATGAGAAAATAAAAACAGGCTAATAGAAGAAAATAACTAGGGCTGAGGTTAACTGCACAAGAGCAAGCCAGTCAGAGTTCCAGCACCAGGGAACACAAGCCCCCATGGCTGGCTGAGGAGACGTAAGCAGTTGATGGCTTTAGGGGCAGGGGAGTAACTTTTATATGAAGGGGTGGCCGTTGCAGGCTGTCCATGCCGTAGTGGGTGGCCTCACACCCATGACTAGCGCTAGCTGGACTAAGGTCATTAAAATGAAGAGGACGTAGAGCTAGGAGGGGACATGTAGAAGGGGTGAAAGGGGACTCGGGGGAGAAGGAGACTGATAGAATAAAAATATATTGGATACATATATGAAATTCCCCACAAGTAAATAAGAAATATTATATTTAAAAAAGAAAAAAGCTGTCTCAGTGGTTAAGAGCACTAGCTACTCTTCTAGAGGACCCGAGTTTGATTCCCAGCAACCACACGGTGGCCACCTGTCACTCCAGTTCAAGGCCCTATTCTGGCCGCCACTGGCGTTTGCACTTACATATGGACATGCATACGTACATACGTATGTACATACACATGAATAAATAATAGCATACATTTTTTTCATTTGTTTATTTTATTTATAAGAGTACACTGTAGCTATCTGAAGAGGGCATCGGATCCCATTACAGATGGTTGTGAGCCACCATGTGGTTGCTGGGAATTGAACTCAGGACCTCTGGAAGAGCAGTCAATGCTCTTAACCACTGAGCCATCTCTCCAACTCACATAAATTTTTTTTAAAAACTAGAATGATTTAAAAAAAAAAAAATCAGTGTTCATGTAGCTCCTACTGCCCAAATCTTTGTTCTTGTTATTTTATGTGTGTAGGTGGGCTGGCATGCACATGAGTGCAGGTGCCCACAGATGTCAGAGGCATTGGGTTCCCCAGAGCTGGAGTTACAGCTGTGAGCTGCCTGTTGTGAATTTAGGGAACTGAACTTGGGCCCTCTGCAAGAGTAGTGCATGGTCTCAACTGCTGAGCCATCTCTCCAGCCCCTCAAATCTACTTTTTGCAAATTAGCATCAAATATACTAGAGCACATAAATTTTGTTTCAGCAAATGTGTTTTTTTGAGCACTATGACGACTCAGTCCCTCATCATCAAAGGACCACATGCTAAGCTGCAGGACACCAGTCAAGGGAAGCCAGGTGCTTTCCCGTTCTGGTCTAACCACTCCAGGACCCTTCCTCCTGACAGCAAGACAGGATCTTGAACTTACACTCTCGGCCGTTATGATCTTGGCAAGGTCGTCCTTATTTTGCATCATTAAGTCGTACCATTTACGGAGTAATGAGCTCCTCTCCTGGAAAAGAAATGAGACAGAGAAGCAATGACCTGGAAAGTGCAGGAGAGATGGGTCGGCACCCTTTCCCTCCTAAGCACCAGCTATGTGTCTAGCTTCACACTTGGAGGAAGAATAGTTCACCTTATATGTCAACTTCGCCAGGCTGGAGGATGCCCCAGTAGCTAGGAAACATTTTGGATTGGTCTATGGGTGCTTTTCCCAGAAGAGTAGCATCTGGTAGAGACAGATACTGAGGGAAGGGGACGAATTGGAGCAGGGTATACTGACACATATGTATGAAGAAGCCACCATGAAGCCAAGGAGAGAGCTGAGGTAGGAGGATTGCCTTAGCCCAGAAGTTTGAGGCAAGCCTGTATCAATCCAGTGGTGGATATATCCCTGAACTTCTGATCATTCTGTGCTGGGATTATTGCTGTGTGCTACAAGCCCAGTCTGTGGGGAGCTGGGGTTTGAACCCAGGGATTCATACATGCTTGGCAAACTCTCTACCAAATAAGTCACCTCCCTAGTTCAAGAAGAATAGACTTACTCTCACCTGCCTGAACAACCATGCAGTGCAGTAAGTAAACCTAACATGCCGTTCTGACACTATAATCCGCTCAGAAGTCTTTTATAATTCCACTTGTGAACAGAAAGCCGGTGGGTACACACAACACTGTTGCCTCTGGAGAATGTCCCTTTTCCAACAAGCTGCATCTTCTCACATCTCAAAAATTTTGCTGAGGGTAAGTCTTCAGGGACACATAGGTGTCAATACTGCCTTGAAAGTGAGTACATTACTATCACACAGGATTTTACCTATTCTCATTTCATAAAGCACCAAGTGTTCGTCCACCCAGATGAGAGAGAGAACGTACTAAAATCCAGGAGGCCTGGCTCTGAGAAGTGACTATGAATCTGTCAGTGGGCCTGGTGATGTAGTTCCACGGGTAAAGTGCTTCTCCGGCATGCGTGAGCCCTGGGTCCCATCCTCAACAGCATAAATCTAGGCATGGCAGAACAGGACTATTCCCAGCACCTGGGAGGTGTAGGCAGAAGGATCAGAAATTCAAGGGCATCAGGGATGACATACCAAGTCTGATGCCAGCCTGGGCTGCATATGATCCTGTCTTAGGGCAAAAGTGACAATGGCCTGCTATGTGCTGTGAACAGGGTACCACGTTTAGTCAGAGAAAGATTGAGAGAGCGTAAAACAGCAGAACTATAGAAATAAAAAGTAAGAGTCTGGGCTGGATTAATAGTTCAATTAAAAGCAAATACGGTTCTTGAACACTCAGGTGGAAGAGGTAGGTGGGTCTCTGTGAGTCTGAAGCCGGCTGGTCTACACTGTGGGTTGCAGGCCAGGCCGGAATACATAATGGGAAAAAGGGGGTGAAACAAACAAACAACGCCCCCCCAAAACACAAACAAACAAACAAAAACACCTGAAGATATACAGGGGAACGGCCATCTGTAAACCATGTAGAAAGGTCTGGAATAAATCCTGCCCTCACGGTCTTCAGAAGAAGCTGCTGCTGGAATACTTTGATTTTAGACACTAGACTTTAACTCCAAGAGAGGACATTTCTGCTTGCTAAGCTCCCCGTTGGCAGCATCCTGGTTAGCAGTTGTAGAGTGCTGACAGATACCTCTGCTTATGATGAAATGATATCATAATTTCCCACTGGTAGTCAACAATGGTCTAACGTGAAAGTGCTCCTAATACAAGTAACAGACTGAGAAGCCGAGCTCAGCGACACGGGAGAAAGTCAAGAACTTCTCATAGCACACCAGTCTCATTGCTGAGGCCCAGCCTCAAGAGGAAGACCCCACTGCCTCAATTCCATGAATACCTTCCACTGAATATGCACTCTTCTCAAACCGCCATAAAGTGAAAAAACCCTGACTTGACCAATAGTTGAAGGTGTCCTTAACTATGAGGCTGTGTGGATGTGCAAAACTCACACAGGGTCTCAGAAAGGAAGAAGAGTGGACAGTAACATGTGGCTCCCATCCCAGCTCCTCTGCTAGAGCTCCCCCTGCCCCATGATTCACATGTACACCTGGTAGGATCTTTGAAAGACTAAACACATCACTCAGGCGAGCACCAGGAATATTACTTAGCCTTCAAAGTTATCCACAGCCTTAATCCCTGAACTTGACTGCTACCTTAGATGGCAAAAGGGGCTTTGTTAATACAATCATGGATTGAGAAGCGGAGATTATTCTGTATTTCCAAGTGGGCACAATGCAGTCACAAGAGTGATTGTAGCAGGACAGAGTCAGAGGATCTGATGCAACCAGAAAACCAAGTGTCAGAGGGGCAAAAGCCAAGGTATATGGAAGCGTCTAGAACCTAGAAAAGATAGGAGAACAAATTATCTTCTAGAACTTCTAGGAGGAAAAAACCTTGCAAACTCAAGCTGTGGGTGGTGGCCCATGATTTAACTCCAGCACGGGAAGCAGAAGCAGGCTGACTGCTCGAGTTCAAGGCCAGGCTAGTCTACACAGTGAGTTCCAGTTTAGCCAGGATTACACAGAGAAAGCCTGTCTTGAAAAAAAAAAAAAGTTGCACCTCTAGGTGACAGTATCAAACACCTTTTAAATTGGGGGTGGGAAATAACTATATAACCTTACATAATATTTTTTCTCTTGCCAGGTTATCAAATGTGGTGATTTACCTGACTATGTTTTTGATGCCTGGGAATTTGTGGGCAAACCTAACATTGCCAGTATACGTGATTTACAAAAGTAAATCATCTCAGGTTACTGCCTGGGCCTACTTCTGGTTCTGTTGTCTGTTTCCTGGCCTAGTCAGCCACATGTAGAGATCCACCACGTGGTCCAGCCACCACGGAGCTGTGTTACCATGCCTCTTCCACCATAATAACCAAAAGGCTCCCCCCCCCCCCAAGCTGGATTCAAATCTTCCTCCGGGAAGTTGCTTCTGTCAGATATTTGTCTAACTAACATGCATCCTCTAGTTTGCAAGGTGGGAAAAGGTCATAAACACACCAAAGGAAAGACGTAAGGCTGCTGACGAGGTGTATGGACCAGTTCTGCTGCTTCAGAGAAAGGAGACTAGTGGAAGGCCGACTGACTGAAGTTACACAGAGCTAGACCTGCAAGAACACACAGACTGTGGCGGTGGGAGGTGACTGCCTTAGGGAAGGGAAGGGAGTTTACACTCAGAGAGAGATACAG
Source organism: Uromys caudimaculatus (assembly GCA_028551405.1). Classification (NCBI taxonomy): domain Eukaryota; kingdom Metazoa; phylum Chordata; class Mammalia; order Rodentia; family Muridae; genus Uromys; species Uromys caudimaculatus. Next base: position 34,512,767 of record CM052714.1, on the reverse strand, counting down.
GCAGTACAGACTCAGAGGGAAAAGGAAGGTGAGCCTCGTTCCCTGCCTTTGTGCCTCACTGTTTCCTTCAGGGAATCTATGGGACTTCTTCCTCAGTAATGCCCCGGCACCCAGGGACACCTTCAAGAAGGACGTTCCCCTAAGAAGCCCCAGGCTCTTGCAGTCTTGGAGCTGAAACATGTTTCTGCATTAAGGCGGAGGCTATGGCTGCATGGCAGAACGATGTTGCCAATCTCAGAGAGGCCCTGACACCAGGCAGTTGGTTGCCAAACTACCAACAGGTCTAGAAAAGTTCCCTGCACGCCTGCACTGTGACATCCCTATGTGGTGCCCTTGATGAACCACCGTGAGTCTGTGGAATGATGCGAGAGTATCCAGGGATCAGGTCTGCCCTCCCTCCTGTCCATCATGCCCTTACCGAGTGCACGCACAGCGCATGCGTGCATAACTATGCTGAAACAGCGTGACCGAGGGTTTATTTCACCTCACAGTGCATCATCAAAGGAAGTTAGGACGTGAACTGGAGGTAGAAACCTGGACGTTGGAACTGATGTGGAGGTCATGGAGGAGGCTGCTGACTGGCTTGCTCCTTGAGGTTTGCTCCGCCTACTCTCTTATATACCCTAGGACCACCTGCCTAGGGGAGCACCAAGTACAATCGCCTGGGCCCTTCCACATCAAACATCAATCAAAGCCGGGCAGTGGTGGCGCACGCCTTTAATCCCAGCACTTGGGAGGCAGAGGCAGGTGGATTTCTGAGTTCGAGGCCAGCCTGGTCTACAGAGTGAGTTCCAGGACAGCCAGAGCTACACAGAGAAACCCTGTCTCAAAAAAAAAAAAAAAAACCCCAAAACAAACAAACAAACAAACAAACAAAAAAACATAAATCACAAAATGCACTATAGGCCACTTTTATGGAGGCATTTTTTGATTATGATTCCTTCTTCCCAGACGGCCTACCTTGTGTCAAGCTGACATAAAACTAGCCGGCATGACTGAGCCCTTGCCAACTTCACACACAAACACACCACGTTAGCCATAACCTTCCTTTCTTGATGTTCTCTGAATATCATGTAAACATAAATCTCACCATGTAAAACATCCCTACTTTTAAAAGTTTCACAATCTTTACAAATCCAACTCTTCAAAACTTTAAAACATTTCAAGTATCTCTAAAACACTGAAACCCTCTTTAAAATATCCAACATCTCTGGGATATCCAAGGTCTCTTTAAATATCCAAAGTCTTTGTAAACTTCCAAAATCTCTCTAAATTTCCAAAGTCTCTTAACTGTAAGCTCCTATAAAGCCTAAAATAAGTTAAACACTTTTTTATTCCAAGAGGGAAGCACCAGGCAGAGTTATAATCAGATCAGAGCAAAACCAAAGCTCAACAGCGTGAAGCTCATTGCCAGGCTTCTGGGGATCTTAGGCTTGGCTGTGACACTTGTCCACCTCTGCCATCCACAGCACACATAGCTTGTCTCACAGGCTCAGGCTGGCTCCACTCCACACCTGCTGTTGTCCCTAGTGACCATCCTACTAACATACTCCAAATGATTGCCAAAGTGCTGGGGTCTCCTGCCACAAATGGACTGCACCTTCACCAATGGCCTCTCCTACGTTCTCTTCAGGGACTCTGACCCTGACACATGGTGCCAAGCTTCAGCTGCTCTCAGTGACCCCTTCATGCTTTCAAAACCTGGGTAGCTCTTATATACTACCAAAGTTAGCTTCCAGCATGAGATAGAGCCTCGCACCACTCTGGACCACAGCTTCTGCGGAAATATCCCCGAAGACTTCATCTCAATGTTGCGGTCTCTTTTTAATCGCCACTAATTTCTCAGCTCCGGCTGACTAGCACTGCTTGTCTCAGCAAAGCAAAAGTATCGTTTCAGTAGCTCTTAACTCAAAATACCACAAGAATGGCTTTGGTAGAGTCTTAAAGGGACTTTTAAACTTCCCTCTGGAATTTCACAAGCCAGGCCTCCATCATCTGCTCAACAGCTTTTCCTGTCCTGAGACAAAGTCCTCCCCAAAACACACAGGCAGGTCTGTCACAGCAATACTTGTATCTGGTACCAATTTCTTTCTTAGGGTTTCTATTGCTGAGCTAAAACACCAAGACCAAAAGCTACTTGGGGAAGCAAAGTATTTTCTTTTATCCTACACGCTTGCAGTCCAGTCGGTCATCAATGGAAATTAAGACCAGAACTGGAGGTAGGAACCTGACGCAGGAACTGATGCAGAGGCCATGAAGGAGGCTGCTGACAAGCTTGCTTCTCTTGGCTTGCTCAGCCTGCTCTCTTATACACCCAAGGACTACCTGCTCAGGGGTGGCACCACCCACAATGGTCTGGACCAACTCATATCAACCAAGATCATCTCCTACAGGTCTTCTTATAGGCCAATCATTTTATTGAGATTCCTTCTTTTCAGGTAACTCTACTTGTGTGAAGTTAACAAAACAATCCAGCCAGCACGCATTCCCAGCACTGTCCGGCACCAACACAGCTATAGAAGTGAAACTTCTAGACCAGTACCAGCTTGATGCCTCTGTCCCATCACTCAAATACTTGTTATCTTCAGCAGCAGGGTCTTACCATCAAGTTCTGGGAGGTAACCAACAGCACTGGCAAGAGCCTTTAATAACACTAAAGACGGTTTTCTTTTGTTTTTTAAAGTCATATGGAAACCTACCTTCTACTATAAAAACTTCCGTAGATTTAAAATAAGTTACTCTGTACTGGCTGCCTTTGTGTCACCTTGACACAAGCTGGAGTTATCACAGAGAAAGGAGCTTCAGTTGAGAAAATGCCTCCATGAGATGCAGAGGTAAGGCATTTTCTCAATTAGTGATCAAGGGGGGAGGGCCCCTTGTGGGTGGTACCATCTGTGGGCTGGTAGTCTTGGGTTCTATAAAAAAGCAGGCTGAACAAGCCAGGGGAGGCAAGCAAGTCAGTAAGGAACATCCCTCCATGGCCTCTGCATCAGCTCCTGATCCCTGACCTGCTTAGTTCCAGTCCTGACTTCCTTTGGTGATGAACAGCAATTTGGAAGTGTAAGCTGAATAAACCCTTTCCTCTCCAACTTGCTTCTTGGTCATGATGTTTGTGCAGGAATAGAAACCCTGACTAAGACACTCTCTAACAGGATAGCAATACCTTACTAAGCACCACAGGCTAACAAATAAAGGACCCAGTGCCAGCAATGGGTAATGTCTTTTGGAGTTGTTAGTCACTGAGGTCCCATAGACCTCCAAACAGTACAGGCTACTGTTGATCGTGGATTGCTACCAGCTAAATCCATAGGAAAGACAAAATTATTTTCTTTATAAAGTTAGCATGCCTCAAGGATTTCCATATTAACAAAACAAAGAAACAACAATAACAAAACAAGCACAGGCCTGTTCTTTGGCCACAGACCTCTTACAGCCTCTTACAGAATCCCCATTACCATTATCGAAGTAAACTGGGAAGTCCTCAGATGGTTCCAGTGGTCCTGAATGAAGCAGCCCCTTCCTCCCCAAGCTCTGTGACAGCTCCCTGCATCTCTTCCTAGTTCTTGGTCCACTCTGGGCCACAAGGACCTCCTTGCTGCCCTGGAAGTTTAGTAGCCATGTTCCTGAGTTGCTCAGGATCTCCTCTTTCCTCTCTTCATCCGTATACCTTATATCCTCAGAAAGGCCGACCCTGGTTTTATAGGAGAAAATGTGTCCCTTGCTAGAATGAGGTGTTGAAGTCGTGACCCACCTCAGAATGAGATAAAGCCTTTAAAGAGGTGATTAAGTGCAGCTAGGCCTTCAGTCAACAACTGGCCCAGATAAGGTGATGGTGACAGAACCACTTGGACCATTTGAAGAGAAAGAATACTATCTACAAGTCCAGGAGAGAGGCCTCAGAAGAAACCAGGCCTGCAACCATCTAGGTCTCTGCCTTAGGGTTTCTATTGTTGCAACAAAACACCATGGTCAAAAAGCAAGTTAGTGAGGAAAGAGTTTACTTGACTTATACTTTGACAACACTGTTCAACATGGAAGGAAACCAGGACAGGAACTCAAGCAGGGCAGAAACCTGGAGGCAGGAGCTGATGCAGAGGACATGAAGGGGTGCTGCTTACTGGATTCTCCCCAATGGCTTGCTCAGCCTGCTTTATTATAAAACCTAGGACCACTAGTCAAGGGATGGTGCCACCCACAATGGGCTGGGCCCTCCTCCACTGATCACTAATTAAGACAATGTCTTGTAGGCTCCTCTATAGTCCAATCTTACGGAAGCTTCCTCCTCTCTGATGACGTTAGCTTATGTCAAGTTCACAGAGAACTTAGCCAGCACAGCCTCTGACTTCTGGCCTTGGGAACTGCAGGACACAATTCTATCACTTTAAGCCGCTGGAATGGCCATCTTGCCCTTTGACCTCTGAGCCTGCATCTATCTTTTGCCCCCCACATTATTTATCAGCCCCAGCACACTTCCTTGCTGTTTACTGCTTGGAGTTTGGATCTCCAAAACATCACGTGAGCTCTACCAGGAGCTGGATTTTTCTTAAGATTCATTTATTTTTATTTTATGCATATATGTATGTGTACCTTCAGCAATCCCCTGGAACTGGAGTTACAGACTGTTGAGAATTGCAACGAGAAAGCTGACACCTGAACCCAGAAACTCTGCAAGAGCAGCAAGTACATCTTAAAGGCCGAACCATTCTCCAGCCTCCCCCCAACCTTTTTTCTTGACTCTGTATTCCAAGCACCTCTAGAAATATGTGGCATCCCCAGTAATTACCGCAAAGGGTGGATGGATGTTAAGACTCTGGTGCTTGTACCCCCATCACAAGGCAGCAGCTATCTTCTGAGAGGATATGAAGAATAAAGAAACTATGATTTCACGGGGTTGCCTGCAGGGGTACTATCATAAATAAAGGAGAAAGAATTTTTCTAAAATAATTTTCTGTCTTTACCATCTATCCTCCATTGTCCAGCCATCTCTGTTAGTAAGTGGTAGCCCTTACCCATTCAGACCTAAAATCAGAGACTGCCCCTAGACTTTTCCCTCCTCTCAACAAAGCTCACATGTCCTTTCTCAGTGTCCTTGACACAACTCCTACACATACAGTCCCAACATGCAGCCTATATGTACAAATATATAGCCCCTACATACAGCTTTCACATATAGCAGGTGCTTTCTCTTTCTCTCTCTCCCTCTCCCTCTCCCTCTCCCCTCCGTCTCCAACAGGCTGGTGACATTACTCAGTTCACTTTTATTATGCACCCCTGTCGGTACTTGAAAGCAGGGGATCCGACATCGTGCTGGGCCCCATGCTCCAAACTTATTTATCTCTTTTTCTTGTTTGCTCTGGCTTTCCGTACTGTGTAACCGGAGGAACTGGGATGGAGGTGTCTTGGGTTAGTTTCACTTTGTGGATCTCTGCCTCCCCCCTAGGCCGGGATCCTGCACCTGACGCTCTCACCTTGACCGAGACCCCTTTCCAGCTGCTGAAGGCATCATAAGCGGCGCGCACAGCAGCGCGGGCCTCGGGTACCCCGCAGTCGGCCACGGTGCCCAGTTTGGCGCCACTGGCCGGGTCGTACACCGGGAAGATGGCGGGGGCTGGGAGCCAGCGGCCGCCCACGAAGCTGTCCCCGCGGAGTAGTTCGGCGTGGAGGCCAGCCGGGCCGCCGGCGTAGCTGCGCCGCTGAGCTCCTGCGGGCTCCGGGAAGTGTCGGCCCGGAGGCGGCAGCGCCGGTCGCGCGGCCCTGAAGCTCCGCAGCAGAAAGCAGGTCGCCATGGCCCGGCAGTGGCGGCGACACCGGCTACGGACAGGAAAGTGAGCTGCGGGAGCTCAGGGGTCGCGGGAAAGCGGGAGCGCAGCGGCGGGGACGCGCGGGGCGGCGGGGACGCGCGGGGCGGCGGGGACGCGCGGGGCGGCGGGGACGCGCGGGGCGGCGGGGACGCGCGGGGCGGCGGGGACGCGGAGAGCGCCCTCTCTTTGAGTTCCTGGAGCTGCGGGGAGATAGATCCTGAACTGGTCTGTGTTCCCTGCGCGTCCTTTTCCAGAGCCTGTGAATGGAAAGACTCCCAGCAAGATAAATTTGTGCACACAAGTCACCTTTCTCATCGGATGCTTACCTGTCATTTCTTAGGCCTTAACTGTGACAGGAGCACTTTCTGTTCCCCAGTTCCCCAGCCCCGGCAATCTGCACTCTGTCTAGAGTTGGCACCAAGGCCAAAATCACGGTTTCATATGCTTGGGCTACTGAGCATTGGGAATGGGGATCACTGTTCAGTGAGGGGTGAAGTGTGACTCAGTAATCTGTCCCTTGCATACTTTTCTGCATATCTCCTTCATGAATTCGGGGCACAGAGCTCCTGAGTACTGGGATTTAGGGGCAACCATTCAACTAGGGTCGAAGTGAGGCTCAGGGATTCCTTGTGCATGCTTTCTGTGTGTTTCCTTTGTTGGTCCTAAGCAGGGTGCTCCCAAGCCACCGGTCTTTGTTTCGTGATCTAGCTGCTGTACCTCAAACAACTAACAAAGCTGAAGTATGGTCAATTAGTAACTGCAAACAGTCAAAATAGAAGTAATAAGCCCAGTGTTGTAGCCCACGCCTTTAGTACCAGCACTTGGGAGGCAGAGGTAGGAGGCTCTCTGAGTTCAAAGCCAACCAAAGCTATATACTGAACCCCTGTTTTAAAAAAGAAGTCAACAGGGGTGTGAGGATTGAACATAGCACCATCACCTTAAGCAGCATCTTCATTCTCCTGTTACATCTGGGCCCCAAACTCTGCAGCAGAAGAAACTTTAAGTTTTAATTTGAATAAAAGAAATAGCAGGTTTGTGCTCAGAATGTGTGTAATCAAATATTATTATTACTATTACTATTATTATTATTATTATTATTATTATTATTATTGAAAACATGTTACTATGTAACCTAGGATGACCTACATCTCCAAGTCTTCTTTCCTAGAGTTCTGGAATTACAGGCACGCACTACATGCCCCAGTTAGAATATTGTATTTGCAAAATGCCTCGGATGTATTTTTAATTGCTGTTTTTGTCTTCTGCTGAGTCAGAGCCTCCCAGTCTTGTGCCAGTCACATCTGGCAGAAGTCTCAACCGCAGGATTTAATTGTGTATGCATACGTGTGTGCTGTGTGTGTTCACCTCTTTGTCCTGTGTTTCATTGAGGGAATTGGGGAGAGAAGAGGTCCAGATAAGGAGGGCCTCCAATGGCTTTCCTGGCTAGCGCAAGCTGGTCTGGATGCCTGCTGCCTGTAGGGGGCGCTCTGCTGATAGACCATTCTATCTTCTCTGGGCATTCCTTCAGCTCATGTCTTAATCACTGTAGACCCCAAACTTGAAATTAGTGGAGTGGCTCCGGATCCAATCTAGAATTCACTGTCTCTCATTCTCTCTCTCTCGTTCTCTCTCTCCCTCTTCCTCTCTTTTTATTTCTGTTTTTTTCCCCCAAGTTCAACTTGAAAAAAAAAAAAAGAAATAAAAGAAAAACAACATCTCGTTAGGTAACCAAAGCCAACGTCAAATGCACTATGCCCAGGCTGGTCTTGAACTCAGTGAATCCACGGTGTCAATCGGAGAGTATTCCAATGAGTCACTGCCCCTGGCTTGAGAAACTATGTAAAGCTCTGCCTACTCTCCTTTTCAGCTGAGTTGCCCACCATGTGCCCTACGAGTAATACATAAGCTCCATATCACTTTCACTGTTTGTTTCTTTGAAACTGAGAAGAAAAAAAAACCCACAACCTCCTCCCAAATCCTAAACACACAGTTTAGGTATAATCTTACTATTCCTCTTCACACCAGTGCAGCAGTAAAATAATTTTCTCACTTACTTGTTGAAGGAAGGGCTCACCAAGGCAACTGCCCCTCTAGTCTGAGAAGCTCATTAAGTGGCACTGGAAACTCCCTACACTGATTCTTTCTCCCCAGCCAGCCCACACTTGGAGTGGAAACAGTTCCCTCCAGCCTCCTGTCTTACTTCCCCGATGACTCCCAGATCTTGGATGGGTAGCTCACTGGGACCCATAGGAGAAATGCACTGGAAGGCAGGAGCCTTTTCTTTTCTCCTTGTGTTCCTGGGCACCATCAGTGTCCAGTTCCTGACTTTTAAAACTTATTTATTCATGTGAAGAAGGGGAGGGGTGCCAGAATTGATTCTTTTCCTTCTACCATGTGGGTCCCTGGGATTGGCCTTAGGTCATCAGGCTCGGCAGCGAGCACCGAGCACCGTTACCTGATGAGCAATTACTATTCCTAAAGCCCCACTCTCTGGATTTGTCCACCCTCCTTCTCAGCTGTTGTCATGGTACTATGAGACAGTGACCTAGAAGACTACCAGAGAAATGAGTTGCTTTATTTATTTATTTATTTATTTATTTATTTATTTATATTTATTTATTTATTTATTTATTTATTTATTTATTTATTTATTTGGTTTTTCGAGACAGGGTTTCTCTGTGTAGCCCTGGCTGTCCTGGAACTCACTCTGTAGACCAGGCTGGCCTCGAACTCAGAAACCCACCTGCCTCTGCCTCCCGAGTGCTGGGATTAAAGGCGTGCGCCACCACTGATTTTGAACACGAAAATTACATCTAAAACTGGGCCTGGGGGCTCAACCCTGCCTTCCCAGCACAGAGATGTAGAGACAAAGAGAGGGAGAATCCAAGGTAAGGGCTGGGAAGATGGCCCAGTGGGTACAAGTGCTCGCCTTGCAAGCCTAGTGACCTGAGTTCAATCTGCAGAACCCATGGAAAAGGTGGATGCAGTGGGCATACCTGCAACTCCACCACTCCTATGGCAGGGTAGGAGGTGAAGACAGACAAGTCACCTGAAAGCACCAGTTAGTCTGGAGTACTCCAAGAAGCAGAAACATGAAGAGAGACCCTGCCTCAAGAAGGTGTGTGTGTGTGTGTGTGTGTGTGTGTGTGTGTGTGTGTGTGTACTGAAACTTGTCCTCTCACCTCCACAGGTATGCCTGCATTCTTACACACACACACACACACACACACATACTTAAAAAAAAATAAATCAAAGTATGACTCAGCTACCTAGGTGGTTTGAGGACAGCCTAAACTACATACAGCTTTATACAAAAATATTGTATTTCATCATTTATCTGCATATGGAGACTTGCTTTCATTTCAGTGGCTTCATCCAGTTTTGCTTTATATCCATATCTAAATGTTTAGAAATAATCTTATACTGACTGACCTGAATGCAAAGTCATTTTATTGATAGGGAATAAATCAATAAATGGGTTGGGGATATAGCTCAGTGTTAGAACACTTGTCTAAAATGAAGGAAGCCCTGGATTGGATCTCCTATAGCACAAAACCCAAACTAAACAAAAATCAACAAGGAAACTAATAGAAGTCCATGGTAAATCTTTTGGGTGGGGAAGTTTTCTTCTGAATGATAGTTGTGAAGGTATACTGCACGTTTAGTATACTAATCTCCATTCAAAATGTATTGTATATTGACTCATCTGATATCCACAATGACCCATAGGGTGGAAACTATGGTGACCTCTGAATCACAGAGAAGCAGCAGCATATTTTAATAACTTGCACAAGGTCACTCAGACTGAAGCTAGCAGAATTGGTATGCAAATGAAGTACACATTCTCCCCCTCTCCTAGGATACCTGCACACTTGCTTTTCAATTTGTGTTTGCATTTCAGAAAAGCTCCAGATGATGGACTCACACTGTCTCTTTTCAACAAAGGCCTGCATTAGCAAGGGGGACATCAGTAGGAAAAAATGTTTTCTTAAGCATGTGGGCATGTACGGATATAGAGGTCAGACGTCAACATCAGGTATTCTCAGTAGCTTTCCTCCATTTTATCTCTGAGATGGTCTTTCACCAAACCTGGAGCTCATTGATTTGGTTAGGCTGGCTGGCCAGTAAACTCCAGGAATCTGCTTGCCTGTGTCTCCCCAGCCCTGGAGTTACAGGAGCACACTACTGTGCCTGACTTTTAAATGCTGGTAAGATGGGAATTTGGTCCTCATGCTTGTGATTTAATGAGTAAGGCATTCCTTAAAAATGGCGACACTATCACAGAGCCATCACATGGTACTAAGTGAAGAATTCCTTTATTTATTTTCTATGTTGCGTTAACAAATCTGGTCATTCTAAACTTTGAATGTATAAAATATGTAAAGAATTTGGGGTTAATATTGGGTAGTAATGGAACCCGTTCCCTTCTCTGGTGTTTCGTGTGGCTTGGTTTCCTTATATGTGCCTAGATAGCTTTTGTAGGCAGGATTTCCTCCTGGTGATCCTTGCCAGTCCTCTGTCTGCTAACTTGTTGTTGTTGCTTTAAGCTTTTGACTACATTTATTTACTTGTGTACGTGGGTGAAGAATCAGTCCTCTCCTTCCACCATGTGGATCCAGGGGATTAAAGTCAGGTCATTAGGCGGTAACCACCTTTACCCACTGAGCCATCTTGCCAGCCCTGTTGTTGTTTTCAAGAAAAAAGTCCCAGTGTAGTCCAGGCTAGTCTCAAACTTCCATCAACCATCCTTTCTCAGCCACTAGAGTTCTGGGATTACAGAATACACAGTCATACCCAATGTTCTGTTATTGACTGTCTACTCTTGGGTGCTCTTAGGTTTACTAAAGTCCTACTTTATCGCTATCATCCTCCCTTAGACTTTAGGAGGCTCAGAGTGAGAGGTGGGTCAATCAGATGTCTGCAGGCTGAGTAGTACTGGGGGACCCACTAAAGATTGTGTGGGTGTCTAGGACAAGAGGACACAGAGGAGAGCATATTCGTCCAAGGGACAGCTGGTTCCCACTTCTGTTGAGTATCATGTTACAGAGGGATGTAGGGTCAGGGAGTCCCTTCTTTGGGGGTTTTATTTGGTTCTGTTTAGAGTGCTAAAATTCTAGATTTATATGTGAATTTCCTCACTTACAAAATGTTAGTTTGGTTAGGTATGCTGGGCTCACACCTACAGTCCCAAAACTGGGAGGTGCAAACAGGAGAATTTGGAATTTAAGGTCATCCTTGGCTCCATAAGAAGGCCAGAGCTATTCTGGCATACATGAGATGCCATTGACAAAAACCAAAAGCAAGCAAAGTGATATGTTTATAGACACCCTGTTATCCAATTAAAACAAAACAAAACAACAACAACAACAACAGAAACTTGTAGCCTGTGGCTTAAAGGCAGTTAGAAGCAGTCAGGACCAGTGTGCCTAGGTAGCGAGAACTACAAAAACATGTCTTCAGATTTGAATGGGGCTGGAGATTACATAACAAACTGCTGCCTGGCAGACAGCCCGCTCAAATTATCCCGTCTTTTGTTCATTCATCCCTTCCCCTAGCCTAGCCCAAGGATGAATACTGTTTCCTCACAGCCTTTTGGGAGCACCCTGCTGCTTTGAGCACAGACAGCGCCATTTGCGTGTTAAGATCACCACCATTTACGTCCACGAATGACCTGGATTATCTCCCTTGGACTGCCTGTTTCTGATTGGCTACCTCATGATGAGTCTATTCTGAGCCCGGCATTTTCCAGACCCTTGTCTCTTCGCCTTAATCGGCTTCCTGCCTCCACCTTTCAGGTGCAGTCAGTATCTTTGGGCTGCAGGAATCCTTCCTTGCAACACATCTCGGGTAAGTCCTGTTGGAAGAGCCAGAGTAGAAGGCCAGGAGTGGCTGGGGTTGTGTAACATCTGAACTGTCAGTATCTGTTGCCAAATGACAAAAAGAGAAGCCGGTTCTAGGTGATCACCATAAAAGCTTTCCCAGCATGCACTTGGGGCTTGGGAGGATGAGGAAACTCTGATAAGTATGAGGTGAGGATATCGGAGACGCTGCTCGTGGACAGGGAGGTAGTATAGGAGTGACCATCAACTGGCACAGGTGAGTGTCTGGTTTGGAAAGCAAGTTGAAGGCAACTTTGATTTGCCGAGCCAATTGCGTGTGGAGGGAAAATCTGGGTGGGTGGGAAGATAAAGTGCCTCCAGCCAAAGGCTTTTAGATCCCAACAGATTGCTTTCTCTCTCCTCCCAGGTGGACAGTTTGTTTGCTGTTCTGGAAAAGCTAAACAGTGGGTGATCCGTTGACTTCATTGGAAAACAGTTTTATTTTGAAACGAGGCTTGGTTTCCTGTGTCAGTGACCTGGGAAGAGCGAACACACCGAGTCTGTGTCTGGATTTTGGAGTCATAGTTTTGCTACAGCTTAGATTGTCCCCACATTAGCAGAACAGCTGAAGAGGAATGACAACATGTCTGTAGGCAGGCTGTGGTCTAGCCTGCTGCTCCTGCTGCCTTTTTTCTGCTCTAGAAGTTCATCTTGTGGTCTCTCAACACATGTAGAAATAGGTAAGTACTGGTGTGTGTGTGTGTGTATGTGTGTGTGTGTCTGTTTGTTTTATAGACAGGATCTCCTGTCTATAAAAAAAAAAGGGTCCGAGGCTCCACCAAGCCGGGTCACATCGGCAGGTAAGCCGGGACCAAGGCACCCTCTCGGCCACAGAAATCCAGAGCCCCACTCCCGGGTTCCTGGAGAAAAAAAAAAAAAAAGCTCCGAGGCTCCACCAAGCCGAGGCACACTGGCTGGCACGCCGGGACCAAGGCCCCCTCTCGGCCCTTTGGCTGCTTTGGAGGTCACTATGTAGAGTGGGCAGGCTGCAAAGCTGAGGTGATCTTCCAACCTCTCTCTCCTGAGTGCTGAGATTATGTGAGTTCGACACCCATTCCTGGCCCCTTCATGTGTTAGTTTTTAAAGATTATTTTTATTACTATTATTTTTTTGGTGTGCGTGTGTAAGCATATGTACATGAGTGCAGGTGCACTTGGAAGTCAGAGGCATCAGATGCCCCCGGAGCTAAAGTTACAGTCAGTTAAGAGCTACCCAACATGGGTGCTTGTGATCAAATTATGTCCCTGTTAAGGTCACTATGTACCCTTAACCACTGAGCCATCTCGCCATCCTTCTTTGTGTTATTAAAAGAATAAGAATCAATCAATAAGCTTAAGAAAGAGATTGAAAATCTATCCCACATAACGACACAATTCCTCCTCCTTCGGAAAGTGGCCTGAGAGTGGAGAGGAGAGAGGGAGGTTGGAAATATCCAGGGCTAGGACATGGCAGGTGGGTTGGTGGGGGTAGGTCGGTGAGAGAGCTGAGGCCTCTTATGTTCCTTTACGTGAGGCTGCTGGGTGTTCCTAGCAGGGGATAGTGAGGAGCCGAAGAAAGTCACATAACTAGGAGGGAAGGAAGGTGGCTGTCTATGGCAGGAGTGTGAAATTAGTCTTGTGCCCTTATACTTCCAAGGACAGGCGTTTCTAGGTAGATGTGAAGGGCTGTGTGTGGCCATGGGAGTGCATCCCTGAGTGGCTGGTAGTGGCTCTTCCGGGTATGACGCATCATTTGAGCTTTGAGGTCTCCCTAATTTACATCACTGACCTAAATTATTTCCCACGGGTTAAGTGCTACTTATTGGCCTTAGGATGCTTGGCTTCAGGGAGGTGAGGCTGAGTGGTTGGTACCATTCCAGGAGTCCAGCTTAGCATCACAGGAGCTATGAGGAGGCCACATACTCCAGTATGCCTGACCTTAGGGGCAGTGGCAGAGTTATCTTGACTGTGCTGGTTAGTTTTTGTCAAGTAGACAAATCTGGGAAGAGGGAGTCTCAGCTGAGGAATCGCCTCCATCAGATGAGCCTGTAGACAGGCCTGTGGGACATTTCCTTAAGTCACAGTGGATGGGGGAGGTTCAGTTCACTGTGAGCAGGAGATGTCTGGTTCTTATGAAATATATCTGTGAATCTTTTTTAATGTGTGAGGAATGTAAAGCAGTTCATAATACAATCAAAATAAGAGTACATTCTACAGTGATTTTAAGATTTAAGTTTAGGTATATTTAATATTCTGGGCTTTCTTTTATTTCAATGAAGATGATGCTGTTTATAGTTGAGCCACCTCTATCAGTTACAGAGGGACAAGGTTACAGACATAGTAGGAAAAGTTACCAGCATAAAGTAGGTGTAGATTCTGAGTCATGGCAGGCAGGATCCTAAGATCTCAGTTTAAAAAGAGACAAAGGGCCTTGGCTCTGGCCCAGGCCTTCTAGTCTGCAGCGGAGGAAATGGATTCACTGTTTCAGGTTCCCTGGTGGGTGGTCTGGCCCAGAATGCCGTGTCTTGACAGTGAGTCAAACATTTACCACTGAAAGAGAGTCAGGAAACAAAGGGAAAGGGACATAGAGCACAACTATTAGTCCTGCTGTAAACTAGAAGTGTGGTTCTTATCCCATGGTGCCTGTGTGTTCCACTAAGCTGGAGGGAGGGCAATGTAATGAATTCTTAAAGATCTTCCAACTCTAAGCTAAAATGACAGAAGCCCAAGGAGAACACATGTAAATTAAAATATTTTTTCTTTCTTTTTAAAAAATCCTTGAAGTAAAACAAAATCCTTAGAGTTTCTGTGTTGGTTCCTGATGGATAGGTAAATCTTAATGGACATTTAAAAATATCCAATCAGGGTGTGGTGGCTTATACCCATAGTCCCAGCAATGGGAAGACAGAAGCAGGAGGAGAGCTGTGAGTTCCAGGCCAGCTTAGGCTACAGAGTGAAACCTTTTTTTTTTTTTTTTTTTTTTTAAATCTATGTTTATATACATGAAATCGAATCTGCACAAATTCTAAGATTTTCGTATAAGGCAACTACAATTCTACCTTATATTTACTGACAACTTAGACGACATAGCTCATTTGTTTTTTCGATGTCTTATTTGAGGCCTGAATGGAAGATTGGTACTTATGTCAAACCATTTTTAGAACAGTCCTCATTCAATGGCTTGTGTTAGGAAAACACTGGAATCCTGAATCTGGATGCTTTGTACGTTCTGTGACTTCATTATTAGGGTATCGATGTGTACAGTAGAAGAGTGACTTTTTCGTTTAAAAAAAGACTGTGATTCAGGGCTAGAGAGATGTTTTAGAAGTTAAGAGGACCTATTGCTCTCCCAGAGGACCTGGGTTTGATTCCGAGCACAACAACATGTCAGCCACTGTCTGTGACTCCAGGGACCCAGTTTCCTCGTCTGGCCTCTGTGGTGCATACACATGTATGGAGGCAGAACCCCCATACCCTTTAAATCAAATCTTTAAAGACAAGAATGTGACTCACGATAGAAGTAGGTGATGCTGCTCAGCTTGAGTACCAAGGAGTGTCAGCCCTCCCACTGACACTGAGATTCAGGTTGATCTCTGCACGGCTTCGTGGGGGTGGAGTACACAGCTTTCTGAGATGATTGTCCTTCCAAAGGGTTTCAGTGATGAAACACACTGGGGGACCATTGCTCAGCCACGCTTTTGGGCCTTTTTTTTGTATTGTGTTTAGGGTTATCTACCCAGCTCTGAGGTGGACACCATGACAGTTTCTGTTTCCCAGGTTCCTCTCACATGACTGCCCCTATGTCCTCCCTCAGTATCTGCTTTCTGTAGTTCTTTTGCTTTCACTTCACAGAGGAGGGAGCTGAGGTCTACAGTGTTAGGTAAGTTGCCCAGGGTCATAGTTAAGCAGAAAATTTAAATCGCCATACAAATTTGATTTGTATTCTAATAACATAAATATTTAAAATCATACCTAAGCCGGACATGATGAAACATGCCTTTATTCCTAATACTTGCAAGGAGGCAGGTGGATCTCTGGGAGTTCAAGGCCAGCCTGGTCTACAAACTTCCATGCTTGCCAGGGTTACCCAGAGAGACCTTGTGTCAATCAGTCAATCAATCAAACAAACAAACAAACAAAAAAACCCACTTCTGCGTAAAGAAAACCTCAAGTGAGTGCAATCTTACTTTTTAATCTCGTTTTCTTCATAGTTTGCAGCTAAAAAACGTGGTTTTCTTTAAAAAAAAATCTCTACAGGCTAGAGAGATGATTCAGCAGGTAAAAGTGCTTCATGTTCTTGCAGAGGAACCAAGTTTCTTTCTAAGCACCCATGTTGGGTGGCCCGCAACTGTGCATAACTCCAGCTCTAAGGAATCCCATGACCTCTTCTGGTCTCCACGAGTAACTGCACTTACATACATATACACATAAGTTAAAGGAAATCTCTCTAAAAAATGATCTCTGGTAAATACAGTTGAACTTAGCTCATGTGGTATTCATTTCTTTCAGGACACAGGGCTCTGGAGTTTCTTCGGCTTCAAGATGGACGCATTAACTACAAAGAGGTAGGGGGCTGGATTTCTGTTTGACAGTATTTACATTTTCCTCTATGGGTGTCAAGCAAAGGTCTAGACAGATCCTTAACTTAATCGTAAGAGCTGTACCTATGTTTTTATAAACCTAATGTTGTGGTTTATAAAGTGCCACTCAGACATTATATGTATACAAATATATATATGTCTATCCATGTAAATTTAAAATATTTTAGGATTCAAATATTTACATAATATAATCTATAATTTGAAAACATGTTCTTTCTTTGCTTTTTGCAACATTTGTTGTAGAACCCAGGGCTTGTGCATTCTAGGCTTTACCCATGAGCTACATCCCTGGCCTTTGAAATAATTCGTAAGTGATTGTTTGTTGTTACTGTTGTTCTTATGAAGAGAAGTTATGCTTGAGAGAAATCACTTATTTTCTATTTTATAACCATTTGTTGTACACACTTTATCATCAGGAGGAGCAGGGAGTCTCTCTCTCTCTCCCTCTCTCTCTCTCTCTGTGTGTGTGTGTGTGTGTGTGTGTGTGTGTGTGTGTAAAGTACACTGCTGGAACTGAAGCCAGGGCTATGCGTGTAATAGATTAGAGTTCTGGCCTCAGCTTGAACTCTGGAGCCAGGGGTCCTTATGATGAAATGCGCTACTTCTGTGTCTCCTCCCACCTGTAGGACTGTACGATGGGTCACCTGTACCCATCCTTACATCGCTTTAACCCATTGTGTCCCTATGCATTGTTCCCAGTTCTATACTGCTGCTGCTGCTGCTGCGACTAACTACCACTACTACTCATATGATATATAACATTATGTGGTAATGAGGAGTCTTAAAAACTGACGTTGGTCACAGTGGTTGGCAGTCTTTTGTGATGTCAGAACTGACTCAGCCCATTGGTCTGATGAGGTGGCTCAGCAGGTAAAGGTACTTGCTGCTGTGCCTAGCAACCTGAGTCATCCCTAGAACCCAGAGAGTAGAAGGGAAAAGATCCCTGCTTCTGAATGTTGCTCTCTGATCTCTACATAGGGGCCATGGCACACACAAATTCCTGCTGTTATACACATATCCACATGCTAATATACTGCAGAGTCAACAGACTTAACAGTTTTGCTTTGGGAAATACAAATAGCTAAATGTAAGAAGAAGGGCAGGTGACAGGCAAGCAGGCAGCAAGTTCTGGAAAGGTCATGAGCACAAGCATTTCCTCCTCGTTGAATTGGGGCTTGCCACCCTCCCAGTTCCTCAGTGAGCTCCTTAAATATTTTTTTTTTAACATGACATTTATTTATCTCTCTTGGGGAGGTGTATGTCAGCTCTCTGGCTCAGACGAGTTGTTGTTTGCATCCCTGCAGGCTTCCTTGTGCCCAGCTGTCCCTAAACTGTAGAGTGGCCCTCTGGAATTCTATGGAGGTGTCACCGTGTGGGCTGAAGCTGGACAGCAACACCAGAGTCCGACCTAAAGTTCCTAGCCTGGGTGGGGAAGCCCAGTGAGAGGTGGTCAGGTTGCTCAACTGTCCTTCCCTGTCAGGCAAGATAAAGCCGAGCATTTCTGACTCAGGACAAAAAAGGTCCTCTGCTTTTAAGTTAGAGTTTCTGGGACCTGCCTGAGGCAGGGAAATTCTAGTTTTTACATTCCACTTTTGGAAGAAGATTTGAGACAGGAAGGCACGGACAAAAACCATATTCATGCAGATGTATTTCACGGTACACAAAAAGCAAAGAGCCTTAATTATTCTTGTATTTTACTGAAAAAAATTCATATTTGATACAGTTTTTGCTTTCCTAGTTTACTTTATATTCCTTTTCACCCTTGTTTGGTAGATGAGCAGAATTGGGCTGGGCAGGCTGCTAAACGCCTGTCATTCCCGCCTTTGGGAGGCTGAGGCAGAAGGATCAGATAAAGGTCTTTCTTTACTATATGCTACTCTCAAAGCCAACCTAGATTATGAAAGACCCCGTCTCACAGAAGGGGGTTTTTCTCTAGGCTTGAGTTGGTCTTTCAATTATTAACTTATTAGTAAGGTTCAATATATTTCAAGAGGGTAGAAACACTATTACCTCATCTGTTAAATGCCTATGTCTAGTAATGGTTTATTATAACAATCCCCTTTCTCTTGATATGAAAGAAAGGCTTAACATACATCCAGCTCCTCGAATGGAGGCTGCTAAGGGTATTTATGTTTTCGTGTGTGTGTGTGTGTGTGTGTGTGTGTGTGTGTGTGTGTGTGTGTGTGTGTGTGTGGTGAGTAGGTGCCTGTGGAGGCCGTAAGAGGGGGTCAGATTGCCTGGAGCTGGAGTGATATAGGCAATTCTGAGTCCCCTCATGTGGGTATTGGGAATTGAACTCTGGTCCTGTAGTGCTCTGAACCACTGTCTCTCAAGCTTGTTATTTATGATTTTTTTAAGTGACAGAAGTCCAGCTCTCTGGCTGGTGATATGTCTCAGTGGGTAAAGACACTCTCCACCAAGGCTGATGACCCAAGTTCAAGTCCCCAAACTCACAGAGATGGAGGGAATTGCTCCCGAAAAGTGCCCTCTGCCCCCCACATGTGTGCTGTAGCACACATATATCCACACAGGCACACACACATACTACACATCACACAAGGATAATAATAATAATCAGTATTATTATTTATTAAAAGAATTGTACCATCAAACTTGACTGAGGATTGTGCTCGTCACCATCCTTTTGCAGATCACAGAAGGTGTTGTAGAAATTATTTACTCTCAATCGGGGTTTCTACCCCACCTTTATCATTCAGTTCCAGGATAAAAGACACACAAATTTTATTAATATAATAAGCCTTAATCAGCACTAGAGCTGGGCAGATATCTACCCTCTAAGCTATTAGAATCTGTTTTCCCATCATTAACCCCAAATTATAATTTGCTATATTCCATCAGGACTGCTCTTAACTTCAATTGGCCAGCTCTCATGGCTGTGCTTTCATGACCACCTGACCCATGGTGTCCACCTTCTCTCCACCTTCTCTCTCCCTTCATGGTTCTCCTCAGACTCCAAGTCCAGAAACCCCAACCCCCACCTGTCTCAATACTGCCCGCTATAGGCATCTTTATTTACCAATCAGGGATAACTTGGGGGGGGGTGTCAAGGTCACATAGCATCACTTGGGTCTATGAGTAGATTCTCTTGTCCTTGGGGGCGACCAGACCTCGAGGGCCAGTATTTAATATTACAATACAAAACAAAAGACCAAACCTCACCAGAAGCCCTTATGCAGAGGGACTAATGGCCAGAAGCTAGAGAAGTGGTGTCACACTAAGAGACCAAATTGGAGCTCCAGCCATATCTAGAAATGTCTAGAAAGACCTACAGGAACCACACACGAAACAGTACTGGAAACCATCTGAGTGCCTGTTGTCACAGCCACTGCCCTGCTGGCTAGCTGTAGTTTCAGCAGACTTGATGCAGCCTCGCTTTGGAAAATGCAGTTCCATCTCGACCACTAGTTCCAGCCCTTGTAACCTCAGCCTGTGCTCCCAGTGAACCTGATGTTCGTGCTCTGCCTGCAAGTGGTTGGTTGCTGGTGCACCACCAGGAGCCCTGCGTCTCTGCTGCAGAAAACTCTCAGGCTTCCAAGCTAGTAGGAGAAGCAGCAGGGCTGTGTGGCAGAGGTGGGGTGGTGTCAAGTGCTCTAGAGACTCAGTTTCTGTTTCCCAGCCTGTGGTCTGAGCTAGCCACATCATTAGAGTCAACAAAGAACTGAGTCAGCAAATTCAACAGAGACCGCTCTAGAGAAAAAGCCTGCTACCCACTGTCACATCATTTTCAAGGGGAAAGGATATTTTTGTAACCCTCTGATGCGAGAGGGAAAATGAAAGGGGGAGGGGGAGGTAAAGCCCAAGGGATATAACCTTGCACATGCACAGAGCGTTTGCTGTTGCTACCTATACATTTGTGTTAAATTGTGTGTGTGTGCGTGTGGTGTGTGTGTGTGTTTGATTTTTCCAGACAGGATTTCCCTGTGTAACCCCTGGCTGTCCTGTTCTGAAGACCAGGCTAGCCTTAAACTCACAGAAATCTACCGGCCTCTACCTTCCAACTGCTGGGATTAAAGGCATGCACATCTACTGCCCAGATAGACGTGTATGTGAGTGTGTGTGTGTTTGTATGTTTGTGCATGTGTATGTGAGTGCGTGTGTATGTTTGTGCATGTGTATGTATGTATCTATTTATTTCTCATTTCACTGTAGATCATTGAAAATCTTGTCATAAACCAATTTTGGATTAGTTGAGTAGTCTTAGTGAAGGCCAGGTATGGTGGTTTGTTTAAGCCCCAGCACTCTAGAGGTAGAGTTGGGTGGATCAGGAGTTCAAGGTCATCTTTGGCTACATAGCAACTTCAGGCCAGTTAGGCTACAGGAGATCTTGTGTCAGAAAACAAAAACACATAAAGAAGTAAAAATTTTAAAGTAGTCTTAGCAGAATTCTACTCCATTAGAGAAACAAAAATAGAAAATGAAAGATAGTAAAATTTAAACAGGTGGGTTTTGCTACTTTTTAAACTTGCCTGTTACACAAGAAAGACCCTGAAGTTATTATATATGATACATACTGTCTGCTGGTAAAATATATATGAGGTTTTAACATTTAGTTACTCTTGCCTGCCTTTCCTTCATCTGTTTATGTCTGGTGTCTTTCTAGTCTTTCATAGCTAGAAATGTATGGGCCCTGCTCTCCCAGCCCGCGGACTCCGGTCCTCTGATTTCTGCCTTCTCTTGTTTCTCAGCTACTCTTAGAGCACCAGGATGCATATCAGGCTGGGACGGTGTTTCCTGATGCCTTTTATCCTAGCATCTGCAGAAGAGGTAAGGGGAGTGTTTTCAGAGGGAGAGATGTTGCGTTTGCTAGCTAACAGGAGTTTAAAAATTGTATTTCCTAGGCTAGAGAGACAGCTTAATGGTTAAAAGGTACGCTGCTCTTTTAGAAGATGAGGTTTCGGTTCCCTGCACCCATCTTGGGTGACTCATAACCACCTGTAACTTGGGCTCCAGGGCATCTGATGCCTTTTTCTGGCCTCTGCAGGCACCCACACTGGCATGCACATCCTACACAGACAAACACATCCACATAATTAAAAATAAAATGTAAGTTTATATATAAACATACATATTAAAAAGTGTTCACCAATGACTTTAACTGCTTGGGCATAGAAATTGTGGGAATTTTGCTTTGTGATGATATCTGGTCTGTATGTCTCTGCTTGCTTTATTGCTTTGTGGCAGCCCCTTCTGTTTGTCAACATGTGACTCTCAAAAGGTTATCTACAGTCTCAGTTCCATGTCTGAGCTACAGCAACCTCCACCCTGTGTTGTTCTTGATATTAATGAGACTACTGCCCAGTGCCATGAAAGTCCTGGGTACTAGCTGAGTACTTTGAGGGAATTTAATGAGAGCACCATTCCTAAAGGCGTGGACAGGGTGTAAGGAGTCACCACAGACGATTCAGGGGAGTGATTAGTTCATTGTGCTGCGGACCTTCATGGCAGGGGCCACTTGACAGGAGTGGAATTTGTAGCTAATGGTCATGGCCAGCCTCCTTCCATTCTGCAGCAGAGGAACGGAGAACGTAAATACTCAGACCTCCCACCCCCCCCTTTTCTCTTCTCTCATTATTGATTCTGCCAATTGGCCAATCCCAACCAAACTAAAAACCAACCAAAGTCAGGGCACAAAGCAGCCAGCTGAAACACCCGAGTGCTGGTGTTGAAGGCGTGCACCACCACTGGCTAAACCCCATCACTTAGCAATCTGGTTTAGCACCAGTGGAATGCTGAGGTGCTGCTGTCTCCTGTACTCAGGATCCCAAGCACCTGCATTCCCACGCATGTCTTACATAGATAAGCACATAGTCCTCAAGCTAAGCCTGGTATGTCTTGTGTTTATAAGTACTCCTTCCTGTTTTCTTGTCTGTCATTTTTCAATACTCTCGTTGCCTGTGGGTCATAGGTCTTCTCTCTAACCTACTATTTCTCACTTGGCATATCCTAAGCATTCAGGGAGGTCTACTGTCCCTTGATCTTCTGACAGTCGCTTGAAACATTAATGAAAACACATGGATAAAAAGGAATATTTTGATCATTAAATTTAAGAAGCACTGCTCAATGTGTGCTGGCCTTCAAAATAGACAAAACACACAACACTCTACACTAAGAAGTGCAGATATCTATCTATTCATCCATCCATCTATCTACCTACCTACCTATCATCAGTCTTTCCCTCCTTCCTTCTTCCCTCCCTCCCTCCTGTCTTCTCTTCCTCCATGTTCTTTTGTAATAAAGTCTCCTGCAGCCCAGGTATGGCCTCAGACTTGCCATGTAGCTGTGGATGACTCTGAACCCCTAATCCTCTTGCCTCTGCCCCCACCTTCTGACTGTTGGGATTGCAAGTGTGTGCCACCCCTTGGCTTTCTACATTTGCATAAACCAGTTTATACTCTTCTATGTGGTATAAAGATTAGGACTAGAATATGACAGAGAAAAGTAATTTGCAATGAATAATAGGAGGGGTGTGAGAGACAGCTCAGTGAGGGAACGTGCTTGCTTCCAGGTCTGATGATACGAGTTTCATCCCCGGAACTCACACAGTGGAAGGAAAACAATGAGTCCTGCAAGTTAGTCTTTGATTTCTGTAGAGTAGTGTCATACAAGTGTGCATGCGCACACAAACAGACACACCACAAACAAGTGTAACAACAACAACGGTAAAAATAAAGGAGAGTGACATGGCATAAGATATGAGAATATAGCACCTCCTTGTGGAAGGGTCCTTTGAGTGACTCTTCTAGAATTATACCTGGTCGCTCCGCTCCTGAGGTGTCCTTGGAGCAAGAACAGAGGAAATGGGAATTGGAGGGAAAGTGAAGGGAGCCAGCAACATAGTAGGTGGTCATGGGAAACTTGAGGAGACTCTCAACATTTTAGACTCCACAGCCAAACTTTTTTGTTTTATCAGGAAAATTTCATGACGTGTCTGAGAGGACTCACTGGACTCCATTTCTTAATGCCAGCATCCATTATATTCGGGAGAACTACCCTCTGCCCTGGGAGAAGGTAGGCATGCCCTCTGACCTCCATCGATTCACAGCTGCACTGCCAAGTACTGCTGGATTCGCTCCATTTGGAATCTGCTCCCCAGACTAGGATAGCTAGTTGCCACTTGACCTGCAGCGCCATGCACACTAGTGGGGACACAGCAGATGCCTAGTCAACACTTAAAGTTATCAGAGAAAAGCTTGGAGATTTTACTTGGCCATTTAGCTCCAATGCTAATGAATCTGAAAACCTTCCAAGACACTACACGGTATACCAGAAAATCTTATATTCTTTCCTGAATCTAGAAGGTACATGATTCATCTTCTTCTAGTTCTTTGTTAAGTCTCAGTAATGGAAATTAATACATGTTTGCTAAAGCCTTTCAGGGAATCATCATAAAGTAACATAACACATAAGACTTGAATTTGCTTTTTTTTCCCAGGACACAGAGAAGTTGGTGGCTTTCTTGTTTGGAATCACCTCCCACATGGTCGCTGATGTCAGCTGGCACAGCCTGGGTATTGAACAAGGGTTCCTCAGGACAATGGGAGCTGTGAGTACATATCACCATGAGAGTGCCACTGTCACACCCTGATCAAAACCGGGTAGGTGAGGAGTATCTCAGAGATAGAGCGCTTGCTTAACACGCAAAGCCCTGGATTTGATCCCCAAATCTACAAACAAGACTGGATTGTTTAAGGAAAAGGAAAACTTTAGATTGTCCACACATCCTGTGAAGAGAAGCCTTTTTATCCAAGTGGCTTCTGGTCAGAGGCTTGTCTTTTAAAACAGTTGTTATTAATTCCTTTCATTGTTATCACCTTTAAAAACACATCCGAGAGAGTGAAATGGACTAAGGTGCTGGAAACAGGGGCAGATGTGTCACTGCAGTGTCTTTGAGGCTGTGTGTCTGAATCAGGAAAGGATTACTTGTCAATTGGCTCTGTTCAGAATAGCTCCCTAACAGTGGGTTGCAGTCTCTCCTAATAACTAAGCCAACAGACCCTATTGACTATTAGTTGTTTTATTTGACTTTTGGCATTTTTAATTAAGATTTGAATCTTCATTTTTATTTTATGTGGATGGATGTTTTGCCTGCACGTATGTCTATGCAACATGCTTTCGCAGTGCTTGCAGAGGTCAGAAGAGGGCATTGGATCTCTCTGGGACTGGAGTTACAGACAGTTGTGAGCTGTCACGTGGGGCTGGGGATCAAACTCAGGTCCTCTGGGAAGAAGGCCAGTGCTCTTAATTACTGAACCATCTCTCCATAGCATATAAGATAATGGGTTTCGTCATAATGGTTCATATACATACATGCCAGTGCACCTTGCTCATATTTATGCCTCTTACCCTCCCCCACCTACATTAGTTGCTATGAACTCCCTTCCATTGGACCTGTAATTGTGGACTCCATTGGAAAAGTTGTTCACCCCAGGGAGACACATTTGTCTGTAGCAGTCTTGTTATCCAGCTCAATGAAAAACACAGACAAGAGGGAGAACGTTAGCGTGAAGACCAAACACCAAGATACACTTCTGCAGTCCCCTGGGAGTGGCTGTCACCTCCCCTCTGCTCGTCTGATTTGGGGTGACATTCTGGGTCACAGTCCAGGACATTCACCACGTACTTCTCTTTGTTCCTCAGATTGATTTTTACGACTCTTATTCTGAGGCTCATTCGGCTGGTGATTTTGGTACTGTTTATTCATTTCTCTCATATGTCAATTACTTTTCTTAATTTATTGGTTAGTATGTATGCAAGTGTGTGTGTGCGTGTGCGTGTGTCTGTGTTGTCGTGTGCATGGTGTGTCTGTGTGTGTCATGTGAGCCACAGTGTGCAGGTGTGAAGGTCAAAGGACCACATTATGGAGTGGGTCCTTCTACCTTTCTGTGGGTTCTGGGAATTGAACTCAGGTTGTCAGCCTTACATAGCAAGCGCTTTTACCTACTAAACCATCCTGCCAACCTTGTATGTTAAATATTTTTCTAATTTTAATGCTAAAGTTTATTAGAACATAAGGCAGCACATTCAACACGGAGATACATTTCTTTTCTTTTTTCTGTTCTTTTGAGACAGGGTTTCTGTGTGTTGTCCTGGCTGTTCTGGAACTCTAGCTTTGAACTCACAGACATCCTCCTGCCTCTGCCTCCAAGTGTTGGGATTAAAGGCGTGCGCCACCACGCCAAGCTAAGGGGCCAGATTTCTAAGGGGCTGTATTAATGTATTTTTGTTTAAAAATATGTATTTTGTTGTTGATGAAATTTTATGAGAAATTTTTACTTATATGTTGTACTGAAATCCATCTGCTAGATTAGTTATTACCTGTATCTCAGCTTCCAATTGCGGAACTCTTTTTTCCTGTAGTAATTTTCTTTAAATATACATGTTAGTAATTATTTGAAAAGACTCTCTTGCCGGGCAGTGGTGGCACACGCCTTTAATCCCAGCACTCGGGAGGCAGAGGCAGGTGGATTTCTGAGTTCGAGGCCAGCCTGGTCTACAGAGTGAGTTCCAGGACAGCCAGGGCTACACAGAGAAACCCTGTCTCGAAAAAACAAAACAAAACAAAAAAAAAAAAAAAAAAAAAAGAAAAAGAAAAGACTCTCTTAAAGTAAAATAAAATAAATGCAAAGCTGGGTGTGGTGGCACACACCTGTAATCCCAGCAGTTGGGAGGCTGAGACAGGAGGATTACTTTAAGTTGAAGGGCAGCATTAAGCAGAGTGAACATAGGCCAGCCAAGGCTACACAGTGAATCCTGTTAAAACAAGCAAAAAAATAGCAAACCTAATCATTTCATTACGCTTTCTTAATTCATACACGTCACTAGCTAAGATTTTTAATCAAGAGCTCTTTCTTCAACACAGATCTGCAACAGAGAATGAGCTGGAAGCTGTCTTGTCACTAACCCACAGATTGTAAATATTTTTCTCTTGCCATAGGAGGAGATGTGTTGAGCCAGTTTGAGTTTAATTTTAATTACCTCTCACGGCACTGGTAAGACCAACATTCTTTTAAATACGTGGTGACAAAGTGACATTTATGACTTGCTGGGTGTGTTTTAGTTTATAGTTTATTTTCCCACTGGTTTGTCTTTCTGTTTGTGTTTATTTATTTATTTATTTTTGTGTGTGTAATTTCATCCTTGATACTAGGTAATGAACCTAGGGCCTTCCAGATGCTAGGCAACTCCTTTATTACTTATTACTTTGCTAAGTCCTTAGCTTCCATATATATATATTTTTTTAATTTTTTTTTTTTACAGTGTTTAAAAATTTGAGACAGGGTCTAACCGAGTATCTCAGGTTAGCTTTGAACTAACTCTGTAAGGATGCAGGCTTTGACCTTGGGGCCTCTCTTGCTTCCTTCAGAGATCTGCCTGCCTTTGCCTCCCAAGGACTGGGATTGAAGGCTGACTAATAGAATTTGTTAATCTATAGTAGTTGATTGTATCTGTTCTCTTTGGTTATATGCGCTTCTGATGTTAAAAGAAATAGTCTAGCTTTAAGGCATGATTCTATGTAGTCTTCTAAAACTTTTATGGTTTTAAAGAAGATTTATTTATTTATATTTATGTGTGTGTGTGTGTGCGTGCTTGCCTGTGTGTCTAACACTTTCATGCAGTTGTTTGTTAAGGCTGTAGGTGAGTTGGGTGCCCTGAAACTGGAGTTACAGGTGGTTGTGAACTGTCTGATGTTGAGAGACAAACCTGAGTCTTCTGGGAGATCAGGAAGACTTTTTTTGTTTTTGTTTTTTTGTTTGTTTGTTTTTTTGTTTGTTTGTTTTTTGAGACAGGGTTTCTCTGTATAGCCCTGGCTGTCCTGGAACTCACTCTGTAGACCAGGCTGGCCTTGAACTCAGAAATCCGCCTGTCTCTGCCTCCAGGAAGACTTTTTACATTTAATTTATCTGGGAATTTTTTTTGCAAGCTGCAGTATAAATCTAATTTTATTTTCCCATAGAGGCAGCTGAGTGTTCTAGAATGAGTTTCTTTTTAGTCTACTCTTCCCTCCCTGGTCTGCAGCACGCCTGTGTGCTTTCCTTTCTCTCCTCTTGGCCAGAGTAACTGTCCCTCAGGAACACTGCTTCTTTCTGTCCCTGTGACTTTACTGTACATCAGCTTCTAAAAGGGCAGAGCTTCCTATTTGTCTTCTGTCTTAGTGACTGTTGAATTGTTGTGAAGAGACACCATGACGAAGGTAACTTAGAAAAGAAAGTATTTAACTGGGGGCTTGCTTACAGTGTCAGAACTTATGACTGTCACGGGGGGGGGGGAGTGTGGTGGCAGAGAGAGTGAGAGAGACAGAGACAGAGAGACAGAGAGAAAGAGAGACAGAGACAGACAGACACAGAGAGACACACACAGAGAGAAAGAGGAGAAGTAAAGAGAGACAGAGAAAGACAGAGCCACAGAGGGACAGAGACAGACAGAGAGGCAGACAGACACTGGATCTGGACTAGAACCAAACATTCAAGTATATGAGTCTATGGGGGCCATTGTCATTCAAATTATTTCCCTACTTCAAAAGTATGTTTTATCTTTGTTCTTTCTGGTGGAATTTAGGATAAAGCTAATGTGTATCAGGAAAAACTTGTTGGAATTTTGATGAAAGTTTATTGACTATAGCACAGCTCGACTTCAGCAGAGAGACATCTTTGAGTGGTGGATGAAGGTTAGCACAGACACTCACAGCTGCTCAAGGGGTAGAGAGTGAGTAACGTTGAGTGACCATGCCCCATGTCGTACATGAGACGTCTTTATCACTCAAACCCAAGACTCAGGGAACTCACAGAAGAGGGTGTAGAAAGACTGGAAGAGCCAGAGGCCGGGGAGGAAGGACTCTCTAGATGAATGCACATAGACTCAGCATCTGTGGCTGCCTGCACAAGAGCAAGCCAGTCAGCATTCCAACATGGAGGAGGGAGGGACTCAAGGGTGCCACTCACTGCTGAGGAGTCACTGACAGTTGATGGCTGCTAAGGGAGTTTTCTTTAGGTCCTTAGCAGGTTGACCACGCTCTGATGGATGGTCCCCTGTCCACGTTCCTCTATCTGCTCCCTACCATCAGAACCCTGTAGCTTCTGAGGTTCAGCAGACACTAACAGTGAAGCTGCTTTTGCCCTTGCTTGCTTCCAAAGATTCCACTTTCTATTTGGGTTTGGACTTTGGAATTATTTTATTTTATTACTTTCTTGCTTGCTTAGTGATTCATTAAAACAAATATTTTTGTTATTTCTTTTTGCCTGGTAAGCCATTTTTATTGCAAAGGTCATAGGTGCTCTTAAAAGCTAAAAACGGGCTTTTTAATTTTTTTCTTTCTTGTTAATACACGTAAATCAATTTTAATCTCATTTTTTATTTTTCGTTTCTTTCATTTTATTATGGGAATCAGAGTTTGTTGGTTGTTATATTCTTGTTTAGTCTGAGGATTTTGAGACTGAAATAAAAATGACTCTATAAATCTGATTTTAAAATACTGCTCTCCTTCCAACTAAATAGCTAATGTCTAAGAGCCAAAAGCTGGGACCAGAGTTCTGTCTCTGGCTTTGTCCTGTGCATCTAAATTAGCACATCTGAGAGGGGGCCGTAGCTGATGCTCACGCCTATAAGGCCAACGCTTAGGAGGCTGAGGCAGGAGGACTGCTGCAAGTTTGAAGACAGCCTGTGATACACAGAGAGTTCTAGTCCATACTTGGTTACAGAATAAGACACTATTTGAAAAACCCAAATATACCCATGCCCCACACATCCAAATACAACTCTGCACTCCATATACCAGACACACAGACACACATGCACACACACATGCTCATGAACACACACACATATACATTAATGATTTGTGAGACTAATTTTCATGAACTCTGAATTCACAAAATTGAACACTTTTGTTTACACTTGATAATTTCTGATATTTAAATATATTTTCATAAATATTTGGCTAAGGTACCTGTTTTTTTTTTTTTTTTGAGAAAATTACTTACTGTCCCTGTGAGACTCAGTTTCCTTTTATGTAAAATGGGAATATCAATCCTTAAGTGCCACTGGCAAAGTTAAATGCCCAGTGCTGGTGCTGGTGAAGTCTGTTGAATACGTGACACACAGAATCAATCATGGGACACTGGGAGTGTCTTCCATGTCAGAACCCAAGCATCTTTCTTTCATTTTAACTCAGGTATGTGCCCATCAAGGATCTTCTGAGAATTTATGATAATCTCTATGGTCGGCAAGTCATCACCAAAAATGTCATTGTTGATTGCACATACCTTCAGTTCCTGGAAATGTAAGTGTGGACCAGAAGGAAGTTTGCAGTGGACTTAACGGGAGCTCCCTGAGCACCCTTTCATATTTTAGTTCCAGGGTTGCATTTCAATTTATGGATAAAGGCAGCTGAATGACAGAAGATGCACACGGCTGGGCTGTCTCTCCATTATTTGCTTCATTTTTCTATAGACACTGCAGCTCATGAAGATTCTTATTTGTGTTGCAGGCACGGGGAGATGTTAGCCGTTTCCAAGGTAACGATGCACTTTTTCTGAATCTTGGCTAAAGGATTGAATGTAGATGGTACAATGCCTTACTCCCCTGCCTCCTGCTGCAGCTCTATTCCACATACTCTACAAAGTCCCCATTTCTGGTGGAGCAGTTCCAAGACTATTTCCTGGGAGGTCTGGATGACATGGCGTTCTGGTCCACGAACATTTACCGTTTGACCAGCTTTATGCTGGAGAACGGGACCAGGTGAGTTTTGCCTCCCCCCCACAAAGCTCAGCGTCTTTAGTTGATAAAACAAAAATCAAAGGAAAACAATCTCAGAAGTGTTGTCTGAAGCCATTTGGGGGGTAGGGGAAACAATGGAAACTATGAACTCTTTAAAACCTGACTGGGGGGCACCTGGTTGACTTGGTAACAGAGGGACAGAGAAGCAGACATGGCAGAACTGGGAATCACTGAGAAGTAGCTCACACACACCTCCCCCATGCTCCAAACCAAATCATTGGTGGATGGTTTGTAGAGCAGAGGCTCTGGAGGGGACAGATGGAGGGCATAGGTGGGATTGCTGCTTAGCTTCTCCTGGGAGAGCATCACCTTCATTTTGTCATCGTCAGGACTGGAGCTATGCAGAGACCAAGCACGGTTAGAGCATACAGGAAGTTAGATCTCTAGAAGGAACTGCTCCTAGGTCCTGGGAAACCACACATCATTAGCATTGGGCACACAGCTCCTCCCACCCCCTGCCCCTGGCTGAGCTGCTGGGATGCTGGGGCTAAGAAGGGTAGGAAACTTTGATGAAGCTCCTGCTTCAGGAAAGGGGTGGCACTTGGGGCTTGGCTGGGCCTGCAGAGCCAGCAGTGGGGGCCCAGGTTCTTTGTGCAAGAGCTATTTCCCAGAGCTGGTTCCAGGTCAGGAACTCGGAGTGTGGGTGTTGGTAAGTTGATAAGCATATTATGTGATGTGTTTTTAAAAACCTTTGTAATATTCACACATTATTAACCAGAATTACACACTGTTGATTTGAAATGAAATTCTCTTCAGTGCTAAGATTGACTTCTGCCTAATCCATGCAGATTTACTTGAAAGACTCAAGGGGTTATTTGGTAGGGATTAGCAATCTAATATAAATCCTATTTAATTTAGCCTGTCCTGTTACATGTGCTGTGCAGCCATGTGTGTAGGCATGATTGTGTGTGTGTGCATGTGCATGCATGAGGAGATCTGAGGTTGATGTGCGTGTCTTCCTTAGTTACGCTCATCGTAGACCTTGTGACAGGGTCCCTTGCTGAACTCTGAGCTCTCTTACTGCAGACAATCCGACTAGCTAGCTCACTTGGAGATCTCATCTGTCCATCCTCTGGACACTGACATTTCAGGTTGGCTCACCTTTCATTTATGTGAGTTCTGGGGATCCAAACCCTGGTCTTCACACTTAGACAGCAAGTGTTTCACCCTCTGAGTGATCTCCCCAGATAATGAGCAAAATCTTTTTTTATATATAATAAAATTTAATTGTTAGAAAATTTTAGAGAAATCTTCCATATAACAGTACAAATCAATACAGTACTTCTAATGAACAGTTTACCAACAAATACCAAAGTATGAATTGTGCATAAAATTTTATCTAGTAAACTTATTTCTAGGAATTTATGTTGACAAAAATATGTATGTACTGTGGGATATCTATCACAGTATTATATATATACAATGGTGAATTATGAGAAACATTCCAAAATTAAATACAGAATTAATAAATTATAAAATTACTTGGAGATATTTCTATAATAATTAAAATGCTATTTTCTAGGCTATAACTTTAGAAGCCAATATTATCATCATCTTATACTTTCACATTATAAATATGATTAAGATAAATTAAATCACTTTGTAAAAACATTATGCAATTGGAAATTCTTTCTGACAAATCAACTCTTACAGTTTTATAGACTATTCATTTTTTTCTCCTTTGAAATGACAAAGGAAAGTTGACTTCAGTCAAGATAGCACACATAGCCTAATCTCATAAATCACACGTTTAATGTTATTTGTTTTCAGTAGATTTTGAAAACCTTACTACTGTCACACTCAACTAGAAATAAGTTGACAACTCCTGACCAAATTCAGAGAAAATAAATACTAGTCTTCTAAATTATACAGGACTCACCTTCCTAATGTGAACATAAAATTCAAATACCTCCAATTTTCTCCCTTGAAGATATGTTAGCTTCACTTTGAGCAAAGAGCAACATTCCTTTGTGTTTCCCAAGGCCATTACACTGAGACTCATCAGATACCTATAACACTTGCTGAAAATACCCCTTAAATATTTCTAGTTCTGTAGTGACTATCACTGTAAAGAATGAAGTGTGAGATTTTTTTCAGGACATTTAAGATTTTTAATAATTAAACCACAGATGTAGAAAATAAAAGAATTCAAAGTATTAGCAACAAATAAAATTGTACCAGTGGACTTTGGTAAAATTCTATAAAATTATAATCATTTCAGCTATAATCACTGTTAAAAAATACTTTAGAAAACAATCCCTTGAGTCTTATCTATTCTTCTGAATGTGTCACTTACCTGAACTGTGCCATATTTGTGCATTTTAAACATATATTATTATTATACTGCCTGCGATTTTTAGAGCATAGATGTTCAGAATTCAGAGTTCATCTTGGTAGATTTTTACTTTGACCAGTATGAAGTGTCCTTCCTTATCTTTTTTTTTTTTTTTATAATTTTTGGTGAAAGTTGATTTTATTCGATACTAGAATGGCTATTCCAGCTTGTTTCTTGGGACCTTTTGCTTGGAAAATTGTTTTCCAACCTTTTGCTCTGAGGTAGTGTCTATCTTTGTCACTGAGGCGCGTTTCCTGTATGCAGCAAAATGCTGGGTCCTGTTTACATATCCAGTCTGTTAGCCTATGACTTTTTATTGGGGAATGGAGACCATTGATGTTAAGAGATAGTAAGGAAAAGTGATTGTTACTTCCTGTTATTTTTGTTGTTAGAGGTGGTATTATGTTTGTGTGGCTATCTTCTTTTGGGTTTGTTGAAAGATTACTTTCTTGCTTTTCCTAGGGTGTAGCTTCCCTCCTTGTGTTGGTGTTTTCCATCTATTATCCTTTGTAGGGCTGGATTTGTGGAAAGATATTGTGTAAATTTGGTTTTGTCATGGTATCTTGGTTTCACCATCTATGGTAATTGAGAGTTTTGCTGGGTATAGCAGCCTGGGTTGGCAGTTGTGTTCTCTTAGGGTCTGTATGAGTTCTGCCCAGGATCTTCTAGCTTTCATAGTCTCTGGTGAGAAGTCTGGTGCAATTCTGATAGGTCTGCCTTTATATGTTACTTGACCTTTTTCCCTTACTGCTTTTAATATTCTTTCTTTGTTTAGTACATTTGGTGTTTTGATTATTATTTGACAGGAGGAATTTCCTTTCTGGTCCAGTCTATCTGGAGTTCTGTAGGCTTCCTGTATGTTCATGGGCATCTCTTTCTTTAGGTTAGGGAAGTTTTCTTCTATAATTTTGTTGAAGATATTGATTGGTCCTTTAAGTTGGGAATCTTCGCTCTCTTCTATACCTATTATCCTTAGGTTTGATCTTTTCTTTGTGTCCTGGATTTCTTGGATGTTTTGGGTTAGGAGCTTTTTGCTTTTTGCATTTTCTTTGACTGTTGTGTCAATGTTTTCTATGGTATCTTCTGCACCTGAGATTCTCTCTTCTATCTCTTGTATTCTGTTGGTGATGCTTGCATCTCTGACTCCTGATCTCTTTCCTAGGTTTTCTAACTCCAGGGTTGTCTTCCTTTGTGATTTCTTTATTGTTTCTATTTCCATTTTTAGATCCTGGATGGTTTTGTTCATTTTCTTCATCTGTTTGTGTTTTCCTGTAATTCTTTAAGGGATTTTTGTGTTTCCTCTTTAAGGGCTTCTACCTGTTTACCTGTATTCTCCTGTATTTCTTTAAGGGAGTTATTTATGTCTTTCTTAAAGTCCTCTATCATCATCATGAGAAGTGATTTTAGATCTGAATTTTGCTTTTCCCGTGTGATGGTGTATCCAGGACTTGCTATGGTGGGAGAATTGGGTTCTGATGCTGCCAAGTAACCTTGGTTTCTGTTGCTTACGTTCTTATGCTTGCCTCCTGCCATCTGGTTATCTCTAGTGCTACCTGCCCTGGCTATATCTGACTGGAGCCTGTCCTTCCCATGATCCTGGCTGAGTCAGAAATCCTCAGAGATCAGCTGTCTCTGGGATCCTGTGATTCTGGGATCCTGTGATCCTGAGATCCTGGGTGTGTCAGAGCTCCTGGGAGTCAAGTTGCCTCTGGGACCCTGAGATCCTGGTGTGACCAAGCTCCTGGGATCCCGGAATCCCGGAATCCTGGGATCCTGGACGTGTTAGAGCACCTGGGAGTGGAGCTTCCTCTGGGTGTTGTGGGACTGGTTGAGGAGTTTGTACCCAGGACCTTCCTCTGGGCACTGGCCCAGACTGGAAGGAACTGGTACCACTCAATGAGCAAAATCTTAAGTCAGACCTCCAAAGCCCTCACAGTGGAGTTTGATGTGTGTGTGTGTGTGTGTGTGTGTGTGTGTGTGTGTGTGTGTGTGTGTGTTTTTACATTCTGAAGCCAGAATGCTCCCCTTTGTTTTTTGAGACAGGGTCTGTTATTCATCTGGATCTTGGTGATTAGGCCAGGCAGCTAAGCAGGCTGGCCATGGAGCTCCAGAAGCCTGCTTGACTCTGTAAGTCCCCACGCCAGGCCATGGGTGCTGGGAATCAAATATAGGTCCTCACATTTGCAACAGCTGACGACTCATCTTCCTGGCCTGGATGAGAGTGTTAGGTGAATGCAGCCTAGATGCAAAGAGGGTGGGGTTTGGAATTGGAGTCATCTCCTTCTTCCCACTAAGTGTTATGTCATGAGTTGCTAAACCTAAGCCTTGACTTCCTCTTAAATGGGGATGCTCACCATTCCATCTTTATGAGGCTGTGAGGAGTCCATGAGAACCCTCATGCAGAGCAGAGAGTTTAACAAGCAAGTGCTTATTAAGTGCTGACTCCATGATCATGATTGCTGGCTATTAGGTGGAAGGTAAGGTTATATTGGTCAAACTCAGAATGCCCAGTCATAGTAGACTGAGTAACCTCCATTTCTTCATCCTCCCTCTATTTCTCTACTCCCATCTATCCCTCCCTCCTTTTCATCCTCACTCCTTCCCTCAGCCACATGCAACAGTCCTCAAGCTCAGCCCCATTTCTGGGTGACAGTGGACTATTTCTGTACTTAGCTAAGGAAAGACAGATAGGAAGAAACAGCAGAGGAACACACACACACACACACACACACACACACACACACACACAGAGAGAGAGAGAGAGAGAGAGAGAGAGAGAGAGAGATCAGAATTCAGAATTTATGGGAAATTTAAAGAAGGTTCTAGAAACAGAAAAAAAATGCAAAAGGAGAAATGTATTTGTTTTTATTTATCAGCATTGTTCCATCTCACTAAGATTGCTTACCTTTTAAAACACATTTTAAAGTACATTCATGTTATTTGAAGGCTTTCCTGAAGAAACAGTGAAATGGTGGTTATTCCCCAGCTGGACTTCCCGCATTGCCTTCTGACTCCAGCAGTGGAGCAAGAGGACTCCTAGAGAAAGCCTTTCCTCAGCTCTGAGTTGGCATGATGGGTCTGGAAAATGTGTGTGCACACACAATGAGCTTTACTCAGCAGAAAGAATGGAATCACAGCATGTGTAGGAAAATGGAGCTGAAGATGGTTGTATTAGTTAAAATGAGCCAGACTCAAAACATTAAGTTTTCTCTCATGTGTAGAACCTAGAAATCACAGAAACCATGCAATGTAAGGAGGAGCAGGGTTTGTGAGAGAGAGAGAAGGGAAGTGGGGAGACAGAAGTGGATGGTGATTATATCTCGGTACACCATATATGTAAATTGAAGTGTCATTTTTGAGAGCAGTCACTTTACACAATGAACAAAACTGCCAAAAGGGAAGAGAGCTGGGTTGTAGCTCACTTGGTGGAATGGATACAGGTCTGGCCTAAGAGAGCCGTTGACAGGGAGATGAGGGAAGCCTTCTCTCAGCTCCTCCTCACTGTCTCCCCGGTTCCCAGCCCAGCCCTTGGCTTTCCCTTGCTGTAAAGCCCTCATGCCTCTCCGAGTCTCCTTCAGTGGCCTCCACAGATCCGCTCCAAAGTCCTGTTCCTTCCACAGCGTCCACACCCCTCCCATAAAGTCTCTTTCTGGATGAGGTCCTCCCTTACATTTTCCAAAGCCTTCTCACTTATAAAAGAGATATCTGCTGTTCTGCTTAATTGCAGAATCTGTAGAATTTCGTAGGAGAAAGAGATTGAGTGCTGTAGAAGTTTTGGTGTAACTGGCATAACTGAGTAAAGGTGCTGTAGCTGGGCCCCAGTTTGTATCACATTCTCAGACTCTGGGCATTTCATGTTTGCCTGCAAGCTTGGCAGGGGAGCCGGGAGGGTGGAGGAAGGCTCGGCTAGAAAGACTCGGGCTCTCCATCCAGATGGCCAGGCAATGAACTCTCTGAGCCGATGGGAGTGGTTTCAAGGTAACTCCATTGGCACAATGGATAGCATATTGGACTCCTAGTGACAAGAGTGACTTAAAGTACACCACTGATTGCCTGTTAAAATCAAGCTTGGAGGGAAGGAAGAAAAGTGTCTAACTCCTTCCACTGTTTTTCCAGTGACTGCAACCTGCCTGAGAACCCTCTGTTCATCTCCTGCGATGGCAGGAAGAACCACACCCTCAGGTAAGCGGGACCCAGAAGAGTGTCTCTCTAGATAGGCTGCTGTGGAGAGGGGTAGAACATGGGGTCTTCAGACCAATGGATGAAGGTTCCTAGTCTAGCCGAGCCATCTACAGCCCGGTGACTTAAACACAGTGGCGAATGTTTCTGAGCTACTCTTCTTCCTGACAAGAAAGAAAGACATCTACAGTCCTGGAACACTGGCATGGACTACAGATGGTCACGGGCGTAAGGCAGGTGCAGGCAGTGAGTTGCTCTCTAAATGGTCATTGGTAGTTTTATGATTATCACCCTTATTATTTTGATTTATGAACCTTACCTAGATTCCATCCTTAAAAAAAAGCATTTTCCTAACAAGGAGAAGAGAAGTGCTCTGTGGAAATTTCTGAGGAATAGGCCTGGTTTATATTGTTGGAGCTGGTGTCTCCTGCCGGAGCCAGGTACCAGCCTCCAAATTATGATGCCTTCAATAGAAAGGAAAACCATCCTTTATCAATAAAATAAAACAATAGCATAAATAACAATAATGCTTGGAGACAGTCATTGTACCAGGAACTCAGAGCGCATGGCCTGAGAACTGCCTGGATACTGTCATTGTAAATACGGCTGAGCGTTGGAGAGCAATGGGCCGGCTGCTCTGAGACTTTACCGTGGTGGCCCAACCAGGAGTTTCCTTGAAGAACCAATGAGATGTTTAAGAGCAAAACCCCTAAATAATCTAGATAGTAAAGTGAGGGCTTTCCTGTGAAAGAGCCTAAGAAGATTTGGTGTGCTGTAAGAATTAAAAGGTGAAGGAAGGGTTCCACCAAGGCCCTATTGTTTAATTATATATATATCTCTCATCTTTAGGTTAAGCTTGCTGTCTGCAGCTGTTGGAGTCCCTCCTCCTCTGCTGTCCCCCTAGACCTTATTGTTCCCGTACCCTTAAGCATTCTGAAGCCTTGGTGGCTCCTCTAGGCATCTGTGGTATAGGCTAAGATATGTGATTTTTTTTTTTTTTTTTTTTAAAAAGACAGCTTCTCATGTAGTCCAGGCTGACCTTATGTAGCTCAGGCTGTCCCTGAACTCCTGATTTTTCCTGTCTCTACCCCTCTTCCCTAAGTGCTAGGGTTACAGGCATGTGCCACTGTACCCAGTTCAAGGTCTCTGAACTAGAAAATTTATTTATTTATTTTTAAAACAGGATTTCTTTCTATAGCTTGGCTGTCCTGGAACTCACTATGTAGACCAGGCTGGACTTGAACTCAAAAATCTCTGCCTGCCTCTGCCTCCCGAGTGCTGAGATTAAAGGTGTGCACCACAGCTGGGCTAGAAAATATATTTTAATGAGATAACTGATTATAGCTCATGTCTTTATGGATGGGTCAGTCTGCCTGCATGCTGCCATCCTCAGGAGGTCAAGAACTGTCTTGACCTCTCCTTTCGTGAGCTCCGAGACCACTGTTGTTTTAGTTGTTCCTCCTCCTCCTCCTCTTCTTCCTCTTCCTCCTTCCTCTTCCCCTTCCTCCTTCCTCATCCTCCTCCCTCCTCCCCTTCTCTCCTCTTCCTTTTGCTCCTCCTTCTTTCTGATGTTGGGTGTTGAACCCAGGGACCATGCACA
The DNA here is from genome assembly GCA_028551405.1 of Uromys caudimaculatus. NCBI lineage: Eukaryota > Metazoa > Chordata > Mammalia > Rodentia > Muridae > Uromys > Uromys caudimaculatus. The sequence goes on along the minus strand of CM052714.1, from coordinate 34,474,600 downwards.
TATCAAACACACATTCTGCTGTAAACACAGCCCCAGAAACAATCAAGTTTTGTAAGGGCTGCCTTCTAAGCCATAGAAATATACTTGAAAAATGACTCTGTGGATCAAAGGTTTCTCTGAAGGTGTGTTTTCTGTCTCTTCATCTTCTCGGTGTTAGAATCCCAGGATCTCAGCCAGTATTGCTGTGTTTCATCATTTTATTGCTCTCTCTTTCCAGCAGCTCAAAAGTGCAGAAAAATGATTTTCACAGGAATTTGACCATGTTCATAAGTAAAGACATCAGGAGAAACCTCAACTACACAGAAAGAGGCGTGTTCTACAGCACAGGTTCCTGGGCCCCGGTGAGAACGAACTTCCTGTTATCGTTGAAGCAGGGTGGACCACTTCTCTCAACAGCTTGCCTATAGAGTCCTTGGGTACTGCTGTCCACACGAGTGTCTGGACTTGTGTCAGGGCACAGTGTCCTTGGTCTCTAAGTGTGGTGTGTTCCACAGATGCCCTAAGACATGAAAGTGGGCTGGTCACAGGGCCTCTGGACATCCAGGCTGGTCCTGCTTTGACCCTAGGCAAGTGCTTGTGACGTAAAGACTTCCTACACAGTCCCATGCTGACAGACACCATTGCATGTGAAAGGTATCCATAGGGTCATTTTTTTCCCCTCAGACAAAAATCTTACTTCATAGTTAAGGCTGGCCTTAAACTCATGGCTTTCTGGATCCTGGGATCACAGGCATGTGCCACCATGTCCCCACCTCATGGGATCTTTGAGGTCATGTTGCTTTGAGGATGAAAATGAAAGGGAAATGGAAAGAGACTTGATCTTTGGGAAATGTTGGCCTAATAGGAGCAACAAAACTAGAGACACTCTGACGTGGGTACGTGATGAAAGCTGCGCTGTGCTGGCAGGGGGATAGCAGAGAGGTCTTTCTTACCTCAGAGGTCATGGGGAAGGCAGCACGCAGCAGTGGCACTGAGGAAAACCTTAACAGTGACTAGCATTCCATCAGTGACTAGCATTCCATCGGCAGAAGAACGAATTTCTGGCGGTGAGCTGGGGAGATTTCTGGATGTTTGGAGAGTCGAGTAGTTTCATTTGCCTGGAACCTAGGACATAGTTCCAAGACTTGGAAATTGGTAGGCACTGGGTTGTGGTTGATCTCTAGACAAGAAGGGATTAGACAACAATGTAAATGTCACACACCATAAGTGGGGCAAGGGCTGGGGAGGGCTGCTGACATGGCCTTAAAAATTCTTACAGGTAGGTGAACAAAAAACAAGCCTCTGAGTTTTAATTTTACACTGTCATGTAATTGGTCCCAAGCTTGGGAACTCCTGCCAAAGTACAAAGTGCAGATATTTTTGCATGTATGTGGTTATAGTTGTCTCCTAAGGGGAAAATGTCTAAGCAGGAACTGCACTAGTTATCTTTCTTGTTGCTGGAAAAAGCCCCTCAGGGAAAGGATGCTTTGTTTTGATTCAGTGTTTGAGCGGGCAGAAGTCTACTGCAGTGAGAAAGTATGGTAGCTATGGCAGTGGGGATGTGGGGCTGCGTGCTCACATCTTCACAGTCTGACAGGAACGCAGAGGGCAGGGATGCTGGGGCTCACTCCCTCCTTTGTATGTCATCCGGTTCCTCAGGGGATAGGATAGTACTGCCCACTTCCAGAGTAGGTCTTCCCTCCCCTCTTAAACTTCCCTGGGAATGGCCTCACAGACGTGCTCAGAGGTGGATGTCCTAGCAATGGAGATCAGCATCACAGCGTTGGCAGTGTCTGTCCTGAAGGTTGATAGTTTACATAGATGACGCAGCGTTTTCTGCATGGATGCACAGGCTGGGCTTTAGACCAAGCAGTTTGTGTGCAGCCTGCTGGCAGGACGATAGAGGGAGAATAGTAGAGGGTTCTGCTTGTCTGCAGGTCCTTCTATCAGTGCTTGTCCTGAGCCGGGGCTGGCTGGCCTGCCTTCGTGTTCTTAGCGCTATCGGTTTTGCTGTCCTCTGCTGGAGGCTAGGAAGTCTTCTTTGGTCTTATGTCACCCTTGGTGAATGCAGAATTGTGCTCCCTTGACTTGGATGGATCAAGTGTTTATTCAGCTTGCTAAGGACCACCCTGGTTTGTGCTTGTGTCTTCGTAGACAGTACTTAAAGACATTTAGGTAGTTCTATGTGGTGCCCACACTGGTGATCCCGCCACTTGGGATGCTGAGGCAGGAGGATTACTGTGAGTTGAGGCCAACCATGGCTATAGAATGAGATGTTGTCTCCAGACAAAGACAAAACTAAATAAAAGAAAAAGGGAAGTTTAGAATTCCAGGCTTGGTGGCGGTTGTCCCCTGGCTCCCTGGTATAGGTTTGCAGCTCTGTGAAGGTCCCCTCCTGTTCTTCAGGTGCACTGAGAGTCACAGCAAATAGCATCTCACTGTGGGTGTGGCTTACAGCAACAGTCCTCACCCTTCCTAATGCTGGAGCCCTTTAATACAGTTCCTCATTTTGCAGTGACCCTCAGTGGTAATTTTTTGTTGCTACTTCATAACTATAATTTTGCTACTGTTATGAATTGTAATGTAAATTTTCTTCGAGATAGAGGTTTCCCAAAGGGGTCATGACTCACAGGTTGAGAACTGCTGGTTTAGAAGGTGGGGATTTTTGGAATCCAAGTGTTTCAGTTCATTTGTTTGAGAAAAACGAACCATCTATTTACAAACATAATTCTGATTATAGATTAAACAGGCTTGCCTTTCCTAAAATTTGGTCTGTAAAAATTCTCTAGTTGGCCAGACATGCCTTTAGACCCAGCACTCAGGAAGCAGAGCCAGGCAGCTCTCCATGAGTTCTACACATGGTCTACACAGTGAGTTCTAGGCCAAAAGAGCCTTTCAGGGAGATGATCTTTTATTGGGTGTGAATCTTCAAACCAATGCAGAGGTGGCTTTGAGGAAATCCTGGCTGACTCTGCCCCTGTAGCCCATCTCAGGCTCTACCCCTGCCATCATCCCAGTCCATCTCAGAGTGACTCTGCTGTCCCTATTGCCTGGTCTGAGCTAGCACACTGATATGAAGGTCTGTCTTCTTTGTCAGCACTTGTGTCCCATGGCTCCTGTCGATGATGCCATGTGCCTAAAACAACCTTTCATTTCAGGAATCCATAACTTTTATGTACCAGACTCTGGAGAGGAACCTAAGGTTGATGTTTACTGGCAGCTCTCAGACACATCTGAAGCATATCTCCAGCCCCTCTGCCTCCTACACCCTGTCTGTCCCCTATGCCAGGCTCGGCTGGTAAGAATGAGCTCATTAGACTGGGAATGTTGAATCCCATTCAGTCCTTCATCAGCTTTGGGGTGGTATCATTTGTGTTACCCAGGCATACAGGTCTGTAAATCTTAATTTCCCTATATTTTAGAAGAAATTAGGAAGCAGAAAATGGATTTATTTCAAGTTTGGGTGAACTGGAACAGAAAGAAATCAAATTCACTTCTTAGTTAGGGTTTTACTGCTGTGAACAGATACCATGAATATGACAACTCTTATAAGGACAACATTTAATTGGGGCTGACTTACAAGTTCAGATTCAGCCCATTATCATCAAAGCAGGGGCATGGCAGTGTCCAGGCTGGCCTGGTACAGGAGGAGCTGAGAGGTCTACATCTTCATCTGACTCAGGACATAATTCATCTGATTAATGGCTTTCAGGAGAAGACTGACTCCCACATGGTTAGGATGAGGGTCTCATTGCCCACACCCACAGTGACACACTTTCTACAACAAGGCCACACCTCCTAATAGTGCCACTCCCTAGGCCAAGCATATTCAAACCACCACAGCTTCCTACTGAGCTGTGGCTGTCTTACAGTTACAGAAGGTCGGGGGACAGAGACTGGAACATGAGTCGATTTAATTACAAGACGTCTTCCTTGCCTCTCTGCTGGGCCTCAAGTTACCTCCATTTTGTTAAGAGAGTTTCTGTGCAAATGCAGACTGAGGAAAAATAGGATCTGCCTTGGCCTGTGTTCTACCGCTGTGATAAAACACCATGATCAAAAGCAACTTGGGGAGGAAAGTGTTTGCCTAGATTATATGTCCAGATCACAGTCCAGCATCAGGAAAAACCCAAGGCAGGAACTCAAACAGGGCAGGAACCTGGAGGCAGGAATGGAGTCAGAGGTTATGGAGGAGGCTGCTTACTGACTTTTCCTTCAAGGCTTGCTCAGTCTGCTTCCTTATAGAACCCAGAACCACCTGCTGAGGGATGGCACTGCCCAAAGTAGGCTGGACCACCCCACATCCATCATTAATCAAGAAAATGCCTCAGAGACTTGTCTATAGGCCAGTCTGATGGGTGCGGTTTTCTCAACTCAAGTCCCTCCGTCCAGATGAGCCTAGCTTATATCAAGCTGGCAAAAAAACTAACCAGCACAGGGTTATTTAAAAAATGTTTTTAAGGCCCGGCAGTGGCAGTGGTGGCACACGCCTTTAATCCCAGCACTCGGGAGGCAGAGGCAGGCGGATTTCTGAGTTCAAGGCCAGCCTGGTCTACAGAGTGAGTTCCAGGACAGCCAGGGCTACACAGAGAAACCCTGTCTCGAAAAAACCAAAAAAAAAAAAAAAAAAAAAAGTTTTTAAGAATTTAAAAAAAATGTATGTATTTGAGTGTTTTGTCTGAATGTATGTTATATGCACCATGTGAGTTCTTGGTGACTTTGAGGGCATCATATTTTCTGGAACTATAGTTACAGACAGTATGAGCCACCATGTGAGTGCCCAGTGCAAATGCTCTTAATTACTGAGCCATCTTTCCAGCCCCAGAAAATTAGTTTGTAAACAGAGAAAAGAATTATGTTTGATGCATTAAAGTGCAAGGTCCCCAGGCTGGCAGAGTTCTTTGTCTGGAGTCCTATTCTTTACAGAGGTATAGAGCTAGAAGCCTTTTTGTGGTTTTTCCCTTCCTTCCTTCCTTCCTTCCTTCCTTCCTTCCTTCCTTCCTTCCTTCCTTCCTTCCTTTCTCTTTTTCTTTTTTTTGGAAGTAACTCGTTTCCTGAATGCCTATTAAACACACTAATATTACAAGTGAAAAGGGGTGAGCTGAATAGCCAAAGAGAGAGGCATAAAGATGTCTCTCCAGAATGTCTCGTCTTCGACAGGGCTTCTGCAGAGGACCCTGGTTGAGAACACATTTTTTTTTCCTATAATGTAGACACTCAGAAAGGCAGAGGCAGACGTATCTCTGAGTTTGAGGCCAACTCTACATAGTGAGTTCCCGGACATCCAGGTCTATGTAGAGAGATCCTGTCTCAAAACAAGCAAATAAAGAAACTGACCCCAAACAAATAAAAAACGAACCCAAACCCTATTTTCTAATTAGTTTATCATCATAAAGTCACTAATTTCATGGCTATATCAGTTTCAGTAGCTTTTTACAGTTGGCAAAATATATTTAAGCACCAGGATCTTTCATTTTGCTAAGTAGTTGCAACAGCCACGTGTCATTTTGTAGAATATCTTCAAGGCCCCAGTGTTCTGGTGACTTATTATCATGGACTTTGCTGAGTAGTGTAACGGTGCTCCAAGGATGCAAGCAGAGAGGCAGGATGGCTTGAACACTGCTGCTTCTTGGTGAGAGCCTGCTACCCAGTGATCGCTTTGTAGAGGGAGTGGGGGACTCTTCTGATTTCGAATGTAGCCAGGCAATGAATGACTATTCTGGATGACTTGGCAACCCTGCTCTGTCTTCTCAGAATGGTTTCTGTAGTAATAGTATTTAAAAAATTCTGGCGTGGGGTTTCGTCCCACCTTTGACTCTTTATGTTCCCAGATGAAAGACACACACACAGCCTTTATATTTTTAAATATGCCTTATACAGCACAACAGCTGGGCAGCTGCCTACCCTCCATACTGTTAGAATCCATTTCTCTATGGATAACACCAAATTATTGCTTCCTATTTACTGTGTTTCATCTGGGCTGTCTTAACTCCGATCAGCCAGCCTACATGACCACGTTTTCTTTACTCCCACCCCATGGTGGCTCTCCCTCTCCCTTCTGAACATTCTTCTTCTTCCATGGCAGCTTCTTTCTTCTCTCTCCCCTTCTCATGGTCTCCTCTCTCTAATAAACCTTCCCTATCTCTCTTCTGCCCAGCTATTAGCTGCCAGCATCTTTATTCACCAATCAGCAGGGTCCCAGAGGCCATGTTCAGACTCTAGATCTTGGAGGCCAACACTTAGCACTACAATAAACAGTAAAAGTCAAAACCTCAACAAGATCCCAATGGCCCTTTATTTGGGGGGTACACTGACACAGGCAGCAAGCACACGGGGCTAGGAGGTGAATTCTACCTCTTTGCTACCATTCATGTGTGAGTGAAGGTTCTTCTTAGCCAGCTCCCACCAAAGAGCCAAAGGCAGGAATGGCAGCCACAAGAAGCAGGGCCTTACCTACTGGCTAGCGTGAGCCCCAGGGGCTGTGCGCTGGCCTTGGCCTTTCTGCCAGCATCTTAGAAACGGCTGTGTCCTTTCTCCTTTGTCATTTGTTCTTTCCATGGCCATGTGAACTAAAAAGCAAAACTTTTGTTCTTTTCATCCCTGGGGTCACATGTGAACCATTAACTGTCATCTCTGTAACCAGGCAGTCACAAGTGCCACTTAGAAGTATTATTTACTTGATACAAATACACAGCTCTCATCTCAAGGATAGAGTAAATTCTGGAGCCAGCTATGAGTGACCATGGTCTAAGAACGCAGGTTTGGGTTGCAAATACTGTGTTCCAATGCAGTAACAATTTCATGAAGTTTTTATAGTGACAACACAGAAAGTTATAAATCAAGACACTTTAAAAAATATATTGGTAGGGCCAGGTATAGTGGTATATTGCTTTAGTCCCAGCACTTAGTAGGCTGAGGCAGGATGATCTCTATGAGTTCTAGGCCAGCCTGCTCTACATAGTGAGCTCTAGGTTAGCTGAGGCTACATAGGGAGACCCTGTCTCAAAACAAACAAACCACAAACTATATTGGTGGGAACACCAAGCAGGCTGGTTAGATCGGAATGGCTGCTACCGACCTCACATAGTCCATAACACTCTTAGCTTTGGGCTTGGTCTGCTAATCCATCCCCAAAGGATTTCCCTGATCATCTCAAGGATTTGAGGTCAGACATGGATGGGCAGTGAATAGCCACTGAGATGCCAAAGACAAGATAATTTGGTTCCAGATCTGCAGGATTTCAACTCTCTACAATCAGGAACTTCCCATCCACCTTGGAGAATCTTTAATACAGGGGTTTATCCCCCCACCCCCTCCTTAGGAATATCAGTTCACCACTAAAAATGTTGGCTACCTAATTTAATGCCATAAAACCTGGGCTGTGTTGGTAGCATAGAAGTAAACCATGTATTTGATTAGGAAACAATGGATCTTAGTGGCAGCTTGTGGGACAGCTCTATGAGGCTGTTCTTCACCTACTCTGGTTCTGTGCTCCAGAAAGACCCAGGGGCCTCTCGCTGTCCATTTCGTTTTGTTTGCCCGTGTAGAGTGACTCTGAATCCCACAAATGATACAGCCTCCCACCCCCCACATGAATGTTCCCAGAAGTCATGCAGACGGTACAGTCAGATGGGAAAGCTGAGTGGCTGGGTTCTAGAGAGGAGAGCAAACGGTGTGACTGTAGCCCTCAGCCCTCTCCTTCTCTAAGGGTCATGACCTCAGCTGACCTCAACCAGGATGGGTACGGCGACCTCGTGGTGGGTGCACCAGGCTACAGCCACCCTGGCCGCTTCCAGATTGGGCGTGTGTACATCATCTATGGCAACGCTATGGGCCTGCCCCCCGTCGACCTGGACTTAGACAAGGAGGCCCATGGGATCCTGGAGGGCTTCCAGGTGAGACACACCCTGTCACATCTTTCCTCTCTTAGGGGTGAGTGAGCCACTGCTGACATTTTTCATGGTTTTCATTGTTTTTGTTTTTCTGGTCCTGGGGAATAAATCCAAGGCTTCAGGCATGACAGACCAGCGCTTTGCCGCAGGCTTACCCCTGGCCCTCACCTAGGCTCCTCTACAAGTACTCTTAGGCTGAGCCCTGCCCACAGCTCCTCACTGACGGTCCTAGACAAGTGGTCTACATCTGAGTGCCCCTCATCCCCTCACTGAGGGGGTACTGTAAGGCAAAGACTCTTCTACTGAGCCCTACCCCAGTTCTTCAGTGGGGGTACTGGGGAAGTATACTACCATTGAGCACCCCCCCCCCCCCCCCAAATTAGAGGACTCTGGGTCAGCATTCTACCCAGTAAACTCGTCATACTGAGCTCTACTCCCAGCCCTTCTCTTGGGGAGTCTACTCTATCACTGAGCCATGTTCAGGCCTCTCACTCAGGGACTCTAGGTAGGTGCTATATCACTGCTGGAAGATTCTAGGCCATCATTCTACCACTTAGCCACACTCTCAGTCCTACACTGGGAGATTATAGGCAGATGCTCTATCTCTGAGCCAAGCCCCTCATTGCAGGGGTTCTAGGGTAGTACTCTACCACTGAGCCACTGCCCCCTGTCGTATGTGACACATTTTGAGGTATGCTCTCCAGCTGAGTCACTAGTAAGGAGAATAATTATAGTAACAGTTGGCAGCCTACACCCATGCAGTGCCGTTCATTGTTAGAGTCACCTTCATTGCATTGGTCTCAATCTGTTACTAACTTTGAAAGTAAAATACAATGCCTTTACCAAACATACATGCTATTTACAACAGCTTCAAGTAAACATTCTGGATTTGAGTTCTTTTCTATTTTAAGAGACAGGGTCTTAGGCTGGAGAGATGGCTCAGTGGTTAAGAGCACTGGTTGCTCTTCCAGAGATCATGCATTCAATTCCCAGCAACCACATGGTGGCTCACAACCATCTGTAATGGGATCCAATGCCCTCTTCTGGTGTGTCAGTGACAGCATGCTCAAATACATAAAATAAGTAAATCAGAGAGAGAGACAGAGACAAAGACTCATATTGTAGCCCAGGCTGCCCTGGAATTCACTATGTAGCCCAGGTTGGCCTTGAACTCCTCAATGCCTATTCTTCCAAAGGCTGGGGTTGGTAGTGTGAAGAGCTGCAGTTTCTTGATGCCACAGTGCCATGGTAAAGACAGAATTCCCATATGCTCGCTACCCCCCACCCCCCAGTGTAACTGTCTTCTATTGTTATGGAATGTTTGCAAAGTAAAAAGCTGCCTTGGGCCTGTCTCTGAGCTCCAGGCTCTGCTTCAAGAAGTTTTTCATCACTAGGGAAAACCCAGTCATTGCTGATGTTTATCACAGATTCAGGGGGTTCGTTCATCTTGGGAACACTTAGGGCCCTGGATGGCTTTGCAGACACAGAAGACATTAGCCATCTTAGTAGCAAGGAGGGACTCCAAGCCTCACTGCTAGTCATGGAAGAGGCTTTGGTGGTTATCCACCTGGCCCTGAATCTGAGTGTCAAGTGCCTGGAACTAGGAACCTAGATTTGGGGGTCAATAGTGGCTGTCTGACTGGGCAAGTTATTTCTCCATTGCTAGTTATTAATGCTGTGGGGAGAAAAGACGTCATCAAGCCAGTCTATAAAGACAAATTACAAGCTCACGGGGTTTGTGATGTAGCTTAGGCTCTGATGAAAGTGGTCCTGGCCCTGCCATGTGGAAGTGAGTTGCCTGCCCAGGGTATGAGGTCACCCCGTAAAGGTTGTTCCATTTTATGGAGTTTTCTGACATCACATGAAGTATTTACAAACTAAGTTAAGCTGTCCCTGTCTCTCCTTACTGCTGCGCAGTCACTGCCGTTAAACCCGGCAGGCAAAGTCTAAAATTCTGGGCAGTGGCTTCCTGCATGCTAAACTCTCTCAAAGTCCACATGGGAGAGGAGGTGACGGCTCCACAATGCCCTCCTCCCATGCGACCTTCGGTAGTTTGAAAGATGGCCAGAAGAAGACATGGACTAGACTTTCGAAGTCTGTGCCCAGCCCTGTGTCATCATGCGCCTCCTGCATCCTTGGCTACTGTGGAGGATTAGGGTTACTGTCGCAAAGCTACTCTGCGCTTTGCTATGAACGAGTGGCTGACTCTCAGGAGGGCCTCAGCACAGCTGCTGGAGATGACACAGCCCATCTGCAGAGGGCAAGGCTTTAGCTCATCACTGGTCCTCACCCAGCCCTAGCATCCATTCCTGGAGCAGTCCTCTGTTCTTTGTCATGTTCCTGGGTCATCATCAGAAGGCCAGATGCCACAGATACTATTGCACTCACCACAGGAATTAGTCAGTAGGCAATATATGGGCCACTGGGCCAACATTACCATTGCCAGTTGGTTCCCGGTGGTATAAACTATGGAGAGCACAGAGAAGTTGTGAATTAGGTTTAGGCTGATTTTAAATAAGTTTTTTTTTTTTTTTAAAAGATTTTAAAATTTATTTTATGTATATGAGTACACTGTAGCTATCTTCAGAAACACCAGAAGAGGGCACTGGATCCTATTACAGATGGTTGTGAGCCACCATGTGGTTGCTGGGATTTGAACTCGGGACCTCTGGAAGAACAGTCAGTGCTCTTAACCGCTGAGCCATCTCTCCAGCCCCTTCGGCTGATTTTAGACAGGAGGAGGGAAAATATACATAGAGAAAAATCTATGTTGGGAACAAATTGTGTTAAAATAGAACCAGTCTTTCCTCTTATGAATGGGATGTGAGGTTAATAACCACAGCACCTAACTTAATCCACATAAAAGCTTAGTAGAATTTCCTGCCACCATGGGCAGGTTTCACAGCTGTGCTCTGTCTGTAATATTAAGAATCATTGAAAATGGATGTCTGCATATGTGAAATGGGGCCATTGCAGCTGGGAGACTGGTTTTGTATTGTTTTCTTTAAACAGAAATATAGTAGCCATCTTAGGTGTCAGACACCACACCAGGCAATCTGGTTCTGTCTCTACATCATGAGTGTTCAACAGAAGTCAGTTGCTGTTGCTGGTACTTTGTGATTGGTTTTGTTTTTGTTTTTGTTTTTGTTTTGATACTTTATTTACATTTCCAATGTTTCCCCTTTTCTAGGTCTCCTCTTTGGAAACCCCCTATCCCCTCCCCCTCCCCTACTTTGTGATTGTTACTTAGATACTTTCAGCTGGACCTGGTGGTAAAGGCATGACAACCTAGTTACTCAGGAAGGGAGGGTCACAAGTTCAAGGCCTGCCCAAGTTACAAAGTGAATTCAAGGCCAGCTTGGGCAATTTAGTAAACATACATACATACATACACACACACACACACACACACACACACACACAGGTCTAGGGATATAGTTTAATGGTTGAGTACTTGCCTAGCATGTGTGAGACATTTAGTTCAACCCCAAACACCACACACACACACACACACACACACACACACACACACACACACACAGAGGATACTGTACTATGGGTTGAAAAGTAAGTATACAGGACCATTTCTACAAATCTAGAGCTCCCAAGAACTGACTGCTTTCATATACTTCAGCTTCTCAAGATAGACAGGCTTACCAAAGTCTGCCTAAGGCCGAGGTACTGAGATGTGTCCCATATGTGCTATGGAACACCAAGGTTTTGGGCCTTGGCCTGTGGGCAGTAGGTGGAGACCCAGGCTCTCCATGCTGGGAGTCTGAAGGCCATACTTAGCCCAGAGAAGTGACTTGTGTTTCCTCAGCCTTCAGGTCGCTTTGGCTCAGCTTTGGCCGTGCTGGACTTCAACAAGGATGGGCTGCCTGACCTGGCTGTGGGTGCTCCCTCCGTGGGCTCAGGGCAGCTCACCTACAATGTAAGGCTGGGAGGAGGGCAGAGGTGGAGAGGGGGCCTGGGGTATGGAGCAGTGTGTGTGGCAAGAAGGTAACAGGAACTGAGAGGGGGCAGGTTCTGGGGAGGAGCTGGGTCAGGTCCTTTGCCACACACAGCCTGTCTACAGCCTCAGAGACAGGGATTAAAAATGGCCTCCCCTCCTGCTTTGAGGGCTCTTTTAAGTCTTATGAAAGTGAATATTTAAAGGAAACATAGCTAGGCATGGCGATACAGGCCAGTAATCCCCGCCAGGAGGCTAAAGCCGAAGGATTAGCATAAGTTCAAGGCCACCCTGGCCTACAGTATGGAATGAGTACATAGTAAAACTTCGGGTTAAACAAACAGCCATGATAAACGCCAGTTTCCAAACTGTGTTTCTGGGACTAGTGAGTCCTCTCTGTGTTGCTGTGTTTTAGAGTTTAGGGTTCTTGGTACCATGAAAGCATTATGGTTTGTTGCTGTTTGTTTAGGGCTCTGTGTATGTCTACTATGGCTCCCAGCAAGGGAGGCTGTCTTCGTTCCCTAACATCACCATCTCCTGTAAGGTACGTTTCTGCCGTGTGTCTGGGCATCACTCAGCTGCCGCCCCATGGCCTCTGGGGCTGATGGATTGTGCTTTCTTCCTATCTCCGTCCTAAGGATACCTACTGTAACTTGGGCTGGACCCTCTTGGCAACAGACGCAGATGGAGATGGCCAGCATGATCTGGTGATCAGCTCGCCTTTCGCACCAGGTGGAGGGAAGCAGAGAGGGATCGTGGCTGCCTTTTATTCACACCCGAGACGGAATGACAAAGGTAGACGCTGATGGGGGGAGGGGCAGAGATCAAGGCCTCACTGTGGCTGCCATGACATCTCTCGCACATGGACCTGTGTGCTATCATGTTACTTGCTAACAGAAAGGCTCTCATGCTGACAGAGGTCATGGCAAAAGATGGGGAGAGAAATGCCACTGAGGGCAGGTGAGATGGCTCAGTGGGTAAGTGGCTTCCTGCTACGGCTGACAACCTGAGTTCAATCTCCAGAACCTATATGGTAGAGGGAGAGAACTGACTCCTGAAACGTTGTTCTTTGACATGTATGGCATGGCATGTGGGTACTCACACACACACACACACACACACACACACACACACACACACACCATAAATAAATGTTTAATAAATAATAATCACCGAGTATACAACAGGTTACCTGGTTTCTTGATCCACATACAAAGAGACAAGAGGTTATTCTCACAGCTTCAGAGTGAAATAGAAGTGCTGTGAAGGCCCAAGCCATCCCAGGTGCTCTAAGTGCCCTGAGAAGGCTTTTCTACATAGTATCCTTACCCTTTGGAAATGAGCTCCTGAAACACACGTCTTGTGTGAAGTGTGACATTTACTAATAATGCTGGAGTCCTGGGATCCATATATAACAAAGTCTCAGAAGGGACCTGGTTCTCATATGCTCATTAACAGCACCCATCCCTTCTAGTTCCAGGTCCTCCCTCAGAAGAAGAATAGGTACCACCTGTTCAGTCAGATAGAGGGTTGTTTTTAAGACAGGGTCTCATACTATCAGGCTAGCCTCAAACTGCATATGGCCAAGGATGACCCTGAACTCTTGATCCATCTACCTCCACATCCTAAGTTCTGCGATTATAGATGTGTGCCACCATCCCTATAACACACCATTCTTTGTGTCTTTCATGTTCATTTATTGGGATTGGGTTTCATTGGTTGATGGTTGATTGGTCAGCTGATGGAGACTGGTGTTCTTTAGAATCACTGACTTTGGAGGAAGCTGACTGGAAGGTGAATGGGGAGGAGGACTTCTCCTGGTTTGGATACTCCCTTCATGGGGTCACAGTGGCAAAGAGAAGCCTGCTGCTGATCGGGAGCCCAACCTGGAAGAATGTCAGCAGGTCAGTGTTGGCTTGCAAGAGCCACTACAATGCACTCCTCAGCCAAAGAGTTTAAACACAGAAATATTTCATTTTACTGTTCTGAAAGCTGGAAGTTCCAGATCAAAAGTGTGGGCAAGGTTCTGCCTCTGTTTGGCTTTTACACGGCCATCTTTGCTAGAGTCATTCCTGCAAGACACAGCACTCTTCAAAGGAAAAAAAAAAACTTATTCTTATTAGAAATCTTTGTATATAGGGCCCTCAGAGGCCAGAAGAGGGTGTTAGATTTCCCTGGAACTGGAGTTACAGTCAGTTGTGAGGCACCATGTAGGTGCTGGGAATCGAACCCCAATCCTATGGCAGAGCAACTAGTGCGCTTAACAGTTGAGTCATCTCTCCCGCTCCAGAAACAGTTTATTCTTGAGCCACATATGACTGACTGGGGCACAGGGACACAAATTTAAATTGTTCAAATAACACGTTCAAATGCAGAAATAGTTTCATGAAATTACGTTAGTTACAGAACGAAAGAAAGTAAGAAGCCAAAGCATTTTTTCCAAATAAGTTGGTGGAAACAACAGGTAGGTTACAGAAGCTCAAGGACTCTGCTAGCTTCGGAGGCTTTCTGAAGACGTTTAGTCTGTGAGTTGGTGGGAGATAGTTGTCTATGGCTTTCCAAGGGTTTTAACTAAGAGTCACAGAGATGCTAGGTGAGATACAGAGATAGGCAGCAAGTGGCAGCTACTAAAGAAAGCCAGAGGCCACTTGGCTCTGTATCTTCCACATTACAACAATCAGGAAGCAAGCCTATCATTTGGCCACACAGAGACTAAGTGGAGTGGTTTGCCTCACCGTCACCCTGGGAATATCGCACCCCTCTGGTTCGTCAGTGTACTAATCTGTCGTATGAGGAGTAAGTCCTATTTGATTATGGCTGTCCTCAATGTTCTCCTTTTCACTCAGTGGTCCTTTTAAAGACATTGCCTCCAACAAGGTCTGATTCTGAAGTCCTGGCAGTCAGGCCTTCCACCTAGGACACCAGCAGTGGTGTGGGCCGTGAGTGTGAGCCAACCACTGGTCGTAGGCGGCTCTGCTTTTGCAGAGAGGAGGTGAAAGGTTCATGTGAGACCTGGGAGCCTCCACGTTAGTGAGATCAACTTCATGGGAGCCAATGCCTGCAGGTCAGGATTGCAGAACAGAGCCCCTGCACAGTGGGGTGTGGCTCCTTTTCTGGACACTGAACCCCTTGGGGACGAGCATTCTGCATCTGCCACTAACCATTGTGTTCTCCCCAGGACGGCACGCTCAAGCCACAAAAAGAGCCAAGAGAAAATGAGTCTGGGAAGGGTGTATGGCTACTTTCCCCCAAACCAACAGAGCGAAATCACTATCTCGGGAGATAAGGTACCGCAGCCTCCCTCTCCAGGATTGTGCTGCAGCGAGCTTGCTTGATCTGTAACAATCAATTGTTCTTTGCAGGCAATGGGAAAGCTGGGTACCTCCCTGTCCAGTGGTTATGTGAGGGTAAATGGGACCCTAACCCAAGTCCTGCTGGTTGGAGCCCCTACTCACGGTAGGTCACTCTCATCCCATGAGGCTCTTTGACCATATTGCCTGACAGAAAGTTGTGGGAACTTGCCAGGCACAAGTGGACTTAAGTACTTCTGTTTAAAAGTCATGAATAGCAAGTTGTGTAACCTCTTTGAACTTGTATACCATCATTTACAAAATGGCTGTAGTATCGACATTTATTTCAAAAGTTGTTGAAATGATGCATGAAAGTGTGTTGAAAGCTCCCACACTACTGACCCCAGAGCTAGAGAAGAGCTGTTTTGTTTTGTTTCTGTTTTTGTTATTGAGACACTATTTAGCCCAGGCTCACCAGAAACTTGGAATTGACTCTGCTAGTCCTCACTCCTGCAGGCCAAGCAGAGGTAGGAGGATCAGAGGGGTTCAAGGCCAGCCTCTGCTACGTAGTGAGTTTTAGAATACTCTATGCTACATAAGACTGTCGCAACAAACACACCCAAAAATTACAGGATAGACAGATGGCTCAGTTCTAGCACCCATGTCATGTGGCTCCCAATTGCCTGTAACTCCAACTCCAGGGGATCCAGTGCCACCTTCTGGCTCCTGTGGGTGCTCACTCATGCACATAAGATACACATACATAGAATAAATATTTAAAAAGTTTAACTCATATTTTTAAAAAATTTAAATTATTTTTATTATTTTTTTTAAAATTTTAGTTTTAGGGTAGTCAAGTCCTTTACTAATGCCGGCCACTTGAACCCAGGCCTGGGAAAATTTCGAGCTAATTTTCTGATACAATGGGTGCTTCCTGTAAGCAAGGAAGAGACTTCAATAGTGAGCCTGTACCTAGCAAAGGTTTGGCTGTGTGGTCCCCACGTGGTTGGGGCCAGGACAGTGTGAGAACATGCCACACTTGAAGTGCACATGGCTGGGGCACAAATGGGACACTGGTGGGATCCCATCTTTACTCTAGGGGGCCCTGTGGCTTGTTTCAGATGACGTGTCTAAAATGGCATTCCTAACCATGACCCTGCACCAGGGTGGAGCCACTTGGATGTACGAGCTAACCCCTGAAAAGACACAGCCTGCTCTACTCAGCACCTTCAGCGGAGACCGACGCTTTTCTCGATTTGGTAGTGTTCTACATCTGACTGACCTGGATGACGATGGCTTAGGTGAGGCTGGGAATAGTGACTTTAGCTAAAGCTAACTCCCTTCATATTCAATAGACCTCTGTCCCAGTTAGATGGATTAGATTCTGCCTTCTCATTGAGTCCAGTGGCCCAAGAGACATATTTTATTTTTGTTTTTGTTTCTTAAGACATCACCTCACTTAGTTCAAGTTTGCAGCCAAGGCTGATTTTCAATTATTGATCTTCCTGCCTTTATCTCTCAAGCGGTGGCACTACATGTATGTGCCACGCCTGGCTCCCAGGGTTTCTATAGACCTGAACTTAGATGCACAGAGACAAGCTGCATTTCCTGAAGACTTAGTGGGAAGGTCACCAGGTCCGTTATTGATGAATAACAAAGTGGAAAGCAGAGGGCTTTAACTGGCTTTGGAAGCAGCCATGGCAGACAGGAGGGCATGCTGATTACCTGTGGGAGGTAGGCTCTGGATCCAGAGGTGGAGGAGGGAAGGCTGATGGGAGTCTAATGCTTCTTTCCACTGTTTATTAACAGATGAACTCATCATGGCTGCCCCACTGAGGATAACAGATGTCACTTCTGGACTGCTTGGGGGAGAGGATGGACGGGTGTACATTTATAATGGCATGAACACCACCTTAGGTGACGTGACAGGCAAATGCAAGTCCTGGATGACTCCATGTCCAGAGGAGAAGGTAAGGGAGGCTCTCGGAGTCCATGATGGGGAAGGGCCAGTGCCTAGTCATCGTCAGATGTGTGCTACCCAGCTGCCCTGTGCTTTCAGCTGTGCTGGTTGCCTCTAGAGCTGGAACCCAGTTGGACTTGGTCCTTGTTCACAGCTGGTCATGGCCTGAGTGGGTGCCAGGGCAAAGGGCTGAAGGAGGCTCTGGGCACACTGGGATCCCACTACAAACTGCAGCCTTTTGTTTCTTCAGTATGGCTTCTTTACTCCATTCTCTGATGGGTTTCCTTATGTTTCCAAGCATTTAGCTTGGCTATAATTATTTGTTATTATCATTTATTATTATCTTTCTTAAATTTGAAAATTAAGGTGTAGTGGCACATGCCTTTGATCCCAGCACCCAGGACACAGAGGCATTTAGGTCTCTGTGAGTTTGAAGCCCGTCTGGTCTACATAGTAAGTTCTCTGCCAGGGCTACAAAGTGGGACCTTGTCTCAAAAACAAACAAAAATGATTTTTTAAACAGCAAAACGTAAGTTTAGTGTGAAAAATGTAGGAAATACAGAAACACAAAGAGGAACATTAAAACTAACCTACTTAGAATTCTACGGGGCTTTACCCTGTTAGCCGGAGTGCATAATCTAGTATTTTCTACAGTTTGAAATGTTAGTATCTCTGGGGTTGCAGGGGGGTGGGGTGGGGGAGGCTGGGTCTTGCTATGTAATCCTGTTTGGCCTGGAACTTGTGGTAGTCTCCTGCATCTGCCTCACTGGTCCCGGGATCTGGTTCAGGGATCCCATGTCCTACTTAGTGCGTACACAATAAAGCATTGTGCATAGCTGAATCCACATCAAAGCTATGAAACTACCTTGATGCCAATGACAGACAAAGAGCTTGAAGGACAGAGGGCCTCTGTTCAAGACACATTGCAGATGGCTGCCAAGGACCTGCGCTAAGACCTGTTTCTAACACTTGTTAACCAATAGGATCACAACATGTGTGCTCTGTTTACAAAACTAACTTGTTTTTTTTTAAAAGTATAGTCAAAGCTGGTCTCAGACTTCCCACTTCTACTTCCCAAGCGCTGGGTTTTAATCAAACAGTATGCAAGCTGAGTATTCCCAGTCTAAAATCTGAAATGCTGCAAAAGCAGACTTCCCAAGATCTGCTATGAACTGCAAGTGGAAATTCTACAGTAGAGGACTGTTCTCATGCACAGTCATTAGCGTACTGTACAGAACTGTCAGGCTGGGGGCCTGTTTAGTCTCAGGCCTGTCCTCTGGACATCTCACTATGTATCTTAACCAGAAAGACCCCAAATCCAAACTTCTGGACCTAGGCACTCTGGATAAGGAGCATTCAGCTCATACTGAGAACATTGTGGGCCAGTGAGGTGGCCCAGGGTCTACAGGAGCCTGCTGCCAAGCCCGAGGACCGAGGACCCACGGGGGGTGGGGGGAACCTACTCTCAAGTTGCCCTCTGATCTCCATGTGCATGCCTTGGCACACACGCATGCACACACAACCAAATAAAATAAGTGAAAGATGTAAAGAGAAAAACCAAAGAAGATAGCAGCCTAGGTCCTGGATTTTATGGACAAGTACACATTTTTCTAGAGGAGTGTAGGCATGGTGGTAATGGCTGTAACCCTAGTACCCCAAAGGCAGAAGCGGGAGAACTAGGAATTCAAGGACAGCCTTGGCTATAAAGTGAGCTTGTGGCCAGCCTGGATTACATGAGATCCTGCTAAGAAGGGAGAGGGGAATTGGGGGTTCTATCTGTTACCTCTTTTATCTTGGAATAAACCCATTTAACTTGGAATTAACCCATTTTCAGAAGTGTGATCACTAGTCATTATGGCTGATTCTATTATAAACCACAAGGCACACATTCCCATGTAAATGATTTCTTACAACAGATTAGGTTTTAGGATCTAGGCTTCTATAAATGGAATTTCTAGGGTTAAAGGGCATACTTGGAAGAATCTGGAAACACTGAAATATGGGCATAGAGCTGTCACACTGGCTTAAAGCTCTGCATGAGGAGTCACCACGGAGCCGTGCTAACGGTCTCCCCGCTGCTCTTTCTTCTAGGCACAGTACGTGCTCATTTCTCCAGAGGTAAGTACCCGAAGGTCTGACACCCCCACCCCAGCCCCTTGTACTTCTGTCAACTGCTGAACAAACCATGGTGTGCATGTTTTACAGGCAAGTTCAAGGTTTGGGAGCTCACTCGTGTCTGTGCGGTCTAAGGAAAGGGTGAGTACAGGCCCTGCGCTTTGACAGCAGACCTGATAAATCCCTTCAAAGTTTAGAAAAGGAACACATGAACTTTTTAACCCCCCCCCCCCCCCCCGCGCTGCTGCTGCTCTATAGCAGGGCTTAGCAGGGGATAGCCTGTGAGCCAACTAAACTTTATAAAAATGACCATCATATTTTAAATAGTTGAAATAAAACAAACACTATTTCTTGACATGAAGCCTTTATGACTTTTGAATGCCAGGGTCCATGACTCAAGGGTGTTTGCTACGTGGTGCTGAGGACATGCTCTCATTCCTGATCTGTCTATGGCTGTTCACACACTGCACTGCAGCTGCTAAGACTGAGTTCTCACATAGCCTCAGATATCACCTGGCCCTTTATGGCATTTGCAGAGCACTGCAATGACAATGTCCAAACTGCCCATTTTTAGAAAAATGTTTATTTCTGTGTGTTACAAGTGTGTTCATGTGACACAGTACACTCGTGGTGCTCGGAGGACCAGGGGAGAACTTTGGTTCTCTCTTCCCACCATTCTCAGGTCCCAGAGACTGAACTCAGGCTGTCAGGCTAGGCAGCAACCTGATAGTGACATCCTGGGTGCCTGGTCAGTCTTTAAACAAGTCTAGAGCAGTGGTCCTCAATCTTTAAATGTTGAAATCCTTTAATACAGTTTCTCATGTTGTGGTGACCCCCTCAACCATAAAATTGTTTGTTGCTATTTCATAACTGTAATTTTGCCACTGTAATTGTAATGTAAACGCCTGTGTTTCTGATGGTCTTAGGCAACCCCTGTGAGAGAGTCGCTTGATCCCCAAAAGTCACAACCCCCAGGTTGAGAACTGCTGGTCTAGACAGGAACTCAAGCCATGGCTGCACTGTGCACCTATTTCCCCTCAAATACGTTTGTAGGACCACTTGACACTTCCCAATACACAACACTTTATTTTTTGGACATTCCACAGTTCAGTTAAATTACATTCTCACATTTATGTCATTTCCTTTTTTTTTTACTATTGCAGTAGTGAATATTCTTGCACCTGTATTTTTACATAATTATGCAAATATCCTTGTAGGCAAGAAACACAGCAGTGGGACTCCTAAAGGATCCATACATCTAATAAATTCAGATTTAAGAAATTTACCTTATATACTACTACAGAGCCAGGTGTGGTAACTCTTGCCTGTACTCCCAGCACTTGGGGTCTGAGGTAGGAGTTTGAGGCCAGCCTGGGACTCGAGCGTTTGAAGGCGGCTTGAGTTAGAGTGAGATGCTGCATCAAAACAAAGGAAAGCACACGAACCCACGGAGGCATTTGGTCATCTCAGGACTGGTTCTGTAGAACTGTGCTAGGCCATGAAACAAAGACAGGATGCTGACCGCATGTGAAGGTACACACAGGCCTGTGAGGCGTGAGCAGGAGTCCTAAGTGTGGGAAGTCCTATGTTGGTGAAGACAGCAGTCTGGTAAAGGCTTGGCAGACTCACAGTGAAACTGCCCTCTGGTGGCCAACAGTCCTCACTGACAGACAACCCTGATGGAAGTTCAGGGTTAGCTACTAGAAACAGCAGTTATTAAGCTTGTGGACGGACACGCTTGGCCTTTAGTTACAATTTTATGTATTTTCAAAAAAATTAGACCTTGTCAAGAACACTGACCGAGAGTTGTGGTGGTAAAGCTCACCTGAAAGGACTTTACAGTTAACTCTGCAAGTCAGCCTTCCTAATTGCAGTTCAGTCAGTATTAGCATCCCTCACTTTCCCAGCTCACAACTGAGACAGGATTAAAGCTCAGAGGCCTTTCCCTGAGACCTGAGGTAGGACTCTCAAGACAGGCTTCCTTCCTGGGACACACAAGCCTTGTGGAATTGGCACCCTGGCGACCTGCTTAAGGAACACTGCCACTGTCTCTGTGGTTCTTAAGCCTGCCCATGGCAGCTGGTGAGCCTCAGCAGGACACTGACTCTGCTTCACTGGGCAGTGGAGAAGACAGAACAGTGAGACACAGCCTAATCTCCTGCTTACAGCTTAGACGAAAGGATAAAATGCAGCTAAGGCCTTTGGCATCAATGTACAATGACCCAGGGATAAAGACAGTGGCTGTCTTTGCAGAACGTATGGTTCTTGAGAGGGCTCCTGAGAAGGTTAGACCAGGGAGACGGCAAGCAGCCAGGAAGATTAACTTTAGGTGAGGAGCGTGGTCTGACCAGGAACTAGAAAGGAGACTTAGAATAGAGCCAAAGTAAAAGCACGTTTAGTAAATTAGTAATTACATAAATAAGGGAAGAGAAGAAATTACCATTTTGTCAATTGAAAAGATTAATTTTCTCTTGTGTTGACCGACCCTGGGGTATTAGGAGGTGCCAGCAAGGGCCCCAGCTAGAATCCTGACACATGGTAAGGGCACAATACAGTGCTGCCATTATCATCATTTTGGGACTGTTAATGTTAAAATGCAACCAACAAGATAAACGCCACAGCCTGCTGTCTAATGTGCTGTCAGCCAGCATGATCGGCTACACTTCACTTACCGACAAAGATCTAAAATAACTTTTGGCAATTTCCAAAAATCAAATTTATCTGTTGTGAAGATTTGCCATTACTAAAATGTTTTACAACCTGCAGCAGATTTTGGAGGGAATTCTGAAAGTGAGCCTGAACATCCTAGTCAGCAGGGGGGTTATGTGAGGGTAGGTAGCCTGTCACTCCAGATACAGTCACATGCATCGAAGTGAGGTTCTGGGCTCAACTTACACAACAGTGGTCCCTGGAACGTAACAGATCTGAGAAAGTGGCGTCTGAACAAAGGGAGACAGACACAAGTTGTGGCTGTGCAGTGTGACCAGCATGGCTTTTCTATGCACTTCAGAGCACGGTATGATGTCTGCCTCTTGGTGGGAATGTCACTCGTGCTGTCTGTATTTGTCCTCCACAGAACCAAGTGGTTGTTGCTGCTGGAAGGAGTTCTTGGGGAGCCCGGCTCTCTGGGGCACTTCATGTCTACAGCCTCAGCTCAGATTGAAGATGTCACTCTATTCAGCCCCTCTCTCTTGAGCCAGTGTCATCTCCAGGATGGACAAAGCCATCTTCCAGTGGAGCTATGATGAAACCTGATAGAGGTGGGGCTCCTGGGACGGCCAGGCTACCTGGGAATACGGTCAGCTATGTGTGGACACTGTTTGATAGGGAGCAGCAGGCTTTTGAGGTCAAGTCCGCTCTAAAGCTCTTTTGAATCCTCTGAGCTTGTTGCCTGGGCTTGGGACTTTATCAACCCACCTCCCCTTCTGTGGGAATATCTGTCTTTCTTGCCTAGAAAGGGGGTAGTTAGCTCTTAACACTCTCCATATAATTTCTCCTATAAAAAATCCTTGTTAGTGGTGGCTGGTCCTATTTGGATCTTAAATGTACCCCAAATCTCCTATGTGGAAGGCTTGGTCCTCAGCTTAAAGAAGGTAGGAACTCTGGAGTAGGACTCTGCTGAAGAACATTATGCTATTGGGGTGTAACAGCACCCCAAGTCCTTCCTTGCCTCTCTGCTGCCGGCTCTCCTCTGCCATACATACTGCTTCTTTCCTAGCCCCAGAGCAACAGGGCCAAGCACCCTGGAGCTGACATGGCCGAAAACTGTGAGCCAAAATAAACATTTCCTCTTTTTAAGCTGTTTATTTTGGGTATTTTGTCAAATGGATGGACAATGTACGGTGAAAACACAGTAGGAGGAAGAGAGAGGGGTGTGGGGAAGGGGCCGCACTGGTGCCTCCTCACTGGATTTCTGTGCTCACATCTTATACAGTGGAAGACAACTACGGAAACTCAAGTTTGATGAGCTCATGCTTCACATAAATCTGTAGTCAGCTGTGACAGGTGGTGAATCTCACCACTGGGGCTTTGCTGTGCTAGGCTGCTAGCTGCATCAACAGAGCAGAAAGGTGTGGTGTGGCCTGAGCCCAGGGTGACCATAAAGGACCAGCAAGGGACTCAGTGGGAAGTTGGCTTTACTTCACTTGTTCTTGGGCTGTTCTTTAGGGTAGCTTCTGTGTGCCAGCACCACAGTGTGGCTTCCGGAGAAATCTGCCAGCACACATACCTGCAAACAGTGACTAGCTGGTCTTGTGTCAGCCAAGGGAGATACCATTCCTTCTGGTCCTAGGAACAATACCAAACAGTGAGGGAAATGGTGACAGTGACAGGTCCCACTCAGAGAGAGATCCCTCAGTAGAGAATGAGGAAGAGAACAAGGAGAATCAACTCCACTGAGATGGCTCACGAGGGAGGAGGAAAGACAGGACAGACACAAATACCCCAGACGGAAGGCACAGCTCATGCTCCGGACTAGCTGCTGTGAATGTGCACTCTACAGCCCCCCAAGGCACAGCAGGAAGCACAGAAGGACATTTGGTTTAATTAGTGGTTCGACCAGTCTAAAGACCACAGCCAGCAGAAGGGTCTGTTTTGGTACTGGGACAGGAAATCAGCATATGTAAATGACAAGGCTAACCCCGGGGCCTTGGCACAGCAGGCAGGGGCTCCTCCAACCCCTGCGGATGCTCTAGCCACAAAGTGCCAGTGATTCTGCTCTGTAATGGATGGACACGAGCCTGTCTACAGTTGGCTACAGGATTTTCCTTTTGCTCAATGTCTGAGCATAGCATGTAACAGGCATCAGGTAAAGAAAGCTTAAAGCTTACAGAAATCCAAACATCTTCAAATTGACAGGATACTTAATATATTGACTCCTTTGTGAGAAAGTAAATGATACGCCCACTTTTGAAGGTCAACCTAAAGAATACAGAAAAACCTAATACAAAGGAAGTATTAGCAGTCTGTATATTATCCCCAACACGTGGATTAAGATCTCTCCTCCAAGCACTAACTAGTCCTAAGAATCCGCCCCACAATGCTTAAGTGACTCAGATGGAGCTAAGCTAAAGCAGCCTTCCGATACACTTTGTGGTCTTTACCTCAAGACACCAACAGACATTTTCAAGGCTTCAAGATGGGAATTTATACCTTATTGTCCCAGACTATGAAGTTGGACTGATAGCTCTGGAGTGGAGCTCGGGTCTCTAGACCCTGTTCCAATCCTTCCATTAGATAACTTCTTTGGCCATTACTGAAGTTACCACACTAAAGTTCAAATGTAGCTTCACTGCGGCCATTCCAAGAAATAAAGCTGAGCGCGGCTCCCGGATGCCACCAGACAGCAGCCTGTCTGTGAGCTGTTTAGCCTATTCCACAGTCTGTTGTCAGGAATCACTTCAGAGGATGACCCCTGCTCTGCCCACATTGGCTCAGAGGCTCTGAATGAAGGACAAAAAGTATCACACCTCTTTGCTCACACTCAATGTGTGACTGCTTGCTCAATCATAAAACTTAGTATTTGATATTTTACATTTCATTTAAGGAGCAGTTTCACTCAAAAACCCTATCTGACCTAACCACCTTTAAAAATTTTACAAACTGCCAGTTCCGTCCTTTTATGCGAGGTGAAGCATTTTGTCCCTCTGCTAAGAGGGACATGACTAGTTAAGACATTTACTTTATTTACACTCATAAACTAACAGTATAAGGAAAAATGAGATTCAATCCTGTCTGACCTGGGATCAAATGGATTTCAATTCTTCACGGATCTCAGCTGAGCAAAACCTAAGACTTCACAGTGTAAGACCGACCACAGCAGTGGAGTGCTCTTGGTGTGCTGAGAGGGTGTGAAATCTGGGCATCATCAAAGATGATCCTGGGTGCTGTCATAGGGTTCTACGGCTACGGTTTCCATAGTCACACTCCAGCATCTCACCCAGAGGCCTCGAGGGGCCTCTCAAGGCTGGGACACCAGGCCAGCTCAGCTGCCCTAGATCAGCTTCTCACAGCCCCATACAGGAGGGGAGCTCACTTGTAACTTTGTTTTCTACTGGAGTAACATTTTTTACTTCCATCGCTAGAGCACCCAGTAATCCTTGTGGGACTCTATTAGGGTAATCAGACGCCCAGTGTCTGGGGTGGGTAAACTTCATTATTCCTACTCTGTAGGCTAAGAGTTGCTCTGGCCTTACTATAATCTTACAAGTACACTACTTTGGGAAGTACACTTTTTGGTTATTGTAATGTTCCAGCACACAAATGTATGAAACCTTCCGAGAACAACAGCTTTCAAACTTACAGGTATCAGTGATTGTTGCAGGATTTTCCATGTCCAATTACATTAGGGCAACAGGAGCCCTGTGATTGGACAGGGAACAGGGAGGCAGCGCTAAGAGTTGCACAGGAGAAAGCGTCTTGGAGGAGAAGAAAGGAAGATGGCAGTGGATGTGAACTAGCGTAGTGCCACTGATGGTTATGTTATCATAAAGGTTAGAAGTTTGGGATAAGTTGTCTAACCTAGGTGGGCAGCTTTTATTATCAATTGGCTCTGAAACTATTGTATTGGTATCTTGCAAATTGTGTTTTTATTGATACATAAATCTGATTAGTTAACTATATGCTTAAGACTTTTAATTCTACCAGGTAATTGGGTGTTGAGATGGCTGACCATGGGGCAGGCAATTATCTAGTGGGCCTGGCGGCAGAGATTTTGCCAAGGGACTCAGCTCCGGGGAGTTGGCAGGCTGAGAGAGTGAGATCAGCCGGTGGGAGATCTGCTGTGGCCCACCGGTTGCCAGGCCTGACCATAGGAACTGCCGGATCTCTTTTTTAATACTTCCCGCAACAAGTGATCTGCCTCTTCACCATGCAGTGAGAGGGCTGATCCCACAGCTCTGTTCATGCTGGGCGAGCGAGCAAGCACTCTACAATGAGCAGCACTCCCAGCCCCACCTCATCTATGTTTTGAGACAGAGTCTTACTTATAGTCCAGGTGGGCCTAGAACTCACACCTTCACTGGCCTAGAATGTACTCTGTAGCCCAGGCTGGTCTCAAACTCTATGTGATCTTCCTGCTGCAGCCTCTCAAGGACTGGAAGTACAGGTGGTGAACCAACCATGTCCTGCTTTGCCATTAATTTAAACGCGAGCTTCTGATTGGGAAGAGAACACTGCCACAGCTCTTACTTTAGCTAAGTTCTTGTTTGATAAGTCCATCTGTTAACTTTTGAGAGGTAGGCAAACACAGTAGCTGGCTGTATACATTTTCTTGGGGAGGGGTATCATGACAATCTCTTAAATCAGGCAATGATCAAAACAGCTATAAAACTGTAAGAGAATAAATAAATACTTTCCTTAAACTTAACTTCCCATGGTTCTATTTATAACTAATCAAAAAAATAGTAACGATCTTGATTAATTGGAATCCAAATAAGCTGACATTAAATTATACCTCCTTTTCATTCATCTTATATATAAAAGAGAGCAAATACCTGGAAGTAAAGTTCTATCAAGGACTGACATTCCAGAGTTTGGTGCAAGGCTAACAGACCCATCAGCTTTCTTCCCTGAGTGAGAAACGATAGGAACGTGACTCCCTGTGTGAGGACCTGAACCTGTAAGCTCGGCAACTATGGGCTCCATCAGCACAAAGCTGCATTCTTCTTGATATGTATAATGGCACTGAATCTAGACAAGTCTATCTCACAATAAATTAATCTACACTTTAAAAAGCCCATAAAAACAGTATTCAAAGTTGGTGGGATACAGGATTTTTGCCTTTTACAAAGAAACTACTTTGTCTCAAAGAATTCTGAAGACACAATCAAGCTCACTATTGTGAATGCCACGGAATTTTTAGTCAGACATAATTTAAACACCAGTTGTCTTTTTTTCCCCAGAAAGCGATAATAGCTTCAGAAGTATAAACATCTTTGTCTGCCAGGCTGCTGCTAGCGGTCTGCCAGGATAGTCCGGCTTGCTCCAAGTCCTTCTGGCCTGAGGCTGTTTTTCACATCCATCCTTCTATCTGTCAGAAGTGTCTTTTTAGGTAAGGAGGGCATCTAAATAAAGCAGGAAAGGAATTTCAGTTTGTATCTTTCTTAGAAGTCACTAACTAGATGGTAAGGGAGGACTATGCAGGTCAGCGCCTGTGCACTTCCTCCACAGACGAGGGGGGAAGGAGGGGCAGCTCCCACGCTCACGAGAGCAGTACAGCTAGCTGTGTTTTAGTACAGCTGTGGGAAAGCCCTACAGAGTGACGAGCATCTGTCTCAATGTATGATTCCTGCCAGTATTCTACAGACACCAAGCCATTTCCAACTGACTCACTGTGTTGGACACTGTAAGCATCTCACCTCACTTAACTGTCTACATCATATGAAGCACACAGTGTAGACAGGATTAACAGAAGGGAAAGTAAGGAGACCTTGCACAGGGTTACAAAGCCTGTGACCACTGAAACCCAGGCTGCCTGACTCTAGGCCCAGGATTGCAGAGAAGCCAGCAGTGCTGCTGTGAGCCCCAAGTCCATACCATAGGGGGCAAAGGAGCTTCCAGCTGTCTTCCAAGGAACGAAAGCAACCTCCTCCAGATGAGGCCACTTCCCATAAACATAATTCCCGTAACCAGCCAAAACACACGATGATCCTGAAAGAAATAGTTTATTTCTGTCACAAAAGGTCAGGCTCCTCACAGACAAACTCCCTATCATTAGAAGAGCACTCCACAGAAAGCAGCTAGGATCAAGGCCTGCAGCAAAGCCCTAAGAGTACAGCCAGGATAGGGTCACTCCTCACTCTCCTCACAACTAGGTTCTTCTGTACCTGTGCATAATGTAACTATCAGAAAATGCTGTAAAGGCAAGGCTTTGCTTTGCAGCCCAGGCTGGTCCTGAATCCCTGGGCTCCAGAGATCCTACTGCCACACCCTACCAAAGAGTTAGATCTGCAGATATGCACCACCACACCTGGATCAGAAAGGAATTCATCTTTGGGTTGAAATCCTCTTGTTTTATAGATCTGCAACTTAAGTTTCCTGAGGCTCTATTTTCTCATCTACAAAGTATGGGAAATATGTCTATTTTATAAAGTTGTGGTAACTGCATCAAACAAGCCCTATGTATGTGAACTTCCAGGTGCAGAGCCGGACACACAGACTAAAATGAAATCCCTATTACTACTGACTCAGTGTTAGTCAGCTTTTCCTGTACCTACAATGTGTTCTAGGAAATGAAGCATGGGGCCAGCAGTAGCTGCCTGACTTCTAAGTGGGTTATAGCCTATTTTCATGACATCTTCACTGTCAGCTTGACTAGACTTGGAATCACTCGGGAGTGAATTCTGGGAGGGTATTTCCAGAGAGGGAGAGTCACTTATTTCCTGACTGTGGACCACATGACCAGATGCCCCCTGCTCTGCTACCTTGCCTTCTCTGCAATGATGGATATAACTCCTTTAAACTGTGAGCCAAAGTGAACCTTTTGTTCCTTGTGTTGCCTTTGCCAGGTATTTTGTCACAGCAATGAGAAAGGGAACGAATATACTTCAAACAAATCTGATCATTTAAACATTATAAAATAAAATCCTGTGAGTCATTTTAAAATGAGTTGCATTCTTACCTCTTCAAGGGAAGATTCCAAATTCATGCCAAAAGCAACTCCCATTAGTCCAAAGAGTGAAAGGGAGAAGGTTCCCATGGTCAGCTGGAGATTTAATCTCATCATCACATTGCGATGGCTAGAGAGGAAACAACCCAATCAGACCAGCACACACCCAAATCCAGCAAAACCGAGTGAAGGTCTAGGGGTCACTCTTCACCTTCAAAAGGAACTCCTGTGACGGTTAATATTGTAACTTGACAAGGTTTGGAATCACCATAGAAACAAACCTCTTAACTGAGGTGGGCAGACCCATCCTTACCATAGGTGGCCCCGTTCCCTGGCTGGGGACCTGGGTAGCATCTAAAGGAAAGTGAGCTGAGCACAGCACTCACCTCACTGGTTCCTGACTAGGACACATGACCAGCTACTTCAAGTTTCTGCCCCATGACATCCTTCAACTGTGAGTCCAAATGAACCATGCATTCCTTCAGTGCTTTAGCCAGGCCTTAGGTAACTAATAAAGCCCACTAGGGAGTAGTCCCTGATGTGATGGTGTGACTTCTTCCAAACATTTTTTTAAAAAGAGCTTCGTTCCTAAGGGCATCCTTACCTATCTAGATTGATGAAGATGATGCTCTGTGAGTCGTCAATCAGGGCCCGGAGCTCCCGAGCCTCGTTGGAGAGGTCCTCAGCTAAGCGGTAGTAGTTTTCCAGCAGCAGCTCCATCTCCTCTGCGTGGTCAATCCCAGTGCTGCTCTTCTCACTTCAATACAGTCAACAGTCAACAAACCCGACACTGCAAACATACTGACCCCCAACCTCAGCCACCAGGGAGAGACTCTGCTAGCCTTGTCTCGTCTGTTGTCTAGCCTTGTCTCAGCTGTTGTGACTGTGGCCCATTTGTGAGAAGCTTTATCAGCTGATCCTGAGCATGATGCACTCAGCCCTACTCAGCTGAGTTTGAGTCACTGTGCCCATGCCTTCAGTCCTAAAGACTCATGTAAACACGTCACCAGTGACTGGAAAATACAGACGTGAATACTGATGGGAAAGTGCAAACCCGAGGTTACTATGGAGCACAAGAAAACCCAGATTAAGTTGAAAAGAACATCTCTTGGGGCTGGAAGATGTCTCAGCAGTTAAGGGTTAAGGCTCTTCCAGATGACCTGGATTTGATTTCCAGCACCCACATGGTGGCTCACAACCATCTGTAACTCCAATTCTCAGAGATCTGATGCCCACTTCTGGCCTTTGTAGGCATGAAACGTATAAGTGGTAAATAGACATACATGTAGGCAAAACACTTATACACATTAAATAGAAGCATCTCCCTTTGACTACAATCAAGTACAGCAGTAGCTGAGGTCATCCTCCCTGCATGAGTGAAGAGAGGACCGAGCTGCTGCTGTCTGCTTCCCTGAACACATCCGATTAACAGTGTCTACTCTGTCCTCTGTCCTGTCAGGATACCACAGCTCTCACTGTGGTCTGAGGCTGGGATGCACCAGAAGCCATCGCCTATCCTGCAGGACAGATTTGGTAAAAGTGAACTGCATTGAGCCTTGGTGTCGTTTCTTCTATTGCATGTTTGTATGAAGTAAATGCTGGGAAGAGAGGACTGTATGTTTTGTCTTGGAGGAATTAAAAACAAAGAACTTCCTTGCTACTGTTTCTGATGTGTGAGTGATGTGGAGTCCGAGGTCAGCGGGGCGGGTGCACCCTCTTTTCACTTTCCCAGGGACTCCAGGACCCGGCTCAGGTCGGGCGTGCTTGCATAAGCACTCTCACCTGCTGAGCCACCTCCCCAGCCCCTTTCCTTGTCTTTTAGCTAATGAAAAGCATGAGCACTTACGCCTGTGCCTATCTAAGGCTGTGCGTTCCTCTACAGGCTTTGGGCTCTGGAGAAGTGGACTCAAGTCTCCAGTGACTTTTAAATGCATCGTCTATATTACAGATCAGACAGTGAGTTTCATACTCTGTGTTTGGACCTGCTTTCAGCAGTTTCTAAAAAACCAAATGATGTCTAGGTTTATAAGTGAGAAAGTGTAAGCTGTGTGTTGTTTATAACAGACAAGGCTTATGGAATCCAGTGTCCACTGCCTGGTTCATCCCCTTCTCCTTACCATGCGACAGCTGCCCTTTGCTTCTTAGGAACTTATTTCACTGTGCATATGTTGCTTAGTGATCCATTCTCTGGGGATAACTGCCATCTAGTTATGTTCTCTTCAGCCCAGCAGCTGGAATGCAATGTGCACTCAATGCAGCTTCACTGAGCTGGGACATGGGCAAGACACAGGGTCTAAAGATGAAAAACACCTATTCTCTATCTAGAAAACTACAGGCTCACCTGAAGGAAGAAACAACACAAGGCTCCACTTACAAGACCTGTGGGTCGCTCCACTTGGTTAGACAGAGTTCTTCCAGCATCTCCTCCTCATCCAAGAGCTCCAGAATCGACTCTTTGAAAATTTTAATGTCTGTTTCTAACTCAGAGAGACTGTAAGAATAGTTACACGCAGAGATCAGCAGCATAAACGTGCATCATTTTTCACTGTAGGTGTGTAGGGCAACGTGTAAGTGATCCACCCATCAGTGTCCACTGGGAAGAAACATTTCACTAATGGGAAAATTCACCATTCCCAAACCCAAACAAATTAGTAAAATTATCCAGTGATACAACTCTATATACAACTTTGGTGGCTTTCAAGGTTATGCATTCTAGAGACTTAAGGCTAAGATAAAACACGTGGACATTATGCTTAGCTAAGGACTCTGTGATGAATCAGGTCAGAGGATGGCTGAAGAGGTGACCTGAGGAGGTTTAAAGGAAGTAGGTTACGGGTAAGAAAAAAGAGGTCAGAGAAGTCAAAGGAATCTACAGCGCACGGGTCAAGAGGAAGTTACAACGAGGTTCGGAATCTTGCTTGTGAGAGTCATGCAGGAAAGGGGCAGACACTCTTCAGGCTTTTATGGAGTTCTGAAGGGTCAATCAAGGGCCTCATTCATTATAGGCAAAGACTCCTTCAGATTACTTACACCCCCAACCCGACCCCTTTTTGAGAGAGGTATCACTCTGTAGCCTAGCCTGGCCTCCAACTTAAGGCAATCCTCCTGCTTTAGACTGCTGCATGCTGGGATTATATGTGAGGTACCATACCTAGCTTTGCACATTCTTTTAGAAAATTACTTATATTTATGTGTCTCTGCGTGCCTATGCCACATGTCCTATTGTGTGCCTACTGAGGCCAGAGTGTTGGCTTCTTGGAGCTGGAGTTACAGGTGGTTGTGGGCCACCTGATGTGGGTGCTGGCAACGGAACTCAGGTCCTTTGAAGAGCGTTATATTAATCACTGAGTCATCTCTCCAGCCTGGAGCTTAGATTATTCTTAACTGATAAAAATACTCCAACACTGGATCTACAACACAAGCAACAATGCCTTTTAACTTTTTAACTGAGAACTGAGGCTTAAGGGACAGATGGCCGAGCAGTTCAGATCGCTCGCTCTTCTTGCAGAGGATTCAAGCTTGGTTCCTGGCACCCGTAGGATGGCTCATAATCATCTGTCTCTCAACTCCAGGGGATCTGATGCCTTCTGAACTTCTCAGGCACCAGGCACACACATGGTGCACATTGAAGTAATTGCAGGCAAAACAACCATACACATACAATAAACAAATATTAATTTTAGTTTTAAACTAGGGCCAGTAAGAAGGGTCAAGAAGGTCAGGGTGCCTATTGGAAAACCTGATGACCTATGTTCAATTCACAGGATTTACACAGTGGAAGGAGGGGGCCATTCCAACGAGCTTTCCTGACTTCCACAGACATACACATATTCTCCCCCCAATAAAAATTATGTATGTATGTTTGTTTGCTTTTTTGTTTTGTTTTGTTTTCACTTTCTGAGCTGGTGAGATGGCTTGGCAGGCAAAGGTGCTTACCACCAAACCTAACCACCTGAGTTAATTTGTGTCATAAATAAATACACTGAGATTTGTACTCTCCAACTTTTCTGGAAAATTTAAGTTAAATGCTATGGCTATGGCTTAGTGGCTGAGTGCTTATCTGGTGTATATGAGGCCTAGGGTTCAATCCTCAGCACCACAAAAAAAAAAAAAAAAAAAAAAAAAAAAAAAAATCAAAACACTGACAGCTAAAATTTGACATGAGGGGAGGAGTGTGATTGTTAGAGAGATGGCCCAGTGGTTAAGGACACACAATGCTGTCCCAGAGAACCTAAGTTTGGTGACAGGGTGTGTGCAAAAGGGGCAGGGTGGGGGCGTGAGAGAGGTATTCACCGCTGAGCCAGCTCTCTAGCGATCACACCCTTCCCAGGCACGGCAGACTTTAATGTGGTGCTGGGGCCTCACACACGAGGAAGGCACTCCACCACTGAGCTAGCCACAGCCATAGCCCTTAGCTGGTAAAGTCTCAGTGGCAGTTGGCAAGTACAATTCTCAGAGTATATTTATTTAAACTATGACACAAATTGACTAAGACGAAATTTAAATCCTTGGATGAGTTATGATTTTAGAACATGAACATGGACCTTGGGGAGGGGGATAAGTGAATCTGGATTTACATCAATGGATTTGCTATCAAAATAAAGATAGCATCAACAACTGAATGGGATGACAGGTGGGCTGTAAACAATGTTTTGTGCAGTATCTTTCTGAATAATATTAGATTGTGTGCTCCTTTTAGTTCAGTCTCCCGCCTATACCACTTAAAAAATAAACACACTATTTTCACATAAAAGCTAAATCCCAGCACTGAGGGGGCTAAGGCAGGAGACTGCAGCAAATCCAAGCTTCACTGAGGTCAAGGCCAGACTGGGATATGTAATAAAGTAGGTCTCATCCTCCCGGGAGTCCCCTCCCCCCAAAGAAAAAAAGTATGGCGATGCTGACACCCTAATGCCCGAGTCCATTGTGGAAAGCTGTTATCATTCATAAACAAGAAGACACTAGTCTCATGTGTGGATTTATGTCAGTCATCTCTCTATAAACATCAATGAGAGAGAAGCTGAAGGTATCTGTCTAACTCCTAGCTTGCCACGCCACCCACATTTACCTTTTGCCATTTTGGAGTAGGACATGCAGTCTGCTTCTGTCGACAGAAGAGTGCTTGGGGTCCACTAATGCATCCAGGGTCTCAAGGATCAGTGGCTGCAGGATGCTTAGTTTCCCCTGAAGGGTGCTGATCTAGACAACAACATGGCCTTTCATAAGAATTAAAACAACCCTTTTAGAACTTAGGATCAGTGAAGCCTCTGATTAAACACAGACATTTGTACTAGCCAAAAAAACAACAAAAACAAAACAAACCTGACGGCATTTCAGAACATGGCTCCTGCTGGAACATCTATCTATAGATGACTCAAAAGCCACATCTGGGTTAGAAGAGCAACATGTAATGCTGTCACCAGCTCTGGATTCACTCTCACAATAGTCTTCCTCTATAGATAGCTATGAAAGGACTAGGGAATGATTTGTTAAAACAAAAATCTGATACCTTGGGGACAGCAGAGATAGCTCAGGGGTTAAGAGCATTTCCTGCTCTTCCTGAAGACCAGGATTTGGTTACAACAGCTCATGCCTGGCAGCTCACAACAGTGTGTAACTCTGACTCCAGGAGATCCAATGCTCCTGGCCTCTACTGGCATCCACACACATATAACTACACGAACATACACAATAAATATAAAATAAATCTGACACCCTTGTCAAAGCCTGCATTTCACAATGGTTATAGGTAAGTTTTCTGTAAGCAGAGCACAGTTGGAAATTGCTATGGACCACACAGTCTTTCAACAACTTGGGCTAGATATGTAGGTCAGGTGTCAGGAGCTTGCCTAGCACGCATCAAGTCCTGGGTCAGACCCACAGCACTGAACAAACTGGATATATTGTCATGTGCCTCTAATTCCAGGCCTTGGAAGGGGGAGGAAAAATGAAGTGTCACTTGGACTTTTAAAAGACACATTAAATCACTGTAGAGTCCAAAGTATGCTTTTCTTAAGCTAATGCAAGCATGGCTGATAATCCATAGGAATGAACTGATAATAGGATAGTGGTTAAGATCAAAATACCTCCACACCAACTGGCAAACGACACAAGACTAACGGAATTAAGTAGCATAATTAAGACTATAAGTGTGACTACATGCTCTTTTAACTCAGAAACACAAGTCATCTGACTTGGAGCTGCAGCCCAGAATCAGGGTTTACATCACTTGGCTATGGACTCATTTATTCTGCATCAACAGGATCCACTTCTAGGTTCAGAAGACCCAGAGTGGGAAATTAAGGTAGACCTACTGTTTCACTATCCTAAAGAGACACCAACCCTCTGGCCAGCACGGGCTGGACTATGTGTGGCTGGGAGGCTAGGATCCCACTCCAGTCCTTGTGAGGTCACCTGCTCCTGGGGTATCACGGTCCAAGTGGGTTGAGGGGGCTCCCCTTTATTTGAATGGATCCCGAGGAGATGGCTGGCTTGATACCGTAGTGCTCTTTCAGAAAGAAATCTTCTGGGGATCCCATGTCATAGGCCAGAACTTTTTCACTATGTGGCTGAGCTCCCTCTGTTCTCCCCATAGCTGACAATGTCTGTCCCCATACTATGAAGTCCTGAGCCAGCCCAGCCTGTCATGTACCATCTGCATTGTGCTGTTGCTCCTGTAACCCCAGCAAGGAGGAAACCATCTCTTCCCTCATTAAACAAACAGGTAACGGAGAGGGATACCAAACTCATTCAGTCTCTCCTGAGCATTTAGGAATCCAGTGACTACTGATATATGAGGCAGAGTCATTACAAGAACTGTGGTTCCTGTCAGTCTTGGTACCAAACAAGAGGCATCTCCTTGAGCTGTTTCAAACAAAGGACCATGTGACAAATGCTCACGTGCGAGCACTTGTATTATGCAGTGTAATTTGAAGAATGAAGTAAAAGGTGCTCAGAGTTCCACATGCATCCTGACTTAAGGTCTCTTGAATTCTCATCCCATGATATGGTTCTTGGCAGTGCAGACGGGTGTGGGGCTCTGTAAGCCCAGCACTAGAGAGGATGAAGCAGGAGGGCCACCTTAGTTCAAGGCTGACCTGGTATATACAGTGGGATTCTAATCCAACAAAAAAGAAAGTAAAAAATGTAGAAAAGGGAGCCAATTCAAAATGCACTTCCTCAGTTTCCTCTTAAGAGTCCCTAGTTCTACTGGCCTGGGTCATAAAGTTGGAAAATGAAGTTCTATGTCCTTGGAGGAGTCTTCCAAGTGATTCTAGTGTGGCTGGGGAAATCAGCTTTGAAATAATCAACACTAACTTGCCTTTGAAGGGACTCTGGCCATGCTCTGGCGCCAAGGCTCAGGCAGGCCTTGCCCTTCTCTGCCATTCTCTCTGCCTTACTAATAAGATTACAACCCTAAAGCTAGCCACCAAGGCCCAGCAATCAAGGTATTGAAGTCCAGCAGTCGAAAGCCCCCTTTGGCTCACTGTAACATGCCAAATTAAAATTAAACACCTCATCCTAACATGGGGTTTCCCCTTTTACCTTTATAAAATACTGCCATTTTTCTATGTGCCATCTCAGTCTCCTTTCTATCCAGACGCAGTTCTTTTCCTCCTCCTAGACAAACACCCCTCCTCCCTTTCCCTTGTCCCCTTCTCCTTCTCCCTTGTCTTCTGTCTCCCATCTTTGTCTCTGATTCCGTCTTCTGACCCTCTGGGGCAAATAAATCTCCTTTGTGCTGAGTATTTGGTCTTGGGGGTTCCGAGCTGATACTTTTCCTAACAGTCTTCACACTCCAGTCATTTGAAGCTAAACCAAGCTCCAGACAATACATTAGATCAGGCTTACCCAATACTGCAGGAGTGCTTCAATAGCTCTGAACTCAAACGGTAATGGGTATGTGACAAGCTGACCTTCTCCAGCCAGCTGTGATGGCAGTTCCCGGAACAGCCAGTGCTCCAAGTTTAAATTTCGATAATCTAGTATCAGAAGACACTCTGGAGTTATCACAGCCTTCAAATACTGGAAAAGCAAGAGAAAGAATGCATGTGTACACACACATATACACACATTCATACTGATGCAAGCTATCAAGCTGGAGGAAAAAGCGAATTCACAAAACTGAATTCATTTTACAAATTTTGGACTAAAACTAAACCAAATCAATGCTTATTTGGTTTTCTAAAAATAAATAATAATAAAATTAAGGGATATTTTTATAAAGGAAGAAAATTCAAATGTATGTAAGCCTCAACAATTCTAAGTTGCTCTCCGAAGACCTAGGATTACATAGATTAGATATTTATTAAGACTCCAACTTGGTGTGGCACAGATGTATACCCACAATCCCAGCAGCTGGAAAGTGGAGGAAAACAGATGTTCAAGGACATGGTCAGCTACAGAGCAAGTTCAAAGCCAGCCTGATGTACATGAAACCATCTCAAAAAATCCAGCCCCAAAGCAAGACATCTGCCGGGACAGGCATGAGAAAATAGGGAAAGAATGAAAGATAAAGTTCCTGAGAATCCAGCCCCAAAGCAAGACATCTGCCAGGACAGGCATGAGAAAATCGGGAAAGAGTGAAAGATAAAGTCCCTGAGACAATCACACAGGCGGCTCAGCAGGGAGAGGCCAGCGTTTGCAGGCCGTGCTTGGGAGCTGAGGTCTGAAGACAACAGAATAAACTTGCAGGTCCCATTCCTAAGCCTGTGGCTTAGAAGAACTCTGACTCAACAATATAACCTTCCTTTCCACATCTATATTTTATGTGGATACCAGCCCAACCCGTGAGAGGCCTGTTTGCCCCTACTCTGGACACCCTTCCTCACTCTTTCTCTGACCCCTCCTACCCAGCCCTACACACAGCTGCTGTGCCAGCAGCTCTGGCTGACCAGCTTGCCTTCCTAGGCCCCAACTCAAAAGGCATAATAAACTGTCTCTAAATTAGACTTAATCATTTTGTTTTAGGTGTGTTTTGTCTGAGTGTACATAATGTACCACCTGTGTGCTTGGTGCCTGTGGAAGTCAGAAGAGGGCATCCCCTGGAACCTGAATCTGGATGGCTGTTAACCACTCTGTGGGTGCTGGAAATCAAACCCCAGTCCTAGGCAGGAGCAACAGGTGCTCTAATCACTGAGCCATTTCTCGACGTCTGCATTCCCCTCCTCTGACATCTGCTCTGCTATTTTCTCCTCCTAAACGCCAGTAAAATGGTTCTTGAACTTTAAAAAAAAAGCCAAAAATTGGTAGACCTTTAGAAGTGATTTAGTTTAATAGTAGTAGTTTGGCTCAAATAGAAATGGTTCCTTTTGAAAGTAGCACTTTTAGTGAGTTAATCTGAAATTACAGACAAGCCTCAGTGCTTCAAATTACAACAGAATGAAATGAGAAAATGCTCTACCCAGGTGTGCATAGCCAGGGTTACATATAAGGGACGGCTCAGGGCTTAAGAGCCGTCCTAAGCTGTTCTTCCCCTTAAGCGCATCCTCAGGCTGCTCCTCTAGGAGACACAGGTTTGAGTCCCAGCACCCACACGGTGGCCCACTACCAGTGTAACTCCAGTTATCTGATGCCCTCTACTGGCCTCTGAGGACACTATATGTGGTACACAGCTATATATGCAGGGAAAATACCCTTACAAAAATTAAAAAAAACAAAAAACCAAAACTAAAAAAAAAAAAAAAACAACAAAAAAAGATGTGGGAAGGAAAAAAAAGATTTGATAGTCTGACTACTTTATTCATGACACAGATATTTGGACTGATTGTTTTTATAACTACCTTCTAACATTTAACTATGAAAATATTCATACAAAAAGTTGAGTTTATATAGTATTATCTGTTTAGCTACCTTTCTATCTATCTACATATTTATCTGTATAGTCAGTCTACCCACCCAGCCACCCAGCCACCCAGCCGGCCATCAGTCTGTGTAGTATAGCATCTCCACCATTTGGGTCCCACAGTTTAACATCCTGTTTAACTTACTTCATCTCACGTGTACTTATCTATTCAAAGAGAAACTTTTTAGATGTGTTCTTGATAACAAGAGCAAGGAGTATTTTCTAGAGAAAAAAATCATTTGGGAGCAGATTGTTTCTGATGTGGTAATTTTGATTAAGCTAGATTAAAGGACAAAAATCTGATCAAGGACAAATTTAAAAGTAGTACATGACACTTCAGGGCTCAGCACCACTGATGGTCTCTCATTTATTTCAGGGCCACATGCTCTCACAGGCCCAAACAACGGAGGTCCATGTTAACTGAATCCCTAAAGAAATTCAATCCACTCAGTGTCTTCTGAGTAGGTAAGTGACGTGCGATGATTTTTAGAAAGTGTTAGATACAAATGTAAACCAAGGTTTTAAGATTCAACAGACATTCCTAGTGTACACGAAAAAGCAGATGCTTCTTGGTAGCTAAGGCTATACTGTAATTGTCCAGGACACAATGGAGCCATCTATGCCAGCTCTGTTCAGGGGATCAGCCTCATCCTCAGCTACACTGCAAGCCTTGGCCACACTACACCCTATCTTTATGAATAAATAAATATCAAGCTCGTGTAATTTCAGAAACTACAGACGGAATTCAAAGGCCAATGAAGACCAGTCAGAATTTTCTCAACACAAAAGAGCAATATCAAGCAGGCTGAGCATACAACACAATCCATGAGTTCTCTTCTTACAATGGATTCAGTAACAAAAATCCCACTTCTTTCCAAAGTCTGTCTGTCTGTCTGTCTGTCCTCTCTTGAAACAGAGTTTCTTTATATAGCCCCATCTGTCCTGGAACTTGCTATGTAGACCAAGCTGGCCTCTAACTCAGATCCGCCTGCCTCTGTGTGGGGGGATTAAAGTCACGCACACTGCCCCAGCCCTGCAGTTTCTGTAACCCACACACTGAGCGTGACTGGCCCAGCCCCGGTGAGCACAGCAGCACGGCCCTCACCTCCATCCTCATGATGATCCTGTTGTTCCTGGTGGTGATGTTCATCACGTGCTGAAACCTCAAGTCTCTGGCCTGGAGTGCTAACTCGTGGTACAATTCGGTTTTCTTCCTCTCTGCGGAGCAACAGAATGGGTGAAAGTACTAACCTAAGGGGCATGGGCTCCTACAGTGTCACCCGCCTCTCGGTGCAGTTTCTACCACTATCACACACAAAGGCTGAAGAGAGACCTTAATGCCCAGTCTAACCATAAAAGCAGACTCATGTGAACTCTTCTGTAATATTTCACTGTGCTCAGCAGCTCACTGGGGACCAATATAAAAACCATACCCAAGTATGAGAAGAACCTACAGCTGCATTTTTTACCTCTGGACATAGTCTCTTCTCTGACAGGATGTCACACATCCCAGGCTGGCCTTCAACTCCATAAAAATGCTTAAAAATTGAAGAATGACCTCAAACTCACAGTTATTGCTGGGGACTGAATCTAGGTATTCCTGTATTTTTGGCAAGCCTCTACCAACTGAGCTACATCTCTAGCCCACAGTTGTTTTTTTCCTGAACATAAATTTTATCAACTAGTTTTTAAGACTTATATAAATATAGTGCTTGCCTACACATACAGACGTGTATCACGTGCTGATGCCTGTGGAGGCCAGAATGCTATGCTGGATCCCCTGGAACTAAAGTTACTGATGGCTGTGAACTACTTTGTGGGTGCTAAGCATTGAACCTGGGCTCTTTTCAAGAGCAACAAGTGCCTTTAATTGCTGAGACATTTCTCTAGTCCCTACATGTTCTGTTTTTACCACTATGGCATTATATTCAGGGTTTTGAATCTGTGAATAAAATGAATTTGGTAATTTATTATTGGACAAATAAAAACTAAGAAGAGTCAATATTCACAGCAGATCTTCCTATCTGAAAACTAAATTTATTAGCTAAGAATACAGTAGATGAGAGAAACTTGTGATAGGCTGGGGACAGTCTATGTGTATTTTTGTGTCAAACTACACCTCCAACAGGGCCATAAGCAGAAAAGCTTAGGAAAGAGGCTCTGGAGAAACACAAAGCATGACATAAGCAAGGATGAACAGGACTACAGGGCTACGGGACAGGTGACACTGGAGTCTCAAGCCGCTCAGTAAAGTCATACCTAGCTCCATTTTCAGGAGCAGCTGTCCAGAGGCAGGCTGCCACCCAGTGCCCCACACTTCCATCTTTCTACTGCAATGATGGGGTGGGGTGGGGGTGGGGTGCTGAGTAACTCTACTAGAAACCTGTTTCAGAGTGAACAGGACTCGGAGGGCTGTGTAAGGGAGACTGACAGAAGAGACAGGAGGGGAGACAGTAGCTCTACTCCAAACACTCGGAATCCTGGGAGTCAGAAGGAAGTAATACAGGAGAACTGCACACAGGGGCTGACAGTCCCATGAGCGCTGATGAACAAATGTTGAAAAACCTC
This sequence comes from Uromys caudimaculatus, assembly GCA_028551405.1. Taxonomy (NCBI): domain Eukaryota; kingdom Metazoa; phylum Chordata; class Mammalia; order Rodentia; family Muridae; genus Uromys; species Uromys caudimaculatus. The sequence goes on along the minus strand of CM052714.1, from coordinate 34,433,396 downwards.
CTTCAACACAGTGGCAAACACAAAGAACATTGCACTAATACTACAATTTTCAATTTTTCACCAAAGTCACTGATTCATTGATAAAGATACTCACCAAAAGAAGTAACATTTCCTTCTTTGTCAAACTTTGTCTAAAGATAGATCATAAAAACAAGTATTAATCTCAACTTAATTTATGTGATGAGAAATAGCCTTAAAAAACTGAAATACAATTATAAATCATATCTTCCAAAGGCAGAAGAAAAATCTCTATTTTTGATTCCCTTGCTGAGATAAACTTGATAGACTAACTTTCTATTTTGGTTCCTTAAGAAATCCACTCATGGAGTGTGAGTTCTGTCTCTAGGTAACCTTGCTATGGGTGCCAATGGCATTGTGAGCAGATAGCACTGGGTTGGACATGATCACTGTCATTCTCATTGTGGTGGCCCTGGAAGCAAGTTTCCAGGGGACATGGAGACTGTAAGCTATGGACCTCACACGCTCTTCTGCAAATTCATCTGCACCTGAGTTATCAGTTAGCAGGTGTCTTAGCCAGGGTTTCTATTCCTGCACAAACATCATGACCAAGATGCAAGTTGGGAAGGAAAGGGTTTATTGAGCTTACACTTCCATGCTGCTGTTCATCACCAAGGAAGTCAGGACTGGAACTCAAGCAGGTCAGGAAGCAGGAGCTGATGCAGAGGCCATGGAGGGATGTTCCTTACTGGCTTGCTTGCTTCTCCTGGCTTGCTCAGCTGGCTTTCTTATAGAACCCAAGACTACCAGCCCACAGATGGTACCACCCACAAGGGGCCCTCCCCCCTTGATCACTAATTGAGATAATGCCTTACAACTGGATCTCACAGAGGCATTTTCTCAACTGAAGCTCCTTTCTCTGTGATAATTCCAGCTTGTGTCAAGTTGACACACAAAACTAGCCAGTACAGCAGGCTAGAGAAGCCTCTGATGACTTCGGGGACTCTCTGGATGTGAAAGGACCTGACAATGATCCCTGGGTTGGGGATGTCACTCAGTAGAAACATGACGCTATTCTGGCCTTGTTGCTGAGTGTGTCTGTCTCCCAAATCTAAATGTCTTCTCAGAGTTAAGAAGTCTCTGGCAGGCATTGCAGAATGAACTAAAACATACAGAAAAGGTGCCTGCAGCCTTACCACATTAGCTTTGCTCAGGAAAGGACCACTTTCTGTATGCTAGTGCAGTCATGGTCGCAGGTGTCAAGGTGAACACACAGGCTGTTCTACTTAAGAAACTAAACACAGCCCAAGCATGGGTCTTGGTGACACATAGACATTAGGTTACTGCTTTGGAAATAATTTATGCTATGAGGGCAGAATCAAAACAAACCCTACAACTCACACTTCAGCCTGCTTCTCCTGAGAAAGATCTCATCAACAGGACAAAAGCAGCAGGAAACACAACGGTCAAAGTTTCTTTCTTTTCTTTTTTTTTTCTTTTTCTCTTCCTTCCTTCCTTCCTTCCTTCCTTCCTCCCTCCCTCCCTCCTTCCTTTCTTTCCCTCCCTCCCTCCCTTCCTTCCTTTCTTTCTTTTTTTGAGACAGGGTTTCTCCATGTGTAGCCCTGGCTGTCCTGGAACTCCCTTTATAGACCAGGGTAGTCTCGAATTCACAGGACTCTGTCTACTCAGCCTCCTGAGTGCTGGGATTACGTGCACCACCGTGCTCCACCATCCACCAAGGTCAACTTTTATTAAAAGCTTTGTATCTGTGTAATGCCGACTGACTTGCCTTAGATTGATTTCTGAAACACTTATACTCACTGCAGAAAATAAGAAAATTTGTAAAACTACCTAAATCACATGATTTGACAATTTTCTATTGGAACTATGCCAATTATAACTTACAAGGTGTCTTCCAGTGTTCCTGTAAATCATACCTCTACCAAAACATATTAAGTGTTTTTATATTTTGATATCTATGCATCATTTTTCTTTAGTGAGATCCTTTTCTGAAAGACATCATATAAGCCGACATTGAAAATGGTTACTTTGTAACCAGCTCACTTTCACAACTCATTCTTTTCAATAGAATCAGTAGATTATTAGTGGTCTTGGGAGAAATTTACTTTGCCTATGAAGTCGGTCATCATCTGACTTTGTATCCTTTGGGGAAGGGTGGTTAGTGACTGTGTGGTGCAGGCCTCATACCCACATCCTTTTACCTTGGTCTCCTGACTAGCTGAGAAGCCGTGGCCTTGATTCTATTGTGGAACTGAAAATTCCAGAAAACTGACTAGGAGTAAGTATACTTGCCAAGTAATTCTGCAGAAACTGGCAAAGTGCCTCAGGACTGTATTCCCAGCATTTGGGAGGCCAAGGCAAGAGGACTGTCCTTAGTCTGAGGCTACCTTGGACTAACACTGGGTTTTAGCTCAGCCTGGTCAAGAGACTGACTCAAAAAAGCAAAGAAAAACAAAACAAAACCCAAACAATAAACAAAAACCAAAAACCAAAACCAAAAAAGCAACTCTGGGATGCCTCTTAGTTTCTATTGTCCACAGAAAAGTTCTAGCCAGGTAGTGCTGGCACACGCCTTTAACCCCAGCACTCAGGAGGCAAAAACAGGCCTATCTTTGTGTTCCAGGCCAGCCTGGTGTACACAGAAAAAGGAAAGAAAAACAAAACAAAAAAACCCCAACCACCCAAAGTTCTCTGGCTGGGCCTGGTGGTACCTACCTTGAATCCTAGCACTTGAGAAGCAGAGGCAGGAGGATCCCCAGTGCTTTAGGCCAGGTAACGAGGCTTACACAGTAAAACCATGTCTTTTTTTTTTTTTTTTTTTCCTTTATTTTTGATACTTTATTTACATTTCCGATGATTCCCCTTTTCTTTGGAAACCCCGTGTCCCCTCCCCCTCCCCGCCTCTGTGAGGGAATTCCTCCTCCCACCTACCCACCCACCCATTCCCTTTTACTGGGGCCACTAGCACCCTCAGGCCCAAAGTCCTCTCCTTTCTCCCTGGT
>CM052714.1:34410557-34430315 GCA_028551405.1 Uromys caudimaculatus | reverse complement strand
AAAACCATGTCTTAAAGTTCTCTAAGAAGCTAATATTAACTAAACCCAGATTATCTGTAAAGAATAATACGCACTGGATGGTCATTGTATCTGAGGCACCATTCTCAGGATCTGTGAGTTTTCACTTTCAGTAAAAAGTTGTTTTCATTTTTATGAATGTGTCTGTGTGCATTTGTATATGTTCTGGGGCACAGAAGAAGGTGTCAGACCCCCGGACCTGTGCTAATGTGGCTGTGAATCACCAGGTGTGGGTGCTGAGAGTGAAAGTCAGGTCTCCTGAAAGAGCAGCAGGCGCTTCAGCCCCTAAAGCATGTTAACAATGATGTTATCTCAGCTTGGTACGCTAAGCCTCGTAATTACCTAGGGCAACAATTCCTAGTTATTAATGAGAAAACCAAGATGTCACAATTACTTGTCTAAGTCCTCCTACGTTAAGAGAGCACAGTGAGATTTAAACTTAGGAAGTCTGGCTCAGATTTAAAACTTTTTTGGAAACCATAAACGCTTACAAAATGAGCTGCAAAAACAATTTACAATTTTTTTTTTTTTTTCATTTTTTTGAGACAGGGTTTCTCTGTGTAGCCCTGGCTGTCCTGGAACTCACTCTGTAGACCAGGCTGGCCTCAAACTCAGAAATCCACCTGCCTCTGCCTCCCAATTGCTGGGATTAAAGGTGTGCGCCACCACTGCCCGGTGAACAATTTACAATTTTACTTAGGTTATTTATTGCTAACATTTGTCACCAAGGGCTTAATTTCATAAAGGCACACATAGACCACTGGAGATGTGTTATTAATTCACTCAGTTGCCCCTGAATCATTTCACAGAGTTTCAGAGATTGTAACTCCCCTTCCCAGCATCTTCCAAGCCCCTCAATGGCTCCCAAGGGATTCTAAACAGACTCACATAAAATCTGAAGTGTTCACAAAGGAAACTTTGGGGCTGGGATGTGGCTCAGTTGGTAGAGTCCTTGCCTGGCATACAGAAAGCCCTGGGTTCAATAACCAGGGCTGCGTATAGTAGGTGTGGTGGTGCATTAAAACACAGTATAGTGAAGCACACCTGTAATGAACGCCACAGCTTGTGAGGGCAGAGCCAGGAGGACAAGTTCAAGATCACCCTAGACCACATAGCAAGTCTGACGTCAGTCTAAGTTACATGAGACTTGTTCTCCCCCAAACTTCCCCAAAAAGAAAAGAAACTTTGACTGCTGGTGGAAGCCTTTAACATGTACTACAAAAAACTTAATTTTACTGAAAAGGAGAAAAGTTTAGAGCTGTCATTTGAATGGCAAGAGCCCCAGTCACTAGTAAAGCTTCAAGAGTACCTCTAGACCAATCTCTCAGGCACTTGGATCACTGGCCAAGTACAACACAAGGACAAAACCTTCTCCCACTCCACCCTGTGAACCTGCGAGTTATTGGCTGTTGCGTACTCACCACAGCAAACACCTGGGCCACGCTGGCTAAAGTAGCTTGAGAGGCATCAGAGGTTTGAAGCCGGTGCACATCACCTAAGAATGAAGGAGAGAATGAATGTCCTGGGACCCATTTTCCTGGAAGGTCAATTGCAACTCCTACAGTCCATGGAGCCTTCAGAGCACCTTGTGTTTTGAAACCTTTTCCTACTGTGAAAACAAAACACTTGCTCTGTTAGGATTCCAGCTAATCATTCTATCCTTCTTCCTACCCATGTACTAAATTCACACAACTTGGTAACTGAGGTCTGTCCTTTCTCTGGGATTAGAAAGGTCAGTTGCAGCTAGGGCAGTCCCTGCCTGTGTAAAATGCTCAAGGCCCTGGGCTTTGTCCCAGGCACTGCACAAAGGAAAATATACATTTGCTTATTGGGTGTGTTTGAGCACTGTGGAAGTTAGGAGTCTATTCTTCCACCATGGAAGCTCTAGGGACTGACCGAGTGTCGGAATTCAAGCTCCTGCGTCTCATGGACCACCTGGTTCCCAAGTATTATCAAGGAAAGAAAAAAGCATTTAACGAAAAGACCGGGTGTGGGGAACCGGGTGTTGACCGACAGCAGCTCATTATGGGAAAAAATTAAGTACAATTTTAAAAAAAGTACCCCAAACCATTCCTGTCAGGACTGTTTCTGAGCAGTCTCATCTGTTGAAAACACTGTCCTCAGGTTTCACCATTGGGTGACAAAAGCACCAGCAAAGACTCCTCTGTCTTCACCCAGTGTTTTTGCTCCCTTGGCTGGCTGCTTGTACAGTTTAAGCGCAGACTTCATCAAAGGTGAATGCTCGCCATTGGCTTCAGATTCAACCTTAGTTCTAGGAATTCCCTACTTTATTCCAGGGCAACTATGTACTTGTATAAATGTGCCCAGAAGAAATTAACATAATAAACAGAACTAATAACATCCCAACCTTGCTAATTGTAGCTCCTGAGAGTTTCAAGCCAGCTTGGGCTACTGTGAGACCACGACTCAAGACAAATAAAAGCCCCACCTAACAGAATTCTGTGATGCGAAAAGTAGAAGGGGGCATAAGGAGATGAAAGGGCCAGTAGGATGCGGGGTGTCAGGAAAAAGTATGTATAAAAATGCCGTCATAAAACCCATTACTTTGAGCAGATGGCTCGGCCAGCAAAATGCATGCCGCCAAGCTTTGAGTCAGACAACTGACTCGAGCAAGCTGTCATCTGACCTCCACATACAAACTCAAGAGAAAGTCACTTAAATGCTAAATTTAAAACAATAACAAAACAAACAAAAATAGCCAATGAGGCGGTTAACGCTTCTAACCGCTTCATTCAGAAGGATGAGACAGGACTGCTGTCAGTTGGCGGCCAGCCTGGGCTACACAAGAAGACCCTGTCTCAATAAACAAGAAACCACAATCAAGTCCTTGCAGTGCTGGCCTGAGAACTAAGGGCAGGGTGAGCCCGGGAGGCCGAGCAGCGGTGAGAATGGCGGGGCCAAGGGCAGGCGGGGCAGAGGCCGTGGGGCCTCGCGGGACGCGCGTACCTGCAGCGCGGGGTGTGCTCGGAGCCTTCTGGCTCCCGGAGAGCAGAGGGATTGCACGGCCGCCGCAGGCAGCGAGGCTCAGGCGCGCAGCCGCCGTACACAGGGCCCTCCGGGACTGCGCGGTGCGGGGCAGCAGCCCGTGCAGGCAGCGCAGGTATTCCATGGCGCGCGGGCAACCGGGAAGCAGCAACAAGACGCCGGCCCGGCATGCCGGAACTCGAGTGGATCCGCGCACCGCGACAACCGCGCACCGCGCCTGCGCGAGCCGTCCCGCGCCTGCGCATTGCTGTTCACGCGTGATCCGGCGTGGTGTCCTGTAACTTCCGACCCGGTCTTTAACGGGGCCAGGACATGCAAGTGTGAAGGTAGACTGGCCAGAGCAGCTCAGCTCCGAAAGTGTCCATTATTTCGAGGAGCTGCGAATTGCTACTTTCTGGAAAGGATCTATCTATCTATCTATCTATCTATCTATCTATCTATCTATCTATCTATCTATCTATCTACACACACACACAAATATGCAATTTGGAGATGAAGTTACCACTATTCGTAAATCGAATAAGTTGTATTTAAGCTTAATGTATTAAAACTCACTTAGAAGGATAGTGCGTTAAGCTTTTGCTATAGAACAAGGGAAAAACAATGACAGCAGAATGCTGGCGAATGACTGTAATCCCTTGAGAATTCAAGGTCATTCTGTCAATAGATTTGTTGTCTACAACACAGTACTAAAGACAGACAAAAGTTTCAGAATTCTCTTCATTAATCTATGAACATGGTGCTAAGGGAACGTTGGGTCCTTTATCTTGCCAGGCATCAAGGATTGAGTACAATATCAGGAAGCAGTGGACAAAAGGAAGGATTCCAGAAGAGACCATGGATGTTTGGCTAGAAGTACTTTAGGCACTGCTATTAGGAAGAGCCTCGAGTGTACAGAAAGTCCATGATAGAAGTGTCATTTTACTAGAACACTAATGTGTTAAATCTGAAAAAATGTGTGCCAGTAAATACTCATTCGAGAAAAATAACTATTTAAAAATCACATCACTGCCCCCTCCCCCACCATGACATGACCTTTGAAAAACATTAGGCAAATGCTGGCAACTGTTCAAACACATGGTCTTGTAATTAATGGCAAGGAATTGGAATTTAAACTGAAAAGAATGAGAGCCACTGGCAGATTGTGAGCAGAGAAAGGGGCAAGTTCACAATCCAATGTATGTTTATTTAATGTTTGTTTTAAAGCATTGTTAGAACACTGAACAGAGCACCTTGTCCAAGTCAGGCAGGTGTCTGCCTAGCACGTGGGAGGTAGACCAGGAACTCAAGGTCACCCTCCACTGGCTGTTTGGTGATTTGAATCTAGCCCTAGCACAAGTTTACCAACCAACAAACAAAAAAAGCAAAGCATGGCATGAAGAAGCATGCCTTTAATCCCAGCTCTTGGGAGGCAGAGACAGGAAAATCTCTATGAGTTCAAGGCCAGTCAGTTCCAGGCCAACCAGGACTATGCTGAGTGAGGCTTCCCAAAAAGACAGTCACATTTAAGTATTGTTTCAGGAGCTGTTTTTGTAGCCTTTTATAGAGAAAACAGGAGGATCAGAGTTCAAGACTGTCTTCAGCTACACAGTGAGTGTCAGCTCAGCACAGGGATGTGAGACTGTCTTAGACAGACAAACAAAATAAAACAATAGCTGATATTCAACTTTGGTGGCTTTTGGAGTTACAGGGCCCTAAAGGTTTTAAAGATGAAGTGAAAAGGCTTCAGTATGCTTCTTTAGAAGCTTTTCTTTAGGAAATGGGGTCACAGCATGGTGTAAGAGTTAGTGGTACAGGTCAATAGGCTGAGCAGGTGAAAGAAAAGGTCAGAAAGGTTAAGGAAGTCTTGACAAGAGTCAAGGGGATATCAAAGCATGTTTGATGATGAACAAGGTTGTAATCCTGTTTCTGAGGTTTCCTTAATTTCCAGATAACGGTGTGTGTGTGTGTGTGTGTGTGTGTGTGTGTGTGTGTGTGTGTGTGTGTGTGTGTAATTCCTCTTCAGTGCCAAGACCCCTTAGTTAAGGCCCCCTTTCATCTCAGCTGTAATTTCTGCCCCAGGACTTTAATTCCTCAAGGAGCATTTGCTGAGGCTTCTTATGGTTGACCAGGGGTGTAGATCCTGCCTGTTCAAGGATTGGAAGTGGACATAAGGAGGCCTGCGTTTGGAGCTTGGGGGATTAGCTTTCCTTGGTAATCTGAAGAAGGGGTGTTGTTACTCAGGACTCAAAGCTGAATGAGCAGGAAAGCACATGTTAGATCTCTATATCCAGCCCTAGAATTAGCACCAAATCTGGGACCTTTCTCCACCATGAAGTTGTCGAAAGAAAAGGTAATGACAAAGTCACTGCAAATTAAGGGAGAAAACGGAAAAACAGCATATCAGGTTATCTGCAACAAACCAAACAAAAAACAAACCAAACAAAAAATTGACTATAGTATTTTATCTAAAAAAAATCAAACCAATGGCAAACTGGGTGTGTTGGTATATGCCTATAACCTAAGCCCATGGGAAATGGAAGCTGGGCAACTGGAGTCAAGGATAGCCTCAGCTACATAGTGAGGTCAAGGCTAGCATCTGAAAAAGAAAATCAATTTTCTGGTTCAGTTGCTGCCCTGCAGAGGGGATCCATCTTGTCTTATATCCTATCTAGTTCCTTCTACACTCATAGCTGCAAGGAGGGTTGAGCAGTAGGACTGGCCTCCAGAGTTAGGGCCTCGAATCCTATCCAGCACCTCTTCTAAGCTGCTAAGTTCAGAGACCTCATCCTCTCAAGTCCGTTCTTCTTTGGGTTGCCTGGCAAAAGCTTATTAAAGATGTAAGGAATCATTTGCTTTGGGACATTCAGAATCAACACCAGTTTTCTGTACAATTTTATTTTGAAAGGGGTCATGACTATGTCAGAGGACAAAGCTTCCAGGTCAATTAAAATTAACATTTTACATGCCACATTAAGAATTGCCCAGGGTTCTTTCATGTCCATCTTTACTTTGAGGCTCCTCCACCAGGAAGCCCTCCAGGCTTTCATCATCCAGGGCAGCCATCATTGGAACTGAGGGCTCCTTTGAGAGGGTTGGACATTCGTGCACTCAGTGTTTTCCTCTTTTGAGAGGCTGACAATCCCTGGCCTCTTGGGACCTGTGGAGGCAGCTGTGCTTCCCTTTCACTGATTTCTGCCGCAGTGGAGCTGTAGGCCCTTTCAGCATGCTCATCTGCCTGGGGTTCCACCACACTGGGAACTTTATGTATAAAGAGGTCTATTTAGCCCCTAACTTCTGAGGCTGGAAGTCCAAGATCAGGTGGTTCTGTCGGTTTGGTTTCTGGTGAGGGCTGCCTTGTTCGTGTCACAGCATGGGGGAGGAGGAACTGGGAGGAGTAGAAGGAGAGGAAGCTATAATCAGGATGTAGTATGTGAGAAAAGAACCCATGTTCAATAAAAGGAAAAAAACCGAAGGAAAAAAAAATCAAGATTTCCACACATTGGATGCACGTGTAGAAATACAGCAGTGAGCCATATTCGTTTGTTGTGTTTTTAACTTCAAAATTAATACTTTAGGCTAAGCATACACGCTCTTGGTTCCTGTGTGTCACTATACTCTCCTCTGCTCCCCTCCCTCCCCCACTTTGGTTCCCCTCCCCCAAGTTGATTCTCTCTCTTCACTCAGTCTGTCCCTCTTTTGCTTCCGGCCACACCCACTCCATTACCCCATTTCCCACCTCCCTTCATATCTCCCTCTCCTCTCATAAGTACATAAATGTATAATTTATAATACATAAACACAGTACAATTTTACATCCAGGTTCCGTGTATGAGAGAAGACATGCAAGTATTCGTCGTTTTGAGTCTGGCTTATTTCACTTAACACAGTGATTTCCAGTTTCAGCCATTTGACTGCAGAGGTCATGATTTTATTTTTCTTCACTGCAGCGTAAAATCCCCCTGTGTATATCCACCACGTTTTCTTTATCCACTCATCCACTGATAGGCATCACGGCCGGCTCATTCTTCTGGCTACTGTGAATAATGCATTTATAAACACGGACATGCAATTTATATGTCTAACAATATAAATAAATGAATAAATAAAATTTACAGAAATAATATTGCCAACTATATCACTATTAAATGTTACCTTTAAAAATGTTTTTTAACTCAAAATGTATTTACTTATACTTATGTTATATAATATATTATATATATTTGATTATATGTATGAATGTTTTGCTTGAATGTATGTTCATGGACCACATGAATGCCTGGTGCTCTCAAAGGTGAGAAAAGGGGACTGGATCTTCTAGAACTGGAGTTATTGATGGTAGTGAGCTACTAACATAGATCTGATTCATAAATGCTCTTAACCACTAAATCATCTCTCTAGCCCCCTGAAATTCATTTTGACTTGTCTATATTATTTGTGTCTGCTATCTGAAATGTGAAAGTCCAGCTTTTTGAGTCATTTTGCTGTTTAAATTCAACATTTACAGCAATCTGGTTTCTCTGGGGGCTCTGAAGTTTCAAGATCAGGTCCACCATATTTGAAGAGTTTGGCCACAAGGGGGCACACTGTTCCTTGTGTTTATTTGTTAACTTTTTTTTTTTTTTTTAATTATTTTTATTGTTGTCTTATTTGTGTGCTGTGTGCTTGTGATCATGTGGAGGTAAGAAGACAACTTTTGGGAGTTGGTTTTCTCCCTCTGCCCTGTTCTGGCAGGGTCTTTCTTGTCTGTCTCTGCCTTGCTGCATACCCTAGTCTAGCTAGCTTTGGCTTTGAAGCGATTTTCCTGCCTCACCTCTCATCTTACTGTAGGAGTGGAGATTATACATGTGTGTGGTCCCCCCCTTTTTTAAAGTGGGGTTCCAAGGACCAAATTCAGGTCCTGGGTCTGTGTGTCAAGTGTCTTCACCTTGTAGGTTTTCATGAGTAATCTTTAAAAATCAGGGTTTTTTTTGTTTTTGTTTTTGTTTTCTTTTTGGTTTTGTTTTGTTTTTACCTTAAAAAAAAAAAAAAAAAAAGGATGGGGTCCCATGTAGTTCAAATCAATCTAAAAATGTCTTTGTAGCCAAGGATAACCTTGAACTTCTGATGGTTCTGTCTCCAATTCTGAAGGCTGGGATTATTTATAGGTTTGTGCCATCACTCCAGGGTTTGTTTATTATTTATTCAGTGCTGCAGCTGGAGGAAATTCTGGGCTTAATGCATACTCGGCAAGCATTCTACTAATTGAGGGGCATCCTTCAAAATTCACCTTAAAAGTAAAATCATCAATGAGTATGAGAGTGCATTTAATTTAGAGGGAAAATGTTAACAATGTATAATGCATTAGGCAAACTATGACTGACAGCGATTGTTTATTTCAAAAGCAAACAGGGGTTTCAGTGCTTCCCATATGAAGCCATGGTGAGTGTTGAGACAATGTATATGCCAGTTACTCAGATCTGATGGACATTGCATCTTGCATAAGCAACTGAATCCCATAGATTACGTGTTAAGTGCCAGCTAATAAAGTTTTAAGTCAGTTAGAGTTTGTATGTGTGGCAGGGCTGTGGATGTAGTTCAGTGGTAAAGAGCCCACCTAGCCTGTGCAAGGCCCTGGTTCAATTCCCAGCACCACACACACATATGAAAAACCAAATACACATTACTGAGCAGGCTCATAGTCAGATGATGTGGTGACAGTTTGGACAGGGGTCCAAACTCTAGTTTACATATGTGATATAACCACATCATGACCAGTGCTTTGCCAAGGCCGTTGGCAAGTTAATGGGTAAGGCTTCATGGACATGACGCATCCTGAGTTTAGACTTAATGTTGTGCTAAAAATGCGCATGATTAGTTTCTTCCTCCTTCTCTTTCTGTCTTGAATTCCTGGTTTTAACTTGTCCTTTTTCTCTTTCAAAATTGACTCAAAAATTCTTAAAAACCTTTACATTTACTGCCAGAGATGCTGTAAGACATGACCTTCTCTTTCTGTGGTAGTGAGGATTTAACCGGTGCTTTAGTGCAAGAGCCCTAGCATCATGCAGCATCCCAGACTGAGCATGTGGCTTCCAAATCTAATCCAGTGGGTGCTATTGTCTCCTTTGAAAAGTCAGTGAAGTATCTAGTGGGTTTTAAAGCCAACGAGTTGAACAGCGCCATATTTTACAATCATAGGATCTGCTATAGTTTACCATTAAGTTAGGAGCTGACACCTGACCTTTGTAATGTCTCCTCGAGTGCTAGTCTGCTGACTGAGGATTCCCAGGCCCTGAATGGCACAGTACGACATAGCTTTTTAAGGCCATCCTTTGCATTAATGCTAGAAGCTGGGCTCAGTTAACCAATAACTTCTGTATCAGTGATATCACTTGCTGCAGAATTGTTATCTTGTAATGGTTAACTTCTCTCCCTACTGTTCCCGGCAGGAGGTAGTTTTTAAAATCAGTCTTTACTTTATTAAAATTCACCATGACCTAAGTCACTTGACCCTAAAGCAAACAGAATCTTATATGTGCATAGTGACAGTACCATTTTACCTCAGCAAGTGTTACTGAACTGGGAAAAGTCTTTGAAAGCCATGAATGAAACACTAACAGTCCAAAACAGATATCTAAAGAAGAAAATAAAAACCCATGGTTTTGGTTTAGTTATTGAGAAAAAGGTCTGTAGCCCTGGCTAGCCTTGAACTCATGATCTTCTGCTGTAGCCTTTTGAGTACTGAGATTGCAGGCCTGAGCCTCCATACCCACAGTAATATCCTTCTGATAATGGAGTCAGACATCATCATCTAACTGCACTTGATGTTGTTTGTTTTTTTTTTTAAATTATTTTTATGTGCGTGAGTGTTTTGCTGCTTTGTATATTTGCCGTATACATGTTTTGTGCCTTTGAAAGCCAGAAGAGGGCATTAGATCCTCCTGGGACTGGAATTACAGGTAGTTTTGATCTGTCATGTGGTCACTGGAAACTGAACCCAGGTCCTCTACAAAGAGCAGCAAGTGATTTTAACCATTGAGCCATCTCTCCAGACTCTGATATTTCTTCCTTGGTTTTGTTTGTTTGTTTTGAGGCAGGGTCTCATATAATTCAGGCTAGCCTTGAATTTGCTATGTAGGCAAGGATGACCTTGAACTCCTGATTCTCCTGCCTCTACTCCTTTAGTGCTGGGATCACAGGTGTGTTGCCACCACATCCAGTTTTGGCTGACGCTAAAGAGTAGTGAGAATCTCAAAATGAAAAAGACACTCCCTCCCCCACACATCCTGGTTTGCTTTCTATTGGAGCAATAAACACAGTAATCAAAAGCTTCTTGGGCCAGAAGGAGTTCATTTCCCCTGAGAGCTTGTTGTATATCAGCCAGAGAAGTCAGGGCAGGAACTCATGCAGAAACCCAGGGGCAGGAACTGAAGCAGGTCATGGAGGCTTGATGCTTACTGGCTTGTTTTACAGACTCACATTCTGTTACCTTTCTTATACTTTTAAAGATGAGTTGCTCAGTGATGGCACTGCCTACAGTGGGCTGGGCCCTCCTACATCAATCACCAACCAAGAAAATGGCCCATAAACTTGCTTGTAGGCCAATCTGATGGAGGCATTTTCTCGTTGAGGTTGTTTTTCCCAGATAACCCTAGGTGGTGTTAAGCGGACAAAAGCTAACTAGTGCACACACGCCCCCACCCCGCCCAAGGTTGTGTAATATTGGAGTTATTCTGAGATATGGTGGAGATAAGAGGATTTGTGCGATGTATCAACAATAGCAACAAATCATGAATTGCAGCCTGCACTATTCTTTTTCTCCTCAGTGAAACCTGGTGATAGGCAGCAAGCCTGTCTCAGCCTGCCTGGAGTCCTTGAGCAGGCAGGAGGATGGCTGCTTAATGTGCTTGAGCTAAACTGTTCATCTTTAAACACTGTTTACAACATCTGTAGATGGTGAATGGCCCAGTAAGGGCTGGAACTGAGACAAGCCTACCTAGCCCAGTTTATCTTGATTCCTGACATTAAAATTAGGCTTCAAAATGAAGCTGCCGCAGAGGCAAGGAGCCAGATCTTCCTAAGCACAAGCCATCCACTCGTCTTAGGCTGGGAGGCATCTGGCTTCAGGTAAAATCTAAGGCAGGAGGAGTTTACACCACTTCCTTGTACTCTACAGGGCTGGCCAATTTCTTACATGTCATCCTTAGACTCTATCACACTCACCTGGGCAATGAGGAAGCAAGACTCATCTTGGAGATGTGGTTGGACATGGTGGGGGTTGCTGATATCCCAGCACTTGGGAGGTGGAGGCAGGAGTATGAGGAGTTAAAATTTCAACTGTATAGCAAGTGTGAGGCCAGTCTGGGCTCCTTGAGACCCTGTCTCTAAAAAAGCAAACCTAACTAACCAAATAAAACGCTATGAGTTTGGCACACACTATGTGTCAGATGCTCCTCCAAACACAACACATTTGTTATTTCTCTTTCTCTAAAATGGGTAGATTTTTCCTGCCTATTTTATTGAAGAAAATTAGGCTTAGTAAAGGTAGCTGAGAAACATTCTCATGACCCAGTTAGTGAGGGACTGCAGCCCAGGTCAAAGTTAGGGGAGAACCACCATCTGCAGCGCACAAAACAACATAAGCCATCTTGTTGGGAGTCTAATGGCGTTTTCAGGGAGCAGCTTAAAATCATCCTTAAGAGAGAGTATGCCGTGCAATGAAAGCTGATAGTCATTAGTGATTGGACGGTGTGAGTCTGTCTATGTGCATGGTTGTTACCAGTGAATATCGGGCAGGTCAGTTTTAGAGTTGAGATTCTGAGAAATGCTCATATAAGGCCTCTGCAACTAGAGCTGTCCAGTGCTGTCCGGTGTAGTGGGGGAGCAGTTCCCCTACCTTTCTCCTTCCTTTAGTTCCATCTTTCTTGTTATGTATGTCTGTACACATTTGTGTATGTGCACATCACAGTCAGTGCTGGGTGTCTTTCTCAATTGCTTTCCACCTTATTTATTCCTATTTCTATCTATCTATCTATCTATCTATCTATCTATCTATCTATCTATCTATCTATCTATTTATGTATTTATTTATTTTTTTTTTTGAGACAGCATTTCCATGGCTGTCCTGGAACTCGCTCTGTAGACCAGGCTGGCCTCCACCTTATTTCTTGAGACAAAGGCTCTCTTTGAAGCTGGAGCTCAGCAATTTGTCTAGACTGACTGGCTACAAACCCCAGGAACTCTTCTGTCTCTACCTCCCCAGCACAGGAATTATAGGCATGTACAACCATACCTAGCTTAATTTCTTTAATTTATTTTATGTGTGTGTGTGTGTGTGTGTGTGTGTACACTGCACTCATGTGAGATTCCTGGGAGGATCTTACATTAATGTGGAGGTGTTAGATCTCCTGGAACTAGAGTTTCGAGCCTCCATGTGAGTTGTGGGAATTGAACCTGGGTCCTCTGCAAGAGCAGCAAGTGATTTTAAGCTCTGAGCCATCTCTTCAGCTACCTTTTCCCCAGCTTTTTAATGTGGTTGTTAGGGATAGGATTCAGGTCTTCATGCTTGCGTTGCAATACTTTGCAAACCGACCCATCCTAACCTTTTTGTCCTTCTTCCTTCTTCCCTCCCTGCCTCTCCAGAATAGTCTACACTGGCCTTGATCTTTCGCCAATCCTCCTGCCTCAGTCTCCTGAGTGCTTGGACTATAGGCATAAACCACCCCTGGCAAGCTTCCGTTCTTTTCGGACATGTGGCTACATAGTTCATCTGATGCATTTATTAACTGGCGAATTTGACCGTGGGTGAAACGTTGGGCAATCTTTTCTTGGTTACTGTGGAATAATTGTCTAGAGGTAGGAGAATTCTCTAGGTGGCTAGTTAAATTCCCCCAGAAAGCCTGGGGGCACTGATGACTCCCTCCAAGGAGTTCTGTAGTTTACAAGTGACCTGCCAGTCAAGGGCCCTCATTAAGTAGATGCTGCAGAATGGAATCTCCCAGAGGCTCTTAGTGAGGAAGGACATGGTAAGGCATGATGATGCTTCTTGAATCTGGGTTTAGTTTTGCCTCTTTAAGACTTCAATGATAGTTAAGATCATTTATAATATGTCTCTTTAGTTATTACTACAAGACATTACTTTTTTATATATCTTTAAATTTTTTGTTGTATATATTTTTGTGTATGTATGCATGTATGCGTGTATATATGTATGTACGCATACATGCATATTTGTGTCCACATGCATGTGTGTGCCTAAGGGGGCTAAGAGGGTGACATTGGGTGTCTTATTTTTTCAGACAGGTTTTGTCCCTGGCCTGGAGCTTATTGAAGAGGCTAGACTGGTTAGCTAGCAAGCCCTAGAGGCCCTCCTGCCTCACTCTTGTGTGTCAGGCTCCCACATTTTTAGGCTTTGGGTAAAATAGGTCAAAGCATATTTTACTGAGCTCTTGTTCACATATGTAAAGGATATATGCATCCCATAAGCAATCCCCAAGGCCCTCTAATTATTGTTTAGTTTACACAGCTCTGCATGGCCCTCATTTTGGGCTCTGCTGCCTTTGAGAAACTGCTCAAATCTACTGCTTGTGAAATTAGGTACCAATGCCTGGACATTGTTATCTTGGGAGTGATGCTGTCTCCTGTCTGGTGCCACATCAGTCTTCAGGGACCAGAGCAAAGTGCCAAGGTGACTCAGCTCCCAGCAATAGAAGGCTCCCAAGTCCTGCTCCCATTTCTATATTATATTCTATACAACCAGTACAGAATAGCTTTGTCCACTGCATTGGAGAATTTGTACTGAATATTTATTTCAAGTTGTGCTCATAGCATCCTAATCTCCATTAGATCATAGAGATGGGAAACTACTGACAGAGGTGCCCTTCTCCCATGACTAAGCTTGTAACTCTTACCCACTCTTACTTCATATGTGGAGTTGTTCCTTCAGAAGATGCCCAAGTTTTCCATTAAAGTTCACTTTCCATAAAAGTGGGGCACAAGCCTTTAATTTCAGGACAGGCTGATCGCTGAGTTTTAGGGTCAGCCTGGTCTATATAGTGAGGCCTAAGCCAGCTATCTCAAAAACAATAACACCACAAAATACCTGTGTTCTGTTTACCTGACAGTCTTTGAGACACACTTAGATCTGTGTGGATTTCTGGAGTAGATACAGGTGAGTCACAGCTCTTCCTTCCTCCTCTCCTCTTTTCCCTTTTCCTCTTTGTCTATCTCCTCCTATGTACACGTTCATTCATTTGCTGAGCACCATTGCCCCATCGCTGGGCCTCAGTCTCATGCAGGAAGGTGGTCTGACAAGTTATTAGAACTGTATAAAATGTCCTCCTGGGAGACATGTTCCTGGCACTGCTGGTGCTGCTTCCTTCTCTCAGCATAGGATTCCTGGGGAAATTCCCATTTCTTTGGGGTTCACCGTTTCAATAGTCTGATTGTCAGATTAAGGGACACAAATCTCTCTCTTGATTATTTTTATCCAGGCCTTTACAATACAAATATTATTTTCTCTGTGTGCAAGGCTTTAATGCCAGGCTTCTGTTTAACTAGAGCTTTCTGTCTTTCATCTGAGCTGAGCCCTTGTTTACCTCATCAGAAAGGCCTTTCTCGCAGCCCCATGTAAACTTGGCCTTCTACTTAACCTTCAACCTCACTTGGGCCCAGAAGATGGGCTAGGTTCTGGGTGTCACTGGGTCTGTTTGTCCTTCTGTCCAGTGTGGCCACAGTTCACTAGTGACTTGGCTCTTTTAGCTTGTTGAGGACTCATGCCTGAATCTGGTTATACTCCCAAATTGGGTAATAATATTGTGTATTCTAATCCACCCTGAGAGATTGCTTTGTTCCCAATAATGCAGGAAACAGCGTTTCTTACTCAAGCCGTCTCTACTGGCTTGCTCCACTCACCAGATGGTACACTGGAGCCCACCTTGAGTTGTACTCCCCTATGAGTGGAGCTCCTCCGTGGATTGCTCTGGAGGCAAAGTCACCAGGTCGCCACATACTCTAATGGGGCCTCTGGGCATATGTTTCACAGGGCTTCTAAACCTACTCCTTGGGGAAGCATGCTTCAGGGAAATCCCAGCCCAGATGGAGAAGCCTAGGGAAGAGAGCCGTGGGAAGCTCAGTCTCCCATTCCCAGTAACTCCAGAATCCAGGGAGTTGGCTCTAGCAGATAAGGAATGGCATTTATGCTGCTAAGGGGCAGCTCTGGTAGAGCAGGAATGTTTCCCCAGGATGGCCATGGAACCGCGGGACTCTGGAAGCCCGTGAGGTCTAGGTTTCCCTTTCCTCAGAGGGGTGGTTGATTACCCTGAGCCCGGGCTCCTTTCTCAGCAGCCTCAGCCACTTTCTCGGCTTTCAAGGTGCTTGCTGATGAGGTTCTACCATCTGAGCCCTATTTGCTTTCGTCTGTTACTGACGTACACCCTCCATAATAGTTTTACTCTTCCTTTTCTAAGATTTTTCCCTAACTGAATATTGAATCTGATCTACAACTTTTGAAACAATCATATGATTTTTCTTTTTTAACCTATAACATAGGCAATTCAGTTATATTTTTTCTAATGTCAAAATAATGTTGCCTTCATGGCATAAATATAATTTAGTTATGTTGCATAATCTTGGTTTTTGCTTAATATTTAGATTAGAATATTTAAATTTACATACCATTTTTCTTTTTTCTTGCCAGATTTTGATATAAGGGCTATGCTAGATTCAGAAAGGGTTAGTATTAGATTGAAATTATAGTTTATGATTTATAGTTTATAAGAGCTTGGCAGAGCTCATCGAACAGTTGAGTCTTGTTTTTGTGTTATTTAGATTTGGAGTCTCTGTGTTTTAAGGAACACGCTCATCTTGTGCCTTTCAAGTTTATTGGCACAGGCATTCCGTAGCGTAATTTTTAATCTTACAGTCTGAGGCAGCCATAAGATGTTGCATCTTTCCCGTTCTCACTATTGTTCTTAATGTCATGTTTTGACTTTTGTATTTTAAGATATGATCTTACTCTGTAGTTCATTCTAACCTTGTACTTGTGGCAATCCTGCTGTCTCAGCCTTCTGAGTACTGGGATTATTGGCTTGAGCTATCACTCCTGACATTCCTTTACAATTCTTTACATTTAGTTAATTTTAACATGGCTTTTATGTAGCAAATATTCCAAGAGAAGCTTTCAGATTTGCTGATCATATCCATAGCTTTCCATTTTTCATTTAAAAATTTATTATTTTTATTATTAATTACTACTACTACTACTACTACTACTACTACTACTACTACTACTACTACTACTATTATTGTTATTATTATTTTGTGCCAAAGATACTTGGTGGGTAAAGGAGCTTGCCACACAAGCCTGGCAACCTGAGTTGATCCCCAGATTCCACCGTGGAGGCAGAGAATCAGCTCCCAAAAGTCTCTTCTGCCCTCCACATGTACACTGTGGCATGTGCACGGTGGTGCTTACATACAGAGCATACACAAACAACAGTAATAAAATAAAATTTAAAATTAATTTAACTATGTGTGTATGCGTGTGGTGTCAAAGAGTGGGCTTTTAAGCGATGGTATCCACGTGGAAGGCAGGGGCCAACTCTTGGGAATTTGTTCTGTTTTCCTGTTGGGGACAGAACCCAGGCTTCCAGGCTTGGTTGGCAAGTGCTTTACCCACTGGGCTGTCTCTCCAGTCACAATTTCTGCTTTTGTAAACAATGGTTTCCTTTTATTTCCTAAAGTTTACTTTGACATTGGTTTTCCAAGTTAAGATGAAATTCTGTTTTGTTGTTATCTATTTCAGCAGTTGGAAAACTGGGCCTCTAATTTTTAGAGTTCAGGGATACAGTTAGTGAGATTCCATAGTTCTGGGGGTTGATTGCTGTGACTATGGACCATCAGGAATTCTGTAATCTCTTTGACCCACCCCTGCCCTCATCCTGATGTTAAAGGAGCCAGTCTCCTCCCTGTACAGGTTCTGTGAAGATGGCACCATTTTTTTTTTTTTTTTTTTTTTTGTTCTCCATTTTATTTACACTCCAATCTGAGCCTCCCCATTCCCTTGGGGCCTCTTGGGCTCTCCGTGGTAGGAGGCCTAGACTTTCCTCAGTGCCTGCTTCTCTCTGTAGCCATCTGAACACCAGTCCTGGCTCCAGAGCAGGGGCTGGAGCACAGCAGCAGTAACCCTGACATCATGGTGTGTTGGCCTCCTACAATTTCTGCCTTTGCATGCTTTTTAGCTTTTCTGAATTCTTTCCTTTTTTTTTTTTTCTTTTGCCAAGTTGGGAGTACATTTGATCAACTCATCCAAAAAAAAAAAAAAAATCCAGCATTTTTGATAATGTTAGAAGGATAATGAGGCAGGAAGTGCCTCATTATGGTAACCCTAGCACTTGGGAGGCTGAGGCAGGGGGATTGCTAGGTGTCTGAGATGAGTTACATAGTGAGTTCAAATCCAACCTGAGATATATAGTGAGGCCCTGTTTCAAAAACAAGAAAACAAAACGACAGCAAGATAAAATAAATAAATAAATAAATACATAAATAATCAAGCAAATAACGCCCTTGAATATTGTTGGAATACTTTTCTACTAACATTTTCCTTAAAAGCAGAGATCATAAATAACCAATAAAAGCAGAGATCATAATTCCACTCTAGCATCAAGCACAGTGTTTGGGTGCACCACGGTAAAGGTTCAACTCCTCAGAATGTGCACACCACAGCTGGCTGTCGGGTGTTTACTCAGTCCCAGCACTTACTGCTCTACTCAGTGCTATTTCCTACACCACAGAGAAGGCAGCAGCTGTCTGTACTCATTCTCCCAGCTTCCTTCTCCCTATCTCTAGACTCACCGTGAGCGATGCGTTTGCAGGTCACATGCAGGTCTTCACGCCTGCTGCTCCCTCAACATAAAACTGCTTGCATCTCAAAGAAAATAGTAACTTATAGAAGTATGTCCTTTGCTTTACCTAGGATCTGGAGATAAATACCTAAGGGTTTCTTCGGGGTTCACTTCAGTATCCATGTATGACTTTACATAAAAAGACACAAGATTTCTTGTTTTTAGGGATTGAGATAGCTCATCAAAAATGGAGATAAATCAAGTATTATTAATAACTTTTTTTTTTTTTTTTTAAAAGAAATGGTCTCAAGGATCTCATGTATAACCACCTTTAAGTAGTAGCTATTGGCTAACTTTGAACTTCTGGTCCTTCTTCCTGAGTTCTGGGATTTCAGGAGTGCACCATAATGCCTGGTTTATGTAGTGCTGGGGAATCAAAGCCAAGAGCTCAGCCATGCAAAACAAGCACTCTACCAACGGATCCACTTTCCTAGCCCCTAAATTACGATTTGTTTTCATGTTTTGCCTGCATGTAAGTATGTGTACTGTGTGCCTTCCTGGCATCATGGGCATGCCGGGTGCCCACAGAGGCTTAAAGAAGGTGTTGAAGACCCTGGAACTAGAGTTACAGTCAGCCACGAGCTGCCATGTGGATGCTGGCCACAGAAGCTGATGCTCGTAGCTGTTGAGTCATCTTTCCAGCTCCAAGAGCGTGGGCTGTGCTCAGCTCCCAGCACCTACCTGGTAGCTCACCATTGCCTGTAAGTCCAGTCCCAGGGGCTCTGACACCCTCTTCTGGACTCCGTTGGCACTATGTGCACATAATGTACTGACATACATGAAGACAGAACACCCATACACATAAAACAAAATGAAAAAAAATAAACAATCTTAATTCATTAATTTTATGATCATTTTATAGAACAAGCATTTCCCACTTAGCTCCAAGACTAAACTGATGTCAGGACCAAGGGAGGGGAAGAAGGAGGTGTAAGTGTAGACAGAGTCTACATTATTTGGCTGTATAGAAGAGATGAGGACACTAGTTCTTAGAGCCAGCCACTGGAGTCCAGCCCAGGGCTTCATGTAAGCCATGTATCTGAACTATAGGTCTGTCCTATTAGGCACCTGCACTTCCAAGGTGGCTGACTAGTGTCGGTAGCCTAGCACATCAAGAAAGAGTTTAGCTGTTATCAGAATGGACAAGAAACACTAGGGCCTGTCAGAAACAGAGCTATTACCCATGTGAATATCTGAGAAAATTGAGCTGGAGCTATATAATTCACTTGGTAGAATGCTTGCTTCCTGTGAGCGAGGCCCTAGATTTTAGTTTGAGACTGGAGAGATGGCTCAGCTATAAGAGAGCATGCTGCTCTTCAGAGGACCAGGGTTTGGTTCCCAGCATCTATGTCAGGCGGCCTACAACTGCCTGTAACTGTAGCTCCAAACCCAAAGTTCTTGCTCTGTTAGGGACCGAGATGTGGAAAGCAGCTGTAATGAATGCTCTGGAAGAGACAAGCAAGGCATAAAATTGGCTTCACATTTTATTTATGTCTCCATTGTCTTGTATAAACATTAAAATCCTAGCTCAGTGCCTGAGCACTTGCATAGTGTGTGTGTGTGGGGCGGGCAGAGACAAGTTTGACCCTCAGTACCAAACAAAACAAAACCTTAATCCTGGGCAGAAGATCTTTTTTTTTTTTTTTTTTTGTTAAAGAAAATTAAAAATATAAAGTGGTGGTAGAATACATTAGTATTCTTTTTTTTTGTCATTTTATTTCTTTTCTTTTTTTAAATTTTTTTTAATTTTTATTTTTTTTTGATACTTTATTTACACTTCCAATGTTTCCCCTTTTCTGGGTCTCCTCTTTGGAAACCCCCTATCCCCTCCCTTTCCCCGCCTCTGTGAGGGAATTCCTCCTCCCACCTACCC
>CM052714.1:34355461-34410057 GCA_028551405.1 Uromys caudimaculatus | reverse complement strand
TATCAGCTGCAGGAGTTCTCTGGTGGAGTTTTTCGGGTCACTTAGATATACGATCATATCATCTGCAAATAGTGATAGTTTGATTTCTTCCTTACCAATTTGTATCCCTTTGACCTCCTTTTGTTGTCTAATTGCTCTAGCTAGACAGGGCAAGTCTTATAACGGAAAACTCTTATTTGGTGCTAGCTAACAATTCAGAGATTTAGTCCATATTGTCATGGTGGGGAGCATGGCAGCATGAAAGCCGACATGGTGCTGGAGAAGATGCTGAGAATTCTACATCCAGATCAGTAGGCAGAAGGAAGACAGTGCTACACTGGCCAGGCTTGAGCTTCTGAGACCTCAAAGGCCACCCCCTAGTGACAGGCTTTCTCCAACAAAGCCACACCTACTCAATCAAGGCCACACCTCCTAACAGTGACATTCCCTGTGTGCCTATGGGAGCCCTTTTCTATTCAGACCTCCACAGGGAATAAAGAAAAAGAGAATATTTTAAGAAAATGTGTGGTGCTTTCTCATTGCTTTGTCCCAGTACCTAATAAGCAACTTAATGGAGGAGGGCAACACAGGGTGGCAGGTGGACCCAAGGAGGCAGGAGCAGCAGCAGCAGCTCCCAACCCCACAACTCGCAAAGCAGGACAAGGGAGAAAGGGAGAAGCCAGTCCTCAGCGGCTTTCTCTTGTTACCCTTTTTATTCAGCACAGGGAGGTGAAAATGGAGGTAAGTTTTTATCTTAAGGCTCCATGATCAAGAGTGGACTCTGGAGATAAATCCACCATCATAAAAGGCATGAAATGTGGGTGATTTCACAGACTGTTGACTAGTGACCCACACCCAGAATGACTGTGACCTTCATTTAGTGCTCTGTTCCTGCTTTGGGAAGCAGTTTGAGCAGTTTCATCCCGGATGGGGCTGGTGTGGGCAGCAGGAAGTGAGTTTTACACTGTTGGAGGTTGAGTGCTCAGCTGACTGTTCACAGCTGCTTTCCCCACCGACATGACATCCCACCTGTGTATCCCCAGAGCCAGAAGTTCCCCTCTTACTCTCTCTGTGTTGTTCAGTTTTCTTTGACCCTTTGAAAGCTACCGATGTTCAAGGCACTGTTATGGTTTTCAATTTTAACTAAAACATTTCTGTGTCTACTGATGTAGCCCAGTGGGCAGAGTGCCTGCCTAGCATGTATGAAGCCGCAGGGTTTGGTCCCCAGCACTGCATGCAGAAGCAGAGCACACCTACAATTCCAGTATCCACGAAATAGAGGCAGGAGGACCAGAGGCTCACAATGGCCCTCTGCTGCAGAGCAAGCTTGAGGCTAGCCTGAGCCGTATCAGATTCTTTCTCCTGTGTGTGTGTGTGTGTGTGTGTGTAGGGGACTGCAATTGTTCTGTTTCCTATTGTAATCCCCTCATGTTGGTTCATGTTTCATATTGTTATGTCAGCGTGGTTAAGGAGGTTCTGTAAGAGGGC
Source organism: Uromys caudimaculatus (assembly GCA_028551405.1). NCBI lineage: Eukaryota > Metazoa > Chordata > Mammalia > Rodentia > Muridae > Uromys > Uromys caudimaculatus. Next base: position 34,408,590 of record CM052714.1, on the reverse strand, counting down.
AGATGGAGTTTGAAGCCTTGTCTGTAACTTACTTCAGGTAAATTTCCTCAGTTTCTCTGAACATCCTTTTCTACATCTGAAGGTTACTGTGAGCATTAAATTAGATAATGTGTGTCAAGTGCCTTACATAATGCTTGGTCCCTTAGTCAATGATTAATGTACAGTTTTAAAATTTTATTTTTACTCAAATACGATGAATTAGGGATACCTGCTGTTACTGGCTGTTGTTTGCTGTTATTTTTCCCCATCTATGTGACTAAATACCTAACAAGAAACAAGTGAACTAAGGAGAGATTTATTTTGGCTCACCGTCTGAGGGGTTGCATACAGTTTGTCATGCTAGGGAACACAGTGGCATGTGGTTGCATGGCAGTGACAGGAGCTTAGGTGGCTGCTTGCTCACAGCTATGTGAACCAGGAAACAGAGATTGGAAAGAAAATCTGTGAACCTCAAGATCTGCCTCTTAAGGGGTTCCACACTTATTCCAAATACTCCACTGGCTGGGGACCAAGTCTTCAAACACATGAGCCTATGGGGCCTTTCCCACTAAAAAGGCAATGCCTGCTTTAAAAATGTATGTATTTTTAAAGGGTTAATAGGAGTAAGGGGAACAGTGGTTTGATTCGTTTCAGCAGAACTATTTATATCTGTTTTTTTATTTGCACCCCAAACTGGGCAGGACAAAGCGCTGTATTGAGTTTTATTATTATTATTATTATTATTATTATTATTATTATTATTATTATTATTATTATTTGTCCTAGTCGGGGTTTCTATTCCCGCACAAACATCATGACCAAGATGCAAGTTGGGGAGGAAAGGGTTTATTGAGCTTACACTTCCACGCTGCTGTTCATCACCCAAGGAAGTCAGGACTGGAACACAAGCAGATCAGGAAGCAGGAGCTGATGCAGAGGCCATGGAGGAATGTAACTTACTGGCTTGCTTGCTTCTCTGGCTTGCTCATCTGGTTTTCTTTATTTTATTTTATTTTTATGTTTATTTTTATTTTTGGTTTTCTTATAGAGCCCAAGACTACCAGTCCACGGATGGTACCACTCACAAGGGGCTCTCCCCCCTTGATCACTAATTGAGAAAATGCCTTACCAATGGATCTCATGGAGGCATTTTCTCAACTGAAACTCCTTTCTCTGTGATAACTCCAGCTTATGTCAAGTTGACACACAAAACTAGCCAGTACATTATTATTATTATTATTATTATTATTATTATTATTATATTATCATCTTATCTTTTCGAGGCAGGGTTTCGCTATGTAGCCCCAGCTAACCTGAAACTGGATATGTAATCGGCTGCCTTGAACTCAGAGATCTGCCCAATTCTACTTTCTACTTTTAGTGTTGGGATTAAAGACATTTGTCAGTACTCCTGGCTCTTCTGAGGTTCTTGTTTGTATGCTTGCCTTTTTTTTGGGGGGGGGGGGGGGGAGGTTGGTTGGTTGGTTATGCGGTAGGTAGGTTCATACTCTGTTCCAGGCTGGCTTTGAACTTGTGGCTAATCCTCCAGCCCTCCCAGTGCCGAGATTACAGGCGTGCTCCACCACCGGCAGCTTTACTGAAGTTCTTGATTAAAATCTCCACTCTCTCTGGACTCCACAGCCTGATCTAATAATTTACACAGCCAGCATGGAGGCTGTGGGAACAGCAAATCTTCCTTCGTCACACAAGTCTTCTCAGAAAATAAATACTGTAGGGTATCACCTACCTAGCTGTGTGAGGGTGTCCAAGCTCCACCCTGGCACAGCACTGGCATGGTAACTTCATTCCCAACCCCCTTATGACTTCGATGCCAGAGGCAGCCAGAGAAGCTCAAGGGAGCCAGGCGCGCTCCAGGCGTAGTTCACAGGCCTGCTCTCAGCGCGAGGCTGCAGTTGCTATGGAAACGGCGAGAAAAAACAAACTGGGCTCCCCGCGGGCTTAGGCAGGCCCTCTGAAGACACTAACGGCGGCCGTAGCACCGGTGCTAAAGACGCGCGGCCGCTTAGGGTTCACAGCAGTGCGGGCCCCAGAGTCTGCAACCCGCCCCGCCCCCACCTGCACCCCTCCCCCAGCTCCTCCCCCACTGCCCGCGAGTATCGGTAGGTACCTCTGCGAAGGGCCCACCCTAGGCTCGCCACTGGGAGGCGCTGGCCAGAGCGAAGCGCCGGGGTCAGGAGTCGTCTCTCTGCTTCTAATCTGCAGATTATTTAGTTTATTGATATTAATTTAGTTTGGCTATAATTGAGGCTAGTCTAGAACTTTCTAGGTAGTCCAGGCTGACCTTGAACTCGAGGCAATCCTCCAATCCCAGTTGCCCTAATTCTGGGATGACAGACGTGCGCCACTGCGCCCGAACTTCTCAATGCATTTTTAAGTATTTCGTTTTCCTTAAAGGAAAATCCCGGCAACCTTAGCCGGGTCGTAAATGGCTTTTTTGGGAGTGTGGGGGGAAGCGAATGAGCAGGTGGCGTTAGAGTGCAAGACGAGGGGAAGAAAAATGAAGCTGTTGGGAGAAAAGACGCAGTCGTGGTGCTAGGCACTGAATCTCGCCATGTTAATACTGTGCACTTGAGTCCGAGTGCATGTGTGCGCGCTTGAGTGCGCGCGCGGCTGCTGCTGTCCCGCCTGTCCCGGCTCGCGCAGGGGTTTAAAGCCCGGGCGCCCCGGGTTCCCAGACAGCACACCTGGATGCTGCGGGGCGGGGGAGACAGGAGTGCGAGCCTGCGAGCGCTGATTGGCCGTCCGTGCCGCGCCTTCCTTGAATTGCTACCTGCTGGGGCTGGCCCCGCACGGCTGGCCCTTCTTCACCTGTAGGTAGTTTTCCTTGTCCCTGCAGGAGGCGGTCCACGAGCTGGTGTTGCAGGCCGGTGGAGTGCTTGCGGGCCCGGCGTCCGGCGGGGAAGATGAACGGTCCCAGCTCCAGGTCCAGCCACCTGTCGCAGCCGGTGGTGAAGAGTGTGCTGGTGTACCGCAATGGGGACCCCTTCTTCGCCGGACGTCGAGTCGTCATTCACGAGAAGAAGGTGTCCAGCTTCGATGTCTTCCTCAAGGAGGTGACCGGCGGTGTGCAGGCACCCTTTGGGGCAGTTAGGAACATCTACACCCCGAGGACGGGCCACCGCATCCGGAAGCTGGACCAGATAGAGAGCGGAGGCAACTATGTGGCTGGGGGCCAGGAAGCTTTCAAGAAACTCAAGTGAGTCTGTGTGCCCCGGCTCTGTGGGGTGTGGTTGATAGGAGGTGACCTCCGGGTGGGTCTAGCAGGGAGCTGGCAGTTGCTGATAGAGTTGAAACTGGAGAAGAAATTTGACTTAAGTAGCAGTAGGTGCAGATTTTAAGTGAATGGCTAAACAGTGTAGAAACAACAGGATTATTTTGTTATTCTGATACAATGCCTGTAACGCTGGTCTGAAACCCACTAGATCAGACTGGCCTAGAACTATCTGCAGTTCTCCTGCTTCGGTCTCCAAAGTGTGGGATTACAGGTTTGTTTGTTTGTTTGTTTAAAGCTTTTTACCCTAAAAAGACCCTTAACGAATTAATCCAAGGGATGGATGCTCGGTTATGACTTCCCACTTCATTGTTTGAATTCCTTCATTGCAACAGAATGCACAGAGCCAGGCGCTGTGCCCTCTTCCTATATCCGGGGTGTTTGTGCTAGTCAGAAAACGCTTGGAAAAGTCCACTGACTTCTGTGTCTGGCCCATGTCTAATCTCTAGGACCTGCAGGCTACTTTCTGGATAGGAAGCTCTCTCACAGTTATTTTCTGTGAATTAGCAAGGAAGCCTAAGGTCTGTGGAGTTGACTTGTCTTTGAGGATCTCCAACCTGCACACCGACACTTTTAACGCAAATCATAAAGAGACAGGTACAAGTACAGTGACAGGATCGTGACCTACATTCCACGAGTGTTTTAAGGTTACACCGACATATACTTTGGTGAATCCCCCCATTTCAGGGATTTGCAGAGTTGTGAACCATCACTAGAAATCCATTTTTACAACATTTCGATCATGCCCCAAGAGAAACTGACACCTCCCAACTTGTTCCTCCCCCAGGCATGAGGCAACAAGTAAGCTGTTTCCTGTGTCTGTGGGATAGACTAGTATGGCACGCGGGCTTTATGTCTGCTCTGTTTGCCACTGTAGCACTTTTCAGGGGGGCATCCCCACTGTAGTGCGTCCATGTCACTGTGCGGTTGAGTAGTTTCCCATGGTATGGATCTAATGATTTTCCTTCATCCTTTATGGCTGATGGATATTTGGGTTGCTCACTTTGGGGCTGTTATGAAGAGTATGTTTCTGAGAATGTCCGTTTACCACTTTTCGATTCTCTCAGTTGTATCTACCAATGCAATTGTGGAATCACAGATAATTCTATATTCTATAGCTTCAGAATAGAATATTTTAATTTAAATTTATCTTGGGCCCCAGGATAGTCAAAAGTTAAAAAAATGTTTATTATAAATCTGTTTCCTGTGATTATTTTCTAATTGTATGGAAGCATTTTTACCAAAATACCACGACAGTTCCCTATTATTGCCTATGCTCATCTGGCTTGCACAAGCTGAGCCCTAGGGATCCTGCTCTCCGGGAACGGAAACTTCTTCTTATGAAAGACAAAGGATACTTCTGGATTTATTTGTTCCTCCTCTGAAACTTCCCTCAGACATGATTTATCTAACTCTTGAGGAAAGAGCTCAGTGGAACCCTATGTCTAAAAGAAACTTAGAGCTGTTTTTGTGTTGCTTCTTTGGGAGGGTCTCATGGAGTCCAGGCTGGTCTTTAACCTCATATGTATCCCAGGATGACCTTGAACTCCTGATATCCTGCCTCCACCTCCAGCAACTTAGAACTTCAGACAGAGACTTAGACTTTGTGAGTTACTTGGAGCTGTGTCCTTGGACAACTCTTTGGAATGTACTGCTTAGTTTCTTGCCGGTGTGCTGAAGGTGGAGGTGCGGTTCAGTTGGGAGAATGCTGCCTGTCTTGTACAAAGTCCTGATTTCCAGAACTGTATAAAACCAGGTGTAGTGGCACATCTCTGCAACCTGACCCCTTAAGAGGTAAGGCAGGGCCATCATAAATTATGGCCACTTTCTGCTACACAGGAAGTTCAAGGTCAGTCTGAGCCTTATAATCTGCCTGCTTCTATCTCTCAGTTGTCACCATACTTGGTTTCATGTGGTACTGGGCCAGCCTTAGATACGTGAGACCCTATGTTTAAAATGAAAAAAAAAAAAAAAAAAAAAGTGAAAACTATGTATATAAATGAGTTTTGTAAATATCACTGTTGTATAAATATAAGGTAACTCTAAGGCCAGTATCTTGGATTATGTCTATATTTTGAATTAAATTATTACCATAGCTGAGTGTAGTGGGATTTGTAATCCTAGCACTTGGGAGATAGACGCAGGAGGAACAGGAGTTTAAGACCAGCCTGGGCTACAGAGTAAGTTCAAAGCCAGTGTGGGCAGTGTGAGCTCTGATCTCAAGCAACAATGACCACAAAACCCAACAAAACACCCACTTAGATACAGAATAATTTATACTATATCACAATATATAATAACATATTTATTATAATACATGTATGATGATACATACAATATGATAATAATACAGAAAGGAAATCTCATTCAGATTTGAGCAGCTGGAAGCTGTAGATGTTAATCCTTCAGGCCTGTTTTTGTTGGTGTGGCACTACCAACTCAGAATAAGCTACAGCTTCCAACCAAACAGAACTCGTTCTACAAACCACTTCTTATATGTATATAGTGGATCTGCAAGGTTAGCATTTGCCTTTAATTCACACATAAGCACATGAAAATTGAGTTTGCTATTGAAACCCTCATTGTTAGTTCTCCATGCTGACACCGGAGTTCAGTAGCAGTCAGTATTTCTCTGTGCTTGTAGTGAGAGACACTAAGAAGAGTGAGAGCTGAGTGAGTTTGGAGCTTAGTATTGAGTAACCTTGCACACATGGCTTGTGTAACAACCGAAGCAACTGATGGGACAGAGAGTCTGCAGAGTGTGAGTATCATTCATAGGCTTTCGCTTTGAGCCAACATAGCGGTGGGGAAGACAGCAAAATACTTGTCAGAAAGCGAGCAATTTCCTGCTGGGACATCTTTCACCTCGACATTTCTAACATTTTTGTTGCCATTTCCACAGTTCAGGTAGGTTTTAAACCTTTCTTTTACAGCACTTTTAGAAAGTTTTTCTCAAAACTTTTCTTGGGGCCAACAAGATGGATCAGTAGGTAAAGGTGCTTGTACCGTAAGCCTAGAGACTAGAGTTTGACTTCTGGAACCCATGTGAAGATGAAAGGAGAGAGCCCACTCTACAGAACTGTTCACCAGCCTCCATATGTGAGCTGTAGCATGTGCATGACTGAACACACACACACACACACACACACACACACACACACACACACACATCTCTAGAACTGTTCCCATACATTTTTGGAGTTGTCTCGCCTCCATTAACCTGTTAGGGCTGAGACATTTAGAATATAAAACAGGAGACATTCTCTTGTATACAACAGAACATTTTATTTTTTTGATAGACACACCTCCAGGAAATTCACAAAAGACTCATTTCATTGCTGAGATCCACTGTGCACACTATCTCACACAATCGCTATTTGCATAGGGAAATGTAGTTGGATTTTAATATTAGTTGAACTAACTTTCTGTCAAAAAACCCAACCATTAGCCAAGACTGAACATATTCAATAGCCAAACTTAATTCTAATATATAAACTTGGATTTATTGCATCTGTTATTATTGTGTGCATTTATGTGTAGGTGTGTGTGTGTGTGTGTGTGTGTGTGTGTGTGTGTGTGTGTGTGTGTGTGTGTTACAGTGTGAAGGAGGCAGTCACAGGACAACTTTGGGAAGTCAGTTGTCTCCTGCCGCCATATAGGTCACAGGGATGGAACTCAGGCTTGACTGCAGGAGCCTTTAGCATTTGAATAAACTCTTCTTTTGACAACTTGTCTGCTATAGTAGTTAAGATAGTTAAGATCCTAATTGTGGTTATAAATTAAAAGCTAGATTTATATTTTTAAATTAAAATAGTTACTTAAGATTTTTTTTTATTTATAAGAATTTAGGAAGCATTTAAAACTGGATCATACTGACGGGCTACCTGGACAAAGATAACACGTTTTCAGGTTGTGTTTAGGTACCAGTTACTGGTTAGTATCTGTAGTGGAAAGAGTGGGATGCTAAGGGTCTCAGAAGCTAACTACCCCCACCACCATCTGTCTGTAAGTTGATCCAATGCCCGAGCCATCCCACAGTACTGGGTATGCCAGGGTCACTGGGAAACCTGCCTAGTCTTTCCCAGGTCTGACTTTGATACCCCAGTCTGTTTTTCCTAAGTTTTCACTATTTCCTTTGACTTCACTTTTGTAATGAATGGAATTAATAGAATTTACAGGATTCATGGAAAAGAGTTACGTTAAATAACTAGAGCGAGTCGGTTGGTAGAGTACTCACAAGCCCTGGGTTTGAGCCCCGGCACCACATAACTCGGATATGGTGTCACACGCCTGCCACCCCAGTATTAGGGAGGTGGAAGCAAGGGGATCAGAAAGCTAAGGTCACTCTTGGCAACACATTGAGTTCAAGCCTAGTTTTGAGTGCATAGAACATTGCCTCTAAAAAAGGGAATAAGAATGGAAGAGAGAGGGCGAGGGGGAGTAGGAGGGGGAGGGGGAGGGGGACAGGAAAGGGGACGGGTAGAGAAATGGAGAGGGATAAGGAGAGGGAATATCAGCCCAGTGTGAGAGACTGCTACTGAGGGAGCTTGCTTCCTAACCGAAGTGTGTCTTTTCCGCACTGATCTCCTCAGCTTAAGTTTCAGCTAGGATCAGCAGGGCTGCGTGCGTGCGCTCCTGTCTCAGCACCTAGTGCCTGCTGATTCCAGTCTCACGACCTAGTGCCTGCTAATTTCCTTCAGGTTTACACACTTCCTTGACTGATTTTACTTTTTCATAGTGCTTAAATATTTTATGTAACGACTTCAAACCTGTAAAAGCAATTCTTACTTTTTCGTTCCCTTCTAGTTACTTGGACATAGGCGAAATCAAGAAAAGACCAATGGAAACTGTTAATACTGAGGTAATGTAAGTTCTAGTTTGAAGCTTTAAATTAATGTCATCTTTGAGTTGTTGTTGCTTGTAGCACGTCTGACGTGTGGATAATACTCTACTGGTAACGACGAGTTCTCAGGTGTATGTAAGGGCCACTTATGCTTTATGGAAAAAGTAGTCACTTCTTTGCTGAACTGTTTTCAGGAATGAAGAGATAATATCCTCAGGCATTCAGGGTCAGATGAAACATTCTATTTTCCCATTTTCTAGCTTTGTGTCTTTAGATGAGACCCATACAAGTCTCCCTGTTCAGTTGAGAAGATGCTGAGTATGCTGGATAAATCTGTAACAAGTCATAAGGAATCTCACCTCGGTCCTTACAGCTCACCTGTCAGAAACAGCCAGGATCACATGTCCAGCCTGAGGCTTTCCAACACCACAAACAGTTGCCATGTTGGACTTGCTGGGTCATTATTTCTGGTTTCTTTGTGACAGGGTCTCTACACAGTTCTGGCTGTTCTGAAACCACCATGTAGATCAGGCTGGCTTGAAACTCACAGAGATCTGCTTGCCTCTGCCCCCCGGGTGCTGGGATTATGGTGTGTGCCACCATGCCTGGCTCAAAAATATATTTTGTTTTTATTTTAAAAATTATTTTCTGTGCTAATGATTAAACCCAAGTCCTTACATGTGCTAAGCAAGCGCTCTGCTACACTCCCTGTCTGTACTTAGTTAGTTAGTTATTATGTTGCAGATAGGGTCTTGCTAAGCTTAGCCTTAAGCTACTGTTTCCTAGGCTTCCCTTGAACTTACTATGTTTCTGCCTGAAGTGCTTCAGTGAGGCAGAGAAAGATATAGATCAGACTGGACTTGGTCCGCTAGCTGACTCGGCCCGCTAGCCCAGTTGGACACTCTTTCTATTCTCCGTTCCCTAGATCCACTACTGCCATATAGAAAAAAGCAGTTCTTCCTATCTGAAGTCCAGACCCCAGAGAGGCTGTGTACTGCTCACCACGCTCTCTCTCATTCTACTTAAGCATGTAACAAGGCCAACTAGATCCCTCCAGGAAAGTCACATAAGATAAAGCTCTAATTGTGCAGTATTTGAAGAATATGAGATTACATTCATTATTCAACAAATATTCACTGGATGGTTTATGGAAGAGGTGCTATTTCCAGATCTTGTTTAAAATAGTATTTTGTCTATCTTTTTCATTTTTCTTTTTTTTTTTTAAATTTCATTTTATTTTTTGATACTTTATTTACATTTCCAATGTTTCCCCCTTTCTAGGTCTCCTCTTTGGAAACCACCTATCCTCTCCCCCTCCCCCACCTTTATGAGGGAATTCCACCTCCCACCCACCCAAATATTTATTTACTTATTTGTATATATGAGTACAATGTAGCTGTCTTCAGATACCAGAAGAGGGCATCTGATCCCATTACAGATGGTTGTGAGCCATCATGTGGTTGCTGGGAATTGAACTCAGGACCTCTGGAAGAGTAGTCAGTGCTCTTAACCGCTGAGCCATCTCTCCAGCTATCTTTTTCATTTTTCAATGCATGTCACATTAATTGTCTATGAAACTGATGAGCTTTAAAGCATAAAGCAGACAATGGTATACATTTTTTTCTGGTTGTGATTTTTATTATGTCTAAAGAATGAACACTTTTAATCGCTATCCTGAGTGGAAATAAAGAACAGATTAGTAGATTAGTTCCGGACAGGAATCTATCCACATTTGTTTGATGGGTCACCTTGGATCCGATTGGTGCTGGAACATGGACGTCTGCTGTGGAGTCTGAGAAGTGTGAATTCCTCAACAGCATGAGCTTCAGTCTCTGTGGTGAAAGTGCTGAACCTAGTAAAGTGGAGCAGGTGTGCAACAGGTTTATGGAGAGTAGCTTTTCCGTGCTCCCTCCCTAGTACAACAGGAAGAACAGAGTTGTAGGCATGTGCCCACGGGCTATGGAGTGAGTGTGGGCAAGCACTTTTCTTTTTTCTTTTCTTTTTAAAAAAAGATTTATTTATTTATTATATGTGAGTACACTTTAGCTATTTTTCAGACACACCAGAAGAGGGCATCTGATCTCATTACAGATGGTTGTGAGCCACTGTGTAGTTGTTGGGATTTGAACTCAGGACCTCCAGCAGAGCAGTCAGTGCTCTTAACTGCTGAGCCAACTCTCCAGCTCCCGCTCTGGCTCTGCTTACTCTGGTCCTGCTCACTTCGGCCCACTCACTGTAGCTGCCTTCAGACACTCCAGAAGAGGGTGTCAGATCTCATTACGGATGGTTGTAAGCCATCATGTGGTTGCTGGGATTTGAACTCATGACCTTCGGAAGAGCAGTTGGAGCTCTTAACCGCTGAGTCATATCTCCAGCCCTGGCAAGCACTTTTCTAACTGAGCTATCTCCCAGCCCCATGGATTTTATCTTAAAAAATGTTTATTTGTATTTTTTATGAGTGTTTGCCTGCTTATGTATATGTGTGTGCGTGCGTGTGTGTGTGTGTGTGTGTGTGTGTGTGTGTGTGTGTGTGTGTGTGAGATGCATGTCTAGTGTTCTCAGAGACCAAGAGAGTGTCACATTTACAGATGACAGTGAGATGTCCATCATGGGTGCTGGGAACCAGATCAGAACCTTCTGCAGAAAATCAAGTGCTCTTAACCACTGAACTATCTGTCTAGCCCCAGGGTTCTTTTCTGATGTGACATTAGAACAGCAGCTAGTGTTGTTCCTTTACCTTGCTGCTGTGCTGGCTAGTTTTATGTCAACTTGACACAAGCTATAGTCATTTGAGAGGAAGAAAACTCACTTGAAATGCCTCTATGCCTCTATAAGATGGTGGCTATAGGAAAGTCTGTAGGGCATTTACTTGATTAGTGATTGATGTATGAGGGCCCAGCCCATTGTGGATGGCACCATCCCTGGCTAGGTGGTCCTGGGTTCTGTAAGAAAGCAGACTAAGCAAAGCCATGAAGAGCAAGCCAGTAAGCAGCACTCTTCCATGGTCTCTGCATCAGCCACTGCCTCCATGTTCCTACCCTGCTTGAGTTCCTGCTCTGACTACCCTCAGCAATGAAGGATGGTCTGAGAGTTGTAGGCATAAATAAACCCTTTCATTCCCGAATTGCTCTGATCATGGTGTTTCATTGCAGCAAGAGCAGCTCTAACTGACTAGGATGATGATTCAATTTAGAGACAGTTTGTGTTCCACCGTTCTCTTCAGGAGTATTATTGCGTTGCTATGAAGCTATCTGTGGACCCCTCTGACAGAAGCTTCTATCTGTTCTGACCTAGGTATGATTTTCATTCCTTACCCCTGTTCCTCTTGTTCCATCTGTGGAGAGGGTCTTCCAGACAGTGGCATTTGTAAATAGTTATTTTGAGTCAAAGTCTCTTTCACATAAAGGGGCCATAGCTCACAATGTATAGAGAGGTAGAGAACAGGTGCCCTCACACTAGAGCACTTGGATGTCCTTGGAGCTGTTTCCATTGTGTCTTATAAACCACGTCTCATGGCTTTGCTCAGTAGGAGGTTAGAGTTGGGTAAGAGACAGAAACAAGCCAACCGTGTTACTTACTTTCTGTGTCCTGTGACCAGATGCAGCAGAAGATGTAGCTTAAGGGGATTCAACTCCTTTTACTGTTTTAGAGGATTTATCCAGCTTGGTGTGAGGCTTGGCAGCAGGTGGTTCTGTGGCCATAGAAGCATGAGGTTAGGACCCTCTCACCTCCTCACATCTGGGAGAGGAAACAGCTAAGCTATAAAACTCAAGTATAAACATGCCACCCCAACCTGCTTCTTTGAGTTAGGCTCCACCTCCTAAGTGATCCACAGTCTCCTTAACAGCACCACTATCTGGTGACCAAGGGTCAAATACACAAGTCCGTGGGGGACATTTCCATCCCAACCATGTGGTCTTCCAGAGGCTTATGTACCTCGCTAGAGGCATGCCTAGAGGCCTGGGGAAGTATAGGTAGAGGTTTAATGGGTTGATATGTGTTTTAAATACTAGTCTTTTATTTTTGGCCGGTTACTCTATTAAGATCTTAAAAATATTTCTTTCTGTAAATCATAGAAGAAATTATTTAACATTTATCACTGAAAGAGTAAAAACGTATGTTTGGAAGAAAGAGTGAACATTGGCTTGGGAGGATGTCAGAACAAGGTAGTCTTGTGTTGGTCAGCTTCAGATGCTAGGCAGGTAGAAGGCCAGCTGCCATTGGCAGGAAGCTCTGTGTCTCCCACACTGGGCAACAGCTTCGCAGTGCGCTCCGGGCCTGGGTGTCCCAACACTGCCTTTCTCCTGACCACACTGCCACACAGCTTTGCTGTCCCCATATTTTAATTGATAAATCACCCTGGCCTCACAGTCACCCCCAGTGAATACCCACTTCCCATCTCACCTGAGAAACAGCAACCAAGCAGAGACTTGATGTCTGCTTCCTTTAGCTCCTCCACAGATGCCTTCATTAGAACCAAAGCCCTACACAAAGCCTCATCCCTCTTTCCCAGCATCCTATGGTTTTCTCAAATGCTGTCTTTTGCCACACCATGTCAACCATCCGATCTTGTTACTTCTAGCTGACTTCACCCGATCAGCCTAAACAGGTGCATTGGAGTCTCCTGTTAGGCATTTCTAGGAGGCCCACACATAACTTGTACCTGCAGATAATAGCTTCAATTCTCTTATAATTTTAATGTTCTTCATTGGCGGACTTAAACAGACAACCATTTGCTGAGTGCATACCCACCCCCAACCCCCCTTTTCTGGATTTTACACAGTTAAGATTGCTTAAGTACCTTGAAAGTCTTTATGGACATGTTGACTTATGTTTTGGTGCAGGTCAAAGTTTGTTACATTTATTTTTCCACCAGAATGATTTGAAGTTACATCAAATGAGTACTACTCAATCCACAAGTATTTACCGTGTACCAGGCATTGTGATGTCTCCTGAGGACCAAACACAGTCCAGGTCAACAGAGCTTACTTTGTTTAACCATGAACATCTGGTTTAAATTGATTTTAGTTTTCTCACTTTTGGCCTTGGCTGTAAAACTTGATGTCAAAAAGCTTCTTCCATGTAAGAACACAGTATGGGACCAGAAGCACAGTTTCTGAATTTTTAAAATTTGGATGAAATACATTATATTGTAAAGGGACTGATACTTGAGGAACAAGAAATAATCGAGTCCTGGGAAATTCATACAAATCTCCAAAGGTTATAAACATGTAATTACCGATGGCTGTGATGTGGATACTGTCTGAGGTGTGCCCCGCTGCAGCCTTGAGAACACTCAATAGTCTCCCTAGGTGTCTTGTGAATTCCTGTAGGATGGCTATGCCATGGCCACACCTCCTTCCGGCCTTGCTGCCTCTAAAGTTTTGGTTGAGTGTATGGCCCATCGTGATTCCCATGGCTTTTGTCTGTTTAGTATGCCATCAACCCAGAAACAAAGTCCTCTTCATGACGTCGACATAAACCCCCTCCCATGTCAGTGGCCTTTATCAGTGGTTTATGGAACTGGAGGGCAGTATTGGTAGTGTAGAGATTTAGCTGAAAGTTAGCCCTTCTTAAGATATGGCAGCCCAGGCTCCAGCTTTCCCTCACACTTGTGAGTTAACACTTTGTCCTCTCCTTCCTCCGATAGCATTCCTGAGCTCCTCCCATTCTGTGTTCCTGCTGATTTGAACACAGAACAGTTTAGGGCTTCATTTTGTTTCCTTGAGTCTCACTGATCCACACACTGAAGATCAGTAAAGATATTTGTTATTAATTAGTTTATTTATATGGTGTATGTATGCTGTGGAAGGTCAGGGGGCAACTTGCTGAAGGTGGTTTTCACGTGATCTGGGGGATTAAACTCGGGCGCTTTTGTCTGTTGAGCCACCTCAGCAGCCCAGGCATGGTAATTTGTGTTCTTATTCCCACATTTACTTTTTAAAAATCAAGAGTCTGTTTGGACACTCTTTCTTTTGTTTCTTGGTCCTCATCCACTGGTGGAGGAGCCCTGGTGACCAGTAAAGAGACAAGCAAGAAGAGGGAGGGTTTGGCTTGTCCTTCTCCAAGTGACCTGTTGATGAGTAAATGGTGCTCTATACCCTGGAGAAACGCTGCTTTGGTAAGCCATCTCTAGTTAGTTAGGAACTTAGACCCCAGTGAAGGCCTTTGTAACATGGCAGCCCCCTGTTGGAAAAAATCATGCTGCGGAACTGTCTTGGATATACCCAGCTCACTTCGGAGTTTTCTTTATGAGAATCTGGGTAACCTTAGTTATGTGGGGAACATGGTGGGTACCAGGAGGTGGGATGAAAGGAAGAAAACACTTGAAACTATAAAACTTTGCCTTTCTGGAAGCATGTGGGCCACAGCTCAGGTCATCCGCTTGGATGAATGTCCTTCAGATGGCAAATATCATTACTGAGATTTGCCTAGTTCAGTTTAATCATTAGGCATGCTCTCTAATGAAATATACCATGAAATTGCTACTTAAAGTGCATTGGCTGGGACTGGAATTCTAGACATTAAGCTGAGCATAATTATTAACCATGCTACAGGAGAGCATGGGGACTCTGTGGCTGAGCTCACTAATTTTTACCTGGCATATTCTAAGTTCTCAGGGGAGTTCAAAGGGGCAGACACTAAAGGGTTAAACAGCTTTTTCTTTAACTCTAGGAAATCATTGTAGAGGGTGTCATCAGGCCCCAGCGCACTAATTTATTGAAGAGTAAAAGGAAAGAAAACTATAAATCCATCTAACAGCGGTGGGAGCCTCTGTCTGCTCTGTAGACCATCCCTCATTTCAGCGAAATATCCCAAGAAAAGCATTGCTTTATAAGGCGAGCCAGGCCAATGCAGAGGTCATGATAATTCTAACATGTAAGAGGTTACCAAGGCTTTGTAGAAAGATTTTTTTCTTCTTCTAAAGAACAATTAATTATGCTGCAGTTTTCTTTTAAAATGATTTTTATATTTACCTGTTTTGTGTGTGATCATGCTTGCCCCATGATGCTGCTATGGAGCTTAGAGAAATGTTTATGTCAACCTGGAAAATGCTAGCTGAATGAAAACAAAATGCACCAATAATGCTCAGCAACTCTGGTGGAAGCTAGGACATTGGTGGTTTGGGTTTGGCCAGTAGTCAGGGTGTCTGGCACTGATTTAAAGATATTTGCAATCCTCTTTGCATTTAGACATCATTTTAGATAAATCTGCTACCCATGAAACTGGCAGACATGCATATTAGAGCTTGTATTACTCTTGCTTACATTAGTAAGTTGTTCCAAGTAACAAGAGAAATCCAATACATAAATAAACATTTAGATTACTCAGTCTCCAGTTTCAGTTTGTCCTCCAGACCTGCTGCTCTCTCATGTGTGTTGTTCCTTACAGCTTGCAAAGGGGCCCACAGCCTGTATAGGTCACTACCCTGCAGAAACAACCAAAGACCATGTCTTTAAAGTAGCAGGCTATATATCATCTACTCCTGTGGAAATCAGGCTCCAGTGCGGCCCAGCACCAGAGGGTGGAGGCTGCTTTCAGGGCTGGGCCATTGACTTCCATTCAGTTGGTTTCATCACAAATATGCAGGCTTTGTACCTAATGTCTGGCTTGGTCAACAGTGAAAATTCCCACATACCATCATGAGAGACTCCCTTGTGAGCAGCCAGCTAGATCCAGCTAAGATATCATCCCATGATTACATAGTTTGGATGTTTGTTTGTTGAAATAAAGTCACTCTCAGCCCACCTGCTAGCTGGGGGCAGAACGCTGAGTGGCCCAGGACTGTGGGAAAGAGACAATGGAATCAAGTCAGCACATTTGCTACAATGCTCAATGTTTAATGGGAACCTCTCTCTCTAGAAACTTATAAATGGCAGCCTGTATAGCATTGCTTCTCTCTTCTAGTGACAGACATTTGGCGCTTTCAAGATTTATGAGCTTTCATTACCATCCTTGCTAGTTCAGATCCTATATCCTAATGTAACTAGTCTTCCACGTTTTAGAAAATGTTATGTACCCGGCCTCGTGTAAGTTGGGTTTACAATGGTGAGAAAGGCTGACAAGGGTTCACCCAGCCTTCTCAGCTGTCTGTTACAAGGAAGGCTTCTACTGCCTGGGAAAGACGGTGTGGTCAGAGTCAGAAAACACAGGGTGCAGGAGGGCAGGTGCTAGAGGCCCAGTGTTCTCCGAAGCTCCCTCGATGAACTGATGCTTTTATTGAGCCCTGTTAGCAGTGTGGAGGAAGAGCACCCAGAGTGGAAGAGACATCTCTCCTGGACCAAGGCGTAGGAAGGACACAGAGCCAGTGTGGCAGGAATGGAGTGGCGTGAGAGGTAGGGCTTGAGAAATGGGAAGAAATGTAACTATAATGTTAAAAACATTAAATAAAAACAATAAACTTTTCCCTTAAAGCCAGCTAGAAGCTGTTGATGGGGTTTCAGCAGGGAGTGGACACAATCTCTCTTGTCAACACTGTGAGGCTGGAAAGTCAGGAGACTACTCAGGGGTGAATCAGGTGCTCTTGATGGTTGAGGTAGTGAAGCAGAAGAAGTGTCAGATCTGAGAGATGGTTATGAGTTGCTTCTGACTGTAGAGTATTAGTTACTCTCCTCATCGCCATGACAAAATACTTGACGAAGTTGATGGTGGATTGTTGCACTTGGTTTAAGAAAGGCTGATATTGAAATAAAGTCTTTAAATCTAATTTATATATTTTGTAAATGTAAATTTACTAAGATTGTGGCTGAGAAGGCACGCTGAAAGAAGCATGAGGTATCTGGGTACATTGGGTCTGCAGTCCATACACAAAGTACACAAGAAGCAGGAGCAGACTCTTCAACTTCGAGGCTAGCCCCCAGTAACCCGCTTCCTCCAGCAAGGCTCCTGCAGGTTTTATAATCTTCCCAAACAGCACCATAGCTGGAAACCAAGCGTTCATGCACATAGGTGTGTACGGATGTGTTGCAACAGGTGGTATGGAGGGGTAATACTTGGGTGCTTCTTAGGTTTCTGGCCTGGGTAACTCTGCTGGCTATTTTTTGTTTTTCCCCTTTTTATTGAAAATAGATTCACTTCTCAAACACTATGTCTTGGTTACAATTCCCTCCCCCTTTACTCCTTCCAGTTCCTTCCCATTCCTTCCCCCCCTTCCTATTCTACTACTTTTCTGTCTGTCATTAGAAAAGAATAAGCTTCTAAGAGATAACAACCTATATAGGTCCTGTGCTTGCTGCTTCAGTAATGTGAGATCATACAAACTTTGCTTAGTTGATTCAGAGGACCTTGTAATCCTGCTGTCCTCTGTGGCTCTTATACTCTTTCTGCCTTCTCTACCTTGGCTTCCCTGAGCTCTGAGGGGAGGGATTTGATGGAGATATCCCATTGAGAGCTTTGTCCCAAGAGCTAGCACACGTGCACTCTCCCTCTCCCTCCCTCCTTTCCTCCCTCCCTCCTTCCTTCCCCCCCCCCTCTGTCCTCTGGCTGTGAATCTCTTCATCTGTTCCTATCTGCTGCAGGAGGAAGCCTCCTGATGAAGACTGGACAACACACTGATTTATGAGTATAGAAGAATATCATTAGGAGTCATTGTATTGATTTTTGTTTTTAGTGTGCTGGCTATTTTTATGTCAACTTGACATAAGCTGGAGTCATCTGAGAGGAGGGAGCCTCTACTGAGAAAATGCCTCCAAGCATCAGGCTGCAAGCAGGCCTGTAAGGCATTTTCTTAATTAGTGATTGATGTGAAAGGGTCCAGCCCACTGTGGGTGGGGCCATCCTCGAACTGGTGGTCCTGGGGTCTATAGGAAAGCAGGCTGAGCAATCCACAAGGAACAAGTCAGTCAGCAGCACTCCTTCAGGGCCTCTGCATCGGCTCCTGAGTCTAGGTTCCAGCACCGTTTGCATTCCTGTCCTGACTCCCCTTCAATGATGGACAGTGACATGGAAGCTTAAGTCACAAATTTATTTTGGTCACGGTGTTTCATCACAGTAATAGTAACCCGATCCAAGATGATATACAAATTATGTTTCCACTCACAGACACAAGGAATGCTTTTTGTTTGTATGTTTGAGAAAGGGTCTCTCTATGTAGTCTTGGCTGGTCTGGAACTCAGTATTACTGTGCTGGCCTTGAACTCACAGGATAAACCTGCCTCCACCGCCCGAGTGCTGGGACTAATGGCATCTACTATGGTGTCTGGCCACTCTTGGTGTTTTGATAACAAAGACAATCAGAAATACCACACCAACTACTGGAATATACATTGTTGGAGGGTCTGCAAGCCCTGGCTATGAGCACATGTGACTTCTATGCTATGTATTTAGTCATTTACCTGGGTTACCCAACTAAAACCTTCTGGCAGTCTGCAATGAAGTGGGGGTTGTCACCATTCCTGTTTTATGGAGCAAACCAGAGAGCCCACAGTTGGAGAGACCAGCTCATCATTATCTGGCATTGTGCAAAGGGAAGCATTTCCAGCCAAGCTAGAAGAATTTAAATTGAAGGTGATCGATCACTCAGTCTGTTTGCTGTGAACAGAGTGCTGAGTCCGGTGATGGTCTTTAAAACTTGCCATACTTGATTGGGTCATAATAGAAAGAAAATGTAGAAGGGAGACTGAACATCTGGCAGTGAGTCTAGACAGGGGCATGGCTTTTCTTTTTGATCACCTCAATGCCCTTCTTTAACAAGTTGTTAGTGATAGTCTAGCCTAGAGCTATTTTAGTTGTCATCTTAATTGGCTTTTTTTTTTTTTTTTTTTGCCATGGCTTATATTCCCTATAGGACAAGATATTTATGTTGAATGTTTCCACTGCAGTCTTTGAAACAGCTTTGGCATGTCTACTTAGAAAAGACTCCCAGGGGAAACTGAAAGTGTCTTTACATGGAAATTTACTACTGTGTGTGAAAAGATTAGAGTCAGGGATACTGAGCCAGGAACCATTGATTAAATTTTTTGTACTAAGGGCCATTTGGTTACTTTAACTCTTTTGACCAGAAGTTTAGAATAATATCAACCATATTTTCAGGAACATGAGATAACTTGCTAGGCTGGAGGACTATCCTGAGAGGACCATCCTGTGCTGCAGATAAACTAACTTCCAGACTGCACCTCAAAGCTTCAGCATTATTTCATCTCTGCTATGGTTTGAGTGTGAAATGTCCCCCATAGGGTCATGTGTTTGACCACTTGATCTTAGCTGATGGCCCTGTTTTGGGAGGTTAGGTACTTTTAGGAGGTGGAGCCTTGCTAGAGGAAGTGAGTCACTGGAGCTTGGCCTTCAGGTTGACTTGCCAGGGCCTCACTTCTTGTCCGTTCTCTGCTTCCTGACTGCAGAGGCAATGTGATCAGCTGATCTTACTATTACTATTATGACTTCCCTGCCTCGATAGACTTTATCCTTAAAACTGAGCTGAAATAAACGCTTTAAGCTGCTTTTGTCACTACAATGGGACAAGCAACTGATGCAAATGAGTTGTTTATTCAAATATAAAGTATGCTCAGATGCCAGGAACCCAAAGTATGACAGGTAGTTACTAATGGTCTCTGAGGTTCAATAACAATGTGTCTTCTTTCTATCAGAGTCAAAGCAACCTGTCATCATACTTGGACAATTGGATCATCCTCTTTGAGGACACCGGAAGTCTCAGTCTCTCCTCTTCTTTCTTTTTCTCCTGTCTCCTCTCACCTTCCTCTGCCTCTTTTTCTTCTTTCTCCTCCATCCCTTTCAGATCAATGCTAGGGTTTATTAGTATGCTAAAAACCTCATCTTTAGGACTTTGGGTGAGATCTCAACTTTTTCTGTTCTATTTTAATATTTTAAACCTATACACTGAATTATAGACATAACTCTTGTTACTTTATGTGAGAGGGATAAAGGGAGATGAGGAAAAATATTGACCACGTTTGTCAATATTCAATGTATACAAAGCTCGGCAGTGCTCAGCACTCAATTGGCAGAGACAGGTGGAATATCTGGGTCTGAGGCCAGCCTGGCCTACAGAGGAACAAGTTCCAGGACAGCCAGGATTATTACTGTGTAGAGTGAAACACTGTCTTGAAAACTTCAACAACAACAACAACAGCAACCATAACAAGGACAACAACAACCAACATCACAACAACAAGCACAACAGCAACAATTGCCACCACAGCAACTACAACCACCACAACTACCATAACGACAGCAGCAACAGCAACAACCACAACAACTACAACCACCATCACAACAGTAGCAACAACCACCACCACCACCACAGCAACAACCACAACCACCACTACCACCACAGCAACAACCACCACCACCACTACCACAACAGCAGCAACAACAACCACAACAGCAACAACCACAACAACTACAACCACCATCACCACAGTAGCAACAACCACCACCACCACAGCAACAACCACCACCACCACTACCACCACAGCAACAACAACAACAGCAGCAACAACAACAACAGTAACAACAACCCCAAAGCTGATGTGTACAAGTGGTCAGCACACTGGAGAAGTGCTCATGCCTTCCTCTCCTACCTCTAGTTAGTGCTTTTACTTATTTAGGGTTGTAACTAGTGGGAGCACCCAGAGTTTTGTTCTGAAGAGTTCTAAGTTGACCTTTTATCATTGTGTGGTTGGATTGTTGAATAAAGTCTGTCTTTTCCTCAAGACTGTAAACTCCAAGATATTTGGACCATCATACATTTTTAATGTTTATCTCTGTATTGCACTGGCATCTAAAACAGATTCTGGCACAAAGATATATGTGAACACATTTGAATAAATAATAAATAATAAACAAACTGTTTTCCTGATACATGAAGATGACTGTAGACAGTCTGGGCTTTAAGCATTACTATCATAAGATCTTCCAGTGTCCAGCTTAGAGTCATCTGAGAAGGGAGTGTCTACTGAGGGATTGCTTAGATTGGATTGGTTTACAAGTCCCCCTTCCCCCTGACTGACTTCTGACTTGATTGATAATTGGCATAAGAGGGCCCAGTTCACTGTGGGTGGTAGCATTCCCTGGGCTGGAGGCCCTGAGCTGTATAAGGAAACTAACTAACATGAACCACAGAGCAAGTCAGGAAGCAGCATTCCTCCATGATTTCTGCCTCAACTTCCTGTTTGAGTTTCTGTCCTTACTTCCCTGTACAAGGGTCTGTAACCTCGTAAATTGAAAGAATTTTTTTCCTCCCCTAAGTTGCTTTTAGTCAAACTGCTTTATCACAGCAACAAGAGATGAAGGTAGAATACCCAGTTTTAGGGTTGAATCATAATTATCCCAAAACTTAGTAGCAGAAACAGCACTGTATTTTACTCATAGATCCTGTGTGCTAGGAATTAAGAAAGGACCCAGAAGAGTGGCTTTTTTTTTTTTTTTTTTTTTTTAATGATTTTTAGTGAGATACTTGAAGGCTGTATGCTAGACTTATCTGGAAACTAACATAGCAGTAGAACTGACGTTGACCATTGGATAGACCCTTGTTTTTCTTCTTCTGTCTGTTTTTTCTTTTTCATGTAGATTGGTCATCATCATAGAATGGTTGTGAAGTCCTGAGCTATGGGAAACTGGGGGGGGGGGGCATTGTTTACTGGCTTAGGGTACTTAGTGAGAAAGAGGGTGGAGGTCGGTTAGCATCTTAGAATAGGAGACAGTCATGATTGGTACAAACAGACACAGTAATAGTGATACAGGACACTGCAAACAGACTGATCTCAAGGGTTTGTTACATTGTGTTTGAGTATGGCTCACTGCTTGCTGAAGAGCTGAGTGAAGGGAGTGCTGTGGAGTCTCACACTCTAGGGGAACCTCTTTGGGTCTCCCAGTTACACAGGCAAGATAAGCAAAAGAGAGGCTGACTGGAAGAGCTGGAGGTGGAAGAGGGCAACTGGAGCGAGTCCGTGTGCATCTTTACCATACTAGACAGAACAAAGAACACCCAGCACCTAGCTTCCTTTCCTGTCCGTATTCCATTCTCCCCATATAGTATATTCTTTAGAGTGAAGGCTCCAGTTGCTTCTCATGGTAATTCCTCTTCATGGTGAAAATACCTACTTCTAAAACTGCAATTCAGCCTTGCTAGGAACACATCCAGGTCCTGCCATGCTGGTTAAAGGTTTATCCTGTGACTGAAAACCTTGACTAAACATAGCCCTAACTTCTCTTATTTGGGTCAAAAGTGTCAATTTAAAACATCGTTCCTGTGAGTGTTGTTTTTCTACTTCCCAGTTGCCGCGGTCCTCTGCCCTCTTGTCTCTGCCTTTCCTTGAACTATGACTGGAATAGAAAAAGAAATGAAATATCAGGGAGGTCAAAGGCAGTGGCACAATCCTACCAGCCCATGGTAATCTGAAGAGAAGAAGGTGTTAAGCAGAGCGGAGAGCCTTCCCACCAGCAAAAGAGTTACAGTGTAAAAGTTCTTAAGTGTTCTTCCTGGTGGTCCATTTTCAAAGGCCAACTTTTCAGATCGTTTTTGGGAACAAAATTCTTCTCTTTGAAGCTGGACAGAGTGACTTTTTAGAGGGAAGTTGCTCAACCAGCACCATTTGTACATCAGTGACCCTTCGCTTTGATTTATTATTCTACTCCCTATGGGTGTGAAGATTGCAATCCATCATTTGGTTCATACAGCAGGTTTTAGAGTCTGCCTGAGGTTGTTTGGTCCTTGGTAACCTGGAAACCTAATTGCAACAACAAGCCATTTAAAGGCAGCTCCTCTCTGAGTGCTTACAAGAAAAGCAACACCAGGGAGGATCAGCCAGTGGCTGACAAGTGTGTCCTTTAGATAAAATGACTCTTGATTTACGCTTATTGATGACTGGGATGCTGTAATCCAGAAGAATGTTTAGTAGATTAAAGAAGAAAAAGAAAACAAAAAAAAAAAAAAGAAAGAAAAAAGATAAGAAAAAAGAATGCCATTGAATGTAATAGTTGGTTAAAACAAAGACTTTCTTTTCCCCACCAGATGAGTTAAAAATAAATAAATAAATAAATAAATAAATAAATAAATAAATAAATAAATAAATAGGAGGACATGACTGCTCCTAGGTAGGGTGGAGGAGAAAGGTTATTGTAGACACGAGGAAGAGCAGAGGCAGAGACAGAAACATCTGGGAGAGTCCCCAGTGAACATGACCTCCAGCCAGGCCTTGTGAGGAGAGGGAGTGGGGAGAAGAGAGAATGGAGATGGAAGGGGGAGGGGGAGAGGAGAGAGGGGAGAGGGGAAGGGGAGAGCAGGAGGTCAAAAGACAAAAAAGGGACTGCATAACCAAAATGGCTTGATTATACAGGGAAGAGCAGCTGGGGAAAGGGTAGCTCCCCCCCCCCCCCCCCGGGGGCAGTTTAGGGTATCTGTCAGGTAAGCCAGCCAGGAGGACCCTGTAACAAACAGGGGCTGAAGCATGCTGGGAGAACCTGGTGGTTCCCTTCAGCTTTGCTGTATTAACAGCCAGCTCAATTAGCTGGTTGTCCCAGGTGTGAGACCTAATACCTTGAAGAACTGAGTATCTTGTCCTTTTCTGTATTCAGGAAACTGCAAGAGACTTGCTCTCTTAGATGGATTTGTATTCCTTCTCTTAGTATTATTTCATAGTCCGTAACACCTTCAGGTAAAAACACACTAGCCTTTCTCACTGAGGAAAGCGTAGGAATTAGATGTGGAGTTAGTCCACATAAGCGTGGTCACCCCGTGTGAGTGTTGATTATCGGTGAGTATGAAGATTAAACAAGGCAGTGAACCCAGGGCAGAGAAGCTAGATGTATGGGAATGTGTGCAAAGTGAGACCTGGGTCTGGATTGCTAGCATCCGTATAACAGGTTGGGCATGGCGGAGTGTACCCTGTGGTCCCATCTCTGGGGGACAGACAAGGGCAGGTACCTTGGTTGTTGGCAAGACCATGGGTTAGAGTAGGGGTAACGGGGTAAGGGAGTGGAAATCTGGACCCAGACAATCCCTCTGCCTTTCCCTGTTTGATCCAACCACGACTTCATCTGTGTAGTGCAGAAACCAAAGCGGATAGATAGAAAAGGGCGCAGGGAAGAGCCACAGGCTCCATGGTACCTAATCTGTGTCCTATCCCGGATTCTCTGGATTATTTGAGTCAGGCCCATTGAAGATGTGGAACAAGCTTGACCACTTACCCTCACTGGTGGGCTCCAGTTTTTAGGTGTTATTATAAAGGCTTCTCCAATCCCTACAGTTTGAAACTTGGGCAGCTCATGTGAAATTGCCAGCCAAGCTGTCTGCTTACACCTCAAACTTACTTCCAGCTGCCATCCTGACACTGTTGAAAAAAGCAACGTGAGAGAGAAAGGGTGTGTTTCAACTCACAGTTCAAGGGCACCACTGTCTGCTATGGAGTAGTGAAGGCAGCAGGAGCTTGAAGCTGTGGGTCCCATCACAGTCACAGTCAGGAAGCCGAGAGTGATGAAACCCCTGCTTAACTCAGTGTCCTCCTTGAAGTTCAAGGTCCCTGCCCAATTAGTGATGTCATGCAGACCAAGGCTGGATCTCTCCCCACATCAGCCTAATCAATACACTCCCTCACAGGCATGCCCAGAGGCTGAATGTCTCACAGGTGGTCCTGGAGGCTTGTCTCCTAGCACCTAACTGCTCTTCTCCCTTCTCTTTGTAAGGGCAGCACTACAGCTTGAAAGCAAGATATAGAGGAAAGAGCTCATAGGTCCTTTAAAAACACATTTGTTTCAATAAATCTAAATAGAAAAAGCAGATTTATCTAAACTTACTTTTCTTATTTATATTGATACTGAGCTTAGGGAAGCAAGCAAAGAAAGAGGAAAGGCTTTCCGTGAAGTCTATTTTCTGTGCAAAAGGAATGAGAGCGAGCATCCCTCTTTAGTTAGGCTCTTTATTGCTGTGTGTGCATTGTTCTGCCTGCAGGTGAGGAAACATACAAAACCCAAGTTTTCTCTTCTGACCTGTCTCTGGACTGGGGAACAGGAGCTGAGGTATTTTCCCAAGGACCTAAGCCAGTTGACGGGGCTTTGGGCTACCCTGATCTCTTCTGAGTATAAAAATTTAGATTTCATACTGTGTTTGTTATAACTGAGAGCATGTTAGTATTTGCTTATTTGCTGTAAAGTAAAAAAGTTCCCTGGAATCACTATATATGGTGGCCTTTATTTGAGAAGATTTAGGACAAAATATAAGGAATTGGTGCCCTATTTCCTCAGTGCTAGCTGAAATGTTTGAGTTTGGACCACTGGGCTTGGGAGATTCTGGTGATGTTCCCATCAGACAAGCTGTGGTCCCAGGGCTTTTACTGAAATAGACAGGTTGGGAAAAGAAGAACAGATCTTTACTCCTATGCAACCCTTTCCACATGTCTACCCACTGTGCTGTCTCTGAGGTAGCTGAAGTGTTGTGAGTAACAGTGCAGCACTGCTCTGTTGTAAGCTACCCAAGCGATCCAGGTAGAGGAGGCAGAGGAATGAGGAAAGACAGTGAGGGAATGCAATCCCGACAAGTAGAACACACACATACCATAAGCTGCGTTCTTGGAGGCCTTAATGGAGCAAATATAAGTTTTATTTCAACACATTTTCTTTAGAACAATTGCATTCAATCTCATTAATGTTCCATTCTTATGATGACGATGTCTCAGTTATATAGGTTGGGAAAGAGCAACAGTGGGCTAATTACTTAGGAGACATCCAGTGTTCTGTCACAGTCTTCAACTGTTGATTTTTTCAGCAATCTTTTAATAATTTTTTATACAATATATTTCAATCTTTTCCTTTCCGCCAACTACTCCTTGATCTTCCTGACCTCCCTATCCACCCAACTTTATGTTCTCCCTCTTTAAATAAGAAAAATCCAAAATACAACGAACAAAAACTCTCACAAAACAAATCTCGAAACAAACAAGCACAAGACCAATAAAACAAAAAAAGGCAAAACAAAGCCAAATGAAACAAAAAGTACACACACACACACACACACACACACACACACACACACACACACACACACAAATAAACTAAAGAGCCAAAACAAAACATGGAGTTCGTTGATGTAACCAGAGCCACTTGATGAGAAAAATCCAAAACCCAAAATGAGATTTTCCCTTTCCCAGCAGGTGTCAGTTGCAGATAGCTTCTTGGTAGGGTGGGCCCTGCGTCTACTTCCCCTCTCAGTGCTGGGACACTATCTAGCTTGAATCTGTGTAGGCTGTGTGTACACTGCCGTGGCCTCTACACATCAGTTCTGTTATAGTCGGCTTTATAGTTCTGCTAAAGACAGTTTCCTTGAAGTCACCCACCACTTTTGGCTCCTACAATCTTTTTGCCTCCTCTTCTACGTAGATGCCTGAGCTTGAAGGGGGGGTTGGAGGAAGACATCTGGTTTAGGACTGAGTGCTCCAAGGTCTTTAACTCTCTGCACATTGTTCTTGTGAGTCTCTGTTAACTCCTATCTACTGCAACAATTACTTTTGAGAGTAATCTCTCTCTCTCTCTCTCTCTCTCTCTCTCTCTCTCTCTCTCTCTCTCTCTCCTAGTTTTTAAAATTGGCACACAAGGAGCTGGTGAGATGGCTCAGTGGGTTAAGACACTTGCCACCAAACCTAAATACTTGACTTCAATTCCTGGAACGCATATGAGGGAAGGAGGGAACTAATTCCCCAAAGTTGTCCTCTAACCTCCACATGGGTGTCATGACACGCCTGCACCCATAACCCCACGCAATGAGTAAATAATCATGGAAATCAGCACACAAAGAAATGGCTTTCAGGAGGGCATTTAAAAAATAACTTTATTCTTATTGATCCTAGCCAATGCAGTCTTAAGCAGGAAGCAGATACCTGCAGAATTGCAGTACCTGACCACAAATTATAACATAGAACCATAGTGACAGACACTGGACCCCACCCCACAAAAGGACTCCAGATGTGTAGATTAATGGAATAGAATAAAGAACCAAAAATAAACTCACTCAGCTACAGTCATCTAATTTTTTTATTCTGATCAGAAGTATTCAATAGAATGAAACCTTATAAACATTTAAAATGATCTACCCTCTCCCCAAATTCATGTCCTTTTCTTTTTTAACCATTGTTCTTACATATACATATGAAATGAATAAACATATAAATACAACCTGCTGAGTCCATTCAGAATGGCCTGCATGTATATGTTTCTAGTGCTGCCTACTCAGTGCCAGATAGTCAGTCAGGCATCCCGTCCCCGGGGAGGACTACTTTCCTACCACTCAGCAGTTAGTAATTGCCTGTAGCTCTTCATCTAGGGGTGGGGCCCCTTGAGTTTTCCCACATCTACACTGGGATGCCAACAGTTGACAGGTCTTGCTTAGCAGGCACAGTGTTGCAATTTCATAGGTGTAACTTCCCTGTCACAGCTAGAAGACCCGATCTCACAGTGGACTTCCTGGTCCCCTGGCCCTTTCTGACCCTTCTTGTGCAATGTTCCCTGAGCCTTAGGTGTACGATTTGTATTGTAGCTGCATCAGCTGGGCCTGTGCACCCAACAGCCAGTTATCCTCTGCATTTGTACTAGCTGTGGCTTTCCGTGATGGTCTCCTCCTGTTGCAAAAAGAAGCGTGGCCAACAAGGGGTAGTAGTTACACTTACCTGTGGGAAGAAGAATGAATATTTAGAATGCAGTTGGCAAGTATAATGGTTTAGGTTCTTCTGTAAGATTCATGGCCTCACTAGTCATGTGCATTTTGCTCCATTTATAGCACACAGTGCTGGTTTTCCCTTTATCCTTAGGTGTCGATTGCAAATAGCTTCTTGGTTAGGAGTGGGACCCCATGTTCATTTCCCTCACTCGGTGATAGAACCCTGTCTAGCTTGAACCTGTTTCGACAGTCTCTGTGGATTCATATGTGATGGTTACTGCCAAGATAGAAGTGCCATTATTGCCCCTTTAGGGCTGTCTTTGCTGTGGTTCGTGGGCGTCCCGGCTGGGTAGGACTAGGGATTGCTTTTCTCCACTGGCAGCTTGCAGGTTCTTTCTGGTACATGAGACCTAGTCCTCAGGGAGGAGGCTTTCAGTCCAGTTCCAGCTCAAATCCTCTGAGTTCTCCCTCCAAAGTGCCTGGTACAGTCATCTAATTTTTGACAAAGGTGTCAAGAACATATATTGGAAAAAAAAGCAGTTGAGAAACTGGATTTCCACTATAGAAGTATGAAATTAGATCATATCACTATGCACAAACATCGATTCAAAATGTATCAAAGACCTTACTATAACACCCAAGAGAGGGGCAGCTACTGGAGAAAATATAGGGGAAGACCTGAGGTTGTGTAGGCAGATGCAAGGACTCTGAAAAGGACTTCGGGAGGACAGGAGATAATCCTCAACACTGACAGTGGGAGAGTAAGCTATTTTAATTGAGGAAGTTGCTCAGCGAACCCTGAACATTCTTCTTTATCTGCGCCATGTGCTTTGACCTCCTGGCTGGTGCACTTTTGATGTGGAGCTGAGGTTCTCTTGACCCACTTCTACCCTTAGGGAATGTAAATATTTTCTCAATTAAGCCTGACCCCGATGGCTAACAACAAGCCAGCCATTGTTTCCCAATGTTCTGAGCTAATAAGCTTGGCATGTGGGCGAAGACCCCCTGCCTCTGCTGATCAGCCACAAACCTCATGACTGATCTTCATAAGATAACTGCAAGAAATAATTAATTTGGTGTGAACTTAGTGTGGGTATTTTTGTTTGTTTATTCAACTGTCCTCTGGCCTAACAAAGCAAAGGAGTATCAAGTTTCTTTGACTACAAACCAAAAGCCAAACAGAGTCACAGGTCTGAAGTACTCCCGGGTTAGTCCAGTTACAAACTGGAGTGTTGTTGGTTCCCAGCCGTGACATTGTGGAGAACTCTCCCTATTCCTTATGTGACACAGCTTCTGTTGTCTTCTTAAATGTAGCCATTTTCAGATATTGCAATTTGGAAATTAAGATTGATACAATTACCAAATCTGCAGATCTTGAGGAACTTTGTCAATTTTCCCAACACTCTATACCCTTTTTTTTTTCTCTTGTCCAGAAGCCCACACTTCATTTAGTTGGCAATGTTTTCTTAGTTAATGCCAGGCTGTGCCTACTCCTCAGTCTTTTATGGTTTTGGTGATTCTGAGGCCAGCTGTTTTGTAGCAGGTCTCTCAGTTTGTGTTTGCATGTTGTGCCCTGTGGTCTGATTGGGATCACTTATTTCAGGAACACAGAGTCCAGAAAATGTTGCTCTGTCCTGCTAGCATGTCCTACCAGAAGGCATTGCCCAGGAAGTATCAGAAACAAGACACCATTGCTAAAGGAGATAAAAGTAGTGTGAGAGAAAGTACTTTGAATCCGGAATAGCATTAGATGGTAACTGTAGACAGTCCACCAAGGAGTGCACAGCAGAAGGAATCCTCACCATTTTGTATAGCCTGGCACCTGCAACCTCTGACAGCCATGTTTTCCAGATGCCGACTAACCAGTCCTTCAGTTAGGGCTCTAGGCAGCACCCTTTGTACACAACTGTTCTATTCTAGTTGAGCTGAGCGTTGGTGTAAACTGGCCTCATCCAGAGGAGCAGCAGACTTCTCACACCTTGATGACGGTTAACTTTGTGCCTCAGAGCAAGACATTTCCATTAGGCTTGTAGCCACTGACTTTGCTATCTGCTCTCCCACAGGAATAGAGGTGTTGCCTCCCTCCATGGACTTTACTTTTGCTTTAAAATTTTTATTTATTGGGGCTGGAGAGATGATTCAGCAGTTAAAAGCACTAATTCCTTTTTCAGAGGATCGGAACTTGATTCTCAGTGGCTAACACGAATCTATAACTCCAGTTCCAGGGTGTCTGATACCTTCTTCAGGCCTCTGTGGCACCAGGCATTCACTGTGGTGCACAGACGTACATGCACAGAATACCGTGCACATAAAATAAAGATAAATAAATATTTAAAAGGATTTATCTAAGACTTTCATTATATATATAATAGATATATTATATTATATATAATCTTTCCATCCTCTTGGTCCTGGGATCCAACTCAGGTACCCATATTTACTGGTGAGTACCTTTACCCCCTGGTCCATCTTGTCAGGCTCCCCTTCCTTACATTTCTGAGAGATGGTTCATAAGTCCCTGAGAAGATGTTCTTACCAGTGACGAATGCCTGTCTAGCATCCCAAAAGACTATATTCCTTTCAAAGAGACAATGCACTGTTCAAAATATCTGATTTGCCCAGACAACTGAGAGCAGGGAAATCTCATTCAGCAGGCTGAATCAAGCCTCTTGTTTAGTGTTAGTTGTCCTGGCAGTGAATGATGTGAACGTGTGGGGCTGACGATGATGCTAACCTTAGTCAAGAAGCTGTGTGTCATCCACACATCTGGGCATCTCAGACGGTGCAAGTGCATTAATGGCTGATGGCTGGCGTGGGTGAACTTGACTTGAACGTGACTCATGGTCGTTTCTTCAGGTAGAAGTACGTCACTGAAGAGCTGCAGAAACACATTGTCTAGGACTGTCCATTTAAAAAGGCATAGATTTCTGAGTGTTACCTTCCACCCTAGAAATCAAACTATTCTCACAAGTATTGCTTATTTCATTGGTTTTTTGATACGAACTTTTCCTATGTAGCCCTAACTGTCCCAGAACTTGCTGTATAGACCAGGCTGGCCTCAAACTCCAGAGATCTGTCTGCCTCTGCCTCTAACCCTAAAGGCATGTGCCACCATGTCTAGCTAACTGTTAATTAGTTAACTTGTGTGGGCACATACGGATATGTGTGTTCCACAGAGCACACGTGGAGATGGGAGGGTAACACGGGAGTCAGTTCTTTCCTTCAACCATGTGGGTCCTGGGGATCAGATGAAGGTCTTCAGGCATGATGGCAATCACCTATTGAACCATCTCATTGACTCTTCACTGGGACTTCTATTAGAGAAGTATTGTTATACAAATGTAGGAAAAGTGTTTATTAACTTCAGATTCTGGGTTAATCTAAGTTAGAAACACACTTAAATCATTATATTTTGCTTTTAGGGAAGAAAACATCTCAGGCCCATAACACTACTTGTACGTTTAATGGTTTTGGTTAAGGACAGAATATGTGTTGCAACTATTTAGAACAGTCGAAGAGGCACCATAGGCTTGACTGTACATAATGTAACACTGAACCATGCCAGGGAGAATTTCTTCTTGGATCTCTTGTCTTCTCAAAACCAATGAATCTTGTTAATGCAAATTTAGTTCCTATGCTGCTTGCCTTGTGCAGTATATGGCTGCAGATGAAGTGTCTAGAAAACAACCAAAATGAAGTTTGTAGATGATTTTATAGAAAAACTTAGATGAATGTAGCAATTTGTATTTTTTCTCATACTTCTACATTGATGTCATTTTCTCAAGGTGGGAAAGCATACCTGGATCTGATTCCATGTGTTTACAAAATATTCATTGCAAACATCAGAGATTTCTGTTGTCTTAGTGATTATTTGACACCCAGGGTTGGCAAAGTCATATTTTTAATAGTTTAAATTTCAAAGCTTTTCTTTTTCCTTAAGATATTTTGCATTGTAGTAATAATGTCTCTGGAGAAAGTAAGAACTTTAAGTTATTTAGGGACATGGAAGTGAAGGCATGACTCATATCCTAGGTCTGCACATGAAGAGTCATCCAGGGGATGAAGCAGCGTATGTTAGGGAACGCTGTCGGTGAAGAGTTGTTGACATTCTAGGGTTCTAAATGAACCCCAGCTCAGGGCTCCCACGGGAGGCTGAGTGGTCATCCTTTACATTCATGCTGTCTCTCTTCTGTTCCAGGGAGAAAAAGTGACGGTGGTGGTGATGGGGTGTGTGTGTGTGTGTGTGTGTGCGTGCGTGCGCGCGTGTCTGTCTGTCTGTCTGTCTGTCTGTCTGTGTCTACCTTCCTCCACACTGAATCCTTAGCATAAAGCCTAAAGCCAGAGCTGGCTAACAATGGTAGCTTCTTCTCTTGCACATATGTTGGTGTGTCAATAGCTTTTTAATATTAAGAATAACATCTGAGTACATGTGTTTATACACCACACATGTGTGTGGCACACACGTGGTGCAGGAACCGTGGTTTCCATGCAGGTCTAAGATGTCTCCCTATTCTCCATGCCTCCCTGCCCTGCCCTG
This sequence comes from Uromys caudimaculatus, assembly GCA_028551405.1. NCBI lineage: Eukaryota > Metazoa > Chordata > Mammalia > Rodentia > Muridae > Uromys > Uromys caudimaculatus. Next base: position 34,376,336 of record CM052714.1, on the reverse strand, counting down.
TCCATCCTCATCTGGGATTGCTATCTACACTGTGTTGGCTCCTCTGTATTAGTGAGAATGTATAGTCTGCTTCCCAGGTTGGTTTGGTAACCTAGACCCAATCTGGGGAAACAAAACAAGCCAGCAGCTGCTGACGGTGAGCTAGCAGAATGGTGCAGTGAGAAGGAACATGCAAATAAAAGGCACAGTCTAAACGGCGTTCTTTTTAAATGCTTGGCTAGTGGCCCTTCCCGTAACTTCTGAGACTTCTCTTGGGTTAATTGGTTATTTTGTAACTTTATAGGGGTCATATTGTTCTCTTCAGCATAGCATTAGAGGGACCCACACAGACTTACTTATGAATGCCTTGACAATATTCAAGTACTGTCTGGTTTCTATATAAGGCACAGTGCCCATTGAATTAATCATTTTTAGATTAAGATAATTAGCCAGAGGTTTAACATTGCATATAAGGAGTTCCCAGGGTTAATGTGATCTTTCAAAAACATTCCACAGAGTGTAATAAAGAGAAAATTAGACTGTAATGTCAATGGCTTATAATCAGGAGATATGTTGGGAAATAGATTTAATTGGATCAAATTTGGTTGAAGGCTTAGCAATATAAGAGTTTGTTTAGTATATGCATACATTTAAGAGTTTTCCAAGAATTAATTTCTGTGACAAATATTTTACCTTTTGGAGTGTGTGTGAGTGTGTGTGTGTGTGTGTGTGTGTGTGTGTGTGTGTGTGTTGATGTATGCATGTGAAGGTCACAGTTTTGGGAGTCAGTTCTCTCCTTTCACTGTGGATTCTAGGAATTGAACTGAGGTCTTCAGGCTTGTATGGAAATCACTTTTATGCTCCTGACACATCTTGTTGGTCCTCCATATATATGTGTGTATGTGTATATGTACATGATGAATATGTATATAAAAGATAGAGTCTCTCACTGACCTGGGACGCACCAAGTAGGCTAGGGGCCCTCAGGCCCTAGGGATCCTCCAGTCCTTGTCTCCCCAGTACTATGACTATAAATGTACACCACCATACTTGGCGGGGTTTTTCCCCTATGAGTTCTGGGGATGCAACTCAGGTTCTCACTGAGCTATCACCCCATCCCTGTCCGGATCCCTTTTAAGTTAATATGAATCTCCCATCTTGCTGTGCTTTGAACAGCTGAGCTATTAATTTGTTTGGAATTGTTTTCCTGCTCCAGGGAAAGGAAGAATTCTGTTTAGGCCTACCTGAGATAGATGTATAAACCCATTTGATAGTGAACATATTTGGCAAAACTATCTTAGTAAGAGATGATAAGCCGGCCTGACAGACGAACCCTAGCCCATCTTCTGGGAATTGGTACCTGTGCCGGGCACAGCGCAGGGATCCTCACAGGACCTGGGCAGAGCCGAGGTGTTTCATCAGCTCGGAGAGTAATTGTAGTCTCCTGGGGATGTTCTGAGCACCGTGCTCATTGTAATTAGCAACACCATCTGTGACTAGGTCCTTCTTGAAGTTAGGCTGGTCGGAATTTTTAAAAATCATCATAGCTAAACAGCTAAACATTCATTATTGAATCAGGAACCAGAATCTGCCATCACTTCTGGGATCTGGAATTTCTGTAAGCTTCGATTTTTTGTGCTATCTGTGTGCATAAAAATCATATTGATGAGATCATGTCATCTCTATTTTATGATAGTAGCTGACGAGAGAGGAATGAGTGCATTTGAGATCCCTGAATAAACATGGCATAAATGCTAATATATAGAATATGTGCACCTGTTCATCTTCACATAAAGACCTCAATGAGATGATTACAAATACATGCCAGCTCTTTCCCCTAGTGGACAGTTTTATCTTGATGCCACTAGCAGGCTGAATGGTGCGCTAAGAAACACTAAGAAACCTGGGAGGAGAAACAAGGGGCTTCTATGACTATTTGTTTGGCTCCTGAGGTATGAGGAGGCTCATCATGATTAGAACGGGGTTAACCACAGGGCTGGTGAGATGGCTCACTGGGTAAAGGCACTTGCCACCAAGCCTGACGACCTGAGTTCAATCCCTGGGACCTACGTGGTAGAATGAGAGAATCATTCCCAAAAGTTGGTCTCTGACTTTCACATGCCTACTGTGGCACAGTGCATCCCTGCCCTAGAATAAATAAGTGACAGGTAATAAAAAAACATAGAGCAGTGCTAACTTTGTAAGGTACTTTATAGCAATAAATGTGGATGCAATTGAAGGCTTTTTATAGTTAAAGCTGCAAACTTTTAGAAGATAAGTGATTGCCCTATAGAGATATCATGAAAAGCAAAGGGGATGGAGTTTGGTTGAGTTCTGAGCATGGTTTGTGCTTAAAAAAAACTCATCCTAATTATTGTTTAATTGAAGTGTTCTATTTCCAAAGTATCGCCAATGGGTTATATATGGGTGTGTTTACTAGGAAATAAAAAGAAAGAAAGACGCAGCCCAATAGTTATAACAGGAGGAGGGTACATTACATTAATGGAGGATGCACAGAAGATTCCCTAGAAGAATGGTGCAGAATGTCTGAGGGGAGAATTCTAGCCAGCTGACTGAACAGCCTGAGAGGGTAGAGTAGTGAATGAGGCCATTGCATCTGGGCGTGGCCAGAGAACCTGGGCGTGGCCAGAGAACATGAGCTCAAACCCTGGTCCAATTAGTGAATGAGGCCATTGCATACTGGGTGTGGCCAGAGAACATGAGCTCAAACCCGGTCCAAGGCTGTGAACTTCATCGAAGGCAGTGGCAGCCTCTGAAGACTCTTGCACTGGGAAGTTGCATGCTTGGGCCTGTACTGCCCGAAGAATAATTCAGAAACGGGTGGTTTATTGAGGAAAGGCACCAAAGGCAGGAATCGTGCTCAGCTGATCTGGGAGTGAGAGGATTTGTGAGTCCACTTTGAGGAAGAGGAAGCTATGGGACCCTTCACTGAGTTTTTGTGGTGACCGTTCAGGAGTACGTTGTCTTTCAATTGCTTTGAAAAAAGTGCAAGTTATCTTTGAATACTGAGTGAGACACAGTAAAATTTCATGCTACAGTGACTCAGTGAAGGCTTAGATACAAATGAATTTTTCTAAATCTTCATTTTAGGGTGATGAAGTGGACATATTCAGTGTCAGGAGAAAGATGTGGGCAACAGATAGAAACTTGATTGGCAGTGGCAAAATTACATTTGGTAGCAGTGGGTTGGATAACTTCGTTTAGGAGGACGTTCAGGTTGTCAGTGACCTGGGAAGGAGTGGAATCCTACAGAGGGGTGTGCTGACCTTTTACTGTGGGTCCAGAGGAGGAGGAGTTAGCATAGGAAACAACAGTCAGTCAAAGTGCATCAGAGATAACATACGGCTGAATCATGGAAGATTGTTTAGCTACACATTCCTTTAGATTTTCCCCCTTTGATACCGTAGATCACGAGATAAAAACAGCCTCGTGTTGTAGTATTCTGAAATGATAATATTTGTTCTGCTGGAGCTTAATTTTCTGGTCTCAAAGAACACAATGATACTAGAGCAATAGATTTAAGACACCAGCATATATTGTAGATATTCTGTACTTTTTAATGAATACTAAACTGTGGGGCTGAGCTATGACCCAGTGGTCAAGGGCACTCTCTGCTCTTGCAGAGGAACTGAGTTTGGATCCCAGTACTCATATCAGGCAGCTTACAAGGGCCTGCCATGGAGCTCCAAGGGATCAACAGCTGCTGTGAACTCTTGTAGGCATTTGTACTCATGTGTGCACATACTCACAGATGAACACACACATATATACACATAATAAAAGTACAATAACTCTTTAAACACAAATACCCAACTTTAGAGGTAAATATATGCATTATCTATGACAATTATTGAGAAAATTGACTTTATTTATCTCCTATACTGTTTCATTGATCAAAGAATGTGGATCGACTTGCTTACCATACAGTTAGTGTGCTGCCCGTGCTTTCTCATCCGATCCTGTATCTATACCTAAAGTGTGTTTCTCGTTAATGGTATACAATGGAAGTGTTGGTCTGTTATCCATCCTTTTGGCTTTTTTGTGCTTAAAAATGTCATTTCATTTCTTGTTTCTTATAACACTAATGGAACTAACTTGTTTTTTTTAGAGTTATTGATTGATTGCGTGTGTGTGTGTGTGTGTGTGTGTGTGTGTGTGTGTCTGTGTCTGTGTCTGTGTCTCTGTCTGTGTGTGTTATGGTAGTCACATGGAGTCAGTTCTCTTCTTCTCTGCGTGGGCTCCTGGGCTCAGGCTGCCAGGTTTGTGCAGCAAGTGTCCTTACCAGCAACGCCATCTCTCTGGGCCTCCGTTTCCTCTTTCACAAGATGCTTTCTCAGGTATATTCTGCTGTGTCTAGGTTGCTAAGCCTATGTAATAAATTCCTCATTTCAGATGTTCTGTTTTATTGCTTCTGGAATTTTCATTTGTTACTTTTGAAGTTTCAATGTATGGTCTAGACCTCTCCATATAACTTGTGTTTGGTTTGCTGTGCCCAAGCCTATGCACCAAGCTGTTTAACGTATGAACAACACTTACAGTGAAAACCTTATTTTATCCCATCTCAACATCACTGACCGTCTCTGGTTTGCTCTTGGTATTTTATTTTTGTTTTTGTTTTTTTCTCCTGACAATAGGCTCCATCTCCCTCTTTGTTTGAATTGTTTTGTAGTGTTTGTTGTATAGAGGTGACCTTATGTAACATTCTGTTATGTGTAGGAACTGAAAGCAGATAACACTTTTCCTCAGAAGAAAGTACTCCTGCCTCTGTTGGATGGGGGCCAGGAAAGGATCTGGTTGTCACCCAGCCCACAACTAGCTTCAGGACAGGCTGGAGGCAGCTTTACCTGCCGTCACTACACCACTGCTTCCAAACATTACAAGGGTAAAATTAGGACTTCTCTCAGGGCTTGGAAGCTAATCCTGAGGAGATTTAGATTGTCTCTTGACAGTTGGTCCAACTGTTAGCTGTATATGCCACTGGAGAATCTATTACCCAGCCCCACCTCCAGCATTCTCAGCCATCAGGTTCTGTCTCTACTTTGCCTTGCTCCTAGCTCCTGTTACACCTCTGTGTGCCTGAAGACGGCTCCAGGTGCAGACGAGTGTGCTGGTAGTGTGGACTTCATTACATCCTTGTCTTCTCTACAATGCCAGCCCATCCTCTGGCTAACTCGCTACAGAAGGTTTGTCATCCCGGGCATGCAAGAAGTCTTAGATTTCTTTTCCCTCACAGCTCGTGCTCTCTAGAATTTATGTCATCTCTAGAATTTAGATTTCTTTGAAACTTAAGCTACCTTGTATGCTTTTAAAAATGCTTTTCAGCTCTCCTTGTTTTGGCAGATGTAACCAACTCCTATAGTGCTCTCTCTAAGCAGGAGTGAGCCTGTATCTTAGATTTTTCTTATGAGTCAACATTCTCTTGAAATAGCTGCTCACAGTCTTCACTTCTTGCTGTAAAGTCTTTTCTTTTCAGGCGTCTTATTCAGGTCGTGAACTCTGAGCATTTCTATGACAAATAGCTTATCTGTTAAATTTAGGGACAGTTCCTAGAATGAACTATCCCCTGATAGAGGTCCTTTCTGAAATCACCTGTAAGTCCCATGGTGATGAGCAGAGCAGGCTCAGTCCTGTGGAGTGTGTGCACTGGCTTTTAGCTGTCCTTTATTCCATTGAAAATAGAGCTGTTGGGGTAAGGAGTGATGATGACAACTGTTACCCTTCTTTTCGGGATGGTTAACAGGGATCGAACCCAGTCAGTGCCTTATGTGTCTCAGACAGACTCTCTGCCATTGAGCTTCACCCTGAATTTTTTTTTTTTTTTTTTTTTTTTTGTAAAGTCTCACGGTGTAGACCGATCTGGCTGGTTTGAAACTCACTATGTAGGTTAGGCTGGCCTCAGACTCACAGAGACCCACCTGCTACTACCCTTAGAATGCTGGGAGTAAAGGCTTATGCAACCATGCCCAGACCCTTGGATGGATTTAAAAAATCTCTTCAGAACAATTTATACTTGATTATGTCTATTATATTGATTTCTAGGTAAATTATTTCTTTTTGTTGTGTGTGTCTTTAAACTTTTTGATCCTTTATTTTTTTATTGGATATTTTATTTATTTACATTTCAAATGTTATCCCCTTCCTTGGTTCCCCCTCTGGAAACCCCCTATCTCATCCTCCCTCCCCCTGCTTCTATGAGGGTGCTCCCTGATCCTTTATTTTTAAAGAAGGTGAACATTGACTAAATATTTTGCAAGAGACTCTTTGATGCTGGGTAATGTTTGCAAACTAACAAAGTTTCCCAAAGATTCTCAAAAGCCCCTGAATATATACCAGAAGGAAAGTAGAGTTAAAGCCTAGTGTGCATTGGCCTATATTTGGCAAATGGTTAACTTTAGTACGTTGTTTCTTTAAATAGACTGGCATTTTAGAAAGTATTGCAAACTGAACCCTTAAGCAGTGTAAGGAGTTTTTACAGGAGATGGGTGCTCGTAGGATTGTGAGAATCCATTCTGCCTGCTCCCTTGGGTCCTTAGGCTGACTTTGCTTTTCTTGGTCCAGGATTGAAAAGGTGGCGAGTGCCAGTTAACAGCTCCTGGGAACAGCCCAGGGTGTGCAGCTGCCACTGCGCAATTAGCTCAACAAGCCGCTCTTTAGGCCAACTTAGCAGAATTATTCCAACCTCTCCACATTGATTAACAGATACATTACCTATTTTATCTTATCTATCATTTATCTAACATCTATCATCTAGCTACCTATCTATCTATCATCTATCATTTATTAACCTTTCATCTATTCATCAATAATATTTATCATCTATTTCTATTGTCTATCTATTTTGAACTGTCTTCTATACTTATATTGTCATCTGTCTCATCTATCAGTTATCTGTCTACCTATCATCTAGCTATCTCTATTAACCACCCATCTTCCTATCTATCATTTCCCTCCCTCTGTCTGTCCCTCCCTCCCTCGTCCCCTCTCTTTTATCTGTTCCCATCTACTCTCTTTGATTTCTTTTACTCATGGGCAGAAATGAGGACTTGGTCAGAATTATCCCCATCTCTTCCTGATTCATTCTGCTACCCTATTTCCCAGTGTGTTAGGAATTTTGTCCCCTTTTAGTCCTTGTGTGGGACATGTGAGCCTGTAGGAGACGTCTCACACTTAACTATAGTATGTGCTATAGAGACTCAGACCTAGCGCTTCCTCCCTAGCTGTGTGTTGCTGTTACTTACTGACCTTCCTGCTCCCCCCCCCCCCTCGCCATGTCCTTACCAGTCTCTCATGACTGCTGTTCCACTCTGGTCTCCACACTTTGTGATGCTCGTTTATTTGATTGGGTCTCAGTTGCAGGTTATATGCCAAACCTGCTTAGCCTGCTCATCTGTGTGCCCTACCCCTGGTCCACCAGGTCTGTGTTGGAGTTGCTTACTCTGCAGCCCTGTGCATTCCTTCAGACTCAGTGTGTAGATACTTCACATCATTCTCTTGCTAATGCTGTTTGTGTCAAAAGTCAAGGGAAAGCGTATGCGTTAATAATGGAATTGATACAAATTTAAGAACTCGTGTTTACTGTCGCCTCCCATTATCCCGAGTTGTCATAGTGATCAGCAGTAGCACATGGCCAATACCTCTCCCAGATCAGAGCTCTGAAAGTCCCCATCCCAGTTGACTGGGTTTAATTTATTTTGCATTTAGATGCGATGTTATCGAAAATACCATTTAGAAACATGCATGATGAGCTGGGCGTGGCAGCACACTCCTGTTATGCCAGTACTGGGGAGGTAGAGGGAGGCAGATCAGTAGTTCAAGGCCTGTCTTGGCTGTATGACAAATTTGAGGTAAACTTAAGAGACATAAGAACCTGTCTCAAAACAAGAACAAAAGTACAATTTTTCAAAAAGTAAAAATTTGCTTTATATGATGTTCTTAGATGATTTTTCAGTTCAGACATATTTTGTTTTTCAGATACTTTTATTGATCTGTTAGGAAATGACAGCACAGCTATTTAGTTAGCATGACTGGGCTGGATATAATTAAGATTAGTCTTCAATTTAGATGGTTAATCATGAACCCTTAGGGACTATCTGTGTCATGCTAGAAATAACCATGGAGAAAATAACCAGCATTCACACAAATACCATGATATTTTTTCAAGTTTATTCTGAATTTTATATTCAGAATAAAGTTACAAAATTATTTTATAACTGTTTATATTTATTTCTCTAAATTACTAAAGTAAAGCAATTTAGACAAGAGCTTTAAAATAATTTCTTTATATAGCTTGCTTATCTTTAATTCAACAACCCAACAGAGTTTTAAACTACCAATGAGTATGTCGCAAGATGTATACACGTGGAAAACGTGTCAGCTGACATAGTACATGCTGACTACGTTACTTGGTAACACTGAGAGTTCCTAAAGTAACAGGGAATTAGTGACTGCAAACCAAGTAAACACAACACGCTCGTGTGGCAATAAGTGCTATGGGAAGAAGAAGGCAAAGGGCAGCAGAGAACCATGGCACCCTAGCAGGTATCAGCAGAGCTATCTGGAAGGAAGTAGAGTCATGTTCAGGAGGTAGAGGATTGGGAGGGAGGGACTGCCAGAGGCACCAAGCAGCAAGGCCTGTCCTGCACCTGGGCGGAGCTTCCTTCACACCTAACCTGTTCAGACCTAAGAGCAACCGAACATGCTATAGGGCTTTACTGTCTTCTAAGGACTCCGTAAGCCCCAGCCTGTTGCAGATGGCATGATTTGTCTATCAAGTCCAGGTTTTTACGCAATGGTATGAGCTAAGCAAATGAAGAGATCTCAGATCAGCTTGAGCTTGCCGTAAATGCCATCAACCTAAAAAATTGCTTACTCTTTATTTCAGAAAATTCCCAGTTGTCATTGTTGATTATGTAGATAAAAGTCCAGATTTATGCAAATGACTAGGAGACATTGAGACACAAGGACTGCTTCAGGGGAGGTTGGCCATGTTACAGCACCTCTGTGGGGTGCAGTGCAGACAGCAGGCATGAAGGAAGCAACTCCCCCTCATAGTGGCAGTGTGAAACAGTCCCCACAGCAGATCACCAAGTTAAAAAAGCAAGGTGTCACTTAGCTTAAAAGTTACACGTCTGCTAGATCCGTGCTGATAACATGCAGAGACCCTACTGGAGGCATTGATTCCAGCCTGGTGCCATGGAACCGGAGTGGGCGGGGCAATTCCTTTTTCCCACGGGTTTCTCTGGGTACTTGACTTTGTCCAGGCTTATGCAGTGCATGCTGAGCACTTAACAAAACGAAGCACCTATTAATTTAAGGCCAACAATCTGTGGGAGTAAAATTGGAAAAAGTTGCCACCATTAAAGTTTTAAAACTTGACTCTAAGTTAGATTAGCTTTTAATTAAATTCCAACCCACATCTATTGTACCGGTAGCAGCTGCGCTCATGGGCAGGGTTTCAGCAGCTGGAGAAAGGCAGAATTCCTCCTTAACGCGGACCAGTTCTTAGAGGAAAGGCTGCCACACATCATTCATGGCTAACCTTTAACCGGCAGCGAGTACAGCTGTAGCCAGCTGCTCCCAGGCCCCTCCCTAAGGATGCTGCTGCTGCTGCTCCTCCCCCTCCCCCTCCTCCTCTTCCCCTCCTCTCACTCGGTTTTTTATCCTTCTCTCCCCTCCTCATTCCTCTTCTTCCTCTTCCTCCTTTTCCTCTTCTTTCACCCCACCCCCCCAGCCCCTTCTCCTTTGTTCCACCATAGTTCTTCCCACAGTGCCTCACCTTGTAGCCCAGGTTGGCTCTTACAACCTTCTTGTCTCAGCCTCCTCCCTGAGGGCTGGCGTTACAGACCACACTCAGTTATGTGTCTTCTTCCATGTGATTTTAGGCAAATTAGCCAAGCTCCAGCTTCTTCGAGTAGTAATGACTATGGTAATGGCGCTCGAGCTGAGTCGTTATTTCGATGATGATAAGAAACGCAGAGTATGGAAATGAGCATAGCACTTCTCGTGCAGCGAGGCACAATAGGCGACAGCTGTTTTTATGCAAAATTGCTGCCCCCCCTTTTTTTCCAATTTTTTGGGTGTACTCATTAGTTTTCGTCAACTTCCCATAAACTAGTCACCTGGGAAGAGGGAGCCTCATTTGAGACGATGCCTCCATGACAATGGGCTGTAGGCTAGCCTGTGAGGCATTTTCTTGACTAATGATTGATTTGGGAGGGCCCAGCCCACTGTGGATGATGCCATTCCTGAGAAAGGTGGTCCTGGGTAGTGTAAAAGAGTAAGCTAGCAAGCCAATAAGCAGCATTTCTTCACGACATTTGCCTTGGTTTCTGCCTGCAGGTTCCTGCCCTAACTTCCCCCAAGTGATGGATTGTAATGGGGAGATAAAAGCCAAATAAACCCTTTCTTCTCCAAGTTTCTTTTGGCTATGGTGTTTCTAATACCAATAGAAAGGAATATAGTATAATGGGGGACCTCACCCCTAAACTATACGTACTGTCATTGCTTGCTCTTGCTGCAGCTGCTGCAGCCACTGCCTGAGGTGAGAGGCAAACGACGAGGCGGAGTGCAGTCAGGCCTTGAAGAGGAAGCACAGTTTCAGTTGAAGTGGACAGGGCATTTGAGGCAGAGGGAAGAGGTGAGGAAAGGCACCCGTGGACACAGGCATGCCTTAGGGACAGTAGCAAGCTGGTTCGCTTACAGCTACAGCTTACAGCCTCCAGTGTATGGACAGAGCTTTGGCAGGAGATGAGGGCTGAGAACCGAAGAGCCTGGTCCTGGACCAGGATTGAGAGTTGGAAACCAGATAGGAAGATAGGGTGGGAGTTGGTGTCACATAAAGGAGAGGGAAAGAGAGAGGGAGAGAGGGAGAGGGGGAGAGAAGAAGGAAGAGAAGAGGGGAGAAGGGGAAGAGGGGAAGAGGGGAGGAGGGGGAGTGGGGAAGAGGGGAGGAGAAGGGAGAGGGGAGGAAGAGGAGAGGGGAGGAGGGGGAGGATGAAGAGGAGGAGGAGAGGAATTGGGAACGAACTTGAGAAGGGTGTAGGGCCAAGGGAAGAAAACTGAAGACCCCAGAGATTCTTAACAGTAGTGGAGCAAATAGAGACAACTGGGAATAAAATTAAGGTTGATTATAGTCTTTTTAAGGGGACAAAATTCTGAGATGAATGGAAAGGAGAAAGGGCTATGTCTTAGTCAGGGTTTCTATTCCTGCACAAACATCATGACCGAGAAGCAAGTTGGGGAGGAAAGGGTCTATTGAGCTTACACTTCCACATTGCTGTTCATCACCAAAGGAAGTCAGGACTGGAACTCAAGCAGGTCAGGAAGAAGGAGCTAATGCAGAGGCCATGGAGGGGTGTTACTTACTGGCTTGCTTCCTTGGCTTGTTCAACCTGCTTTCTTATAGAACCCAAGACTGCCAGCCCACAGATGGTACCACCCACAAGGGACCCTCCCCCCCTTGATCACTAATTGAGAAAATGCCTTACACCTGGATCTCATAGAGGCATTTTTCTCAACTGAAACTCCTTTCTCTGTGATGACTCCAGCCTGTGTCAAGTTGACACACAAAACTAGCCAGTCCAGGTTGGAATGTGGGAGAGCTGGGCTGTGGAGGGAAACAAAGACCTTCATGTCTACTGACTTCTCCTTCTTCTTCTTCTTCTTCTTCTTCTTCTTCTTCTTCTTCTTCTTCTTCTTCTTCTTCTTCTTCTTCTTCTTCTTCTTCTTTGATGTTTGGAGCAAAATGATCTGGTGTGTGTGTGCGTGTGTGTGTGTCTGTCTGTCTGTCTGTGTGTCTGTGTCTGTGTTTATCATGAGCTGTAAGTAAGATCTTGGGAAGAGAGTAGAAGGTTGGTCAAACATTTCTGAGGTCCAAGTTAGTGATGCAAGCCCTTGTTCATGTGTTTTCCCACAGGGCTGTGTGGTTCTAACCACATCCTAGACTCCAGAAGCAAAAGATGAGGCAGGCTGGGGATGTAGGTCAGTTGGTAGAGCGCTTATGCATGAGGCCCTGAGTTTGGTCTTCAGATCGGCAAAGACTGGGCATGACGGCTCATGTTTGTAATCCCAGCACTTGGGAGTTGGAGACGGGGGCAGGGGGGGGATGAGAAGTTGAAGGTCATTCCTTGGCTATATAGTGAGTTTGAGGGGAGCCTGGGCTAGAGGTCCTTTATAAAAAAGAAAAAGAGAGGGAGGCAAGCAGAGTCCCCAGATGTAAGAGCAGAGGGGTCAGAGTAATGATGGGGTGCAGGTGATGGACATGGGATGCAGTGAAGCGGAAGAAAAGATTTCTTCAGAGATGAAGGTGGGGCTGGAGGAGCAGAGAGCAGGAGTTCCAAGAGTGGGGAGGTGACGAGAAACTATCAGAGGAGAGAGCACTTCCAGAAGGAGAGGGCACTTCCGGAAGGAGAGGGCACTTCCGGATTCTATAGGATTGCTTGGTTGCACTTTTCCTGGAAAGCATTGTTTTAAAAGTTGCCTTAATGTGTTTGGACCTTTGGCACAGATTGTAACAAGTATGCATAAGACTTTACAAATAATTTTTTCTTTTATATTTTGGAGAGCTTCTTTGAGGGCATCTGATTATTGGTGGAGGATGAATCTGGAGTGTCCAAGTGGAAAGAGAGCAAAGCTTTAACAGAGGCATTGAAATCATCCACATGAGACGGTTACTGAAACTACGCTGATTAGACCAATTAAAAGGTTTAAGTCTTTTTATTAATGGCCAGACCAAGAGCTGCCTTGTGCCTCTGAGAAGTCTCTTGGTGCCCAAACTCAGGGGTATAGAGTTTTAAAAGGTAAAACACACAAAGACCATAATTTATATCAAAGTTAGTCGAGAGGGCAGAGTAACCTTGAAATGTCCATTCCTGGCAGAGCATAGTAATTATTTTAGAGATAACATGTCAGTTATTTTTTCTACTAATTTATTTATTTATTCACCTTACATCCCAATTTCATCCCCTTCCCTCCTCTCCTGTTAGTCCTACCTTCCCATCCCTGCCCCATTCCCTTGTCCCCTTCTCCTCAGCAAAGGGAAGTCACCCTCCCATCCCTGTACCAACCATCTGTGGTACGTCAAGTGGCATCAGGACTAAGCCTATCCTTTCCCACTGAGGCCAGACAAGGCAGCACAGTTATGGGAAAGGGATCCAAAGGCAGGTAACAGAGTCCAAGTCAGAGACAGCCCCAGCTCCAGTTGTGGGGACCAAGCTGCACATCTGCTACATATGTGTAGAGGGATTAGGTCCAGCCCCTGCATAGTCTTTGGTTGGAGGGTCAGTTTCTGTGAGCCCCCATGGGCCCAAGTTAGTTGGCTCTGTAGATCTTGTGGTGTCATGATCCCTCCAGCTCCCTCAGTCCTTCCTCCCACTCTTTCACAGAGCTCTGCCTGGTGTTTGGTTGTGGGTCTTTGCACCTGTTTCGGTCAGCTGCTGGGTGAAGCCCCTCAGTTTTCCTAGGTTCCTGTCTGCAAGTAGAGCAGTGTCAGGGATTATGCCAGCTACTTTTGACTTATACTTTTCTCCTAGTTTAAATTACATTGGTTAATACATCTGGACCATGGTCAAGGCCATGGAATCTCAAATGTTTTTGCCAAAGCAGACCTGGCCGTTGTGTGGAGTGGGGTACAGGGCTGAGAACTATCTAGGCAAACACAAAATGGAGTCAGAACACGATGGCATTGTCTTAGTGACTTCAGTGTAACAGAACCATCTGGTTTCCCTGTGGAGAACTAGCAATTCCTTTCCCTCTGCTTTGTTTTTGAAGGTGAAGCCCGTCATCCACAGCAGGATCAACGTGTCTGCCCGCTTCAGGAAGTCGCTGCACGAGCCATGTACCATTTTGTAAGTTGGAGAGCAGAATTAATCGGCTGTATACTTTCTTGGGGTTTGGAATTTGAATGTTATGAGCATGACTGTTTCTGATATGTTCCTTTTCTCTTTTCCCCTCACAGCTTGATTGCAAATGGAGACCTCATAAGCCCAGCGTCTCGCCTCCTCATCCCTAAAAAAGCTTTAAATCAGTGGGATCACGTACTACAAATGGTCACAGAAAAAATAACTCTTCGGAGTGGGGCTGTCCACAGGTGCGTTGTGACATCATCCCACAGGGGAATGGTTTGGGAATCCTTGAAGATGCTCCCAAAGGTTCTGGAGTCACTGCTCCCTAGATCTGACCTTTGGCTGATTCCGCTAAGCTTAAGGTACTTGCGTTTCTTCATGTGAACACTATGATATATAATGGCGCTTCAACAAGGCTGTTTCCAACAGCGCATGGCATGCTGAGACATCGGGGCACTTGACCTGCTCTTGCTATTTCAGTGTGGAATACTAAGCAAGCCCCACACTGCTTTAAAGGACAAGGACGTCTTAACCCGACAGCCTCCTGAGTCATAGTTAACTGCTTTTCCCCTGAGGAGGCAGGACTGTTCATTCAGTGGTTCCCACTGTCTGTCTCAGGCAGATGCTAGGAAGAGCAGGCAGGCTTACAGAGGAGACAGGTGAGACAGGCGAGATGATCAAAATCAAAGCCAAAAGCACTTCAGTGAAATTAAATGAATATTTAAACCATGGTGTAGCCTATGAAACTGTCTCAAAAATTTTACATTTATTTACTTATTTATGTGTGGATGTTGGGGGTGCATGTGCTACAGTGCGCATGTAGAGGTCAGAGGACAACTTTTGGAAGTCACTTTTCTCCTTCTACCATGTGGGTTTGGGGTTCAAACTCAAGTTGCCAGGCTTGGTGGCAAGCCCCTCTAGTCACTGAGCCATCCACCTGGCCTTGTAATTATCTCTTTATCAGCTAAAGGATAAATACCATCTAACAGTATGGGTAACATGCAGATGTAAGAACACATTGAGAGTACATACGTAATGCATGTGTGCCTGGACACACAAATACACACTCATGTGTCTCAAATTCCAAACAGTTCCCCTAGTGCCTGTCTCCTCTTTGTTCTTCCTGATGCACACTGCACAGTGCAAACATTCTTGCCTGTTGGACACACACACGCACAGCACAGCCACGGCTTACAGTAACTCCCCAAACGACTGGACCACCTGTCCTTCAGTTGAATCCATGTTCACCTCACAGCTGTCATCACTGAAAATTTAAGTCTGAACTGGTTTAGTTGAAAGTAGTGCCCAATGTATGGCAAAAATTCAAGTAGGATAAGAGTGTAAGTTTAAAGTGTTTCTCTCACCTCCAGCCCACCTTCCCTTTCCTGAGTAGCCTTTTATACCGTAGACATTGGAACCAGAAATACTCTACGCATGCACAAGAATACACAGTCAGCTTTTCCTCTCCGTCCTCCCTCCCTTCTTCCTTCGTTCCTGTCCACTTCCCTCCTACCCCTTCCCTCCTTTCTTTCTTATGTATAGCATGTGTGTGTGCATGTGTGTGTGGTATGGGAGGGTGCAGGTGTGTTATGTGTAGTGTGTGTGTGTGCATGTGTGTGTAGTATGTGAGGGTGCATGTGTGTGTTGTGTGTGTGTGTGTACATGTGACACATGACCTGTGTGTGTGCACAGAGGTCAGAGGAGGATGTGCATCTTGCTCTACCGCTCTCCTCTTCAGTTCTTTGAGCCCAGAGCTAGGCTGGCTGCCAGCCCCAGCAATCCACAAGACATGCACTCAGGAGGTGGAGACAGGAGGGGCTATGGAGCTTGCTGGATGTCAGTCACCTTAGCACCTTGTTCAGTAAGAGACCTGTCTCAAGGGAGTAAGATGGAGAGTGTCAGAGTGGCACACCACATGGCTCCTCTGACCTACTGTCATGTGTGCAGATGGCAGGGCGCTGTTTCTCATGCTCACCACACACATACATGGCTCTCACACACAAGTGGCGTCCATTGTTTCTTGATCTTTTTTTACTTGGTATACAAGATTGTCTGATGATTGTTCCTCTTGCATTCTAAGTATTTTATAATCATTTTACATTTTAAATGAATTAACTCAGTGTTCTTATGAATTAAATATTCTCTTTCAGTAGATATGGCAAATATAAGACCCAGAGAGGAAAGCTAGAGGTCCAAGATTAAGCTGACACTGGGTAGCATGGCTGGGTGGCAAACTGAGCAGAATGGCTGGAGCTGGGACTCTTAGCTCCAAAGCTACTTTCTAACCACATGGCATGTGCTTATACCCCTTCCGCACGATCTGTCTGTCCCAGTCCTTACACAGCTGTCTGTCCTGGTCCTTACACAGCTGGCTTACTGGTTCTCAGCCACGCTTTATGTTTGGAGGAGTTAGCTCTGTTTTGGGTGTAAGTTTCAAATGTTTCCAGTTTACGTTTCACTTGTTCTGTATATAAATACCTTGAGTTTTCAGTCTTTCTCTGTGTTCACTAATTCGATCGCCAGCCCCAACTTTCCTGGCTCTGGGACTATAAAAATAATATCATGGTGTTTCATCTTGTGCTTTTTAACTTTTATTTAAACCTTAGCTACCTTTCAGTTTATTTTAGTTTCAGTAGGAAAGTCAACATCACTAATTATGCATAGTGTTTAAAGAAAATATAGGTTTATCTTTTGACATCTACATAAATGCTGACTTCCCAAACAAACAATATAAACTGCACACACTATACACTTTCTTGTTTAAATGTATCCACTTATAAACACGGACAAACCCTTAGGTAGAAATAAGTAGATATAAAAGCACTAACATAAATAAACATATTTCCTATATACTTGAATATTTAGAGAAATTAAAATTTTGATTTCTTGAAACAAGGTCTCACTTTATACCTTTGGCTGGTCTGAAACTTACTCTGTAGCCTCCAACTCTTGGCAATCCTCCTGTCTCTCTTGAGTGCTGCGATCCAGGTGTGAGTTAATACATTCAGTTGAGAAGCTTAATTATTAATTCAGTGGTAGACTTGGTGCCGCTTACTTGGGAGAGCCCACATTCCCCTACTAGAGCACTGATAAGTCTTTCTGTTATGCATCGGTATATTCAGTTAATATCAGTATGCCTTAGTGTTATCCATCAGTATATTCAGTTAATAGTGGAACGTCAGTATGCCTTTCTGTTATGCGTCAATATATTAATTTGCCAGTCGCATCCACAGAGCCTGGCTCAGCTCCCTTTTCATGATTCTTGTGCTTTGAGGCAACAGAAGGAAACAGGTCAATAAGGGTTACATTCATGAACATAATGAGTCACAGGTTGGAATTTACTCAGTAGCTTTATCTACCTGCAGGCTAGACTGTCTAGCTCTTGGCTGGGAGGTCCTGGAGTCCATAGCTACATGGTCTTTTAATTTCTAGTGTAACAGTTAACTGCTGATTTGCATCTGTTTTGGAGGGATGAGGGTGAAGAATGTCTGGCTGTCTGGCTCTTGGCCAGTGGGTCTCAGCCAGGTGACTCTGCTTCCAGGAGACACGCATCTGTGTCTGGAGCCATTTTTGCTGAGCACAACTGGGCATGTGAACAACTCCATTCAGAGGACAGAGTCGGTTGCTGGATATCCTAAAATAGACAGGGGAAGGGTGGGGTGCTGCTGGGCACCCTATGGTGGGCAGGGCAGCTTCCCTGTACAGGACCGGCTACAGTGCTTTTGCTCAGGATTGGTGGTCTCAGTGCAGCACGACAAGCAGAAATCTGGTTTGTGCTGCTATTTATACAGACTTAGAAATACCACATTGTAAAATGATGTTAGCATCTGTATGCTGACTAATTCTACTACTTTTTAGGGCTTTTGTGGATATTTTCAGTGTTCTTGGCTCTTCTGATGTGGCTAAGCTGATATCAATGGATCCTTTTTTTTCCCTCTTTGAGACAAGGTCTGTAGCCCTGGCTAGCCAGCCTTGAACTCACTATGTAGCCCAGACTAGCCTTGAACTCATGATGTTCCCACCTCAGCTTTCCTAGCACTAGAAGAAGAATTTTATTATTGTTATTCTCCTTACTATGTAATATAAGACATTTGAAAAAATTATGTTGAAGCCTTACAACGACTTTTGTTTGTAATCTTAAGATTTCATTATTGTCATAGTTTAGTTTTCTAGTGGCCCACTCTCCTCTCTTAAAAAAAAAATCTGTAGATAATTTACCATCTAGTAAAAAATCAGTGTTGTTATAATAAGTGACATATTAACTGCAGTCCTACAGTAAAGGAGGCTCTATGAACCCCACGGCTCTGGGAGGATCGTGGCCACTCTCCTGCTTAGGCTAAATAAGGAGGCAGAGGCAGAGGCATGCATGCTATGCAGTTCTTAGTCATTAGCGCTGCCGTGCTCCTGCCCTGATTCCCTCTCACCTCTTTTTTTCTGACCCACTTCCAGGTGTTTATGTGTAGTTCCTTGGCCAGAGGCTATCCTTAACTGGGAATAGGGCAGGATGCTTGCTGACTTATGAGTATCCCAAGAAAACACACATAAACAGTGTTGATAAAACATCACTCAGTCAATCTTCCATGGAAGCCATGGGGCCGGTGAGGTGGCTCAGTGGGTGAAGGCACTTACTTGCATAAGCCTGGAGACCTGAGTGTCATGCCTGGAAGGAGAGAACCCAGTCTTGAAGGCTGCCTTTTCTATCCACGGTCACTATGTGGCACATGCCTGCCCTACCCCCAAATAATCACAAAGGAAAACAAATATATTCTGTACAACTTTCTCTTCCTTTTTCTTCTAAAATCTTCCTATGGTACCAAAAAGTGGTCTCTGTGGTGCCAGGCATCTGTTCAGCAAAGGTCACACCCAGATCTCGGGTATGAAGGGGGATTCCTGTCCAAACTATTGACTTCAGAACCAGTAATCAGAAGAGTAACTGCCGAGCCCTGTCAAGGAGGAAACGCCTTTCCTTTGCTGTGATTTTAAGCAGCTATCTAAATGCTGTGGGGGTTCTAATCGTTGGCATGGTGTTTTGACAGGCTGTATACACTAGAAGGAAAGCTGGTTGAGAGTGGGGCAGAGCTGGAGAACGGGCAGTTCTATGTGGCCGTTGGCAGAGACAAGTTTAAGAGACTACCGTACAGTGAGTTACTTTTTGACAAGTCAGCAATGAGAAGGCCTTATGGGTAAGTCCTCGTCTTTGCTCACACACTCTCTTTCCTTAGTCACTGTTTGCAGTAGCATGGGGGTGACTTCGGTGTAAAGGAGAAGGGGGGCCAAGAGTGGGCAGTGGGGGAAGGAAGGCCACTCTCTCATGTGTGGTCCCTTGTATTTGGAACACATAAACATAAGTGGGTAACAGTGCTAGGTAAGATAGTGCACGTGCTATCCCGAGCACAGAGATGGAGGCAGGCAGATCTGGAGGTTAAGGTCATCCTCAGCTGTGGAGTAAGTTCAAGGCTAGCCTCTCTAAAGAAAATCAAACAAAAAAGTACTTTCTGTAGCCAACAGTCTCATTCATCAGTTAGAAAGGACAGCATTCATGACTGAAAACTGCTGCATAAAACATACTGATGGAATTTGTGAAAGACTCAGTGCCTTGTATTGCACCGAGTTAAACTAAATACAAAGCTCCATTCTTGTGAAGAAAGTGATGGACCACCGGCTCTCTGTAAATCTCACAGGCAGTTTTAGAGTCTAACAGTACAGCCAGAACAAGTGAGTTTTCAGTTAGTCTGGATAGAAATGTACAATAGCTCACACTATTTATTTATTTATTTATTTATTTATTTATTTATTTATTTATTTATTTATAGACCAGGGTCTTTTATAGCCAAGAATGCCCTCTAAACTGTTATGTATCCTAGGCTGCCCTTGAACTCATGTTCTTTCTGCTTCCACCTCTGATTTCTGGGATGACAGGCATTCATCCCAGGAGGTAAGCCTCATCTGGCTTACATCCTCTTAGTCCCCTTTAAAAACCATGAAATATGAAAGCAATATAATTAGGGAAGCTGAGTATCAGACTGTGTGTGTGTGTGTGTGTGTGTGTGTGTGTGTGTGTGTGTGTGTATGCATGCTCGTGTGCTCACGTGCTCGCACAGGTACGTGAAGGTAAGAGGTTAATGTCAAGTGTCTTTCTTGATTGCTCCTTGTTTTATCCTTTGAGACAAGGTCTCTCACTTAAACCACAGCTTGCTGATTCAGTTTAAGGCAGCTTGTTTTAGGGATTCCTTATCTCTGCGTCTTGAGCTCGAAGGTTACAAGCCAGTCTCTGTGACCACCCAATATTTCCATGGGTACTGGAGACTCAAGCATCATAAGCACTTTATCCATTGAGATGTCTCCTCAGCAAGGCTCGCACTTCAGTTACACATGATGTACTATGAAATTTTTCTCTTGGAAATACCCTTTGTGAGGGTGTCATGAATAGCCTAGCATCTGTGCTGCAGAGCCTTGAGCCATGACACTGAAGCCTTCAAGGTGAATCCTGGGCATCCATCTCTGTTGTTCTGTACTGAGTTCAGGGCCTCTCGGCTCTTGAATTGCCTTTTCATGGCTGTCCTCTGCGGAGGACACCAGTGTGTCCCTATTAATGTGTATCCTGTGAGGCCGATGGGGATTCCCTTAGGCTTCTAGAGGGGAACAATGGAATTTCAGGGGTGTTGGGCCTATGCAAGAGCCCAGGCCTCTATGAAGGTTAGAGTTCTTTGCCAGCAGACTGGTTGTTGATTACCCAGTCCATGAAGTCCAATCCTTTAACAACGTGTGCTTAGCAACGTTGGTCAGCTCACTGGGAGCAGCAAGGGGTCCTTGGTGGTAATGTAAACACTGAGACTCATTGGCCCACCATACACATCAATAAGATTCACCATTATAGACGTGTCTTCCTCATTTTGGAGACATATTTCAACATGATTTTTTCCCTAATGGCACAGACATTTGAAACTTATGAAAAGAGCTGCTTCTTCTTCTTCTTCTTCTTCTTCTTCTTCTTCTTCTTCTTCTTCTTCTTCTTCTTCTTCTTCTTCTTCTTC
>CM052714.1:34316105-34349852 GCA_028551405.1 Uromys caudimaculatus | reverse complement strand
TTTGTGTTTCCTTTTTAAGGGCTTCTAGTTGTTTATCTCTGTTCTCTTGTATTTCTTTAAGGGTGTTAATTTCTTTCTTAAAGTCTTCTATCATCAACATGAGAAATGATTTTAAATCTGAGTCTTGCTTTTCTGGTGTGTTGGGGTATCCAGAGCTTGCTGTGGTGGGAGAGCTGGGTTCTGATGATGCCAAGTAGCCTTGGTTTGTGTTCCTTATGTTCTTACCCTTTCCTTTTACCATCTTGTTAACTCTGATGTTAGCTGGTCTTACTCTGTCTGAATGTGGCTTGCCCCTCCTGCAGGCCTCTGTGTCAATACTCCTTGAAGACCAGCTCTCTTTGAGAGGTACTTGGGCCTGGAGAGCAGTGGCACAGGGTCATCTCTGGGGTGCAGACAGAAACCAGAAGGATCCTGTCCCCAGCTGTTCCTTGGCTCCTATGTCCTGATGTCTCTGCAAGGGTCCCTCTTGATCCAGTGAGCTTGAACAGAAGAGGTTGCCCTGCCTGTGCTCCAAGGTGTGTCAGCACTCCTGGGATACCAGCTCTCCCCTGGAGCCCCGCGGCCCAGGCTGAGGTCCCCAGGCACAGATGGAAACCCGATAGTTCCTGTCTCTGACTTTACCTCAGTCCCTTGACCCGAGGGTTCCGGGCGGGTCCTGGTGAGCACTGGTGCTCGCCCTAACCCCAGTCAAGGCTTTTCCATGCTCCTTGGAGGGTAGCCTTCTCCTGGTGCTCCTTGGCTATGGACCCCTGGTGGCCCAGGCAGAGGTCTCCACCAACAGATGTTAACCGGAAGGTTCAGAGGTTTCCTGTCCCAGAGTTTTCCTCAGGTCCTGTATTCTGCTGGTTCCGGGAGGGTCCCGGTGAGCAGTGGTGCTCGAGTTAACCCCACTCACGGCTTTTCCACGCTCCTGGGAGGATAGCTTTCTCCTGGTGCTCCTTGGCTATGGACCCCTGGTGGACCAGGCAGAGGTCTCCACCCACAGATGGAAACCGGAAGGTCTGATTTGTAATTTTTAAAGTTCATTATGGCAAACACATGTCAGAGAAAGAATAGAAGAGGCAGAGGGTGGTTGGAGTCTAAGTATGGGCTGCAGATAACTGTGGCTGCAGGGCTGATGGGGGGACTCTCTATTATGACACTTTTTGAGTGTGTTGTTGCTGGTCAGTTTACTTGCTCATCAGCTGTTAGTGCCAGATTTTCCCCGGGCACAGTTGCAGTACTTAGGTATCTAGAGATTTTAAAGTCCTGACTGTGTATAGGTTGCCACTCTAGTGTTCTCTAGAAGGCTATGCCTAGTGCCTTTGATGTCAAGTAGGGAAGAACTTGGAGGATAATTAGTCAGGAGAAAGGAAGAGAAAGTAAGTCAAGGTTTGCTGCTGTATGGTTGGTATTCATCTGAGCAGAGAACAATCTAGAGCACGGGGTACCTGGTGCACACAAAGTTCTCATTCAACCCACATAGGGCATGTGCAGATGCCCGGCAGTGAGCCACCACCGAATCCTATGCCAGTAAACTCAGCCACAAGCTTGGCTTTTAACAGAACTAATTTACACCTTTTCTATAATTAATAGGTTCCCTGGAGAATGTTGGGCTTGATAGATCATTAACTGTCTGGCCCCGCGGGAGGGCTGTGAGTGAGAGAACTGTGCAGGAGGGCGGAGTTTCCTACTTCAGGTACCTCTGTCCACCTCACTCAGCTCTGACCTTAAAGGGGACACTAGACTTCGAAGAATGCAGCTTCTTATGAATTGTTTTATTGCATGAAGAAGAGTGGGGAGGAGAGAAGGGGCTGGGGGAGTGGGGAGGGGGAGAAATAGGACTTTGGGATACAAGTAGACTGAAAACAACTAGTAGAATTCATTGTACAAAATGCTCTACAAACTGGTAAGTGGGAGAAATGCAGAAGTTGATAAGTTGGGAATAATTTTAGGTTATTATTCTAGTCTCAAAATCAAAAAGAAAAGTGATTTATTTTTTATAAAGAAAGCTCCATGCACGCAGGTCCTCCACCTGCGTTGTTCCACCGCATGGGATCAGGTTGCCCTCTAGTGGCAAAGATGTGAAAATGACAGAAACGCTGAAAAGCGTACTGGCTTGTTTTTAATATGTCTGTCCAGTCAATGCATCTTATGGTCAGTAGTTTGGGATTAAATATTAAGATTTCCAGAGTTTTGACTCAAGACTGAGTTGCTGTCATGACTCAATCAGTTATCACTGTGAGGCAAATCATAAATACATTAAAGGGAAATTTTCCTATCCCCCAAATTGCATTCTGCAGTATAGGAAACTGCCTCCAGGACAGGCAGCTCATACCTACCGTGGGTAGGCGCATGTGAGAGAAACATCAATGGAGTCATGGTGCACTGTAGAAGCTCTTCAGCAAGGCCAACTCACAACATGGCCCTCAGACTTGGTATTTTATGGCCTACTTTTTTGGTGAAAGTCTATGAGGGTTGGAAGTGGGTTTATAAGAAGGGAAGGAAGCTGGAGTTGGTTAGATCTTCCTGGAAAGATTCGCTGTAGAATCGGAATCCAGTGGAACACTACTCTTCATAAGCTGGAGGCCATTTTTGGAGCTCTTCATATTTGACCTATCAGTGTCCGTGTGAGGTGCAGGCAGGCCAGTGGCTAACGTAGCTTCTGGTACCATTTTTTTAGCAATGCACCCTATAAATTTTGGCTGCTTCTTGACTGTTCCTACATAACCATAAAGTGCTGTCAGTGATGGCTCTATTTGAGGGCCACATCACATAGCAGACGTTTCTAGTACCTCAGACATTAGAGGACTTCTATATAGGCGGGGAGGAGATGACTCAGTAGATAAAGGTCTTGCCTGGGAAATGCAATGACCTGAGTTTGGGTCTCCAGCTCACACATAAAAAGCCAGGCACAGTGCTGTGTTCTTATAACCCCTGGGGTAAGGAGATGGGGACAGGAGACTCTCAGGGGGTTCCGGCCAGCTAGTCTAGCCAATTGGTGAGCTCTAGGATTCATGAAAACCCTGCCTAACACACACGCACCCCTCCCCCCCCCCACGAGAGTGATAGAAGCACCTGATGTCAAGCTCTGGTCTCTATATGCATCCAGGGGTGCACACTTTTCCCACACACATACAAATGGGGGGGGGAGACAGAGATGGGGAGCAGGGGAGAAAACAGGGTTGGAGAGACATCGTGCCTGGAGAGAGTGAATTCTTTTCAGTAGACAATGCTAAATGCATGGCTTTAATCTTAAACTATGTACTCTCCTATGCCCCTGACCATCAGGAATAGTGTGTGTGTGTGTGTGTGTGTGTGTGTGTGTGTGTGTGTGTGTGTGTGTGTGTGTGTTGTCTTATCATTTGCTAAAAGAAGTCAACAGGTTGGAAGCAACAAAACAAGCATTCACCATAAATGTTAAAAACACATGTGGGTATAGGTTGATAATGTCTGTTTGCAGTTCTGAGTGTTGCTCTGGGCCAGTAAAGCAACTCTTCTGTAAAACTCTGCTAAAGATTTCTGAAGAAGAAAAAAAAAAAGAATCCACCATTCCTTCCCCATAGCACGTTTTCTATGCTGGTCGATAAATATAGGGCAAAGGTCTTCGTTAGGACAGACGCACACCATGGACAGACAACAGATATGCCACAGTCCACAAACTACAGACCTGGAAGACACAGGGAGAGATGTGTGGGATTCCTACTTGGCTTGCTTCTGGTCTATCTCAAGAAGTAGTCTTTTGATTTCTTAAGGTGACATTAGCATATTTGCCCATAGAGACCCCTCCCAGCCCGCAGACCATCTTTCTTAATGTTCTGTAAACCACCTCTCTGAGTGTCCCTTTTGGAAATGAGGTAAAATTATTAACCTCTAGGCATTCTACAATGAGGTCTCCATTCTTTCTGTCACACACTCCTGCTGGTGAGTGATGCTTTCCCAGAGAGTAGTAACACTGCCCTTGCCGGGATCCGGCTCCCTTACCCACTGGGTTTCCTATAGAGTCCTTCCAAGTTTAACAGCATCTCCAAACTTTCTGGGAAGACACTAAGTGTCTGTGAAGGGTTGCTGTTGTCACCCAAGTTTTACAGTGTTCAAATCTCAGGATGTACTGACCTCACTGAATACAGACCACAGGCTGGGTCTTGCCTAGCGACTTTAGAAGCTCCGCTCCTGTCTTGCTGTCTGTCTTCTCTAGACAGTGACTGTACTGAAAAAAGGAAAGAAAAAATAAATCTCTGCTTGTAGATCATACAATAATTAAATGGAAACTGGATGTCTAAATTGCAGTTGGAATGGGAAATTAAATTATGCAAAAATGTTATAGATTTGGACAAGTTTTCATACTGTTAATAAATCTATGAATAATTCATTTTCTTGTAGGCTATGACAAAATAGCATAAATAACTTCATTTGTAAGTTGGTGATTTTTTTCTATTCTTAATTGGGTGATGGCTAAAACCATTTAAATGCTTTTGGGTGACTGAATATATAAATGTTTAAAATGAGCAGTTATAATAGGCTTCCAGGCATATTTGTTTATTTAATATTACTGCATTTATTTTTGGATAGTAGCACAGTACAGATGTTGCATAAAGATTGCACCAATATGGTTGACTTATTTATTTAGTTACTTAGTTACCTTATTCTTGCAGTGCTGGAGATTGAATGCAGGGTCTTACACATGCTAGGCAAGTGCTCTGTCACAGAGCCACGCCCCTATCTCTGATATGACTTTATATATATATATATATATATATATATATATATATATATATATATATATATATATATATATATATATATGTAATCTCCTCTGATCTTCAAGAAAACACCAGACCCTTACCATCAGGCAATATTCTAGTCAATTTATACATATTCCCCTTCATCCTTGAGATAGTACCTCAGCTATATTCAGCTGACGGGGCAATCGTGTATGCTCATGCATGTGGTCAGAGGTCAACATCTGGTGATTTTTGGGATACCTCCAAGTTGTGTGCTTGCTTGTTTGCTTTTTACAGTACCTGAACCCCCAGTTTGGATAGGGTGCTAGATGGTCACAGAGCTCCAGGGATTCCTTCCCAGTGTTGAGATTGCAAGTGCACCCCCATGCTTGGCTTTTCCCGCGTGTGTGGACCAGCACTTTACTGACTGAGCCAAGGAATGGCTTTGTTTGGTTTGTCTCTATGTGCCATGGCGATGGAATCTTGGCCTTACCAAGTGCTAGGCAAGCACTGTGCCTTTGAGCTCCATCTTCAGCCCCAGGGGAAATAGTTTTGTGCTATGCCTGGCACCTGTGAAGGGACTGCCAATTGTGGGTGATTATTTTTAGTCTTCCTCCTCTGCCAGACCTTTCGCCTGCCTCTAGGAAGGTGTGTTTGCAGTTAGTGTGATACCAAGACCAACATTTGGAAACTAATGCAGGGCCCTGCCCCTGGGCTCACCAGTTAACCGCATGAATGTACTGGGAATAGCTCAGAGAGTTCACTAGCCAACTGTAAAGGTTTAATCTTTTGTCATTTAGGGAAATTATCGACAATCTAAGTCAACCATTGGCTCCAGTGATAACTCATCTCCTCAGCCCCTAAGGAGGAAAGGGAAGAAAGACTCGAACTCAGAAAAACCCACAAAAGTGAAACAAAGTGTGAAGTCGAAGATTTCCCACCAAGCAATCCCAGACAATGGTGAGTTGTGGTCAACAGTCTAATAGCCATTGTGGTGTTATGTTGTTATCTTTTTAAGGACGTGGACCCATTTTAATTTTTATTTTAAAAGTTAGTTTTACTTATGTGTAGGTATAGGTGTGTTTTGGGGTATGTGTATGTTAGTGCAGGTACCTGTGGATGCTGGGAGCTGCATGTGAACTCTGGCCATTGAATTCAGGTCCTCTGGAAAATAGTAAGTGGTTTTTAACTACCGAGCCATCTCTCAGCCTCTCAATTTCTATTCTTATCTTGAAATGGTCATTTCTCCAGGCTCACAGAGGGTATTCCTTTTTGTCTTGTCATATGTGATGTTGTTCAAAGGAGATTTTCATCGGTCAAGAAGCCGCCGTTTCTCACACTGGTCTCCTCTTTTAAGGCAGTCTTAGTAGGGCAAAGGGAAACATTGCCATCCTGTGCACCTGTCGAGGGTGCTTGCTTTGTGCCTTTTCACTTTGTTTAAGCACCGTTGACACTGGCCTCTATGGGTTGAGGATCTACGACCCTTGTCTGCACACATGGTTTGCTTGTAGTCACACCTCACATTCCCTGAAAAGATGTTCTGATATCTAAGTGAATAGTAAGTACACATAAACTTTATAAAAATGAGATACATTTGAACGTTTTCGAGCAAGCCATGGTAGTACATGCCTGTGATCCCAACACTTGGGAAGTGGAGACAGGGGGATCGATTTGGAGGTTGAGGCCAGTCTATGCCACATAGGGAATTCCAGACCCTTTGGGTCTCAACACGCGCGCACACACACACACACGCACACACACACACACACATACACACACACACACAGAGACACACACACTCCCCAGTACAAAACCTAAAGCAGACCATTTGCCTTGTTCTGAGAGTCCATTAGTGTGAGGCAAAGGCATCCTGAGGTCAGGACAAGCATGACGAATGTGCATGACGAGCGAATCACACGATGAAGCGTGTGAGCTTTCACACCAGGTGTTCGTGGGGAGGGCTATATTTGGTTTTATTTCAAGTGTATTCTCAATAGGATGGCTCATAAATGTAGAGAGAGATACTTGACTCAGGCCATAGCTGGTTGGAAACAGAAAATAGAGTGACTGCTTTGCCTCCCCTACCCATGGTCCATCCACACAAGACATATGTGAGATGCACTGGGTGAAGACAGGGAGGTCATCAATAGAGCCCAGCTGACATATGGGAACTCCATCTGACATGAAGAGTCATGTGGGGTTCACAGATGCAGGGCAGAGGGTTAGAGGGTTTAATGGCTGCCACTCAGATGCCTAAAGAATTAGACAAAGACAAGCAACCTAAGGCTGAAAGAGAAAGCTAAATGATCAGACTTGGCCCGGTCACACACGTCTGCCATCTCAGCTCCTCAGGAGGCTGAGGCTGAGGCTGTAAGATCTCAAGTTCAAGGCTGGAGAGTTTAGTGAGCCCGTGTTTCAAAATACAACATAAGAAAGTGCTGAGGATATAGCTCAGTGGTAGAATACTTGTCCTATCTGCATGAAACCGTAGGTTCACTCCCCAGGGCTGCCGCAGACAAAAGCACAGGATGGTTTCCCAGAGAAGAAGGGGCTCTGATCTCCGGGGATCTCACTGGTGGAGACTAGCCAGCAGTTAGGCTTGCTGGGCTCCCATCCTCCTGCTGTTAGCTAGGAGGTCCACTATCCTCTGTCACTCCCACCATCCCACGGTCTTCCTCCTAACCGTGAACTTATGCTGTAAGTTTTCCTCACTACTTTGCATATCCATAGCCTGTTGTATTCCTTCCAGAGACCAACCATCAGGGCGGTCAGGATGAAAGGCAGGTGGCAGGTACTACTGGGTGCAAGAAGGACAGAAACAGAACCTAACTGGGAAAACAGGCCATTTTAAAAGATATAACCAATAGAGTCTTTATTTTGGCAAACATGCATTTCATTTTTAAAGCCCCTAAGACTGCGTATGGACCACGGCTTACTAGTGTTGTTGAGACAAGGTTTTACTCTTGTTTAAGTTGACTGGGAACTCTCCTTGCAGTCCAGACTGGTCTCAAACTCATGGTAATCCTCCTGCCTTAGTCTTCTGAGTGCTGGCATGAGCTATTGTATTTAGTTTGTTTTAAAGAGATTCTCAACGCTAGTCTAGGTCTAATAGAATCAAGGCATTTAATAAATACTGGCCAAACAAATGGTGGAAGTTAAAGATGGCCGAGTCTCTGTACTACTTTAAACCCCACTAAGAAACTGGACCCATTTAAAGCTTGTAATAAATTATTTAGTTAAAGAGAGAAGATACTATTTGCCCTTTGTCCATGTGGCTCTTATCATGTATGGAAGTCCCAGTTCTAACTTGCAGTGTGTCCGTCTTAAGTCTTTGGGCTTCCTAATGACCCCGTGCAAGCTTGAGAGCACAAGATTGGATTAATATTCCTTTCATTGGGAAGCAGACTGTATTGGCAAGTTGAACTATCAGAATCTTGTATTTTGTGGAAATTTACAAGGAGTCTTCAATAATATTTCCATCGTTGGGCATGAAAACAGCAGCCATCTTTAATACTGAAGCAAGTAGTTTTTAAGATGTGATGAGAAAAGGTGGCCCCTTCGTTGGCCCAGGCCTGGCCTTTAGAGAGCGGGTCTTTTCCAATCCAGCTTTGAAATTCGAGGGCCACAGGTTCTTAAAGGGCCCTAGCTCATTGTTACCTGCAAATCTGTGAGCCCCTTTCAAATGGAGGTCGGAGGGACTGATTTTCCCCCTTGACACAGGGCGATGTTGCTGGTTTAGAAGACTTGCTGAAAAGCTGAGATGAAACATTTACATATATTTTTCTATAATAGGAAGAAGCATATGAAGCCCCCAAATAAACCTTGACTTCCAAAACCATTTATTTTCCATGACAAATGAAAGAAAAGGCACAGTCAGTCCTGTGGCTGAAGCTGCCACTTGCTAAATTTAGGTGTATCAGTTCATGTATGTGTGGTTGAAATCCAAACTTCTCCTTAAAGACCCCCTAGATGTCCTTCGCTATAAGAAGTTTCCAGATTATAAACTCATGTGTGTCTCCCTAATTCAGCCTTTCTATTCATTTATAATCAGTGCTGCCTTTTCCTCGAATGCCGTCTGTTTTAGTAATTGGAGCCAAGTGTGTGCTTCTCGATGCTCAGGTCTCTAGAGGGCTCAAGCCAAAGGAATAGAGATGACAAGCAGCAAGAGTGTGTAGGAGGCAGGGGTCAAGATAATGAGTGAAAATGTACAAGAGCTGCTTTGAGAGATGAAATCCTTGTTGTCTTTCCTACTAAAACATGTTTATAGAGTGAGGAGAGCTATTTGATATTTCAAAGCCTTAAACTTTAGGGTTATGGTGAACATTTAAGATTATTTTCTAGTATATGTTAAAACTATATACAAATATTTAATTCAGTCTTCTTTATCTATATACTGTTCTCATTACAATATTTTAAAAACTAGTTATGATTCTAGTCACACACACACACACACACACACACACACACACACACACACACACACACACACTTCTTGCTTTTGTAAAATCTCTGATGTTTCCTGATGATATTCAGCCATCTAGGAAGTGCTCCTTGAACCAGCAATGCTGCCTTCTGACTGTAGATGGCAACCTGGCTCTAATTTTAGTTCCCCCTTTCCTTGACTCTGTTTCTCTCTGTAACAGTAAAGCTTAATAATTCAGGCAGAGCAGTGACATATTTCTTCAGGGAAACAAATCCCATTTTCTTTTGTAGCCGAGATGCAAAGTAAGATTGGTGAGTGATTGATGAAGCGGGTGTACGGAGTGCTTTCAGTGCTGCCTGTGAGATCAGCCTCAGCCGCACACTGGCTGTCCCTGTCCTTGCGCCATAGTAGTGCTTGGAGAGACGTTTAGAGGTGTTAACTAGCTATACTCACCACTGTGAGCAAAAACATGATGGCGATTGTTTTGAAACAGCATTGTGGATGCCCGGTTATAGTCGTTGCTATTATTAATATTGGATAAACTGAAAAAACATAGTCATTTAGTTAGAAATATCGGACAGACTGCAAAGAAAGGAGCCTATACTATTATGAGTCACATTAGCCCAATAACAAAAGGTACTTTAAAAAGCAAAGTATTAGTATGAAACGGAAGGCAAAGATTATCTTCTTTTGGAGGACTGTGGTTCTCCAGCGCGCATGTGCATGTGTGTGTGTGTGTGTGTGTGTGTGTGCGCACATGGGAAGCCGTATTGTGCATCTTTTGGCTGTATTATTATGCTTTGTTCCATGATAGTTTCGTTCCTGGAATGGACAGTTGTATATTTAGACCCCCGACAAGAGCAGTTGCAGCATTGGTAGAGGAGGCCTGAACATTGCAACCTTGATGCATGACTGCCCTTGAATAGCCTGCTCTCGAGCTTCCTGATACCTACAGCCTACACACGGTTTGCCTGTGTCATGAGGAGCTGCAGCAATCCATCCTCAGAATCACGTCACATGAGCCAGGGCCTGAGTGTCCATCATGAGTCAGCCTGGGCACCTGCATGGTGCTCTGTCACAAGAAGCTCTGGATAAACCCTGAAGCACATTTGGAAAACATGCTCTCCAGACTCCTAACTGTGAAAGGGACACTGGGTACCAGAAGGTGCACATGGGAGGGCACCAAGGTGATCTGGGCCTGTTTCATAGCTGAAGTGATCAGATCTGCTGGTAGTTCTTGCTCCCCTACTCATCAGACGGGTGGGAGATGCATGTTTTCTGCCCCTCCACCATCACTGCCACATATCAACAGGCCGAAGTCCATCATTAAATACCAACTTCTTCAAAGACCGCGTATTTGCTTATTCCACCATTCAGAGGGTCAACATAGTGTACAATAATATTCTACTGTAGTCAGAGGCTGCTAACTTCTTGCATGTTTAATTGTATAATTCAACTTCTGTTAACAAAATTAGTTTTAGAGTATGTACATTGTTATTCACTTTAGTGGTGGAACAGAACTGACAGGAGTGTGTTCGTATGTGTGTGTGTGTGTGTGTGTGTGTGTGTGTGTGAGAGAGAGAGAGAGAGAGAGAGAGAGAGAGAGATTTATTAGAATGTTTTTTAGTCTGTGATCCAGCTAGTTCAACAGTGGCTGCCTAACAATGGAAAGTCCAAGAATTGAGTTGTTCAGTCCATGAGTCTGGATGTCTCGGGGATCTTCAGTATCGTCCAGATACCAGTGAGGGAATGGGCTTGACAGTGAGAACTTGGGCAAGCAGGCAAAAAGCAGGAGCTTCCTTCTTTTATGTTCTTTATACAGGCTGCCACCAGAAGGCGTGGCGCAGGTTTAAGGTGGATTTTCTTACCCCAGAATATTCAGATTTAGGGTGAGTCTTTTCAACTCAAACTATTCAATCAAGAAAAATATGTCACAGTTGTACCTAGCCACTTGGGCTCTAGTTAATTCCAGATGTAGTCAAGTTGATAACTGTCTTAGTTAGATTTTATTGCTGTGAACAGACACCATGAATAAGGCAACTCTTATAAGGACATTTAATTGGTTCAGTCCATTAAAACCAACACAGGAGCATGGTGGCATCCAGGCAGGCACGGTACAGGATCTTCATCAGAAGGCTGCTAGCAGAATACTACCTTCCAGGCAGCTAGGACAAAGGTCTTAAAGCCCACACCTGCAGTGACACACCTACTCCAAAAAGGCCACACCTCCAAATAGTGTCACTCCTTAGGACAAGCATATACAAACCATGACAGCAACCAAAAACAGCCATCACAGGCAGCTGGTCACAACTGAGTCTGCACACAGCAAGCATGGAGCTGCTGTTTGGTTCACTTCCTTCTTACTCAGTCTGGATCACACCACAGAATGCTGCTGCCTACTGAGTCCTCTCATCTCAAGTATACCTCTCTGGAAACTCCATCAAAGGCACACCCAGGCATGTGTCTTCCATGTGATCACAAACCTACTCAAGTTAATGGTCAGGATTAAGCATCACAACTTCATAGTCCCTCATCCATCAAGGAGAAGAATGTGAGGTGCTGAATTACACAGGGATTCTCTTTCTTTTTATTTATTCTCTCTCACACAGTGCATCCTGACCACAGCTTCCCTTCGCCCCACTCTTTCCAGCCCCCATCTGTCCTCTCCACCAGGTCCACTGCTCCTGTGTTTCCTACAGAAA
Organism: Uromys caudimaculatus; assembly: GCA_028551405.1. Classification (NCBI taxonomy): domain Eukaryota; kingdom Metazoa; phylum Chordata; class Mammalia; order Rodentia; family Muridae; genus Uromys; species Uromys caudimaculatus. The sequence continues at coordinate 34,338,024 of CM052714.1, read as the reverse complement.
AGAGCAGGCTTTTCAGTGATATCAACTGGAAAATCATATCAAAATGTGATAAGTCTAGGCGCAAACTCTCATCTCTAAGCTGGATGAGGCAACTTAGGAGGAGGGAAAGAGTCCAAGAGCAGGCAGAGTCAGAGACCCCAGCCCAACTGGTAGAGTCCCACACAACACCCCAAGCTAAACAACCGCAACCTGTATGCAGAGGACCTAGCACAGACGCAGGCAGAGTCAGAGACCCCCAGCCCAACTGGTAGAGTCCCACACAACACCCAAGCTAAACAACCGCAGCCTGTATGCAGAGGACCTAGCACAGACGCAGGCAGAGTCAGAGACCCCCCAGCCCAACTGGTAGAGTCCCACACAACACCCAAGCTAAACAACCGCAGCCTGTATGCAGAGGACCTAGCACAGACGCATGCAGGCTCCATGATTGCTGCCTTGGTCTCTTTGAACCCCTTTGAACTCTGCTTAGTTGATTCTGTGGGTGATGTTCTCCCAGTGTCCTTGACCCCTCTGGCTCCAACAATCCTTCCTCTCTCTCTTCCATGGGGTTCCCTAAGCTCTGCATAATGGTTGAGTGTGGTTATTTGTATCTGCTTCCATCAGCTGCCAGAGGAAGCCTCTCTGATGATAATTGGGCTAGGCTCAGATCTACATAGGTATTTTCAAACCTTTGCAAAGCTATATTTCAAGAATTCATTTTAAGTAGGTATTTTGGGACTCAGATGGTATTATGGATATATATATTTCTTATAACCCTCGATGTGCTGTATAATTCAACTTAGTCATTGTGTTGTACAGGTGGCATGTGAGATACCCACAAGTGTAAGGGTGTTTTAAGTAGAAAATGAAGCAGAAATACCATTCCAGAAAAGCCAAGAACTTATTCTATCCTACCATGTATAGATAAAGAACATCTTGATCCAAAGGCAGCAAGAAGGAAACTCTCTCCTGCAGGCAGCCAGGAGGGGACTCTCTTCTGCACTGGGCAAAGTCTGAGCATGGGAGCTTCAAAGTCCACCCCCACAGTGACATACTTCCTCTAACAAGGCCACACCTCCTCATAGTGCCACTTCCCATGGGCCAAGCATGTTCAAACCACCACATGTTATGATGCTTAGCCTAGACAACAAGTCAGTGCTAGATACTGCTCTGATATTTTACAAGCTTAGTTTTCAGGTTCTTCGTGTAACATTTCCCTAGCTCAGCAAATGGCTGGGGAACGGGGAAGGGGAAAGCGCTTTATCCAGGGTCCGAGGGCAATGCAGTAGCCAACAGTCCTTGAAATGCCGCAGCTGGGAGGCATGAGAGGTGCTACTCAGTTATGTGGTAGCCTGTCTTCCTTTAGGACTGTGTGTTGATGTCTCACATTCTGGACAGGCCTCATCTTCTCTTCTCTTCACTCCAGTATTTCCTCTTCCAGTTGTGAGTGGGGAGGAGTCATTTCAGCCCCTTTTCTTCCTTAATCTGACGTCACAGAGGTTCTCTTCTGTTCTTACACAGGTCAGCCAGGTACAGAGTCCATCTTCAGCACTCAGGGAACACTGGAATAGATGCTTCCTGTGAGGCTGACCTCTAGTTCATGCATCTATGTATCACATGACCAGACTTATTTACTTTTTTTTTTTTTAAGTATAGAGTATCATTGTGTGGCCCATGCTAACCTAGAACTTTTTGTATAACCCAGGCTGGCATTTAACTTGTGGTAATCCTCTTGTCCCAGCCTTCTAAGTGCTGTTATGACAGGCATGAGCTACCACCCCCAGTTGTCCTTATTTATTCATTAAGCAGTTTTGTGAATATTTTAGATCTCCCCACTTTTGGGTGCAAATCTCCATGTTTTTAGGTTTAGGGGCCCTACCCATTTCTAGATGCTTCTTCACTTGTAAGCATCCCTGATGCCTGCTGGGCACCACATACTGAACTGACCCCCAGGGCAGCTGCATTTTCTTTCCTTGGTACCAATTGCTCTGAATTTATTGCTTTACTTCCAATGGTCATAATTCCGACTTTATGCAGAAGTTTTCCTTGGTGAAGTAGAACCAATTTCTCTTTTTCATTTCAGTGGTCAAATTCCTCCCACCACCTATAAATGCCAACACATGTTTTGCCATGCAAATATTGATGTTTTTCCTTGTTGGTATGAAGTCTTTTCTTGGGCCTCGGAATCTATCCTGTCTGTATAAAAAGTAGCAGCATCCTGAGAACAAGGAAGGCCTTCCTGCCTGGCGTTCATTTACGGTGGTGTTGGGGAGAATCCACAGTGCTGGTTGCTACAATAAGACAGGGCAGAGATATTTTTCCTAACACACAACATGCTGGCTTTTCTGGGACTGTGGCCTACTTTACATCTCACTCTATTTTTGTTCTTCGCTGCTGCCCTAGTTGTTTTCAGCCCAAGATAGAACCTTTATTGGAGATCAGCATGCTGTGTGCTACCACAGAGGGGAGAAAGAGAAAGATAAAATATCTATAAAGAACTTCTGAGCATCCTAAATTTAGAGGTTTCCACTTTTTTCTATTCTATACAATTGGATGGTAATTCAAAATTGGTCCGATTTCACCCCCTTTAAAAGGCTGCCTTCTCACTTTGAGACGGCTGCCCTCCCTTTACAAGTTCATAGCTCACCGTAGCTGGGTCCTCATAGGCACCACTTTGCTTAACGGCAGGGAAGCACACAGAGAAGTCATTTTCCAAAGGGGATTGGTGCCACAGTACAGAAACAAGATGCTTCCACATTTATCCCAGGGACAGAGCTTAAGGCTGCAGCCCCTCAGGCTGAGGGCTGACATCACTCTAGCCTGCCACACAGAGTGGGCCCATAGAGGGTTGTGGGCTGTGTGTGGATCTGCTGGAACTTGGAAAGCTTCCCTTGCAGATGTGGATCTGAGGGTCTCCAGATAATGGGGCAGAGCCACAACAGAGGAGACGATGCCCTGGAGAGAACCTGGAGACTTAGGAGTGTAGGGTCAGTACTGACTTAAATAAAAACATAGCAAGAGGTGGGCAGTGATGATGACTTCCATTTTACAGAGCTGAGAGTTAAAGTATAGAAAGGGTTAACCTGTTGCTATCAGCCACAAGCTGTGTGACATTTAATAAGTGGCAACGATTGCGTTCCCAAGATATTACATCAAGTGAACCAGGGCCTTATACTTCCATTTTCCCACAAGGCTATAGTGTGCAAAGCTTACGCCCACTGGAATTAGTCTGTGTATACTGTACATCGAGGCCCTGTGGTCATGTTGTTGGGGGAGGGAACAGAGAGGAGCTGCTTAGTTTCCATCTCTTACATACTGAAAGTGTAGTTATCCACACAGGATCCGCCATACGATACCACCCACTTTGTGTACATAGCGTCTAGTGTGGAAAGGATCTGATGTCCAAGCCAGTGCAGAGGCTGAGCATCCTGTGGAGTTCCTGAGCACTGTAGAATAATAGCAAGGACACTTGTGTAAAGTGTCTTAAGGAGCTGTATGAGGAGATGGCACTGTGGATCCAGAAACCTATTCTTCTGGGTATGAGGTAAAAATTTTGTTGTCTCAAAATGAGTAGCTGTCCTCCATAACTGTTATTTTGCCAAAAGATCTAGCAAGCAGGACAGACGTGGCAGTCTACAGAAAGACAGTAAGTACATGTGTCAGATTAGACCCAGACAGCATGAGAAACAAAAATGAACAGTGGAAATTTTCTTACATAGAAGAATTATATCATTCATCCTTCATTGGTCCAAAAATTCTTGATAATTGAGTCTGTCTTTAGAATAAATGACGAGGGCTACCAGGAAGCCTAAAGGAGCGACAGGCAGAGTTACTAACAGATGACATCTACACATGCTTTACCTGGTACCCCAGCATGTCTGGGGTTTGTCACCATTTCAGTTGCAGTGTTTGCTAGCGGTAACAGAGTTCAACCCGTGCATGTCACTCTCTAACTTTCAGATGAGTGAGTCTGCCACTTGGCAAGTTTTGTTTTGTGAGTAAGTCCAAGACAGAAGGACTTAAAAAACTAAACCAAACCAAACCAAACCAGACCAGACCAGACCAGACCAGACCAAACCAAACCAGACCAGACTAGACCAGACCAGACCAAACGTCCTTTAGCAGGGTAGATGGATGCTGCCTGTTTAATTTCTAAAACTTAGTTGGGAGAATAAACAAATTCCCTTTAGATTTTATTGCCAGGTTCACCCCGAGGTTATAACTTAGAAGCACAATTATTGCTGCTTAGCGTTTTTGTAATAGTGGATCTGCAGTAAAACGAGTAAGAGGACACGTGTATAGAGTGGAGAGAGACGTGAGAAAGCCCCAATACCTGTGAGAGCAGGCATGGTTAGCTAGGCCTGGCCCCCAGACCAGGAACATAGAGGCTTGCCTGAACCATTTTTAACCATTAATTTGAAATTCCCGGGGCAGGCAACTGTCTGACTATTTCATGGCTGTATCAAAATACCTAGCAAAAATGATTTAGGAAAGGAAGGGCTTATTTCGGCTCCTGGTTTAAGAAGCAATGTGGTTTATCAAGAGAGGGAAGATACAACATCAGGGGTATGAAGCAAAGAGCAGACAGGAAGTGTGGCCAGGTTTTTGATGTCCAGGCTCACATCCGTGACCCCATCCTTCACCAAGGATGCTCTCTGAAGGTTCCACAGCTGTTCAGAACAGAGCCATCAGCTAGCGGCCAAGTTTTCAAGCATATATATCTGTTGGGTCACATTGAATTCAAACCACATTACCTCTCATGGATTTGTTCCCTCTCCCCGTCAAGACACAGTTGTCCCTTTAGTCTGACCCTAACAGCTGAACCCTGAAGATGATCAGAGGGGGCGGGAGGAGAGAAAAGGAGGGGCCAGCGCGAGGGTCTGATCCCCATTTCTCATTCTGAGTTTTGATTTGAAATGAAAAGTAACTGTAAGCACTCATTTCATGCACATCAGGTCTTTTACACCCGGTTTCTTTATAATAGTTTATGATCAACACTGTGAATGCGCTTCTCAGGGATGGGTCATAAAAGTGTGTGTGTGTGTGTGTGTGTGTGTGTGTGTGTGTGTGTGTGTGTGTGTGTGTGTAATCCTGTGATTTTCTCATGGAGCTTAACACTGAGCCATACTTGTTAGTGGCAGGTGGGCGTGGTCCATGGAGGACTCTCAGGCCCTGAGATACTCTGGAAGCACACAGAAGGGCAGGTGGGCTGCTGACTGGGGATTGGGATTTAGCTGAGGAAGAAGTCCTGGGCATATAATTTGGAAGAAAAAAAAGAAATGGGTCTAATTTCAGTTTTAAATCTCAAATGCATTTTAAACCAAGAGTAGTTAAATGTTAATTAAGCCTCCAAATTAGAATAGTAATTTAATTTAATATGAGCAGGGAAGGGAAAGGTTGGTTGGAGATTTGTTTATCGGACAATGGAGATTTGCTGTAATTATTTCTTTCCCCTTTTTATTTTTTAATTTTTGAGGCAGGGTTTCGTTCTGTAGCTCAGATTGGCCATGAACTCATGGAGCTCACTCAAACTCAAGTCTATCCTCCTGCCTCTTTCTTTTTCTTCTTTTTCTTCTTCCTCTTCTTTTTCTTCTTATTCCTCTCCTCCTCTTCCTTCTTCCTCTCCTTCCCTCTCCCCCTCCCCTTCCATCACCCTCCCCTCCCTCTCCTCTTCCTCCTCCTCCTTCCCCCTCCCCCTCCCCCTCTTCCTCTTCCTCCTCCTCCCATTTTTTCTCCACGTAGAAAGTAAACTTAGGGCCTCACACGCAGTGATGAGGAACAGCCTGGTTTACTCAGTGCCCTCTGGCTTCTCCTTGGAGTATCTGATGGTCTGCTGCGTACACATCACTAATGCCCTGCACACAACATTTTTAGGCGCTGGAAACTTCTTTCCAGACTCAACCCTGTTTTTTGCTTGTTTGTTTCTTTGCTTTTTATTTTAGATCAAGACCCATATTTTTTTAACTGTACAAAATTTCTCTCTTGATTCCCCACAAGCACAATTATGGTTATTATTTGACAGTTTTGTAATAATGAAAAATTAATTTAAAATGACTCATGGAGCCTGAGAGATGGCTCAGCAGTTAGGAGCTTGCTGCTCTTGGAGGACCTGGGTTCAGATCTCAGCACCCACATGGCAGGTTACAACTATCTGTAGCTTTAGGGAGCCTGACGCCCTACTCTGGTCTCTACGTCTACATATTCACATACAGACACACACAGACATAGTAAAAAAAAAATCTTCAAAACTATTAAGATTACTTACTCTTCAGTGCTGGGAATTGAATTTAGGGCCTCATGCACACCACCGAGTTCTACCCCCACTCCTACTATGTACTCTCCAAAAAAAACCCTAAGAGAGATTACTTAATTTAAGTAATTAAATAATCATTTTGTTTTTAAGTGAAAGTATATGTGCATTTCCATGTAAAAAGTGGGACTGCTCAAGGACTCCAGAGATGTTAGACTTTCCTGCAGTTGGACCAGGTGGTTTTAAACCACCCGACATGAGTGATGGGAACCAAACTCAGGTCCTCTGGAAGTGCAAACAGCCAGCGTTCTAAATCATGAGCCATCCCTCCATCCCCTGAGCAAACATTTTTGCAAACTATTCATATGTTACCAGGACATCTTGCAAGAACTGATTTCCCTTTCTTCACAGATATCCCCACATGGGTCCCATTTCGGGATGGTACTACCTGCATGTGTGCATGTGGTCAGGTTGGAGCAGGCAGCTGAGCATAGGTGCTCACTTTCTATCCTACAGTGGTTAGATTCCCCACCCAACCTCTTTTCTAACCCCCTCCTGGTCACTGGCCACCATGCAGTCCCTGTTAGCAGCTGAAGCAGCCTGGGCTTTTCCGTTGACCCATCTCTGCATCTGAGTGGAGTGAGCCATGGATTCTGCCTTCCTACTGTGCATCAGTTTCTCTCCTTGTCGCTGTGATCAAGCGCCTGGCAAGAAGCCCCTGAAGGATGGAAGGGTTATTTTGGCCCACAGTTTAAGAAGCAGTACAACCCAGCAGGGCAGGAAGGTGTGTCAGGAGGAGTGTGAGGCAGCTTGTCAGGCTATGTCAGATACCAGCAAGCAGAGAGGAGTCAGCAAGTGGAGTGAGGTAGAAAACCTTGAGGTCTACCTTCCAGAACAGCTTCTCACCTGAGGATAGAGTATTCAGATAGATGAGCCTGTGGAAGACATTTTATATACAAACCACAGGTTCTGGAACTTGAGACCCTCCTGGCTTCCTAACTTGTCTTTGCCTGTGAATCACTGCAGCCTTCTTTCTCCATGTCCCCCATCTCCCTCCCTTCATAAGCTGTGCCAGAGGGATGGGACGGAAACTCAGAACTCTGCTGCTGAAATTCCTTTCCTAACGTCTCCCTCCCAGTCCAAGTTCATCTTCCACCTGCTTCCTACACACAGCCAGGGACACACAAGCATTTTCTTGATTAGATGCCTTTCCAAGGTCTCTTGTTTTGTTCCTAGAATAATCTCCAGTTTTCTAGAACCACTGGGTCTTCTGTAAAGCTGCCAGAGTGGAGTGGGTCTCCTTCCCTGCCCCCACCAGCAGGAGATGAATTCACAGCAACATGTCTTGAGTTGCAACAGAGCCAACGAAGATGTCTTGTTGTCCTTATCCTCTGTTCTGTGAACTCCTGAGAGCAGAATTCCCCCCTCAGTCATCCAGCGGTCTTACTCACCTCTGGAGCCCTTCACCCATTCAGTGTCTAACATGTAGTTAGCTCTCTGATTGGCCAGTAGGAGCCTGTCCCCTGGCTCAGTGGAACAACCAGTTAGCTCTTTGAAAGTGCGATCGGACAACGACTGGATTTGTTCTGAATTCTGTGTAATTGTTTGTGTTGATATTAGGCATTACAGTTTTTAGTGATGCTTTCTTAATTAAGGTTAGGTTGATGAGGTTGGATTTGCCAATAGAACATCTTGTAGTGGCTAAAGATTATCATTGTCTCTGGCATGATGCTGATACAGCCTATGGTATGTTTCAGTGTAAGCAGAGACATTTCATTCACGTTCAAGGCAAAGTAATAGGCTAGAGAAAAGATTGCTTATTTGACTCTGGAAATCAATATTAGAACTCGGGTGCAATGGATACTTCTGTGAAGAAATAACTGAAAAATTAATCTTGTTACAACTTTATAAAAAAAAAAAAACCAACAAGTCAATGTATGTGGTTGAATGGCCCTGAACTGGTGTGCGTCAGTTAAGACGCAGAGGCTATTAGACCAAACTGAGCTGATGGATGTAAAGCTATTCTCTGCGGATGCTGTCTGCACTCTATCGGATTCCTTATTATTAGAAGATTTAAAAGCCACTTTGGACTCACAGTTATTTACATTTCTAATTTCCTACATCAGATGGTGGAGCACAGCTTTAAGTAGTGACCTCTGGAACAAAACATTTTAATGGCACAAATCATCAGCCTTCTAATGAATGTCCCTCCTGTCCATGTAGACACAGGTCACTTGGTCACTTTGCTTCCCCTTTTTCACGTGTCCTATCCTCAGCCCCAACAAGTAGAAATGCACAGCTATCCCTAGGATTTCTCTTTGAGCATCTAAATGTCTACACATATATGGGCACACTTATATAGGGCATATACAGCAGGCACTGGGTACATATACAGCAGGCACTGATGCACAGTTATTTTTAAAACAGGCCTTTTATTGACATAGCAGTTCTGCAAATGGTGCTTAAAGGTCTCTTAAGTAGGCACCTGGATGAATGTTCACAAACGGAGTGAATGGCTGTGTGTGCTCATGAGGCAATCAGGAGCCTACCTCATCATTCTCCACCAACCTGGGCCTCAACCCAGGACGAGAACCATGATCCTGACTTAAGTCATCATAGATTAACCTTTCTTGTACTAGAACTTTTGGAGACTAAGCCATGACCTGCATCACAATCCTTCCGAGAATGGCTTGCATGGTGTGGTGGTTTGAATATGCTTTGCCCATGGGAAGTGGCGCTATTAGGACGTGTGGCCTTGCTGATGTAGGTGTGTCACTCGGGGGGTAGGCAATGAGGTCTTACGCTTAAGCTCTACCCAGGCAGAAGCAAGCCTCCTGGCTACCTGCAGATGACAGTCTCCTCCTGGCTGTCTTTGGATCAAGATGTAGAATTCTTGGCTCCTCCAGTATCATGTCTGCCTGTGTGCTGCCATGCTTCCCGCCATGACAATGGACTAAACCTCTGAAACTGTAAGCCAGCTCCAATGAAATGTTTTCCTTTATAAGAGTTGCAGTGGTCATGGTGTCTCTTCCCAGCAGTGGAAACCCTAAGGAAGACACATGTGGACCTTGTTTCTGAGTCCTGCCCATGTCATGTTCCTTATGTGATTATCCCCGTCCATCCCTCCCTCCCCAGGGACTCCTGGTTTGTTTCTGGCTGGAGCTGGAAGCATCATGCAGGTGTGGATGCTTTCCTATTTTTTTCTGGCAAACCCACATTTTTGTTAAATTCTGGGCCATGAGAACTGCATTTCCCATCTTTAGAAGCTTTGCCATGCCCTGTCTATAGTGTCTGGATCAATGCTGCTCCTGTCATCTGTGTGTGAAGCTCTCAGCGAGTTGCTGCAGTCTCACCAACATTTGTTATTGCCCTGTAAACTTTTTTAGTGATTCTGGCGTGTGAATAATGAGCCGTCATTTGGGCTTTAAGTTGTGTTTTTCTTGGTGACTAATTGAGTCAAGTATGTTTACATGTGTCTTTTGGAATGGTTTTTAGTAAGGTTATTTTTGCTTTTATTTCTGTTGTGTTGTCTGCTCTTTTAAAACAGGATTTATTCTATTTTTATTTATTTATGTATGTGTGCCTGTATATATGTATTTGTGTGCACATGAGTACAGGTACCCTTGGGGGCCAGAAGAGGTGTTGGGTCCCCCAGAGCTGGGGTTACAGGCAGTTAGGAGCTGCTGGATGGGTGCTGAGAACAGAACCACGTCCTCTGCAGAGGCAGCGGGCACCCTGAACCACTCTCTGTCTCTCCAGCCCTATCTTGCCACTTGCAATGAGTTATATTTTCAAGTACACCTCACTTCAATTTAAAATCTATTGGTATGAAAGTATTCATTATCCTCTTTTAAAAAAATAGTAATGTTGGGCCAACCAGATGGCTCAGTGTGTAAAGATGCCTGTCTCCATGCCTGGGGGCTGGAAGTCTATCCAGGGACACACGGTGGAAGGAGAACCTATTCCTGCAAGTGGTCCTCTGACCTCCGCATACCCTGGGGAATTCATGTCTCCTTGCCTCACACAGACACAAAATAAATAAATAAAAATGTAGCAAAAATTTAAAAAGTATTCTTTGAAAAACTTTCGTGTGCTGGTAATAGATATTTTCTGGGTTTTTTTTTCATAGCCATTCTAATGTCTGTCTTTAAGTTTTCTATATTGTATGTTTTATTTTTCACAATTTCTGAACTTACATTTTTCTCTTTTTAATCTTATTTATTACTTGCATAATTTTTAAAAGGCAAGGTATCCCTGGCTGGCCTCGGTGGTGCCTGGAGTGGCTCATCTAGAGTCTCTTGAAAACAGTTGCTTCATGGACTCTGTGATGGCTTTCTAGCTCAACCCAGCAGCCATGCAGGACTGTGTTCCTTAATCTGCTGTCTAAATGTCTGAATTAAAGGAGTAAAAACAACTGAGAGTAGTGACGGAACTACAGGGAAACACTCCTCCCAGTCCATGGGCAGCTTTTATTTGCGAGCCACACCTACTCTCTAATTCTACATTTTATTTATTCATTTTTTTAGTTAAAAGAATCACTTTATTGTAATGAGCTCACAAATAAAAACATGAAATGCTTTAGTTTTTTTGTTTGTTTGTTTGTTTGTTTTGCTTTTGAGACCTTAGGCCTCCTGACTCCCTACACAAAGTACAGTGTGAAAGATGTGGCTGGCCATGTGACTATTTAAAAGAAACTTGGTGTAAGAGTGTACAGGGCCACACACAGGAGGATGGCTCTCATAAATGAGTTTTAACATTAATGTAGTAATTGAGTCAGAATAACAGCAGTCAGAGATTATGATTACCTCATGACTCTTCTATTGCATCGATAAAATGGATAAAAAGTGATTAAATACAAAAGAGAAACTCAAGTGGCTCATTGGCCAATACACTGGTGAGGGTGCTTGTGCAGAGCATTAGGTTAGATAGGTTGCCTTGAATGCCCGTTCCTTCTGATCCCCACTGCTGAGTACTGGGATGACAGAGATGCCACCACACCAGACTTAGGCTTCTCTCTTCTCTCTGGCGCGTGCCCTCCTGCCTTCAACATTCTGCCTTAACACAAGCAATTTGTAAAGGAGCTGGATGGATTTTTAAATCCCAATTATGCAGTGCTCCCAAAGATTGATAACACTTTGGACCCGCTGGAGGCAGCTCCTCCTCTGTCCCTCCTCCTCCCGTGTCTCAGGGCTGACTTAGAAACTTCAATAACAAACATCCCTCTTGAGAAACCGCCTTGCCACCTTCTGCAGGAGCTCTGCCGGTCATTGGTCCTCTCTTCTTACAGTTTCCCAGGCATTTATGATGCCATTTTTGCTTCTCAGTAATGGTTCAAAAGATTTTCAACATGGAGCAACTAATATCTGTCAGGAGAAATAAATGACATTTTTCATTGCTTGTGACACATTCTTCAATACTGTTTGAAAGCGCTGTAATTATGCGCCATCATGAGATGTCATTCTGGTACCTTGTGGAGCTGTGTTTTAGGGTACGATTTGTAGTTTCTGGTTTTTTATACTGAATTAATAGGAAAGTTGTAATGCTGGGCTGTACGTTAGCAAATGACTTTTTTTTTTTTTTTGCAGAGTAATTGGTGTTATTTCCATCCTTTTACAGTAGCTTGTCTTTTAGACTTATTCTGACATCTTACATATATTTGCGTATGCAAATTATGTTATGATTTTACCACCAGAGGCTTTTGTCTTCTAGTACTAGAAATTGAATGCATAGAGCAGATATGTGTTTGGAATGTATTTTTTATTATCGCCATAAGGAAGCAACACAATCTGCAAAATTTTTACTTCTCTTAGGTCCATGCCCTTTAAGCATGGTGGGGCTGCCTGTGTGCCTTATCTTAGCCAGTATTAAGTACTGGCCACAGAGAAGGGTTTATGACACTCCCTGCAGCTAGTATTAAGTACTGGCCACAGAGAAAGGTTTATGATACTCCCTGCATCAATTACTGCTTATCCTTGGTCCTGCCTCTTCTGCCTTGCAGCATGGGCCAGGTTTTGACTCTGGCTTTAGGGCACCTGTTTTGCTCTCCCCTGGCTTAATAGACTCCACGCTGCTGCCCAGAGGCCCTTGGCTACTGTCTTTTGCAGTTTGCTCCATACCTCTGTCAGGTTCAAGGAGAGATGATAGGTCAGGAGGACCTAGTGGGGAGTCTGAGATCTGGCAAATGGCACAGGATTAGAGCTTACTAACTCAGCCTTTCAAATTGCAGCCGCACCAATAGTGCACCGTGGTGGATTTCTTCAGTGGTTAGTGGGCCCCAACCGCACTCAGTCCTCGCTAGGTAGCACCCATTCTTAAAGCGAACAGTCCATTTCTTCCTGTTATGTAACAGTCATAATCCCATCTGAACCTGCTCCTTGGTTTACTATTTGCAGGGATGATGCAGTGATCTTGCAGAGCAGGAAGGCAAGGGTATGGCCAGAGATAGCCTCTTAAGTCTGCCTGGAAGGTTGGTCCTCTCTGAGCCCCAGGCTGAGCCGGATGTGTCGTCTAGAGAATGCAGTTAGATGAAGACTTCATCCTCGCACTCCTCCTTAACAGTTGGCTTTGGGATTTAACCCTTGGGCTGGTTCGATTTGGGCTTGATTGAATTACACACGGAGGTATAAAGAGCTAGAAATTTGGAGCAAGGGAATTTTTCAATGAACACATCCTGCTGTATCTTGAAATGTCTAAAATGATTCTTCCAGGAAAGGCTTCTTTCTGTGAATCACAGCAGACTAGCTGCAAGCTACATTGAGGCGCTGTTGTTTTAGAAAAGACAGGAGAAGATCTGTTGAGCTTCTCCACTGAATTAAAAAAGAAGCATACTGGGACATAGCGAAGTGTCTGCTTACATCAAGTGCCCAGATAGGATAACAGCACCTGTATTAGTTACAGGGTCTCACCCTGTCACACTCCTACCTGCACACACCCCCCAAACAGCATGTATCTTATTAATAATTAAGGAAGCATGGAACACACCATCTTAAGATATAGTCTTGTTAATTCCCTGAGACTTTTCTGTACTTTGGTCATGTTAGTTTTTTGTACCCCCCCTCTAACTTCCCCTGAATCCACTTCTCATCATCCCAGCTTCTCCCAACTTTGTATCCTCTGTGTGTCTGTCTGTCTCTGATAACCCATAGAGTCTCAAGTTTATGTTGCTCATAGACTCGTGTGTACACTCTTACACCAAGTTTCTTTTAAACAATCACATGGCCGGCCACACCTTTCACACTGTCCTTTGTGTGGGAGTCAGGAGAAGGCCTAAGGGAACCACTGTAGAGTGAATGGCTTATCTGAGGGCTGAGTTTTAATGTTAATATATTAATTGAGTTAGAATAACAGCAGTCGGAGATTATGGTCTCCTCATGTCTCTTCTATTGCATTGCTTAAGTGGATCCCCAAGTGATTACATACAAAAGAGAAACTCAAGGGGCTCACTGGCCAATACACCGGCCAGGGTGCTTGTGCAGAGCAGTAGGTTAGATAGAATGTGAAGACTCATCTGTCCGCCTTTCTCAGACATCCCCCACTCAGCCCAGAATAACCACCTTATGATCCTCTGTTGAGCTCCCATTTCAATTTAACACAGGGCAAGTTCACATTTTAAAGTGTTTGTAGTTATTTTTAATTGCCGTGCCTTTTACACGAGGTGGGTCAGCACATCTTTTTATATGGGCAAGACAATATCAGGTAACAGAGTACATGGCACGCAGCTATAAACACGCATTTCAGCCCTGGAGAGAATTACAAATTAAAATTCACCTCTTAGTGTCTTAATATTCCAAAGGTTACAGGGTGACCTTTGCTTAATCATACATTCCCTGCCAGTTAAACTGGGTGTAGCAAATTATGTCTAAAAATACTAGCACCTACTGCTGACTAACAGCTTCCTGTGTGCCAGGCAGTACGTTAAGCTCTTTACCCATTTTGTATAGTTTCATTTCTACAAGAGCTTCATAAAGCAGCGGTCATCTTCATTTTGCAAATAAGATACCTGGGACTTAGAAACATTTAGTCCACCTGCCTTGAGGGTGAAAGTCTATGTCTATAAGTAAAGATATTGGGGTTTGCATGTGACCTTGCTACACAGAACTTCTCCACATAGTGTCTCAATTAAGAACAAGGGCCAGGGCCTGGAGAGATGGCTCAGCAGTTAAGAGCACTTACTCTTGCAAGAGGACCTGAGTGTGGTTCCTAGGACCCTCAGTATGCTGTTTACTGCCAGTAATGATGCGAACTCCAGCTCCAGGGTATTTGTCGCCCTCCTCAGGCCCTCCTTGGCACATGCACTCAGTTTTTTGAGCAGATATGTGGCGATGCTCGACCATACACTTGGCAGCACATTTTCATTTAGCAGCTGCCAGTATTGTATTTCCACCCTGCAGATGTAGAAACTGAGCTCAGGGAGGTCACCCAACATTTCCAGAATCTGCAGCTATTCATGAACAAGACTGAGTTTCAAAGACCACTCAGGCTTCAGAAACATTTCAACACCTACCTTCTGATGCCCTGTCCCCTAAACATCCCTCCTCATGTGGGATAAGGCTGCATAACTGTCTTTGTCTGTGTTCTATTGATCTAAGAGAATCTAAGAGATCTAAGGTGATATTGATAACGACCAGAAATCTGGCTCCTGGTTTTGGAATGGCTCTGGTGTCTTCTGGAAGGCATCACATAGTGTGTGTGTGTGTGTGTGTGTGTGTGTGTGTGTGTGTGTGTGTGTGTGTGTGTGTGTGTGTGTGTTTGACAGAATATGCCCCCAAAGTAAAGGCATTAGTCTATTCTTTTTGTTTGTTTTTGTGACAGGGTCTCACATGTAGTCAAGTCTGGCCTCACACATGTGACTGTCCTTCTGACAGGTATGAATCACCACATCTGGGTGACACTAATCTATTCCTGAGGACCCCACCACCTCTCAAAGATGAGTAGGAGATTAAACTTTTCACATGAAAAGTTTGGGAGGGGCACTCATACTGGCATGGTCATTTGAATTGAAGAAAGGCTGGCACCTATATGTGGATGACTATTGGGTTTTTTTGGAAAGGTTCTCTGAGCACTCTGATTCCTCCTGTCCACATCTTCAGCTTCAGTGCCCTCCATATCTCTCTCTCTCTCTCTCTCTCTCTCTCTCTCTCTCTCTCTCTCTCTCTCTCTCTCTCTTTTAAACTTTATTTTTTTTTTAATTTTTTATTATTTTTTATTTTTTCTGAGACAGGGTTTCTCTGTGTAGCTCTGGCTGTCCTGGAACTCACTCTGTAGACCAGGCTGGCCTCAAACTCAGAAATCCGCCTGCCTCTGCCTCCCAAGTGCTGGGATTAAAGGCGTGCGCCACCACCGCCCGGCAAACTTTATTTTTTTTTAATTGGATATTTTCTTTATTTAAATTTCAAATGTTATCCCCTTTCCTGGTTCCCCCCTCCCAGAAACACCATATCCCATCCCCCATCCCCTGCTTCTATGAGGGTGTTCCCCCACCCACCCACCCATTTCTGCCTCCCCACTCTCCAATTCCCCTACACTGGGGCCTTCATAGGACCAAAGACCTCTCCTCTCATTGATGCCTGACAAGGCCATCCTCTGCTATATATGCAGCTGGAGCCATGTGCACTCCTTGGATGGTGGCTTAGTCCCTGGGAGCACTGGGGGAGGGGTCTGGTTGGTTGGTATTGTTGTTCTTCCTATGGGGTTGCAAACCCCTTCATCTCCTTCAATCTTTTCTCTAACTCCTCCATTGGTGACCCTGAGCTCAGTCCAATGGTTGGTATTTGTAAGGCTATGGCAGGGCCTCTCAGGAGACAACTATGTCAGGCTCCTTTCAGCAAGCATTTCTTGGCATCCACAATAGTGTCAGAGTATGGTGACTGTATATGGGATGAATCCTCAGGTGGGACAGACTCTGGGTGGCTTTTTCTTTAGTCTCTACTCTACATTTTGTCTCCATATTTGCTCCCATGAGTATTTTCTTCCCTTTTCTAAGAAGGCCCGAATCACCCACACTTTGGTCTTCCTTCTTCTTGAGCTTCATGTGGTCTGTGAATTGTATCTTGGGTATTTGGAGCTTTTGGGCTAATATCCACTTATCAGTGAGTACATACCATGTGTATTCTTTTGCGATTGGGTTACCTCACTCAGGATGATATTTTCTAGTTCCATTCATTTAGCTAAGAATTTCATGAATTCATCGTTTTTAATAGCCGAATAGTACTCCATTGTGTAAATGTACCACATTTTTTGTATCCATTCCTCTATAGAAGGACATCTGGGTTCTTTCCAACTTCTGGCTATTATAAATATGGCTACTATGAACATAGTGGAACATGTGTCCTTGTTATATGTTGGGGAATCTTTTGGGTATATTCCCAGGAGTGGTATAGCTGGGTCCTCAGGTAATATTATGTCTAATTTTCTGAGGAACCACTAGACTGCTTTCCAGAGTTGTTGTACTAGCTTGCAATCCCACCAACAGTGGAGGAGTGTTCCTCTTTCTCCACATCCACTCCAGCATCTGCTGTCACCTGAGTTTTTGATCTTAGCCATTCTGACTGGTGTAAGGTGGAATCTCAGTGTTGTTTTGATTTGCATTTCCCTGATGACTAAGGATGTTGAACATTTCTTTAGGTGCTTCTTGGCCATTTGATATTCGTCAGTTGAAAATTCTTTGTTTAGCTCTGTACCCCATTTTTAATAGGGTTATTTGATTCTCTGAAGTCTAACTTCTTGAGTTCTTTGTATATATTGGATATTATCCCTCTATATCCCAATCTGTTGGTTGCTGTTTTATCCTATTGACAGTGTCCTTTGCCTTACAGAAGCTTTGCAATTTTATGAGGTCCCATTTGTCAATACTTGATCTTAGAGCATAAGCCATTGGTGTTCTGTTCAGGAACTTTTCCCCTGTGCCCATGTGTTCGAGACTTTCTCCACTTTCTCCTCTATAAGTTTCAGTGTATCTGGTTTTATGTGGAGGTCCTTGATCCACTTGATCTTGAGCTTTGTACAGGGAGATAAGAATGGATCAATTTGCATTCTTCTGCATGTTGACTGACAGTTGGACCAGCACCATTTGTTGAAAATGCTGTCTTTTTTCCACTGGATGGTTTTAGCTTCTTTGTCAAAGATCAAGTGACCATAGGTGTGTAGGTTCATTTCTGGGTCTTCAATTCCATTCCATTGATCTTCCTGTCTATCTCTGTACCAATACCATACAGTTTTTATTATTATTGTTCTGTAATACAGCTTGATGTCAGGGATGGTGATTCCCCTAGAAGTTCTTCTGTTGTTGAGAATAGTTTTTTGCCATCCTGTTTTTTTTTTTTTTTTTTTTTTTGTTATTCCAAATGAATTTGCAAATTGTTCTTTCTAACTCTATAAAGAATTGATTTGGGATTTTGATGGGGATTGCATTGAATCTGTAGATTGCTTTTGGCAAGATGGCCATTTTTACTATATTAATCCTGCCAATCCATGAGCATGGGAGATCTTTCCATTTCCTGAGGCCTTCTTTGACTTCTTTCTTCAGAGACTTGAAGTTCTTGTCATAAAGATCTTTCACTTGCTTGGTTAGAGTCACACCAAGGTATGTAATATTATTTGTGACTACTGTGAAGGGTGTCATTTCCCTAATTTCTTTTTTCAGCATGCTTATCCTTTGAGTAGAGGAAGGCTACTGATTTGTTCGAGTTAATTTTATATCTAGCCACTTTGCTGAAGTTGTTTATCAGCTGTAGGAGTTCTCTGGTGGAGGTTTTTGGGTCACTTAAGTATACGATCATATCATCTGCAAACAGTGATATTTTAACTTCTTCCTTTGCCCTCTATCTCTTGCTCCACACCCTCTCAATAAGTTGTCATGTTAAGGGGACTTCAAGTTCCTTCCAACATATTATAAAGGAGGATGTCATTTGCTTCGCTCTTCCCACAGTAATGGGCATTTTTTGGTGAATTTCAGTGGAATTTCAGATAAGCAGTTTTGGCTGTGAAGCTCTCTTTCTCTTTCTGTCTCATTTATTTTTATGTGTGTAGGTGTTTTACCTGCATGTATGTATGTGCACCACGTGCATATCTGGTACATACTGAGGCTAAAAGGTGTTGGATACTTTGGAATTGGAGTTATCGAAGGTCATGAGAAGACATATGGGTTCTGGTAATCAAACCTGGGTCCTCTTGTCTTAGTTAGGGTTTCCATTGCTGTGAAGAGACCCCATGACCAAGGCAACTCTTATAAAGGACAACATTTAATTGAGACTGGATTACAGGTTCAGAGGTTCAGTCCATTATCATCATAGCAGGAAGCATGGCAGCATCCAGGCAGGCATGGCACTAGAGTAGCTGAGAGTTCTACATCTTGTTTAGAAGGCAAACAAGAGAAGACTGGCTTCCAGGCAGCCAGGAGAAAGGTCTTTCAAAGCCCACCCCACAGTGACACACTTCTTCCAACAAGGCCACACTTCTTAACAGTGCCACTCCCTGGGCCAAGCATATTTAAGCTACCACATATGGGTTCTGGTAATCAAACCTGGGTCCTGTGAAAGAACAAAAAGTACTCTTAACAATGAAGTCATCTCTCCAGCCCCTTCTTTTTGTTTTGTTGTTGTTTTAACTGAAACTTTGTTTTATTGAGGTAGAGTCTTACTATGTAGCTCTGGCTAGCCTCAAACTCACAATGATCTGTGTGCCTTTGCCTCCTGAGTGAAAGATTAGAGCCATGCACCACCATGCCATGCCTTAATTTTTAAAGTAGCAGATATTAATTCTACATGCCTTTAAAAAAATCTTTATTTTATGTATGAAAGAGAAAAAAACAAGCAATATTTATCTTTCTGTCTCTAGATTAGCACGGTTTTCTCTTGGCTGGAGATTCTTGGGATTCTTCAACATGTAACATGGTTAGTCCTCTTTCCAGACATTAAGATATTGCTATGAAGAGGTGTTTATAGAAGAAAGAATTTAGTTGGGGGTTTGCTTACAGTTTTAGAGGGTGAGTCCAAGACTATCATGGAGAGGAGCATGGTGCTAGAGTAGTTGTTGAGAACTTACATCTGTTCTCCAAGCAGGAGGCAGAGGAGGGAGAGAGGGAGGAAGGGTGGGGGAGGGAGGGAGGGAGGGAGGGAGAGAGAGAGAGAGAGAGAGAGAGAGAGAGAGAGAGAGAGAGAGAGAGAGAGAGACTGGACATTGCATGGGTTTTTGAAACTTCACTTCAAAGCCTAACCCCAGTGATGTACTTCCTTCAACAAAGACACACCTCTCAATTCTTTCTAAACAGTTCCACAAGTAGAAATAAAACATTCAAGCATTTGAGCCCGGGGGAGGGGAGTTCTCATTCAGACCACCATAGTGTTGATTCTTTCCTGTCAAGGGTAAGGGAGGAATTCCTCTAGAATGTTCTGCATTGGCTTGTGCTCAGTCTATGGGGACTTTTTTCATTTCAAAACAGTTGTGTGTTTAGAGATTTCTTTGCTACCTGAGTAGATAAATTTAAATTTTCGCTTCATACATAACATGTGGTTGGAATTTTGATTTTTCTGGAGAGATGTTGTATCAGTTATATTTCCTCTAGCTATGACAAAATATCCAAGAAAAACAATGTAAGGAAGAGGAGAAGGTTTATTTTGGTTTGTAGTCTTGATTGTTCAGTTCATTGTAAAGCAGAGATAGGGCTCGAGGGGGACAGGAACACTCACATTACATCTACCCTGGGACAGCAGAGAGAGATGAAGCTGGTGCTCAGTCTGCTGTCTTTGTTTCATTCATTCTAAGATCTCAGTCCACATTCCTAGTGGTCCTTCTCAGTGGAAACTCACCCAGAATTGTGTGTTTCATAGATCATTCTAAATCCAGTCAAGTTGACAGTGATGATTTAACTATCATAAATCCTAAGGTCTTTTGCCATTTTCTGGGCTAGCAGCCAGTTTTAAAGCCCACTTCAGGGCTGGGCATGTAATTTGGTTCTGCAGGCTTGTCTGGCATGCAGAATGCCCCATTTTCAGTCCCAAGCACTGCATAAATGGGATTATGCTGCAATTTCAGCATTCTAGAAGTTCAAGGTCAACCTTAGATACATAATAATTTTGCAGCTCAGGTGTAGGGAGCCCATTCTCTTGGGATTTGGAACTTGAGAAATCATCTTAGCTTTATTATGGGATCCTCTTTCCAGCTCCATCTGGTATGACACTATGTGGTTCCAAGGCTGGAGAGATGACTCAGCAGTTAAGAGCACTTGATGTTCTTCCAGAGGACAAGTTTGGTTCTCAGAACATTGGGCATCTCACAACTGCTTCTAACTCTAGCTCCAAGGGAACTAATACTTTCTGCTGGCTTCTGAGGGTACACCCACCCCCACCCACCCTCACCCCCAACACCCCCTCACACCGAGAGACAGAAAGAGACGTAGAGACAGACAGAAAGACAGAGAGGGACAGAGAGACAAAGTCAGAGAGAGAAAGTATAAAATCCTAGTTCCTAGCTCCCTCCCAGACTGTGAATCTCAAGCCTCTCACCCTAAAGAACCAGGACTATCTGTCTTTTGAGTTGAACTCTGAAGGGAATGTAAGGAATTCAAGGTT
Organism: Uromys caudimaculatus; assembly: GCA_028551405.1. Classification (NCBI taxonomy): domain Eukaryota; kingdom Metazoa; phylum Chordata; class Mammalia; order Rodentia; family Muridae; genus Uromys; species Uromys caudimaculatus. Next base: position 34,317,228 of record CM052714.1, on the reverse strand, counting down.
TATCTTCTTTCCTGTGTGTTTATAGCAGGGGTGATCCATACCACCTGGGTTTTGTTACACACAGCCACATAAGATTAAGGATTCTGTCGGATGTGGAAGTAGAGAGCCTGGCCTGAGCATCCTGAGGGCTGGAGGAACCCGGGGAGGAAGTAACAGTGGTAATACTTATGAGGAGGAACAGGGGACAAACATGAGGGGCTCAGAGACAGAAGCTGGAGGTGGGGAGGTTCTTCATACTCAGCCTCACCTGGATTCTGCCCATACCCTGAGCTACTTTTCCCTCACTGACTGTGGTGGCATTTACCAGCTAGATCAAAGATGGGCCCACCGTGACCTCAGAGGCAGCTCTGTGATCTTCCTCAGGGCTGAAAGGTCAGGGGGCCTTCTGTTCATCTCATGTGATTTCACAGAGTAGACATTTTCTTCTGTACCATGAATAGTTATTTTAGAATGAATCACACACATTTCTTTAAAAGAGAGTCTTTTCATTAGCCTTCTTGGAGCCAAGAATTTTATACTATGTTGTATCCTCATTTGGACAGTTGAATAAAAACTCAGAAGGTTGCCATTTATTAATTTCTTTTTGGTGATGGTAAAAGCAGAGCTAGTTTGTTGGTTTATTTAGATTTACTGAAACAAGGTCTCATACAGCACAGGTAGGGATGAGGCTGGCCTTGGATTCTCAATACTCCTGCTGCAGTCTCCTTAGCAGTAGGATTCTACTTTGTTCCTCTGTTCTGCCTCCAATTTCTGAGAGGTTTGCCTCATTTCTGAGTCTGGATATCACTTTTAGTTTTCCTATGTCCCCCCCCTCTCCTTACTTCAGTATGTGTGTTTGGACAGAAAAGGTACCTCAGAGTTTAGACCCCTCCCCACTCCAATTGTCTTGACTAGAAATTTCCAGGGGCAGGATGATATTTTCTAGTTCCATCCATTTGCCTAAGAATTTCATGAATTCACTGTTTTATTTTTTTTTTATTTTTTTATTTTTTATTTTTTATTTTTTTTTGATATTTTATTTACATTTCCGATGATTCCCCTTTTCTTTAGAAACCCCGTGTCCCCTCCCCCTCCCCGCCTCTGTGAGGGAATTCCTCCTCCCACCTACCCGCCCACCCAATCC
>CM052714.1:34287832-34315605 GCA_028551405.1 Uromys caudimaculatus | reverse complement strand
CGATATTAGAATGGCTACTCCGGCCTGTTTTTTGGGACCATTTGCCTGGAAACTTGTTTTTCAGCCCTTTACTCTGAGGTAGTGTTTGTCTTTAAAACGGAGATGTGTTTCTTGAATGCAACAAAATGCTGGGTCCTCTTTATGGATCCAGTCTGTCAGTTTATGTCTTTTTATTGGGGAATTGAGTCCATTGATGTTAAGAGATATTAAGGAATAGTGTTTGTTGGTTCCTGTTATTTTTACTTTTATGTGGCTATCTTCTTTTGAGTTTGTTGAAAGATTACTTTCTTGCTTTTTCTAGGGTGTAGTTTCCTTCTTTGAGTTGACATTTACCATCCATTATCCTTTGTAGGGCTGGGTTTGTGGAAAGCTATTGTGTAAATTTGGTTTTGTCATAGAATATTTTGGTTTTACCATCTATGTTAATTGAGAGTTTTTCTGGGTATAGCAGCCTGGGCCGGCAGTTGTGTTTTCTTAGGGTCTGTATGAGTTCTGCCCAAGATCTTCTGGCTTTCATAGTCTCTGGCGAGAAGTCAGGTGTAATTCTGATAGGTCTGTCTTTATATGTTACTTGACCTTTTTCCCTTACTGCTCTTAATATTCTTTCTTTGTTTTGTGTATTTGGTGTTTTCACTATAATGTGATGGGATGAATTTCTTTTCTGATCCAATTTGTTTGGAGTTCTGTAAGCTTCTTGTATATTTATGCTCATTTCTTTCTTTAGGTCAGGGAAGTTTTCTTCTATAATTTTGTTGAAGATATTTACTGATCCTTTAAGTTGGGAATCTTTACTCTTTTCAATACCTATTATCCTTAGGTTCTGTCTTCTCATTGTGCCCTGGATTTCATGGATGTTTTTGGGTTAGAAGCTTTTTGCATTTTGCATTTTTTTATACTCTTGTGTCGATGTTATCTATGGTATCTTCTGTTCCTGAGATTCTCTCTTCTATCTCTTGTATTCTGTTGGTGATGCTTACATCAATGACTCCTGCTCTCTTTCCTAGGTTTTCTAACTCCAGGGTTGTCTCCCTTTGTGATTTCTTTATTGTTTCTATTTCTATTTTTAGCTCCTGGATAGTTTTGTGCATTTCCTTTGTTTGTTTGTGTTTTCCTGTAATTCTGCCTGTTTTTTTTTTGAGTTTTCTTATAATTCTTTAATGGATTTTTGTGTTTCCTCTTTAAGGGCTTCTAGTTGTTTATGTCTGTTCTCTTGTAGTTCTTTAAGGGTGTTAATTTCTTTCTTAAAGTCTTCTATCATCAACATGAGAAATGATTTTAAACCTGAGTCTTGCTTTTTGGTGTGTTGGGGTATCCAGGGCTTGCTGTGGTGGGAGAGCTGGGTTCTGATGATGCCAAGTAGCCTTGGTTTCTATTCCTTATGTTCTTACCCTTGCCTTTTGCCATCTTGTTAATTCTGATGTTAGCTGGTCTTACTCTGTCTGGCTTGGCTTGCCCCTCCTGCAGGCCTCTGTGTCAATACTCCTTGAAGATCAGCTCTCTCTGAGAGGTACTTGGGCATGGAGAGCAGTGGCACAGGGTCACCTCTGGGGTGCAGACAGAAACCAGAAAGATCCCGTCCCCAGCTGTTTCTTGGCTCCTATGTCCTGATGGCTCTGCAAGGGTCCCTCTTGATCCAGTGAGCTTGAACAGAAGCGGTGGCCCTGCCTGTGCTCCAAGGTGTGTCAGCACTCCTGGGATACCAGCTCTCCTCTGGATCCCCGTGGTCTAGGCTGAGATCCCCAGGCACAGATGGAAACTGGAAAGTTCCTGTCCCTGACTTTACCTCAGTCCCTTGACCCGAGGGTTCCGTGCGGGTCCTGGTGAGCAGTGGTGCTTGACCTAACCCCACTCACAGCTTTTCCACGCTCCTGGGAGGGTAGCTTTCTCCTGGCACTCCTTGGCTATGGACCCCTGGTCGCCCAGGCAGAGGTCTCCACCCACCAGGTATATACTATTTTATAGAGCTTTCTGATGAAGTCTGATAGGCATTTTATCAAGTATGTTTGTGGGTGTGTGGTGTGGGTGTTCTGTGGTGTGTGTATGAGGAAGTTTGTCACATAGTGGGCATGTGCAAGTCAGAGGAAAAGTGTTTAAAGTTGGTTCTCTTTCTCACCTTTATATGGGTTCTGGGGTTTCTAAACTTTCACAGCAAGCACCTTTATCTGTTGAGCCTTCTTGACAATGCTGATATTTTAGTCGTATAGGACACAGGTTAGAGTTTCTGTCCCCTTGAAGATTAAACAAATGATGAATACAAGGAAGATCCCAGAGTGCTGTTCTGCAGAGTTATTCTCTTTGATGTTGAAGACTTAGGAAACCTGGATTTTCCCACGCTAGTCCTCATCAGAGACAGAAGGGAAACGTAGCTCAGGACTCCCTATGGCTAGGGTAAAAAGCAATTGGAAGCAGAGAGTCTTATTCCTGAGAACTTCTTTTGCTTGTTTGTCCACCCATCCACACATCCATCCATGTTTATTAGATACTCATTGCAAACAGAGTCCCTGGAAGCCACTACTATAGTCGGTTTTATAGCTGCTAAAGCAACATTATAATTTGATACCATCATTCTACCCTGCCTTAGATAGTACTTGTGTATTGATAGGTAGAGCCTGTAACGAACGAGCATTGTAAGCTAGAGGGGTCTCCTTTTGCCTCAGGCACCTCACTGGGCAGTTCTGCTCTTGACAATGAAAAGAAAGGGTTAACTCATTGAGTCTCTCTAGTCCCCCAGGGCTTTAGAATACAGTGACCTGATTAGTTTTGATGGATTTCCAGTTTACAGTTTAGGATTTGTGGTTTTGTTTTGTGTTTGGTCAGTGCTGATTGATTCTTGAAACTTGAATTTCTGAAAGCCAATGAAAATGACTTGTTAATTTCCACAAGAAAGCACCATCCTTCTGTCCGTAAGGTTGTCCATGAACTCTGTCTGCTCTGGAAAACTTAGTGAACTAATATTTATTACTTAGGAGGAGAGCGGTTCAATATTTCTGTTCCTGGTTAATTGAGATGCGGTGCTTTGATTTTATGACATTTTATGTAATAATAAATCTTTTAACATGCTGCTCGAGAGCATGGATATTACCAGTGTTCTAGCCACAGCACAGCTATACATCTTTTTCTATCTGTTGCAGTGGATTAAATTGCTGTATAAAGTTTAAACTGCTCCATCAACAAAATTGAACACTTTAGTTATGTATATGTGAAATTACCAAAGGCATGAAACAAATATTATCTCAAAGTCATTTTTGAAAGGGTGCAGGCTCTGCGCTCATAGTGAATAATTTCTGTCTGCCTGAGAGCTACTGTTGCATCTTGGGAAATGTTCAGAGAAGAAGATAAAATTATTTAGATTTGCAACTTCTTGCCATAGGAGGTGAAAGCCTTTTTATTACTATTATTAATGTGATAGTACACTGAGTTTGTGCAGCACCCCCAGGAAAAACCTTTGGATAAATAATTACAGTTCTCTCTTTTTTTAATGCCCCTCTGTCCCTTTCCACTCTGTGCCTTTGAGCAAAAATGGCACTCCCCCATCCTCAGGTAAAAGTTTTCCCAGATGTTTTCAAGAAGCTGGCATTTGGTGAGAGTCTGGTGGTGACAGGAGGACCTCTGTCCCAGCAAGACTCTGAGCTGGCCTGGAGAGACTGCACCACAGGCAAGTGTGCATTCCTTCAAAGAAAAGCTTCTCAAGTGTATAAACTGCCATGCTGTTTCTCAAAGGAAGTACCAGCTTCTTGCCTGCTATCTTTTCCTTCTTCTTGGGTCTTCTTGTGACAGCAGAGCTCTGGGCAGTGCATCCACATGGACTGTAACACAGGGCCTTCCATAAGCCAGAGGCCTGCTATGAGAAGATGTGAGTGAGTGGCAGGACCTCACCTCTCAGGCAGTGGCCACTCTCACAGGGGAGGCAGAGAGCAAGCAAGGGCACATATAAGAAATAAGGCAAGGTCAGAGGGCAGAGATGCAGGAAAGGAAGATAACTGGAGTAGTGCTTCCTGAGCACAGTCTGGTCTCCATCGAGTCATCTGCCTGGAGGGATAGCCACAGGCAGGCAGAGTGTGCCCTACCCATGCGTCCCTCTCAGGGATGAGTTTGAGTTTCAGTGGACAGATGCCCACCATTGTTCCACAGAGTATGTAGGAGTAAAGAAATGGCCTATGCAAGCTGCTTAGTCACTTTTCAAAAATAGATGTGTGTGTATTTGTCTGCATGAATATGTGCACTGTGTGTTGGTGTGTGCAGGTATGCATATATGTCTGTGTGCTTGTGTACAGGTGTGTGTATATGTACGCATCTATGTGGGAGGGTGATACACATCTGTGCACTTGCAGAGACCAAAAGACAGTATCAAGTCCCTTGGATCTGGATGAGAGCATTTTCTGTTCACCTGGCTTATTGAATGGGTGCTAAGACTCAACCTCTGGTTCTCCTCATTGGGCAGCAAGTGCCTTTAACCACCAAGTGCCCTCTGCAGTCCTATATGGGCATTCCAAAAGTGGAGAAGAGAATCTTACAATGAAAAATGAAGATGCTGTAGAGGAGACTCCTAGTCCCAAGGCTTCCAAAGGAGACATAGATAGTTTTTACAGTGCAGAGCTTAGGACTTCTGAATATTAATTTTTCCTGTGTGCTCACTTCAGAGCTTTTGTGCTTACTATCTCCTTGGCTTGAATAATCTTTCAGATGTTCATTTTCATGTTTTACAGTTTTTATTTAAAGATTCTTTTTTCAGAGGCCTACTCTCACTACTGATTAGAAACCATATCATTCGCAGCACATTCCTGATGTAACATTCTTGCTTGTTACTTCTGCCTTCATTGTTTCTCCTCTTCCACAAAAGAAAGTTCTGTGAGGCCAGGAAGCTTTCCTTCTATTCTCTTCTTCACTAAAATTTGTTGAAAGAATGACTAACAAGCCTCCTCTTCTTTAACATATCGTCCCTAAAGGTAATACCCCTTGCCAGTGCCCACATGGAGCAGGAAAGGAAGAGAGTGTGGGTGAAGCAGCAGGCTGGGTGGGTTGAGAAGCAAGCAGAGGTTAGGTCCCAGGCCTCTTGGAAAGGTCTGTGTGTTAGTTCAAGAGAGACACTCTGACTTCTGTAGCCCTGAGACCAGTCAAATAAAAGCAGAACCACAGAACACACCCTTATTATGGATCCCAAGATGTCCTTGAACTCGTAATCCTCCTGCCTCTACCTCCCAATGCTGGGATTACAGGTGTGAACCTCCCTCCTAGATTAAATGTTCTCCTTGAGTTGTGTGTGTGTGTGTGGGGGGGGATAGGGGGTCTCCTTATCTTTCCCACAGTGGTTTGGAAGGCCTGAGCTCTCTCCCTGGGCTTCCTGAGCAGTCAGGACTCTCAGCTGCGTGAACACTGATTCCAGGTTACGTGAAGCTCTAGCATTTACTCATACAGAATTTGAGTATTCTAGAAGGACAGCTCTATTGTAGCCTAGCGTGAAGCATCCCTCCCACCCGCCATGTGTTTGAACCCTTGGGCCCCAGCTGGTGGCACTGTTTTGGAGGTTGTGAATCTTTTGGACATGGTACCTATCTGGGAGATGCTAGGCTGTAGGGACAGGGCTAGAGCCATGGAGCAACTCTCCATCCAGCCAGGTCTCTCTGTACTCAAGGTGGGACCAGTTCAGACATGTGAAGCCCCAGCTTCTACCACCATGATGGGAAGTGCATCCTCAAGCCAAGTCACTATCAAAGGAACTGTCTCCTCCCTTGCGCTTCATCTGGTTAGGTTTGTGCTAACAGTGTCAACTAGAAAGCCATCACAGAGCCCTGCAGATTAAACCAACTCTTCTGGTTGACTTGTCTTTTCTTTCATAGTATTGACAGCAGTTTCCCTTTCTCTGTAGTGTGACTTTCCTCATGTTCAGTCACTCATGCTAAAATACTTCCCAAATCGATAATTTGTGTTTTCAATTGCTCATCATTCTGAAGGTGTGCTATTTTGCCATGCCTTTCATCTCTTGTCTGTCATACCCACACTGCACTGCATACGTGCACAGGAAAAGATGGTGTGCACAGTTTGATAACCTCTGCAGTTTCTGGCATCCACTGAAAGTCTTGGAAAGGATCCACAGAGCAAAGCAGGGGCTCCTGTGCTATGAAAATCTTTTGTGTTTTCCCTCTAAATGGCTTATTGGTAATTTGCTAGGCAGAGTTCTGACCCCTGAAGATCTGCACCCAAACAGACCTACTTGTGAATGCTACACTTGCAAGGGCCAATAGAGGTTGCCAGTCAGCTGACTCAAACTAGGAGGATGACTCTGAGTGACTGATGGATGTGATGTAATCCTAGGGTCCCTGAATATGTGCAAAGGCGAACAGAAGCAGGAGATTCAGAAAGAGGATACTATGATCTCACAGCTGGACAGGGCTAGATCTAAAGATGGAGAGGCCTATGGGCCAAATAGTGCTATGGTCAGAAATGAAAGCACATACAGGGGTATAGCCTCTCAGGAATCTTCCAGAAAGGATCCCAGCTCTGTTAGCACTTCTAGTTTTGCACAGTATAATACCTGTCAGACTCTTGCTTCCAGATTTCTGAGGTAACATATTTGCACAGTGGTAATGTTACAACAGCTGTAGGGAACCAATCTAGACTTAGCAAAGGAAAACCCACGTATCCTCAAGTGTTTACCTGGCTGAGTTGTGATTTACAGTATCTATTTAGAGAAAATGAAAAGTCAGAGTGTAGAGGCCTGCAATTGCCCAAGAAGACAGCATGTGCACTGCATCTGATAGGGAACCAGCTTTTCTCCCAGAGAACACCATCTCTCCCCAGCTCACAGCATCAAGAGCTCAGGACTCGGTGACTCTACCAGACCCTGGCCCAGGCGGGTTGGGATGCGCAAGTCAGTGCCTAGTGTGGCTCTCCCGGCTCTTCACTAGAAATGTTTAAAAGTCAGCATCCTAAAATTACACGGAAAGCTTGTAAATATGAATTTCCTGCAATTTACATTTTATAAGCACTCCTATCAGCTGTATCACAGCTTGAAAAATACCAAAGGTGCATTAGAAAAATCTTTCTGTTTAAAAGTAGATTGATCCCACATTTACATGGAAAAAGAAGGCCATTACCCGGCAGGCATTAAAAGCTTCATTTCAGAGAGCTTGGGAAAAAAAAAATCAAAATAATCCACTTCTCCCCAGGCCATTGGACAACTGTTAGACTTCTCTTTACAAACTAAAAAGAAACCCCGCCACCTGCTGCTAAAAATCTCCAATTAATTCTGTAAAAACTGCCTCCATTTTTAAGATGCCAATTGTGTAAATTTCTCCAAGCTGGCCACAGGCAGCTTTTTCAACTGTAGATGGCAACCTTTCGCCCCCGGGACGTGGGCACCCTGATTTTCACCTAATTACACAAGTACTGAACTCATTCCCATTCATTAGATCCAATTCTGTAGAGTCCACATGGCTAGCTGCATGATCCGTGGGTGACATGTGTGTGTGTGTGTGTGTGTGTGTGTGTGTGTGTGTGTGTGTGTGTGTGTGTGTGTGTTTAGTGGGACATGTGAAGGACCTTGAGTAAGGCAGAAACACAGACAGGGCAGGCTCATCTGGGTGAGAGCTGGCAGAAGTGGGCACTGCCTCTGAGGATTTTGCAAGCCATGGGGAAGTCTCTGTCTCAATTTTCCCCACCTGGTTAAACAGGTCAGCTCAGTTGAGATGTCATTTGAAACAAGCACCTATTCTGTTCCCTCCTCTCCCACCAGCTGCCCAGGAGCTAGCATAGACATGACAGAGGGCTGTCCTGGCCTGGTCTAGAAGGATCTCACAATCTCTGGTTTCCTCTTAAGGAACCCCACAAGTGATCTCACTTCATCTTCCCTGCTCCCCAGAATTCACCGTGAAGTCTGGTCCAATAGATTGCTTAGTGGTGGCTGCCCCTCCGGTATTCATGCTTCAGTGACTGCATGGAACATTTTAGACATGAGTATTTCTATTGTTTTCTATATTGAAAGGCCCAGAGGGAGTGTTAAGTTCCCTGGAAACTGTAGTCTCTGTCCTTGTTGGTCTCATTTATTTACATTTGCTTACTGAATGACATATGACTTTCCCTGTGACATAGATGTTTGTTTTCAAACAGCATCTGGGTTGCCTGGTGCCTAACTAAATCAGTGCATTTTACTGCTATTTCCTGGGTACCCTGATGTCTCTCAAATGCTTTTTGCTAGTTTTGGTGGTGTATCTGTCTGCCATTCTCTCCCTCTGTTGGGGAGGACAGGGCAGGAGTGGGCAGCTTCTTCTCTATCACTAAGTGTAGTGTTCCTCAGGGCTCTGTCACAGGCTGGCATTCTGTGTCTCTGCTCTTCCAGCCTTCCTTGGAGCACCAGACTACCTAACGTGATAGGGTTTTCAAAACTGAAGGATTCTAGATTAGACTCATCCCCCATGGATTCTGTCTTAGGGTTTCACTGCTGTGAAGAGACACCATGACCACAGCAACTCTTATAAAGGAAAACATTTAATTGGAACTGGCTTACAGTTTCAGAGGTTTACTCCACTGTCATCATGGTGGGAAGCATGGTTGTGTCCAGGCTTAGCACTGAAGGAGCTGAGAGATCTACAACTTGATCCAAAGGTAGCGGAAGTGACTAAGACACACTTCCTCCAGTAATGCCACACCTCCTAATACTGCCACTCTCCAGGAACCTCTCGAGGCATTTCTTTCAAACCACCACAGATGCTTGCCAGTGTTGACTTCCTTGCATGCTGTGTGCAGATGTGGAAGTGGAAAACCAGAGTCACCTTCCAGCATGTTTCTGACTCGTTCTGACACACCGTCAGGAGATGGTTTAGTCTCTGTCCAGCTCATGCCTGGAGTTGGCTCACACTTGACTGTGTGAGGGCTGCCTAGGTCACACCTCCGCCACTAGCTGTCCTGCTGTCTGAGCCTCTGGTCAGGTTCCTCTTTCTGCTGTTGTTGACATTGCCAGATATGATTCTGATGCACAGATATAGTCCTGATATTTTCACCCTTAGTGCAGACTTTCATCACGCTCTCTGTTGCATACTGTGTCATAGATTGTGGACATAACCCACTGGAGTCCAGAAGCGGTGACTTTTGTTCTCCTTTGTGTTCTAAATGCTAGTGCAAAACTTGATCTAGGTGCAGGGGATGGATATCAGTCAAAGCATGTAAACCACTAGATCCTTACAGCCAAAGAGAACACAAACCTATTTTTAAAATTTATTTTAAAAGTCAGTATACAAAGTAATGGTCTTGTTATTACACACATATACACATTCACAAACCCTTATTTAATAATAAGGCATGTGTGTATGAATATGCATGTGTATGTATGTACGTGTGTATATGTACATGCACATGTGTGAGTCTACTTTGTCCTTACCCGTTTTCCTACCTACTGGCTTGCCACACCCCCCTGACTACCTCCTGCAGCTCCTTTTCCTATCTACATAGTCCTGTCTCTGTTTTCTTGTCACATATATTCCATTACCTTTTCTTTTTCTCTACTTCTCTACCTTAAGATTTCTTCTTCTCCTCTAAGGTTCCCTTTAAACACACACACCACTATCTAGAGTCTGCATATGATAAAAAAAGAAAAATGCACTTTTTGAGTACAGCTTATTTCACTCACTGTAATGATCTCTAGTTGTATTCGTTTTCCTTTAGATGTCATGATTTTCCTCCATTGCAGCTGGAAATTCTATTGTGTATAAGTACATCATTTTCCTTATGTATTCATCTGTTGGTAGACACTGGCTGATTTCATTTCTACTATTGTGAATAGCCCGCAGTGATAAATATGGATGTGAAGTATTTGCATGGTAAGGTGTAGTTCCAGAACGCGCGCGCACGTGCGTGTGTGTGCGTGTGTGTGTGTGTGTGTGTGTGTGTGTGTGTGTGTGTGTAATATGTTTATCCAATGAGACTGTATGTTTTTTTGGTCAGGGGCAAACTTGTCCATTTGTTACTTGTGCCTATTTTCTATTCTCGATCAATACATCTAATAAGCTATTGAACATGCAGTGACATCTTAATTATGTTTGTATATTACATTAAAATGATATACTTAGTAACATTTTTTTTTAATTAATAAAAGCACCTAGAATCACACAGTACCTATGGATTTCCAAAGGTTTACTGGGCCCAGACCCAGTGGCCACTCAAGGCAAATCTGGGTGTGGGAGGAGTCCCCAGACCTGAAGGGGACACTTGAAATTAGGACAGACACTTACAGCTTGCAAGAAGTGCCTTCCCTCTGGTCGCTTTTGGTGCATACTATTTGACGTGGCTTCATGAGACACGTTTTGAACCCAGGATAAAGCTCTTATCCCTCCATTGTCTTTCTACTTCCACGATTTCTCTCATAACTCAGATACTGTATCAGTTACCTTTCTTGTCACTGGTACAGAATACCTTAAGAGCAACTTAAGAAAAGAAAGGGTTTATTTTGACTCACAGTTTGAGTAGAGAAAACCCACTAGGGTGAGCAAGGTATTGGTGATAGGGTGTGTGAGGATTCCACACTGTATGTATGGCCAGGAAGCATAGGGAAATGAAGGCCAGCACTGAGCTTGCTCTCTCTGCTTTTAATAATTAATCAGTTTTAACCTGGCAGTGGTAGTGCACACCTTTAATCCCAGCAGTCCCAGCACTTGGGAGGCAGAGGCAGGCAGATCTCTATGAGTTCAAGGCCAGCCAGGTCTATAGAGCAAGTTCTAGGACAGCCATGGCTACACAGAGAAACCTTGTCTCAAAAAACCATAGTGATAATGATAATAATAATAATAATAATAATAATAATAATAATAATTCTTATACAACTTCATACATGTATATAACATCTGAAACCCTCCCCCTTTTTGCCTTCTTATTTAGTGTGGAAGCCCAGCCTATGGGATGGTGCCACCCACATTCAAGGTGAGCCTTTGTTCTTCAGTTAAACCTCTCTGTATGGCCTCATAGACAGGCACAGAGGTCTGTCTTTTAGTTGACCCCAAGTGCAGTCAAGATGACCATGAAGACCAACTAATAGGGGCTAAGTGCTTCTAAGAACGCAAAGCTGAGCAAGACGTATGTAGTCTTTCCTTTGAGATGCACACTCTGGTGAGTTAATAGTCTTTATAGTCCCTGGGTAGGGTACCTCCTACATAGAGGCCGAGCAGGGTGCAGTGGGTACGTAGAAGAAGAGGAATTGGTGACAATGCACAGAGCAGCCAGAGGCCTCCTGGAGGGGGGGATGCTTGGGAGCTATTATATGCTCACCTTTAGCAATCGTTCTGACATCCCAGGACAACCCTCCCAACAGGGGCTGCTGAGATCCTTCACCTTCTGACTTGTGGCATCTTGAAACTTCAAGCATTGATATACACACCTCAAGTGTGTGCACACATGGCTGTATGGTTATACACACATATACTAACACACACCAATGCTTCAGTTAAAGAGAATCAAGCAGATCAGAGTGGCAATGACTCCAATATCATTGCCTGCTGTAAAAGAAAACTCTACCTTTATAGCTCTTAGTAACCTATGGTTTATGAATTAACATGTCGGGCTCATTTTTAAGTTCTGGAGTTTCCAATGGAAACACACAGGTAATGGTTGAACCCAGCAGGCTCTGTAACTTCATCTCACTTGTCCTGTTTGCTCCATGAGTTTCTGTCTCATCTAATGCTTACTAGCCTCTGCCTTGATTCTTTAGTTCTGAAGCAATAATATGTTATTCTCTGTCCCAGAGCTGTGGGTTCTCAGTGTAGAGTCCTAGTGCAAAGCTCAGCTTCTCCCATCACTCCTTTTACAACTTTACATTGGAACACTGACAGTCCTCTTTGGGCCTCTCCGACCCTCAAACATCTCTCCCTGTGTATTTTTGACCTCTTCACTGGTATATTTATTCTACCTCCCTTTCATACTTATGTCTCACCACTTGCCCATGGACCTCTCAGGCTAACACAGAAGGACCTGCTGCTTCTCAGGTGTTTTCCAGTATAGCTGGCATCTAAACTGCTTGTGAGGTCTTTTCAAAATGGAAATCTCAGCCTTTTCTCCCTCTGCTTAAAGCCCTGCCATGACTTCCACTCTTCAGGACCAGCTCCTTTCTTTGGTTTACAAAGCACCGTCTAGCATCCTAACTGGACTTACTTTCTGTCAGACCTCACCTGTCATGATCCCCTCTGTTCTCTTAAGTGCTTGACATCTATTGGGATCATTTGTTGCTCCTCAGGCATGCCTGACCATGTGTGTCTGTGATCTTTGTGGCCTCACTTGGGCTGCTTTCTTTCGAATCAGTTTTGTTAGCTATCACCTTCTTGCTTGTCTGGCTGCTCTAGTATTGAGGTCTCTGTTATCTTAGCACCACTGAACCCCAAGAAGACTTATGTGCTGATTCTAGGTTCCTGACTTCTGACTAGAAGAGTTGTTCCTGGTCCCCTTCCCCTCCCTTCCCCTCTCCTCCCTTCCCCTCCCCTCTCCTTTCCCTTCCTTTCCTCTCCTTGGGATGCTGGTGAGATCTAGGTGCTTGTTGGACACCACAGATGAGCCATGGCTGCAGCCCTCTGTGTGAGATGGTGGCAGGACTCCATCGAATGGACTGATCCCTGGGAAGAGAGCTTCTTGCCCAAGTTGGAAAGCCCAGTACCCTGACGAATAGACTTTATTCTTGAACGTTTTCAGTGACTGCACTTGGACTGTTTGCTCCCTCTGGTAGCTTTCCTTTTCTTTTCAAGGCCATTTTGGTGGATACATAGACAAGGATGACAACTATTGCTAGCTGAAAGCCCTCACACATGATAATTTATAAAGTACCTTCTAGATGTGATCCCTGAACTTAACAATTCCTAGCTTATTTTTACAATCTTCTAAATTCAGGGAAGTGAGTCAGCCGTGTAAAACATTTACTTACATGAACTGTTTATTTAACATAGACATTTCTTTGGGACTTATCAGTCATACATGTATTCAGCCATTCATTCACAGCTGTGTATATCTCTGACAAGTCAAAAGTCTTTCCAAAGTCAAAGTAAGGGTGCTGCACTCCACAATAACTGTTGAGGTAGATAAAGTGGGAAGATGAGATATTATATTTGTACAAAGAAAAGGCCTCTGAGTGCTTTGGGCAGGATTCACAAAGGACTCTGTCTGCCCGGTGTCAGCTGTGCTCCCATGTGTGGCAGTGCCAGCATCACCTCCCCCCCACCCCCCATCTCCTTCTTAAGCTCTGAGGTCACTGTGTGAGGTTTCATCATCTATTTTTAAACAGTTTAGCTTAACATGTAGAAAAGAACACATGGTACATTTGAGTGAAACTGGACTGTGTGAATAGTCTTAAGACTGTGTTCATAATGAAGTCAGTTCAGTTTGACACAGTTTCAGTGACATTGTAAGCTCCTCTTTGCCTAAAAGCTTTTCCCAAAAAGTTTCCTTATACAGTTTGCCAAATCCCATTTAAAACCAGCTATGAAATACATTAATGTATGCTAAATTCATTTAGCTGCTGACTTGTGGAGGAAGAAAAAAATCAATTTTTGTATATATATACTCATATGAAAATATACAGTTTAATCAGTCTTTTAAAAAAGACTTCAGTCTCTGCTCAAAGACAGGAAATTATATTCAAATAAGTCGGTATGATTGAAAATAAAAATAGTTTTGTGACTTCATCGTGGCAGCAGCGATTCAGTGCTTTGATGGTTTTAGTTTTGTGTTCTAGTTTATTCTAGTGCTCATAGATCAAGCTACTATTAGATCTATAGACCAACCTGTTCTTCTCTCCTTGTTTTAACTGTTCTATAAGGAAAAGGCCACATGGGCTTAGAATGTCCCAGGAAGGGGCAGGTGTTCAACATTTGCCCGGAAACTAAACCCCACTTCGGCAGTAAGTAGTGCATGCGATATTTATTCCCTCATTGAAATTATCACCCACTTGGGATTACTGATAGGATCAGGAGGTATAAAACTGCAGTTATTTTGGCAAATCCATTGTACCATATATGTAAGGATCCTAAAAGTTAAATGTAAGTAAGGAAAAAGTATGATTTTGCTTGATCTAGAAGAAAAATTATCCTAAATGATGGTTAGAATATTCAACAATAGGTTAAAATTTTTAAAAAAGCTTATGTTTAAATTTCTTGATTTCCTGTCCACTAAGTCAAAAACAATGACACTTCCCCGTCCCCCAGCTCCATCCAAGGCAGAGACCAGACTAACACTCATCCTTCCCTCTGAAGTCTGAGTCCAGAATGTTCTCACGGACACTTCTCTGCTCTCTTTCCCCCTACCCATTCTTACCTAGCCCTACAATTTTGATCAATTTTAAGGAATATTCTTTCTCTACCTTTTTTCTCATTTGCATCACCCACATGAGTTTAGAATTATTGAGGCCCCTCCCCCACTGCTCCCTGCCCCCCAGTGTTGCTTCTCCACAATTACATTTTGGATTTGTTTCCCTTCATCTGTAATTTAGGAGCTAGGTCAGAAAAATCCCCTCCCAACCTCCACCACTTGCAGCCTATGAAGTTAGCCTTTCAATTCATTGATGGGTCATGCTTGTCAGATTAAAAAAATGTGGCCAGGTGGTGGTGGCAAATGCCTTTAATTCCAGCAGAGGCAGGTAGATCTCTGGGTTCAAACCCGCCTGGACTACAGAGCCAGTTCCAGGCCAGCCAGGGCTATAAAGAGAAACCTTGTTTTGAAAATCAAACCAACCAGCCAAGCGAAAAATGTGTTAATATTTGTAACACAAATAACAAAAGCTGTTAAAAATGTAGAATCCTATGTCAGATTCCTGGTCCAGAATCATGTTTCCACCTCTGGTGATGAACTCAAAGCACCTCCATTTCTCATAGAAGAGGCAGGCATGTGTGATTTTCTCGGGGGAGATGTGAGCAAATGTCTATTAGCTCCAGGTAAGGTGCCACTGATAGACCCAAGAAACAGCTCCTCCCAGGTCTAAGATGGGAAATGACTGAGTTCATGGGCTACTTACAGCGGCGTGGGCGACTCAAAGGCGGCTGCATCACTAGAAAGCCCACCCCACCCGTGTGATAACTCACCACATAGCAACTCACCACCTAGCGCTCCCTGCCCCGCCCACAGGAAGCTGCATCCCAGAGCCCTCCCTGCTCTCACAGTTGTTAGTTAGAACCTGAGGAGGGATCTCATGCATTCCATAACTACCTGAGTTCTCTGAGCCTTACAAGTTTCCTTAGCTTCCTGGGTCTAATGCACCTCCTTCCTTGCAGGAGGGAAGGCAAAGCAGGCAGTGAGAATTATTTCATAAAGTCATTGTGGATTGAAAATGAGTTAATATTTGTAACACAAGCAATTGTTAGCTAATTGCTATTATCATGACTAATATGGTTCTTGTTTGAGTCTTATCATTGTTACTAATTTACATGTTGCTCTAGGTAAGTGCTGATAGAGAAACATTTCTTGGCTCTTATCAGCATGTCTTCTTGAAAATAGGTACCTTTCTAGGTTTCCCAATATTTATGTCTTATTTTATATCGAAGTACATGAAATATAATAACTAGATAATAATTAATTTATGCCATACTTAACACAAGGGAAACATTTAAAACTACAGAGTTTTGAGAAGAACCCAGTAAAGGATTGCACTGTTTCTTCCCTCAAAGATGAAAATAGGTAATTACAGGTTCTCAATTATCAGGTAAGAGAGAATCTAAGATAACTTTCCTGAACTTTCTAACTGCCACTCTCATTGCTGATGGGAAGAAATGACCACATGAGGACTCCTAACTCTGAGTGACATGCCAAGAAGCAGCAACCCCTCCCCCCACAGGCTGCTCCTCATCAGGGGGCTGCCACTTCATGGTAATCACCTTAAAATGGACTTCAGTGGAATTATTTAAATGCACTTATCTCAGTCCATTTTAAATAAAAGATTGTACAAGGTATGTGATAATGCAGGAAAAAAATTTCCCATGGAAGGGCTTTCTAATCCACTCGCTGACAAGCGTTCCTTGGCTTTATGCATATTCAGATAAGATGCTAAACTGAACGCATTATAACCTCTACTTTATGTTAGGATGGGAGATTAATCACCAATCAGAGCTAGATTATATTGTTAGCAATGCGTCAACTCCGATGAAATTTCATCCTCTCCACAAATTATCTTGGCTATTTCATAAATACCGGAAACACAGCGACTCAAGAGATCTCACTTTGATTGTCTAAGGCAAGTAGGAGTGTGCTTACCTATGAACTGCTGACGCACGTACAGTTAAAGACTTACTCAGTGTTAATGAGTAATTCCAGTGTATTACCCATGTCAGTTAGATTGGATGCAAGGCAAGTCCTCTCCTCAGGATGGCTGGCTTGCTCAGAATTGCTCCCTATATCTCACGTGAGGATCTCATTTCACAGCGGCACCTGCCTCAGAAAGCAGTTGCTTGGTACTGACCTCATTGTGTTGACATTACAGTCATGGTTTAAAAGCATATTGTCACTAATCATTCATGGCGAAAGCTGAAGCCTTAGAATGTTAATGCTACCATTCAGCAATAATTGTGATAACTTTTGGAAACACATTGTGATGGTTTGTTTGTCTCTTTTGACTGGATTTGGAATCGCCTGAGAGACACGCCTCTAGGCGTCTGTCTGTGAAGGTATTTCTGGAGAGCATTAGTTGAAGAGGGAGATGCACTCTGAAAATAGACTGAGGTCTATGACTGAATGTTTAAAAGAAAGGGATGAAGGAAAGGAAAGAAAGGAGGAAGGGAGGGAGAAAGAAAAGAAGACACTACCTGCTGAGCATGGGCTTTCTGGTGTCTCTGCTTCCAGATCTGCCCGATGTAGGAGAGCAGCCTGGTGTTCCAATGGCCTCTGCTACAAGCTGCTGCCTCTACAGTTCCACACCACAGCGGACTGTCCTGCTGTCTCTTCAACAATGAATCCAAACAAACCCTTAGGCTGACTCTTGTCAGCTATTTTACAACAGCCAGCAATAAGAAAAGTGTTACACACACATTCAGTCCATTTGTAGAGTGGAGCTGTGTATTTAACTCTCGAGGCCACACTGTATATGTAATTTAGATATTATAAATCATCACTGAATTACAGCCCATCAAGAGAACTACTTCAACCTTCTACAGTAATCTGTAAACTTCAGACAGAGTTTAAAAGTGATTCGCGTTTTCCTTAGCTTCTGTTTATTTTCCAGATTTCTCTTATGAATTTTCAAGTCTCCTAATGCTAAGAGGTCTTACTTCCTTATCTGAGGTGACTATTACCCACCCTTCTGAGCAGAATGCTTTGCCATGTACGACGACCTGTGGCTGAGGCTGTCACCACCCCGCTAGTGGACTGCTGTGGTGTAATCCATGAGCATCTTAGCTCAGGGTTGCACACCAATACATCTCTGTATGAAGGGATGGTGGGTGTGTATGTAGAACACAGCTCTGGTCACGTTTGTCCTTTCAAGATGAATTGCTTTGGTTTAATTTGCCCATGAGCGAGTAGGGATTGTTTGAGTTTCTGTGAGAGTGTTGGGATTTCCTGAGATGCGGTTGTCTTCTGGGGACTCAGGCTGAGCAACAGCTTTCTGATGCTGGGATGAATTCTCTGGAGTCAGAAGAGATGTCGTTTATCTCCTTTTCATTCCTCTCAGACTCCTTGGCCTCAGGTGTCTGAGTTAGGGTTCCTGGGACCCTGGTCGGTCTTTGCTTCACAGTCAGTGATCTTGAAAGAGTACTCGGTACCATCTGACTCTTCTTTCTCATCGCCCTTTAGTGCCTGCCACTCTTCTTCTGTTCCTTTTAAATCCCTGGGAACTTCTGCCTGCCAATGCAGTGACGAATGGCTGAATTTGGTCTTAAGCTGACTTCTATTCCTATCCCAAGCTTTTACATAGATACTTGATTTTATTTACCAACTATATTCTCCTTTATTAGTTAATAATTGTTTTTTGAGCACTTTATACACGAACACTGTAAATACATCTCTCTTGTTCCTCCCTCTCCAGCTCCTCCTGTAACCCCCAAAATTTGTGATCTCTTCTTTAAATATTCCTGTTTAATGTACACAAATAGACTCACATGTATGCACACATCTATATATAACCTATTAAGTCTGTTTAGCTTTGCTTATATGTACATGTGTGTAAGGCTGACCACTTCGGATTGGAGAACCTGTCTGATGGGAGCTTGTCCCTGGAGGCTGGTCCTCCCTCTCAGCAGGAATTGACTACTTGTAGCTCTTCATCTAGGAGTGGGGCCACGTGGAATTTTCCTTGTTTATATTGGTGTGTCAACTGGTATTGTCATTATGTTGATCTTGTTCGGGTAAATTCGTTGTTGAGAGTTCGTGGGTGCAGTCTCCCTACCATACGTAGAAGACACTGTCTCCCAGCAGACTTCTTGGTACTCTGGGAATTAGTCTTTCTGTCCACCTCCATGATTTCCCACTTGCCTTAGGTTGTGTTATGGATGTACCAGTTGGGGTTGATACCCCACACGCATGCACTTTCTGCATTATGGTCACCTGTGGGTCTCAGTGATGGTCTCTATCTAATGTAAAAAGAAGCTTCTTCAATGAGGGATGACGGCCACACTCATAAGGATAAGCATCTCGAATGCAGTTAGAAATTATGTTGGTCTACTAAATGGCTGTAGTAGGTTTTCCCTTTAAGGTCTATGACCTCTCCAGCTACAGATAGCTGGCCAGGCTTACAGTTCCAGGCCTTAAGCCCAGTTCGATAGCTTTTGGTTACCCTCAAGATGAAAGCACTCCAGTTTGGCTATCCTGGCAGTCCAGGCCTTGTCATTATTCATAGATTTTACGTGGACTACAGGTTGCTTCTTGCTTCTGGCCTTGGCAGTCTGCATAGCACCTGGCACACCCGGTTCTCAGGGAGGCAGCTTCCATGCGAGTACCAAACAGTCCTTCAAGTCTTGTGTCCAAAGTATGTGGTTTCATCAGTTATAGAGTCTTACCTTCAGTTTACAGGAGGAAACCAAGGCAGCAACTACAATCTATATTGTCCTAGAAATCTCTTGGACCAGCTATTTGAAGGGAGGTTTCCCATGGCTGCCACCGGGGCTTTGTTAGATAGTTCTTGAGTGGGAGCATTATCGTCCTGAGTGGTACAACTTCATTTAAATTACTCTATCTATCTATCTATCTATCTATCTATCTATCTATCTATCTATCTATCTATCTATCTATCTCACCTATATCTTCTCGTGAACTCTCATGCTGGTTTTCGAAGTGGCTGTACCAGTGTGTAGCGAGTGAAGGCTCTGCTTTCCCGCATCCTCTCCAGCATTTGCTGTCAATCCTCCCTCCCCCTGATCTTAGTGGTTCTGATTTCGGGAAGATGAAATATAAAAGTAATTCCAATTTGCGTTTCCCTAATTGCTAAGGATGTGGACCACTTTTTATGATATTTCCTAGCCATGTTTATTTTATTTTTCTTTGAAAACTTTGTTGATCCATAGCCCATTTTTAAAATTGGAGTTTTGTGAAGGGTGATAGATATAGGTATACTATCATTCTTCTACATGTGGACATCCAGTTTTCCAGCATATTTGCTGAAGGTAATATCTTTTCTCCAGCGGGTAGTTTTGGCATCTTTTCTCCTATTTTCTCTATGATCTGTACACCTGGTTTATTTGTTTGTTTTGTTTTGTTTGTTTTATTTTTGCTAACACTAGGCTGATTTTGCTGCTGTGGCTCTATACTTGGTTTGAGATGAAAGCAAAGGAGAGGGGAAGGCTGCAGCAGGTGGTATGCTGTAGAGATGGAGCTGAGGCAGGAGGATTAGATTTGGAGGATGGGGAGGAGGGGTGAAGATCTACCTGCTTTTCTGGCTGGAGTGTCCTGTGGGTTCCCAGGGATTACCTGCTGGAGTTGGGGACTGTCATAAAGTGATGCTTGGTGGGAAGAAACAGAGGGGAAGATCCTTGGGCTCCACTGAAGTGAGAGTAGGGTTGAGGCAAGGCTGCAGTAGGTGGCCTGTTACAGAGCTGGGGGTTCGGAGCGGAGATTGGGTTAGGAGGAGAAGAGAGGGGGGTGAAGATCTGCAGTTAGCCTGCCTGTTTCCCTGCCCTGTGAGACTGGGGGGTTCCAGGGGATGCCTGCTGGTATGGAGGCTGGGATAATGGGATGAGTGTGGGGAAGGAAGGCTGTTGGAGAAGGTCCACATCCACTGGAGACATCAGAGAGGAACAGGAGACTGTGTAGTAGGCCCCAGAGCTGGGGATGAGATTAGGAGATCGAACCTGGAGGAAAGGAGGCAGAGGTGGAAATTTGTGATTAACCTACCTGCTTCCCTGGTCAGTGTCCTGTGGGTTCCCAGGGAATGCCTGCTGGAGTTGGGGGCTGGAATAAAGGAATAAGTTAGGAGGGGGAGATCTGTGCGATCCACTGAAGATGTGGTGTGTGTGTGTGTGTGTGTGTGTGTGTGTGTGTGTGTGTGTGTGTGTGTATGTGTGTGTGTGTGTATGTGTAAAGGTCTTGACTGTAGATTTTCTTTGAAAGTCTGATGAAATTCTGCTGTGAATTCATCTGGGCGTGGCTTCATTTGGTCAGAGGGTTTTTCTTCTTCCAACCTCCGCATCCTTTATGGATCTGTGTACGTGGTTGATCTTTTATTTTAACTTGATGGTTTGGGTGAATCTAAAAACTACCTCATTTCTTTTAGATTTTCTAATTTAATGGATTATAGGTTTTGAACTTACTTCCTCATGATTGTCTGCATTTCTCTTGTCTGTTGTATCCTTTCCCTGTTCATTTCTGATGCCCTTAACTTATGGCCTTTCTTTCTTCTGATAGTTGGGCTAGGGACCCTTGATATTGCTTATCTTAAGAAAGAACCAACTCTTGTATTCTTTGTCTCCGCTTCATTGATTTTGCTCTGAATTTTAATATTTCCTCCCATTGGCTTCATTGGGGTTTTTTTGTCCTAGTTTTCCCAGATTCTTGAGCTGTCACATTAAGTCACTTTCTGTGCTCTTCCTGAGTGTTTATATGGGTGTTTACCATAGTGAATGTCCTCCCAAGGCTTTTAGTGTTTCCCAAGGACTTTGCTGTGTTTTCATTTTTGCTCAGTTCCAGGAATTTAAAAAGTTATTTCCTGAGTTTTTCCCTTTGAGTCATTCATCATTTAGCAATGCATTATCTAATCTACATGAGATCATATAATTACCAGAGATCTGTTTGTTGTTGATTTTAAGTTTTATTGCATCAATATTGCATATTGTTATAAACAGGGATACCCAGAATTATTTCAATTTTTATGAATTTATCACGATTTGTTTCATGTTCCAGGATATAGTCTATGATGGAGAATCACTCATGGACTGCTGAGCAGAATGTGCTGATTGGGCTGGGTCTGGGGCTTAGGGAGGCTGCAGGTGGCCTAGGGTCAGGAAGACTCACCAGGCAAGGCTAGAACACAGAATGTACAGCCCTGCCTGGGCCTGGAGGTTGTATACGGCATGGACAGGCTAAAAAGTCCAACAGCCTTAACAGGCTGCGCTGGCTCACTAACTGTATTCTTGGAGTTCTCAAGCTTACATCATTATCTTAGAACTTCATCTAAATTGAGATTTCTATTTCCAACCATTTACTGGACATGCCTACTAGCATTCCCGAGTTGGCCACGCTGGGGATGGAAGGTAAAGCCTCCTTGTACATGCAAAGCTAGCTCCCTACCAGGAAGCACACCCCTACCCCTCTATGAAGACTCCTTAAAAATTATCTTCATATTTTATTTTGTGTGTATGTATGTTTTACTCACATGTATGTCTATGCACCGAGTGTGTGCTTTGTGCTGTGGCAGCCAGAACGGGGCATCAGGTGCCCTGAAGTTACAGATGGTTGCTATCTGCTGTGTGGGTGCTAGGAATTGAACCTGGGTCCTCTATGAGAATTCTCACTGTGTCTTCAACTAACACTATCCTGGACTAAGACTGTCCAAGACTCACCATAGTTTGACTTATGGCTTTTTGAGTTTACAGATGTACAGAAGCTATACATTTACTAGAAATTGAACTTCAGCCTTTGGACTTTGATCTCCTGGGCTTACAATATGCACTGCATCCGTCCCCTGCCTCGCTGGGCCGTTGTTGTAATGTTCAGCTCCCAGTCACTCTGAGATCATGAGGGAGTGGCTACGCTGTGGTGCTATGTGCTTGGCAGGGTAAGTACATCAAATGCACCTAGATGCAGTATAGTTCACATAGGATGAGCTTATCAGGACTCACCCTGTCACACAGCAGGAGCATCGGATGTCAAAATCAGAACTTACCATTTCCTTTCCAGACTGTCTCCCTTCCCTTGACTATGTAGTCTTGATGAACAACACAACCGGTGTAAAGCACTGGGCTTAGAGGCCTCTTCCAACCTTTCCATCCTGTCCCACACCCAGTGATGAGGGAGTTATGTCTTTAAAGCTTCTAGAGTTTCGGTCCTGTCTATTGATCCTGTGTGTGGTACCTTCTTCCAGACCTGCTGTATCCTGGATAGGACTGGTCTCCCAGGGCAAGTATGCCCCGCCCCACAGTCAGATGTGTGCTGAATGCAGACTAGGATTTGGAAGCTCTGTGCTCTCCCTGCAGTGAGTCATCTCCTTGCCCATTCCTCCCACCTGTCTTGGTTACCTTTCCCACCGCTGTGCCGCTTGCAGGTTGATGCAGGTGGCTCCCATTAGACTCACATTCCAGACTTAATGTTCCTAGTCTTCTCATTCTGACCTGTCCTCTCACTCAGAACTGTCACCCTGTGGAGCCATGAGTAATATCTTCCATATCACCTCCTCTACCCACAGCCTCTTACGAATCTCTACCTGTCTGTCCAGATAGCCCTACCTCAAGGACATACCACCTCTGCACTAGTCTTGTGCACCCTACTCCCCGCATTAAGGCCTCTAAGCTGCTTGTACTGGCTAGTTTTGTGTGTCGACTTGACACAAGCTGGAGTTATCACAGAAAAAGAAGTTTCAGTTGAGAAAATGCCTCCATGAGATCCAGTGGTAAGGCATTTTCTGAATTAGTGATCAAGGGGGGAGGGCTCCTTGTGAGTGGTACCATCTGTGGGCTGGTAGTCTTAGGTTCTATAAGAAAGCCAGCTGAGCAAGCCAGGAGAAGCAAGCAAGCCAGTAAGTTACATTCCTCCATGGCCTCTGCATCAGCTCCTGCTTTCTGACCTGCTTGAGTTCCAGTCCTGACTTCCTTGGTGATGAACAGCAGCATGGAAGTGTAAGCTGAATAAACCCTTTCCTCCCCAACTTGCTTCTTGGTCGTGGCGTTTGTGCAGGAATAGAAACCCTGACTAAGACACTGCTCTTCATAATCTTCATGGCCAAATTCTTGGTGATGTCTTGGTGACCAGGTTTTCTAAAACATTATCTCCTCTTGCCAGCCATATAACCTACTGTTTCCCAGCATTGCAACCTTGCAGCAGCTGTGTGAGAGACCTACAGCTTTAGAATAAAGCGCCCACCCTCCCAGCCTCGAATCCTCTGGCTTGCTGTCCAGAGTCCTTCCGTCTGCTCACCAATGGCTAGTTCTTCTTGCCTTTCTATTTACATGTCCTGTTTGCCACACACCAACTCTGACTGTTTCTTCTTAGCTCACCTCTACAAACACTCTTAACAATTGGGTAGCACTTGACACAGGCATTACCCCGAGATATGGATTTTCCTACATAACCCCCCTGGAGGCAATAAGCGCCTCCAGTCCTTGTCCACCTTTCTGGAGCTGGCTCAGCATGTTAGCATAACCACCAAATGAATGTATGAGCATCCAAAGACTGCTGTAGCTTCCGGCCTCAAGGGAGGAAGTACTCCACTGCTGTGACAGACTTCAGAGTGCACAATGTTTTCAGTATTGGCAGTTTGCAGACTAGAATGTCCAAGGTCATCTGGTAGGAGTTGGACAAGCCAGAATTATGAACAGGAATTATGAATTTTAGGTCACTTACTAGGTAATTTCAGTTACTGGGGTTGAAGAAGAGCAATTCAGTGATTCTGATGAATTGAAACTGATTTTCAGGGTAGTTTTTGAGGCTAGAAATAAAAAAGTAAAGCTTTGCCTATTTGCTAGTTTAGGCAAACCTAAATAAATTACTCAGAAGTAATTTGTTATCCAGAGTCACACATATCTGACATAGATTTCAAAAACTGTATAAAAATGATATAGCTTATAAAGTAAAACATCACAAATTGTCTATGTTAGAAATATATGCCTTAATTTTATATTCTTAAAACTTATGACTTTGAGGAAAATGTAAAACATCTATATAGAAAAAGAACAGTATAAATGTAGACATTAGAGGGAAATTACCCCTGTTTTGGAGAAATCAGTGATAATGATATTTGCCTTCTATCTACTCAGGATATTTTGCTACATTTATTTAAAGTTACGATAAAATACATGTGGTTAAAATCAATTCTATGCAAATATTTGATAGTCAAATTTGTATGTAATTTCATGCCAGATGATTGTTTAACGCCCTGTAGTGGGAGTCAAGGAGCAGAAAGAAACCAGATATTTCAAGCTACAGATATAAAAACTCAGCCTATGTAAATTCGTAATGTTATTTTCATGTAGCTTTATAAATCGCTGAAGGAAAGTGGGACTTGTGATGCTCATGTCTTTGTGGAGAGTTTGGGATTGAGTTATGAGACGTGATGACACATACTGAGAAGATTCGTGACTTAGAGCGGTCTGTTATATCCTTGACCAAGTTAGACATCTGCAGAACATTTGCTGGGTTGGGTGACTTTTTCAGTTTTTCTCATGCTGGCACATGTTTATTTAGAGTTGTGTGTGTGTGTGTGTGTGTGTGTGTGTGTGTGTGTGTGTGTGTGTGTTGATGTATGTTTGTATGCTATATATATGAGACACGAGGGAGGGATACTGTGGCCACTGTAAGTGTCTGGGGGAGAGCTATACAGAAGTGTTTTCTACTCATCTCTCCTTTCCTGCCTCCATGTTTGCTAGCCCTCACGGGGACTGCTTCCTCCTGGTCCACCCCCCTGAGGGTGCTTTAATTTTCAGTAGTTTATTGTGATGTCAACAGTCTCTGTCTATGAAGAGGCAGTTGGAAATTCAGTATATCTCACACGTTCAGGAACTTCCACTAATGTTCCTGATGGAAATTGTTTTTATATCATCTTATAAATTTTTGTTTAAATTCTGTCTCTGCTGACTGATGTGATGCATGGACTATTTACTTATAAATGAGTCTTCCCTTAGAGTATTGCTTTATGTATTCAAAGCCAGAAACTATACTTTCCCTACATTGTCCCAGTAATCTACTGGGATTAATAAGATGCATTTAAAACTTAACATTTTGTTAAAATTTAACACTTTCTCAGGCAATTGTAGTAGTATATTGGAAGAAAGTATTCACAGTCATCAGAATTTTCCTCACACAGAAAGCTGCTAGTTAATAAATACCAACAGTTTTCATGAAATATTTAAGACTGGATATTATTTTACTTCTAACTCATCCTGATAATTTAATCTGTTTAAAGCATTAAATGTACTAAAGTGGGATGTGTACATTTCAGAATAATTTTAAATAATTCCGTTGATGGACTAAGGAGATGGCTTATGGGTAATAGTGATTGTTGTCAAAGCATGAAATCCTGGGTTCAAATCCTTAGTGCCCACATAAAAAGCTGGCACACCTGTAATCTCAGCATTGTATGAAGATCTTTGAGAGATCCTGTGTCAAGGGAGAAGTAACAAAGTAGGTCTTTCTCTGATCTCTGTACATGCATGTGTGTGCTCATCTGTACATACATGTGCCCAGTCACCACACACACACACACACACACACACACACACACACACACACACACACACACACACACACACACACACAGGAGAGAGAGAGAGAGAGAGAGAGAGAGAGAGAGAATATAAATAAGTAGTTAAAAAGTAGCTCTGTTGAAAAAAGCCTGGAGGACTGACTGTCAGCAGTCATGTGACTGAGTCACAGCTAATCAATTACTCAATCACGTTTTAAATGTGAGGATCGAAATGAGCTGAAATCCAAGGGCCTTGAGTCGGGGAGGCTTTCGTCTCAGCTGTGGTTGCTGGAAGCCTGGGACTCACCAGTGCTCCTTACCCATTTCATTGGGAGAAGCAGATTCATGTTTATCGTGAACACAGTCCTGGGATGCCTTCCCTACCTCAGAAGCTCTGTGTATTGTGTTTTAGGCAAGAAAACCCGTAAGAGATAAGTGAAAAATAATCCGGAGGCATTTTACTTTTCCTGGAGTGTTTGTTATGGCTTTCCAGTGTAATATACACTAAAATGTCCATTCCTGATACGAAGAGAGAAGAGGAGAGCTGGGCTGGGGTGTGGTGTGCATCCGAGCATTGAATTCCATCCTCGGAGTAGTAATTGAATGAGAGCAGTATCGTGTGTCAGGTTCATCCTTGCTCCTCAGCTTCTCAGCAAACAGCTTTTAGTACAAAGGTTTCAGGCAGAGGGAGCATTAAAATATTGAATATCTTTTCTTCTGGCAGTGGTGATGGCATTTGCATGCTGTAGGAGAGGGGGAAAGGCAGGTAATAATACTGTTGTGGAAAGAAAACAAAGAACCAGAGGCTCAAGGAAGGGTTTTCTGCCCACTGTGTCCTTGGTAGTGGATGGAGATGGGGGTCTGCGTTTCCTGCACTTGTCTTTGCAAAGCAGGTTTCTGCTGGAATTCTGGGGTGGTTTTCTCTGGACCATTATTTCTGGACCTATGATGCATTAGCTACCTCTGGCTGCTATAACAAATAATCCCATACTTGGCCCAAAATAACACTGAGAGTACTATAGTTCTATAAGCTAGACTTCTAATGCAGAGCTCACTGGGCTCAAAAATCAAGGGAAGAATTGTGTTGTGGGCTATTCTGGCTCCCAGAGACTGTGTGTCCTTGCTGAGGGCCCCCTTTTGCTTTCAAAGTCACTGAGAGCACCTGGATTCTCTCTCGCTTTCTGGTCCACTCTCTGGCTCCCCCTTTCCCCTCCAGGCACCATTTTAACTGCTTTGGATTCACATCAGACTCAGCCTGTGAAGCCTTACTTCTATGTTCCACACAGTGTGAGGTAGTCACAGTTTCCCAGCCTTCTGATGTGGGTATTTGGAAAGGTGCAGGCTTTGACATAATAATTCATCCATCCCAGTCTAGGCGCACGTCAGTCTTCTTGATCCTCGAGTCTTTTGGTCCTTCTACCCCATCTCTATTCAAATG
Organism: Uromys caudimaculatus; assembly: GCA_028551405.1. Lineage (NCBI taxonomy): Eukaryota > Metazoa > Chordata > Mammalia > Rodentia > Muridae > Uromys > Uromys caudimaculatus. The sequence continues at coordinate 34,288,399 of CM052714.1, read as the reverse complement.
CTATACTGCCAAGTGTGGCCAGCCTGGGAGAAAGGCCTGTGAGATCAGAGAATGAAATGAGTATGTCCTTAAGTGGTTGGTTCTTCACATGTACAAATATAGCTCGGTGTCCAATTATTCCTACAACCATCTTTTTTGATGTCTGTGCTGGGTTCTATTCATCGATGGAGGCAGAAGTGAGTGAGGTGGACACACTCCTGCTCTCCGCTTTGGGAGGAAGTGAAGGACAGGAAGTCAGCAAACAAATGAGCACCAGGCAGAGAATGAGGAGAGGCTGAGTCCCGGCTGCTGGCATCGCAGTAAAGGCTGCTTCTCTGAGAATGCAAGGAATGGCAAGGATTGCTTATCATGTGACAAGGGACAGAGGGTGTGGGGAGTACAAAGCCACATGATGGTAGTGGAGTTTCTGTTGGGGACAGAATGCAGGTCAGTGTGTGTGTGTGTGCGTGTGTGTGTACAGGAAAGGGAAACTGTATGACGTGCTCGAGTGCAGCACAGCTGCCCAATCCCATTTCTTTACACCACGGTGAGGAACTTGTGTTCTTTTTTTTTTTTTTTTTTTTTTTT
>CM052714.1:34238136-34287332 GCA_028551405.1 Uromys caudimaculatus | reverse complement strand
TGATCTTAGCCATTCTGACTGGTGTGAGGTAGAATCTCAGACTTGTTTTGATTTGCATTTCCCTGATGATTAGGGATGCTGAGCATTTCTTTAGGTGCTTCTCAGCCCTGCGAATTTCCTCAGTTGAGAATTCTCTGTTTAGCCACTTTTCATTTTAGCCACTTACTAAGTGTGACTTAATCTCTCTTTCATTACATTTTAAAATTATTTGTGTGTATGTGCACGGACAAGTGTGTGCTACAGTACATGGGTGAAGATCGGAAAACCACTTGTGGGAGTCAGTTATGTCCTTCCATCATATATGGATGGAACTTAAGTCCTCAGGCGTGGCAGCAATCACCTTTACCTACTGAGCCATCTTGTAGTCCCAAGTGTCTTAATCTGAAAGCCACTCTATCTTTAAGTGAATGAAAGGTATACAGCTCTATGTGAACCCTTAGGAAATGATTTTGTTCATACAATAGTGTAAACTCTGTATTTTTCTCCCCCTCTTTTTTGAGACAAAGTTTCATGTATTCCAGGTTGGCCTCAGATTTATTATATAGTTGAAGATGACCTTGAACTTCTGATCCTTGTGCCTGAGTGCTGGGATTAGAAACAGGTGTCACCACCCCCTCCACTACGTCTGATTATTCAGTGCCTGGGTTTGGAACCAGGGCATGCTAGGCAAGCACTTTACCATTTGAGCTGCATCCCCAGCCCTGTACTAGAGTTTTTCATCAGCTAACGCTCAATGGCAAGAAAAGTGGAAGAAGCCACCTGAACATGCATTATCGCTGGCTCACCCTCTCAGTCCTCAGTGTGTGTGGTCTCACAGTGGTCCAGTATCTGGCTGCATGTCTGCCTGGCTGGGATGCTGGAGCACCTCCAGCAGGCCACTCAAGGAAGGAAGAATGTAGTCCAAGATAGGGGTTCCAGCCCATGTCCTTCTGGGTGAGAAGCAGTGAGATTTGGGATGGATGTTGTGGTTCTCAGTCTCCTGTGTGCCAGATGCAGCTGGGGATGGTGAGGAGTTTAGGACGGTGGTCCACAAGTCTGTCCTTTGCCTATGTGCCAAGCAGGAAGGGGATGGCTGAGCCTGGGATAGGGTGGAATCCGGTTTGGTCCGAGTGAGCTCCAAGAGTTTGGAGGGGCTGGAAGAGAGAAGGCCTTCTCTGGGAGATTTAGCAGACCCTTGTTGACAGAGACAGTCCTTGCTTGTGCAAACTGCTTTATTTGTGGCTGATATGAATGCATACATCTTACTCATGGTGAGCCAGGGATTAAATACCTTTTTCAAGGAGGGATACTCTGGAAGGGAAGCTCATTAGCTAAACACTCAGGGCCTATCCAGATACCTCATTAACATGGAGAACTCTAGGTTTTTATACTACATGACCAGTTTTTACAGTCCTCTTAGTGAGGTGTCGTGGTTAAGTGTTCCAGACAGGTAGAGACTGGCTGGGAGCTGGTTCCAACGCCTGCTCTCAGTTATAAGATTTCCTGGGGATTTTGAACCTGCTTCAACCTTACTAGTCCTTTTGTCTGGTGGCAAGGTCCACTTGCCACATGGTCCAGCTGCAGTCCTCTGAGGCCTGAGCCATCCTCACCTTCAGAGGGGACTGAAAACTTCCTGAGTGCTGAGTATGGCTAACTTCTTGAGTCTTACCAACCTCTCTCCTTTCTACAGAAGTGAATGCTTCAATTGGGATGAAAAGAGCTACACGGGGAGGCCCTGAATAATTACCATCATGTGGAGGAGGGCACCTTTCTTTGAAGTATCTTACCACAGTTTAGGTTTTAACTCTTGTGTGTATGTGTGCGTGCATGTATGTGTGCGTGTGTGCGTGTGTGCGTGTAAATCTGGATGTTTCTGCTGGAATGAATTGATTGATGTATACACTAGAAACATCTTTAATAATTTAAGATATGCTTTAAAGGCATTTATACCAAAAAGAGCACATTGCTTTTCACTTACTCATTACAGATCTGTCAGAGCAGTGGGCTTTGGTAGGTGTTTTGTCTTTTTTTTCCCCTGAATGGCAGTGTCATGGTAATAATAAGTTTTATTCCAGACTTAGGGTATTTTAAAGGAGTATAAGCCTTTTAACTAATGTTACCATCTTATTTAAATTGATGAAATTGCTATTTCAGTATCATAATCTTGCATCTTTTTAAGCTGTGCTATGGAGCTATGGCTTTATTTGAGGATCACTAAGTAGCCATGCTGAGGAAGTCTAATGGAAGAAATGAGATTGGGTCATAATGCTGCTGATGACAGCACTGGGGATGATGACGGGGCTCAGAGTGCAAACTTAGAGCAAGACACTAAGACGGTGGGGAGCCCACCAGCCCTCCAGAAAGACACGTTAAGTGTCTGGGAACTAGTCAAAGAGAGAGGTTAAGTCTAAGAGGAGGAAAAAAAGTCTAAAAAAGGAATCATGTTCTTATTTTATAATTAATTATTAGTTACAAATCCAAATGTCAGGGAAACAGGTTTTCCCCACTTACATGTAATCATCTCAGCAGACGTTAGTGAGCACTTGGCGAAGCAAGGGCTGTATTTACATGTGAAAACAGTTAAACGATGAGCTTTCCCTCTAGTTTTTATGAATATGTTATCTAGACACTCCCCTGCCCACATAAGGAGGATTGTACTGTACTGAGGCCCCAAGGCCAGGAAGTTGCCCATGGTGAAGAAGTGGGTCAAGGTCCCTTGGCCCTGGACAGTAGGGTTGATGATACAGTGAAGTGATGTCAGCACAGGCCAGCCTAGGCTTCGAATATGGTAAGATGTCCCGTCTGAAGCAAACTCCCAAACAGTGCACATGAAATCGTTTTTAAGCTACTGGTGTGTAATTATCCTATTGTCTGAGAAAATTTGAAAGAACCCAGCTCTTCTCAGCTGTTAGCACTGTAGTGTTTCTGGATTTCTATTCAGTACTCCTTATGCAACTCTGCCCAACAGTCCTTGCAGTGCCCACCCCTAGATCTTATTGGAAGCCTCTGAGAAAGGCTTCAGCTTGCTAATTCTTTAAACAGTTCAATCAATGAGGCATGGTGCAGGTGTCACTTGCCCTGGCCACTAGAAGGACACATGAGTATCCCCCTGGCAGTATCAAAGTGAGGGATACAACCCTATTTTATGATATCTGTTTAAGGTGGGATATCAGGACTTTGAGCCGGATTTTCTGGGCTCAACACTCACCCACCTTGGCATCCTGTTGCGTGGTGTCGGAAGCACTGAGAGCGTCAGCATTTTTCTCATTCGTATCATCGGGACAAGATATGCACCACATGGGACTTCTGAGGGGTCCCATGGAAGTGCTCTGTGCTGGCTTTTGTACCAGTGATGTGTCTCTGACTCAGTAGATTGTGTTGGGGGGCATTGCTGTCTTGAGCTCAAGTGTTATAAACCATAAGTGTAGAATACACTTGCATTCTTTAGTAGCTCCAGTTTTAAATTTCATGGTGTTTTTCATCATGTACAAGTTTCCATCTCTTTGGTTCATTTAATTTGTAAGTATTTTTTTTTCTTTTTGATGTTTTTGTACATGGAATTGCTTTAGTAATTTCCTCTTCAGTTTATTCATTATTAATATATAGAAGCAATCATTTTTACATATTTCTTCTTCTTCTATTATTATTGTTGTTGTTGTTGTTGTTGTTGTTGTTAATTTCATTTATGTTTTCCGAGTTAGATCTTGCTATGTAGCCCTTAATGGCCTGGAACTTGTTACGTAAGTCTGAAACTTTTAGTGATCCCCCTGCCTCTACTTCCTAAGTGCTGGGATTATAGGCGCAGGCCACCACATTTGACTCTGTTTTGATGACAGTGTTGCCTTCTCCTTTCTCAATGCCTGTTTATGGTATGTGTCTCAGTGATTCATTCTGTTTGCTCTCTTTTGAGAGAGGTGAGATGAGGGTGCGGGAAGGAGATTAAAGCTGCCATGTCTCCAGTGGAGACTGAGTTTTGCTCATCCTCACTCACTGGATCCACACCTTTCCCAGCTCTGGTTTCTGCCTGGTATTTACCTCCTATGGACTTCCTCTTGGTCAGAACACTCAGATAGCCAGTGCTGAGTGCTGGGGTTTGACTTGAATCTTGGTATGGTGACACGTGCTATGGTTTTTCCAGTCCCTAAGGAAGACTACATTTTTCTTTGCATTTTTAACTACATGTTTGATATCATATAAGCAAACTAGAAGTAGAAAAATAGGCTTTTGACAGGAATTGGGCATCATTAACAGTATACAAGCTTTATATGAGTTTATAGAATTTAAAATTTTGCATCTACGGGTAAGTTCTCAACTCTGAGGCATTAGGAAGAAAAGCCCAGTTTACATCCTGGTGCAATTCCCTCCCCTGTAGGCTGGGTGGACAAGCCCCATAGAATGATGTCATAACCTGATTGCTTCTGTGGGTCAGACATGCTAAAGGCAGGACAATGCTGTTTGATTTCCTGTCTGCCATATGGATTATGAGTTGAAACCATAGTGTAGTTCAGATTATGGCTCATCTGTCAGGACTATGCCAAGATTTCTGTGCCTTTGTTGTCTTCCCTGTGAGGTGGAATAAGCCAGACTCCCAGGCTCCTCTAGTGAAGATTTTAAGGTTTGTCTATGGCAGATGATCAATGAACATAAACACCAGATATCCTGTGAACTACTCTGCAGTTGTAAGGAGGTTTTACTTGACTGTAATGTCCTGGTCACAGTTCTATGGTGTGCGATGGAAGAGCCTTGTCACACTCCTTTTATCCATTGTTTCTTTTGCTTCTTAAGAGGCCAGCAGAAATAGTTGACGAGGAAGAAGATGGAGAGAAAACAAGCAAAGATGCCAACCAGAAGGAAGACTTTTCAGCAATGAATGATGAGACTGAAGACAGAGGGGGTAGTAAAGCGGCTGATGCCCTTGAGCAGGAGGAGGGAATCCCAGACCACGGGGAGAAGAAGGCCAGCCCCTCTCGGGTAAATGGTGGCACAGACGAAGAGAACGGTGAGGAACTGGACCAGGTTACTGAGGAGCTTCAACCAACCTCGGATGAGAAAGGAAAGGCTGAAGGAGACAACAGTGGACAAGATGAGGTACTTCCAGGGCTTTTGGCTTGTTTGTGCATAAGTGAGTGTGCACATGCTTGCACACACATGAGTGTATGTAGGAAAGTAGCCAAACACTTGGAATCTGCAGCAAAACTCTTTATGGTAGAGTAAGAAATGCTAAGCGCCATCTAATTAATTTTAATTTTTACTTATTTTAATTGATTAATAAGCACTGTCGTGCATATCTGTTTCTCATTCTGTTTTCTATCTATCCATCCATATACCCGCTCATGTACCCACCTAGCTATCCACCCACCCGCCTACCCATCCATCCATCCTATTCATCCACCAGCCTATTTGTTCACTCTCCCACCCACCTGCCATCCACCCACCAGGTTAGGACAAGAGAAGAACAAACTAGAAAATGGGATTGAGTTCAGTGAAACCATGAACTAACATAAAGAATATCATGGCCATTACCAGGGGCTTCTTTGCTCCTTACAGAAATGAGAGTCCAGTTGTTTAGCCTGCATAAGTAGATTAATCAAGCATCCATTACTGGTTTGTTTCCATGCAAAGCACAAGAGAGAGGAAGTTTAACCACAGAGTGGTGCAGAGAGCTGTTGTGGGCAAGCTGTAAGTCAGTCCAGAGCTATCTGTATTCTACTGTGCACTCCTACAAAGCATCTTCATCATCTAGAGGAAACAGTAGGCATACCTTGCATGTCATCTTTCCTCAAGGTGAGATTTCCACAGTAGCTGTGCAACACACACAGAACACGATTTCTCACCTGGAGCTCAGCATGGTCCTCCTGGATGTGTATGTGGCCACAATAGCAGGTTTCACAAAGCTCCCTGTTGTAGCCTTTGATGAAAGCTTACAGCATGAAAGCAAAGTGCGGTTCTCTAGTGGGGCTCAGTAGGAAGGTCCTAGTATGCAATCTTCCGGGGTTTAGCTTCATTCAGTGTGCGACCTAGTTAGACTTCACAAAACACATGGTTTGTAAAATTCTTCCTATAATTTGCGACAACATAGAAGGTCAGAGGGCATTATGTTAAGCAGAACAAACCTGACACAAATACTGTATGAGCCTCTGTGTGTAAAAATGTATTCTGACTCTATAGAGGCAGAGAGTAGAATGATGGTTAATGGGGACTGAGGGTTGGCTCTGGGGAACAGAAAATTTCAGTTCTGAGGAATAAGTTCAGGAGCTGTGTTGTCCAGCCTGGTGACTATTCCTAAGAATGTGTGTTTACACTTGAAGACCTGAAAGGAGTACTTCTATTTCTACTGACTGAAAAGATAACGTAGATGTTCATGACTCAAGTTTGCCATTCCACAATGCACATATATTTTAGGATATTATATGTTATGTCATAAACATATGTACTTTTTCAATTAAAATAAATTAACTTAAAAACTAGAGAAGTAGGCTTTTGGTATGAAGAAGTTAGGCATCACTCAAGTTCAGGGTTATATAACTTGGTAAGGGTCTGAAGCATGGGTGTCTATGGTATGTAATATAGTGAACTCAAGTCTTAGTGCTTAGGTAAGGGGCTCATTGGAGACCTTAAGGACCACTCAGCTTTAAGATGGAGCAGTTACTCACAAGAAGATGGAGTCTTCTTGATTCTTCCCTTTCTTGCAATGATTATTTATGCTATCTTTGCCCTCAGGAACACACACATGCTTTAAGTATAGCAAGTGTAGGAACACCTAAAGTTATCTGTACTGCAAATTAGAGGTTAACAGTGGACTTCATAAAAGGACTTTTTACTCACAAATGACTAAAAATTCAGTTTATATCTAATATTTTGTCACATGTGACAGTTCTTATGCAATGTGACAAATAAAAATAGCAAAAAAACCCCAGACACCAAATCCATGATAGCAAACTGACAGTGTAGGAGCAGCAGGAAATAGAAGACAGATGCAAAATAGCAACTGCCGTCTATTGTCAATACGAGAGTATATTATTTTCAAGACATCATTTGAGATACGTCACAGAGAAGCAATGTGAAATAAAATGCAGACCTTGGAACATACACACACACACACATATAGGTATATACCTAAACACATATACATGCATACACACATGCATAGATGCACACATAAGCACACATTCATCTACACATATACACATATTCACTGGCATATGTACTTTCATAGATATGTGAAATGCCTTTGCATATATATACATACATGAATATATGCACACACATATCTGTATACATATATCTATATACATACATGTACTCATAAATTTATATATATACATATATACTTACATGTATATATGTACACATGCATGTCTCTATATATACATTCATATATACACTTGCATATGCACATGCATATACACATTCGTGCACACATATATGTATACATAAAGATATATACACACATACAAATATATATATATATATATATATATATATATATATATATACACACACACATACATATATTTTTTTTCTCTTTTTTTTTTAGCATAAACCATGGATATGGGGGTTAGTGATCTGGAGCTGCTCTTATCCCTAAGACTGGGGGCCCCTCATGAGGCTGTGAAGCCTCCAGAATTTCATGGACTCTAGTTTGAAAACCAGCTCTCATCTCACATTTCAGCAGCAGCCTAATGGGTAGATGAGTTATAAATGTGATACATGCCATTGGTAACAGGGGATGTGCAAGGGACAATGGCTGTTTCTGGAGAAAAGCCGCCTCTCTGCGTTGGCTTTGCATCCTGATCTTCCCTGCCAGACAGTGATCTCTTTGGCACTTGAATCTTCACTCCAGTGGAAGACCAAAGACCGAGGGTCACTGGTAGCACACGGTTAGCAAGACATGGGCGTAAAGCTGACATGCTCTTGGCTTCAGTCGCCTCTGGAAACACTTAACCGGAAAGTACAAATACACATTTGAACAGAAAAAATGGAAAGAGAGGCAGAGGGAGACTGAGAAAAGTAACCCTGCAGCACAAGAAATGAGTCTGTGCTTTCCTTTCATCTAGTTATTTATTTGTTTTAGGTTTTTGAAACAGGCTTGCCTCAAGCCTGCTATGCAGTTGAGGCTGGCTTTGAACTCCTGATCCTCCTGCCTCTACCTCCAAAGTGCTGGGATTTCAGATATATGCCTCCACATCCTGTCTGTCTGTGCTTTTAAAGCACATACTGGAGTATGGTCACGTGAGGCCTCAGCCATCTAAAGGGCTGAAGGTAGCAACCTGGGAGAAATGACTGACTGGAAACAAGGGAAGCCAGGGGTGGTTTGGAGTTGAATACGGTTAAATGGGACATTTATGTAAACTCTAATTATCTTTGCTTTGGTCTATTTTTCTTCCAGGATGGTTTAGATGCTCAAAGACCACCAAGACCAGAAGTGACAGTCACCAGCCCTCAAGAGAACGAAGAGAATGAACCAAATAAGGCCTCGTCTGCTGTGGCATAGATGGTTTAAAGCAGAGAATATGAGGGATGCGACAGGATGCAGAGCTATAATACTTGAATAATGAGCACAGCATCTCTCCATGTAGAATGTGGCAATATGGCGGAGGGCCCACCTGTTGCATTTTAAAAATAGAAGTTACATGAAAGGAAGGGTTAGGTTAATCTGTAACTTAATAACTTATGCTTACGACAGGTGTTTAAAAATTTCCTTTAGAAGAACAAAATAAGAGAGACGGGCTTTGCACTTTAAGACAGCAGTTGGCTACCTGTGTTTGTAAAGGGGAGAGACATGGGCTAGCTCCCATTAGATACTTTATCATAGACTTGGAAGCAAGAATGCTGACAGCTTGTTCTAAAGCATTTATCTAGCAATGTATAGACGTTTAAAGAATCGGTAATAGGAAAACATGTATTATGTTCTTAAGGCAATAAACTGTTGATTGATCAAATTGCAATTTAGTTTCAGAGATAATTTGGAGATGGCAATAGATCTGAACACTCTGAAGCTGGTGACATTCCTTTCTTCCTCAAAAGAAAGCAAAAAGACAGCCCAAGGTGTCACCTGGTCAGAGGCAAGGCTTCTAGAGTGCCTTGGTGACTCATGTCAGGTGTGTTGGATGTGGCTGGCATACTCACAGGCAGGAACAGAAAGCATGATCTAGACATCCTGTGGATTTTTACTGGTCTAACTCACTGTCTGTACCAGGAACAAAACCTCTCCTTCTCCTCTTCTTCTCTATGCTGTTGGAGAACTCAATATTGGTTAATATTAAATTCCTGTCAGGATTTAAAAATGAACTTTTTATTAAACACAAAGAAACAGAAAAAGAAGCAAAAAGCAGAAGAGTTTATGACCATCCAGTTCCTTAGCTACTTGCTGTTTTATGTCATGGCTGTCATGGTTGCTTAGAGAGATTAAGTCCCTCCATCCATCCACTCATCCATCTGTCTGTCAGTCTATCCATCTACCCATGTATCTCCTAAGCTTTTAGACTTTCAAGAAGACTTTTAGCCTATTTTAGCCTTTCAAGCAGATATTCTCTCTCTCTCTCTCTCTCTCTCTCTCTCTCTATATATATATATATATATATATATATATATATATATATATATATATATATATATATATCCATCTGATGGAAATTATTGAAAAAGCTTGAAAAATTTCTATTGCTCCTGATTTCAGTTTGTGGATAGGTAAACTAACATGCACTCACCCTGTGATGTTCATATGAAGAAAAAGATAATTATGTTAGTTTGATGACCATAGTAGAAATGATGTCTCTCCCCCTAAATACAGAAATAATATGTTTTTCTCACTTTAAGGAATATATTTTTACTCAGATAGAAAATGCAAATTGGGAGATTTTAGATTGTAGTGCCTTTGTAAGACTCATTACTATTGTAAGTATTTTCCCCTCCAGATTTCACAACCAACCATCTGGGAACAAAATAGTTAGCAGTTATATATACTAAAGTAATGTAGAAAATAGATGTATTTTTTTCCAAAGCTATTTTGATTCTTCCATAAATAGAAACCATGAACAGAGCTCATGACATCATGGTGTTTGAGGGAGATCATGACACAGGGCCTGGGAATCCAGGAGGATGGACTTTAACTGGGACACAGTCTGGGCCGAGCTTTCTGTGCACACGCTTGCTTTTACCGCAGATGGACTGCCAGCAGCCATCTTGTACTGTTAGGAAAACAGAGATGTTCTCCTTCTGATGTGACATTCCAGCATCTGGGGTTGAAGATTCAAATATCTTACAAAAGTTGACTATAAGAATTTTTAACTAAGTCTCAAACGGGATTCTCTTTTTTGCCGTGAAGGGTGTGTCTCCTTCAGGAAGCATCCCTCTTTGCCCCTCCCCCCTCTTCACTTCACTGTGGCACTTGGGTTTCAGGGGCTCTCTTGCCAGCAGTCTCAATGAGGCATAATACTGATACTTTTTATGAAAAGTAAACATTGAGATCTTAACATTTCAAGAAGGTTATAGGCATAGTAACGATCATAGAATGTTGAAATAAATGGGGACATCATCATCTCCTGTGCATGCATGGGACCCAAACATGTGACTCAAATCAAAGCCATCTCCATACATTGTCTAGCTGACATGTAACCCTTTCCTAGGGATTAAAACTGTAGACATAACTGTGAAGGCGACCTTCATAGAAACTGAAGTTCAGCTCACCTCTCAAAAGTGGTCTCCTCTGTGGAAATTGGGTACCTATGACAGGTTCGGTCAACATGTAAGTGAGACTTCCTGACAAACTTGGGAACTATACATAGAGCATACAAATGAGGGTTTGGTGAAGGGTCATGTATCATCCATGGCGAAGGCTCCTGGATATATACCTGCAATATGTTTCTTTGAAGTGTCAGTTCTTTGCAATTTTTTAGCTTTAATTTTATGTCACTAATGCCTTAGCCACATTTCAATTTTAAGGACTCTTAGGACCATCTGCTGATAGAATTGGAACATTGGTGGTTTTGCACTTGACTAGAAGTGACTTTGACTAAAGTGAGAGGGATATGCTACATGTTGTGGCATCTGTTGAAGCCCCTGTTGCATGCCCATCAGCTTCCTGTTACTATGACTACAGGGCAGCCCCCTACTCTCTATGTTTTTCTGGGGCTCTGGGGAGACTTGTTATTTAAGACATTTTTCTTGCATTCTATTTTTTAATGTCAGAATGCCAGACTCATAGGAAGAGCATGATAAGGTCACGTATCCAGTTTAATTCTAAAGGGTTAATTCTTGTGTGGTGTCTAATGGTACACCACATCACTCATGTGGCTTAGCGTCAGTCATTATCTCCGTGGGCGTACAGCTGTGAAGTGATGCTGATGTCTTTCCTAGGGTAGTCCTAGCGTAGGGCTCAAGCCCCAGAAACCTCAGATTTTTCTTTAGGGGGATGATGAGATGACTCAGCAGCTAAAGTGCCCCTACTAAGTCTGATGTCCTATACTGTGGCATGTACATACCAAAGCTGTCCCCAAGACACACACACAGACACACACACACACACACACACACACACACATACACACACGCTCAATAAATAAGTATACATGCTTTGTTTTCTTTAGGCCTTATACACAGAGGAGGAACTTCACTGGTTTAGAGAAAGTAAAATGGGCTTAAAGCCGTGGCTGCTATTGGGCACAGCAGCTCACACCTGTAATCCCACAACTTAGAAGCTGGCGGTAGAATCTACATAGTGTGTTTGAGGCTAACCTTTGCAACATGAGACCCCTGTCTCAAAAAACAAAACAAAACAAAACAAAACAAAACAAAAAAACAAAACAAAAACAACTGACCAACCAAGCAACCCACCTACCTACCCACCGCAAGCTAAAGCTAAACTTGCCACCATAGAGAAATAGGAAGGCATATTCATCCTGTTACCAGAAGGCATGTCCACGACGCTAACATATCTTGTAAGGATTCAACTCTACACGTTTAAAGTAGCAAAGGCAAAGCTAAAAGGTGAATTAGTCTCTGAGGAGAAAACTCCACGTCTGAACGGGGGCCAATCAGAAGAAAACATAACAGCCAATGCACGTGTCTACCAGTACTTCATGGGTACACTTGTACACTCTCAGGCATTAAGAAGGGTCTCCTCACTCCTCTACACAGAGTAAGGCTCTCGAATGGGGAGAAGCGGGAGCTAACAGTGTAAGAGCAAATAGCAAGACTAATGTTATCAGTGTCAATATTGCTTTCCTGGGACCAAGAGATATAATATAGTTCCCCAATAAGACAGTTACCAGCAGCACTTAAAGTAAGCATGGTGGCACATGGCTATAACCCCAGTGCTTTAGAGGTAGAGGCAGAGGGGTCAGAAGTTCAAGGTCATTCTCAGCTGCACAGTGAGGTCCAGGCCAGTGCAAGCTATAAGAGACTCATCGAAAACGAAAAAGGGAAGAGATTCTAAAATTATAGTTACGTTTTAAAAAATGAGTGATGTGGGCCTTGTTGCCTGAACTGATGACAGGCTACAGTCTCTTTGGCAGCCTAAAGTACCATGTGGACTATTAGGGGGTAGGGAGGGGAGCAGGGAGAATCCAGGACAACTCTTTCTATCCAGAAACCAGGTACAAGACAGAGTGATTCTAATACAGTGTCACCCTGGGCAGGAACCAGTTTCTGAAGGACAGTCTGCTTTTCTAACCAGAGACACTTGGCATTCTTTGTCACTGATTAGCATGTCCATAAACATAAGGCTTTTGCTTTTGACACATACCCTGGTATATAGACAGGTCTGGCTTTTGCATTGTATATTTTGTCCCATGAAGTTTGAAAGTCAGGTGGGGAATGTAACGATGTCCCCATATCCTGAGCAAGAAAGTAAGCACTGTTTTTAAAGAGTCCACACCTGAAAGAGATGTGTGATTAGGAAAGAATTAAAAATAATAATGATAAAAGCACTTATAAGACCCCAGGGGACCACTGGAGCTCTGAAAATGTGACCAAATGAACGCCACACAGCTTTACCCCTTGGAAATGCATGGCTTAACCGACTGCTTCACTGACTGTCAACAAGGAGGGGGGAGGTTGTCATCAGTTAGAGGACTGCAGGAAGCTCTGTTGCTTCCTGTTCTCTTTGCAGTTAACGTTGCTAACATGCACATAGTAATGGGTAATTTTTCATGCACTATGTAAAGATTAAATTAAGCTCATAGTTTCTGTAGCATTTGTTATATTTAGAATGTCTTTATGTAAGGAAAAGTGTCCGTTTTGATCAAATTATGAGATGTAACTTTTGTTTCTGTACCCGAGCACATTATAAAATGCTCATGCACCTGCCTGTCCTGTGAGTAGATGGGTGTTTTATGTAGTTAACATCCATGTTCAGCATTCCCATGTGATACTGTGTTGTTAATATTTCATGTGTGAATCCTTTTTGTAGATTTTCCATGAACACGATAGAGGTACAGACTCATGTAGACATTCAGCTCATTAGAGTGTACTTATGTTTGGATGAAGCATAGATGTTGAGTTCATTATGTATTTTTTTTTTTTTTTACAATTTATATGCATGTTTATTTGATAAAGGTCCAGATCTATTAAAATCATTATTTCTTTATTGTATGAGATATTTTTAGAGAACCACAGGTTCCAAGGTTTTGTGATGCTCATGACGTGTATTTTGTATACAGACAACCACAGAAATAAATGTATCATTTTACAGTTTCACCGAAATTCAGTGCTATCTTTTCAGTAGTTTTGTTTCCCCCTCTACGATTAAGAAATAGTTCAGCACAAAATCTCCATGATTTGAACACCATGAACCTGGAGCATATATTTAGTACCCCTTGGACACATTAGCTCACCTTGGCCATTATATTGCAGGAGAACTGCAAACCCCAGGGGAAGCAGGTATCTGAACTGTCAGAGGCAGACCCATTTGCAGACACAGTTAATCAATGTCAGAAACTTCCCACAGCTGGCTCCGTGTCTGATGGAACCTCTACAGGGCAGTGCAGCGTGGCTGAGTTCCTCTGTTGTGTTCTGCTTGTTTCTAAGAACAAACATGTGCCTCTCCTGCAGGCCTCGGAGTGGATTGTTTTTTTTTCTCTAATGGGGCTTCAGTCTATGAAATTGTTACACAGTCTCTGCAATGCTCAGTAGTCAAGCTCAGTCTTCCATTAAGAAGACAAATGATACGAGAATGCCTGGCACTTCTGTTTGCTCTAACACATTGGTTTGGTAATAAGAAAAGTGACAAAAAATGCAAAAACCAAAAAAACCAAAACCAACCAACCAAACAAACAAAAAACCAAAGCAAAACAGTAAGTTTAAAACCAGATGAGGCAATCACTATTCACTGCTTGCTTGCTTGCTTCCTTCCTTCTGTTCTTTCTTTCTTTCTTTAATTTATTTGTTGGGCTTATTTATGTTGTTTTTTTGTAGGTGTATGTGTCTGTCTGAGTGTATGCCATGTGTGTGCAGGTACCTTGGGGTGGCCAGAAGAAGGTGTCAAATTCCCTGGAGCCTGGGTTAAAGGTGGTTGTGAGTTGCAGTGCTGGGAACTGAATCTGGGTCGTTGGGTAGGAGGCACCCTTACTGCTGAGCCATCTCTTCAGACCCTGCTTTCTCACCCCCCCACCCCCCACCCCACCACCACTGTATTCATTTGAAACAGGATCTCAGTCTGTAGTCTTAGGTGATCTGAAACTTATATGTATACTAGGCTGGTTTCAAATTCACAACTATATACTTGCCTTTGACGCTGAAACCATAGGCGTAAGTTACCCTGCTTGGCAAACATTATTGTTCTTTTAAATTTTTATTTTACTCTTTAAATTGTACTTCTCCTTCCCTGCCCCCTGTCGGGTAGTGGGCTGTGGCAGGCAATCTGACACCCGATTGAGCACAGGCTAAAAATTCTGGGAAACCCAGTGGAATATCCACGAGCAGTGAAATTTCCACGAGGGACTGGATTATGTTTTTTGCTAACGCTCCTGGAAGACTCCTGTAAAAACAGCCACAGCCTTTACAACCCCTATATAGAGAGAGGCCTGGCATGTGAGATTTGTCATGTAGAAAGCAACTCTGAGTCCTCCCACAAGCAAATGAGGCACTACAAAGTCCCCAGACCAAACCAATGGAAAGTATCTGTTGCCAAACCCCTGACCCCTCCCAAACAGTATATCAGACCATCCCGACCTGTGTAGCTCTTTCTCTCTGCTCCACCTGCCTGCTCTGCCCACTTCTGCCCACGCCCGCCACCTGCCATCCAGAAGGAATAAAGGTGCAAAACTGCTTTGGTGTCTAAGAGCCTTTTGTCCAACGAGCTGTAACACTTTTGGCCCGAAAAGAGATCTGCTCTCTGGGCCAAGCGGTGGGGTGTGCCCTGACAGCAGCAGGGTCTTGCAGGGATTGCGGCCAGGACCTAGCATGGAGCGGGAGAGCAGCTGAGGCAGCTCGCACTCCCATCCCCGCTCGTGCTCCCTCCTCCTGCCTCAGCCCAACAACTGGCCCGACCAATGTGGGGCTTGAACAGCGGTCTGACTGCACTGAACGGACACCTAGGAAGGGTAAGCCCCCCCAAAATCAGGCCTGTCCTTTCCTGGTGTGCTTTCAGCCGGCCCCATTGCGTGAATTTAGACAAGCTAAAGGGACAGCCCCCATGGTGACCATGGCAGTTAGGAGACAATGCACAGGAGTTGGTTTACTCCTCCTACCTTATGGGCTCTGGGGTGGCAGCAGGTGAGCCATCTCCTGAACCCGCTGAGCCCTCTCATCTGTTCCCTCAAGCCAGTTCTCTTGGCTACAGGGTGAAAAAAATCAGAATTGTACTAGCTCCCCTGATCCTCTGCTCATTTCCTCACTTCTCCTCCTCTTTGAGTCCTTGAGGTCTCCCTGAGCAATCTCTTTCATTACCTTAACAGCCAATCATTCTCCATGACTTCCAGGTATCTCCCTGGGAACTCAGACCTCAGTGTACAACTTTAGGTGAAGCATCATGATTCCTCAGTCAAATGTTCTGCTCTTGAAAGACATACTTCTACTCTCACGTTGCCCAGCCTGGTTCATGGTGCCAGTTGCCACCCTGGGTATTACAGGGTTATAGCATCATGCCTACTTTACATGGTGCTGAGGTCAAACCCAAAGCTTCCTGCATGTTAGGCAAGCACTTGACCAACTGACATATATCTTAGCCCTAATACAGTCTGAAAACATTTTTTTTATTGTGGGTACCATTTGCTTCTGTTTAGTTACCTTCCTCTCTTCTTATCACTAATATTTCCCTCTGTTTCTATGTTTTTGTAACTCCTTCAGCGGAATGCTTTACTAATTGCATTTTGGCTTCTTCCATCTCTGACATATGCTTTTGGGGCTGTAAATGTACCAGCATGTTTCACACCAGCTAGAACAACAAGTTTAGATATAAAATATTTGTGGCTGCAGTTTGACTGTAAATAGTTTGTGTGAATTTTCCTATTCTTTGACTCATGGCCCTATGGATAGGTCTGGGGATGCTTGCTCCTTCTACATACATCTGACTAACTGATGCATCTATCTAACAACTGCTGTGAACACTGAGCGCTTAGACATGAGGAGATTAGAAGGACATTATCATGACCAGGATGTGCATTTCTTCATTATTGGCTTGCACCCAATGGCTGACTGACATGGGAAGCAAAGGCATTGGTGCTTTGCTTCAGGTTGGAGCTGACTTTTCTGCAGCATTCGCTCCGGTTTCTGTGCATGCAGCCTGACATTAGTTTTCAGTTGGGCTATATCCTCGTTTCCCTCCATCTTCCTTCCCCTGCTTCTCTCATAGGCCTTAAGGATGCCCTTTCCTCATAAATTTATATGAGAACGTCCATCTCAGGTCTGCAAATAGAACCAAGGAGTTGGAAGTACATCTTCAGATGGGCTTAAAGAGTTAGATAGCTTACTGGCCAAATAATACTTCATGCCCTGGCGGTTATGTGACGTTTCGAAAGGTTACAGCCTGTGATTTCAGACTGTCTTCTATGGTTGGTTAACTCTGAAGCGTGGGGAGGGGAAGGGATGTATTTGCTACTGCAGACTCTCTGCGTGCGAGTTGGAGGCATGCAGGAGCCATGCCACAGGACAGACTATTGTGTTAGATAACTCTCTTTGAATCTGCTTCGATAATTGAAGTGACAAGCCAAAAAAAGTGGCTCATTCCTGTGATCCCAGCACTTGGGAGATGGAAGCAGGAAGATTTCAGTGGAGCTGAAGTCAAGTTTATATCTAACTTTGACTATAGAGTAAGACCTTGCCTCAACCCCACAACCCTTCAAAAATGTGAAGAACTTCTGTGGAGGCGCCCACTAAACCCTAATATCCAGCCATATCTGTATTGGTTAAGTAGTTATGTCAGTCTGACATGGTAGACTGTGGAGGAAGGGACCAAAGGCACATTGATGTAGGAATGCTCACGTGAGTTTCTTTATAGGGGTGATTGGAGGGCTTAGAATACAGACTGTTTATCAAGGGATGAATGCTCAGGAGGCTCAGGATTTCACAGAAAGGCAGGCTGTCTCTATAGAGTGAATGGAAAGAAGATGCTTCTGGAGGAGCAACAAAGATGGCAGGACCTCAGGATAACATTGAGCCACCAGAAGCCAAATGGGATTAATTATTGTTATGGGGGACTCCTGTGAGTTCCGATTTGTTGTTTGTAAAGATGGCTCCTCAAACATGTTAATTTAGAAGCCTTATTCCTCTGTCTCTCTGTCTCTCTGTCTCCCCTCCCCCCCCTCTCTCTCTGTAGTGTGTATATGTAGGTTAGAGACAACTTTCAGGAGTCCATTTTGTCCTTCCACCTTTATGAGGATTCTGGGGATTGAAGTATTCTCAGCAAGCACTTTACCTGCTGACTCATTTTTTTCAAGACCCAGAATATGATATTTTTAAAGATAAGATAGAGTAGAAACCATTAAAGCTATTTCTTAATGTATATTATTGATGGAGTAGAGACTGAAGAGGTGGCTCAGTGGTTAAAAGCACCCACTGCTCTCACAGAGGACCCTGGTTCAGTTCCCATGGTAGCTCGTAACCGTCTATAACTCCAAGTCCAGAGACCCAAAGCCCTCTTCTAACATCCACAGGCACCAGGCATGCATGCGATACACATACACGAGTGAAAAAAATTAAAATAAATCTATCTATATATTACAGATGGAAAAAGAATTGCTGAGCAGAAAGTTAAAGGGAAGTACCACTATTAACTGTCAAAATATTTTAACCTGTCCCAGACAAGTCGCTCTACTGCTCGGTCATAGATGCAGATCTGGCTGACTCTGTTTGGAAGCAGCCTCACTGAGTTTTTCAGGTTTGTCCTTGAACTCACACTGCAGATGATGAGCTTTCTATTCTGCTGCTGCTGCCTTCCAAATAGCTTGATTGATGGGTTTGAATTCTGAGACCTGGCAGTCAGATTCTTTGCCTGTTTTCAGCCTAAAATACAGTCCCCTCCACTGAAAAGGCTAAGAGGACTCCCATGGAAAAAGACCCTAAAACACCAAGGCTGAGTATCTTAGTAATGTCCTACTCCTTTCCCAAAGCAACTTGAAGATGTTATTGACATTGGAGAACCAAGCACATGACAGGACTAGGCTCATGGTTTTTGATTACTGTTGGATAATGGTTCCACATTAACAACGGTTTGGAGGACTTAAAGTGCTAGTGGTCTCTTCTATGTAAGATCTTTAAAATTTTGTATATGTATGGTTACTGTACTGGCTGGTTTTGTGTCAATTTGTCATAAACTAGAGTCATCAGAGGAAGGGGGCTCATGAGTTGCCTTCATGAGATCCACTTGTAAGGCATCTTTTTAGTTAGTGATCAATGGGGGAAGGCCCAGCTAATCATGGGTGGTGCCAACCATGGGCTGGTGGTCCTCAGTTCTATAAGAAAGCAGGCTGAACAAGCCATAACAAACAAGCCAGTAAATAGCATTCTTCTATGGTCTCTGCATCATCTCTTGCTTCCAGGTTCCTGCCCTGCTTAAGTTCTTGTCCTGACCTCATTTGGTGATGGTCAGCGATGTGGAAGTATAAGCTGGGTAAACCCTTTCCTCCCCAACTTGCTTTTTGATCATGGTGTTTTGTTGCAGCAATAGAAACCCGAACTAAGGCAGAGCTTTGCCTGTATGACTGTCTCTGTACTGCATTTATGCCTGGTACCTACAGAGACCAGATGAGAGTGTAAGATGGATTAGAGCTGGAGTTATGGATGTTTATGAGCTGCCATGTCAGTGCTGGGAGGTCTGATGGGTTGACACTGTTGCTTCCTCCATGGGGCTGCAAACCCCCTCAGCTCCTTCAGTCCCTTCTCCAACTCCTCCATCCGGGACCCAATGCTCATCCAATGGTTGGCTTCAAGCATCCACCTCTGTATTTGTCAGGCTCTGCCTGAGCCTCTCTGGAGACATCATGCTTCCATCAGCAAGCACTTCCCAGCATCCACAAGAACGTCCGGGTGTGGTGGCTGTATATGGGATGTATCCCCAGGTGGGGCAGTCTCTTGATGGCCTTTCCTTCAGTCTCTGCTCCACACTTTGTCTCAATATTTCCCCCTGTGAGTATTTTGTTCACCATTCTAAGAAACACTGAAGCATCCACATTTTGGTCTTCCTTCTTCTTAGGCTTCATATGGCCTGTGAATTAAGTCTTGGGTATTCCGAACTTTTGGGCTAACATTCACTTATCAGTGAGTACATACCATGTTTGTTCTTTTGTGACTGAGTAACCTCACTCAGGATGATATTTTCAAGTTCCATCCATTTGCCTGCGAATTTCATGAAGTCATTGTTTTTAATAGCTGAGTAGTATTCCCTTGTGTAATTGTACCACATTTTCTGTATTTATTCCTTTGTTGAGTGACATATAGGTTGTTTCCAGCTTCTGGCTATAATAAATATGGCTGCTATGAACATAGTGGAGCATGTGTCCTTATTACATGTTGGAGCATCTTCTGGGTATATGTCCAGGAGTGGTATAGCTGGGTCCTCAGGTGGTAAGTACTATGTCCAATTTTCTGAGGGTCTGCCAAACTGATGTCCAGAGTGGTTGTACCAGCTTGCAATCCCACCAGCAATGGAGGAGTGTTCCTTTCTCCATATCCTCACCAGCATCTGCTGTCACCTGAGTTTTTGATCTTAGCCAGTCTGACTGGTGTGGTTTTGATTTGCATTTTCCTGATGACTAAGGATGTTGAACATTTCTTTAGGTGCTTCTTAGCCCTTGAGTTTCCTCAGTTGAGAATTCTCTGTTTAGCTCTGTTCCCCATTTTTTAACATGGTTATTTGGTTCTCTGGAGTCTAACTTCTTGAGTTCTTTGTATTGGATATTGGCCCTCTATCAGATGGAGGATTGGTGAAGATCTTTTCCCAATCTGTTGGTTGCCGTTTGGTCCTATTGACAGTGTCCTTTGCCTTACAGAAGCTTTGCAATTTTATGAGGTCCCATTTGTTGATTCTTGATCTTAGAGCATAAGCCATTGGTGTTCTCCTCAGGAACTTTTCCCCTGTGCCCATGTGTTCGAGACTTTTCCCCACTTTTTCTTCTATTAGATTTAGTGTATCTGGTTTTATGTGGAGGCCCTTGATCCACTTGGATTTGAGCTTTGTACAAGGAGATAGGAGTGGATCAATTTGCATTCTTCTACATGTTGACCTCCAGTTGAACCAGTACCATTTGTTGAAAATGCTGTCTTTTTTCCACTGGATGGTTTTAGCTCCTTTGTCAAAGATCAAGTGACCATAGGTGTGTGGGTTCATTTCTGGGTCTTCAATTCTATTCCATTGATCTACCTGCCTGTCACTGTACCAATACCATGCAGTTTTTATCACTACTTCTCTGTAGTACAGCTTGAGGTCAGGGATGCTGATTCCCCAAGAAGTTATTTTATTGTTGAGAATAGTTTTTGCTATCCTGGGTTTTTCCCAGGATTTGTTATTCCAAATGAATTTGAGAATTGCGCTTTCTAACTCCATGAAGAATTGAGTTGGAATTTTGATGGGGATTGCATTGAATCTGTAGATTGCTTTTGACAAGAGGCCCATTTTTACTATTAATCTTGCCAATCCACGAGCATGGGAGATCTTTCCATCTTCTGAGGTCTTCTTCGATTTCTTTCTTCAGAGACTTGAAGTTCTTGTCGTACAGATCTTTCACTTGCTTGGTTAGAGTCACACCAAGATACTTTATATTGTTTGTGACCATTGTGAAGGGTGTCATTTCCCTAATTTCTTTCTCAGCCTGTTTATCCTTTGAGTATAGGAAGGCTACTGGTTTGTTTGAGTTAATTTTATATCCAGCCACTTTGCTGAAATTGTTTCAGTTTTGGAGTTCTCTGGTGGAGTTTTTGGGGTCACTTAAGTATATGATCATATCATCTACAAATAGTGATATTTTGATATCTGCCTTTCCAATTTGTATCCCTTTGACCTCCTTTTGTTGTCTAATTGCTTGAGCTAGAACTTCAAGTACAATATTGAATAGATAGGGAGAGAGAGGGCAGCCTTGTTTAGTCCCTGATTTTAGTGGGAATGCTTCGAGTTTCTCTCCATTTAGTTTGATGTTAGCTACTGGTTTGCTGTATATTGTTTTTACTATGTTTAGGTTTGGGCCTTGAATTCTTGATCTTTCCAAGACTTTTATCATGAAGGGATGTTGAATTTTGTCAAATGCTTTTTCAGCATCTAATGAAATGACCATGTGTTTTTTTTTCTTTGAGTTTGTTCATGTAGTGGATTACAATGATGGATTTCTGGGTATTCAACCATTCCTGCATCCCTGGGATGAAGCCTACTTGATTATGGTGAATGATCGGTTTGATGTGTTCTTTGATTTGGTTTGTGAGAATTTTATTGAGTATTTTTGCATCGATATTCATAAGGGAAATTGGTCTGAAGTTCTCTTTCTTTGTTGGGTCTTTGTGAGGCTTTGGTATCAGTGTAATTGTGACTTCATAGAACAAATTGGGTAGTGTTTCTTCTGTTTTTATTTTGTGGACTAGTTTGAAGAGTATTGGTATTAGGTCTTCTTTGAAGGTCTGATAGAATTTTGCAGTGAACCCATCTGGTCCTGGGCTTTTTTTGGTTGGGAGACTTTTAATGACTGCTTCTACTTCTTTAGGGGTTATGGGACTGTTTAGATGGTTTATCTGACCTGACTTAACTGTAGTATTTGGTATCTGTCTAGAAAATTGTCCATTTCATCCAGATTTTCCAATTTTGTTGAAATCTGATGATTTTTTGAATTTCTTCAGTTTCTGTTGTTATATCTCCCTTTTCATTTCTGATTTTGTTAATTTGGATACTGTCTCTGTGCCCTCTGGTTAGTCTGGCTAAAGGTTTACCTCATTTTGTTTTTTAAAGTTACATTTTTTTTTAAATTCCAGAGATGTTGTTTGCTTCTTTTAAATTTGTTCTTTTGTGCTTTTAGTCATTGTTCTGACATTATTTCTATCCATTCTTAAATGTATTGTTCAGGGTTTTCCAGAAATACATATCTGATAGAAAGAATACATATTAAAATGTTCATTTATTAGAGCAGCTTACATGGATTCAATCTGGGTAATTTAACTACCACTATAATTACATTGGGAGCCCAGGACTGCTAAGTCCATGAGACTGGGGACCTCTATGGTTCAATCTGGCACCAAAGCCTGGAGGATTCCTGAATGGTCACTGATCTTTAGTCTACACTGGAAGGCTTGCAAAGCTGGGTTCTGATGTCAATGAAGGAGGCAAGCAGTGGTGTCAGGAGCAGGAAGACAAACTTGCCAGGTGGGAAGACAAGCTGATAAAAAGCAAAGCTATCCCTTTCCTTAGCTGGGTCACTGCAAGAATGTGAGTGGGTCTTCTCACTTCTGTTAACTCAAGCATACTCCTGGCCAGAGGTTAAGCTTGTCTAGGGAATCGGTCTCAGGTGTTGCAGGAAGCTTGTCTCCTCCATGACTCTAGATCCTGTCAAGTTGATAATTGTATTGACAATCACATCATACAACTTCCTGTGTTTAGGTGTTTGATGACAAACTCAGTTCTGAAGTGATTGTCTGTGCTTCCTGCCTGTGCATCTGACTTTGCAGAAGATCCTCTCCTTGCATAGCTTATACTTTTAAAATTGTGAGTTCATCTGTGTATTATTTGCACGAGGCCCCTCATACTCTGGTTTCTGGAACTATCTCAGGAGAGGCTTCCCATTTCATTTTGTGAGAGTCCTAGTTGTTTTATGGTCCTGATTCTTGCTGATATCAGAAGTCTCAGGTACCTGTAGAGGGGTTTCAGGTTCTTGTGTCCTGGAACATATATGTCATGATATATAGTTGCAGCAGAATCAGAGGCAGCTGACGAGAAGATACGTTTCTAAGAGAGTAAGTGGGCCAAGCATGAGAGAGATGAGCAAAATAATGGCTCTGCTGTACAGACTTGATGCTTTGGCTCGTTTGCCCAGCACTGGCTTTTCTGCAAGGCTCAGTTGTATGTACAACTTCCTGTGTTGTGTCTCATCTGTGTATTTAATGCCCACGCAGAGATAGTGTGTTAGTGTTGTGAGGATCCATACTTGCTCTTGGACCCTCTGAATGTCTCTGCATCAGGGTTTGAGTCTGCCTCACCGGGCCTCAGCTGAGCTTTTCAGCCTTCTTCCTTGCCAAGCAGATTTTCTCATATTTTAATCCTACCATCTTCACATGATGCTTTCAGGATCTCCTGACAGCCACACCCACCACTTCGGCTTGAAGAGTGACCGTTATACACACTGCTTTTCCAGTTTGGAATTCTTTTATCTCTCAAGCAGTACAAATTTGAGACCTGCGTGTGGCAGTGTTGCACTTCGATTTTATATAAACTTATTTCTTATGAGAAAAGATTAGGGTGGACGAGTTAGAGATGGCTCAAGGGTTGAGAGCACTTGTTACATAGGGCCTATGTTTGATTCCCAGCACACATATGGTGGCTCACAATAATCTATAGTTGCAGAGAATCCGACACCCTCTTCTGACTTCTGTATGTACCAGGCATGCATGTGATGCACAGACATACATGCATGCAAAAAAGATTAGGTTGAATACCAAGTTTTTCATGCTAGTTATAGGTGTCTATTATCAGGTTGTTCCAAAATTCTCAGTTCTTAAAGCAGTTGTTTGAGGGAACCCATGGTGGAAAGAAATCTGGTGTCTTTCCCTTCTCTCCACTTTGAGTATTAATTTTCAAGGGTCTGGGCCCTGGCACATTCTATAAAGATCTGCTCATTCCTGAGTTTGCCAGAATAATGACCAAGTCTTAATCTTTGGGGTTACTCAGCAGCCAATGGCTTCTTAACAGACAGGGCTAGAGAGATGTAGATTTATTCTGCTCATAGGAGATTAGGTAAACTCGCAGGTGAAAGAGGGATCTAGACCTTAGCTTTGCAGACACTTCCTAAGAATACCCACTTAAAGAGAAGTTCTCACCTTTAGGGAGAATGGGGCATTTGTCTCTGTCAGCTTTTATTAGTCTGATGGGTGTGGTGGTTTTAATGAATATGGTCCCAATAGGCTCATTGGGAGTGACACTATTAGAAGGCATGGCCTTGGTGAGGAAATGTGTCACTGGGGATGGGTTTGGAGGTTTCAGAAGCTCAGGCCCAGTGATTCTCTCTCTCTCTCTGCTGCCTCCTGACGCAGATGGAAAACTCTTGGTTACCTCTCCAGCACCATGACTGCCCACGTGCTGCCGCACTTCCCACCATGATTGATAATGGACTGAACCTCTGAACTGTAAGCCAGCCCCAATTAAATGTTTTTCTTTATAAGAGTGGCTGTGGTCATGGTGCCTCTTTACAGCATGGTCACCACAGTCATTCATAAACTGTTATTGGGCTCTCTGCCTTTCAGAGCAACTGTGCTTCCAGTTGCCAGGACAAAGTCATACCATTTGCTATATTATGAAGGAGTTGCCAGAGGCAGCTGCTCCCCAGCCTCAGCACCACACTTTGCAATTACAATGCAAAGCTGGATCAGATGATTGACTCCTGGGGTGGGAGAGTTGCAACACTGCTGGTCTTCCTCCCTAGGAGTCAAACTGAGCTCCACTGAGATTATTTCAGTATCCCAGGCCACCACACTCACTCTTCAGAGATTCCTGAGGAAGAGTCTGGGGTTGTTTGCTGCAGAGATTGCTTCTTTCTCTTTGTCTGGGGGCCATCACCCTAGGCTTATTTCTACTGTTCAACATTGGAAAGCAGAGCATCGTCATAATAAGTAGAAAGCTTCAGATGATGGCAGAGCTGTAGAGTGTTCAAAAACACTCCACAAAAAAACTAAACCCAAACCCAAACCCAAACCAAGATGAAACTTGTTTTCTGGGGAAATAAACTCTGCTTACTTCAATGTGTTAAAAAACAAACAAACAAAAAACAACCCTAGGACTTGGGCTGGAGGAATAGCTCAGGGGTTAAGAATGCTTGGTGCTCTTGCAGAGGACTGGAACTAAGTTCCCGGTACCCTCAGCTTCACAACCAACTGTAGCTTCAGCTCCAAAGAATGTGACACTGTCTTCTGCCTTCTGTGCATGCACATGTATAAACACACACCACACACATATACCACACAACCACATATTCACACACACATTCACATGTATCCCATACCACACACACACACACACACACATGTATCCCATACCCCCCCCCCCACACACACAATTTTAAATAGCCCATATATATTTTTGGGCAAGTTTTCCACTCATTATCCATCATCAAAAGAATTCTATTGAATCTCAATCTCTGCTTGGCACTGTAAGTAACCAGCAGGCCCCTCCCTGCCTCTCAGGAGCTTGGAATAACAATGTCAAGGTTGGTGACAGTCTGCTTCAAGGATGACAGACAGCTGCAACCACACAAATGGCAGCATTGATGTGATTCCTTGACTGTCTGAATCAAACATCATCTTTTAATCTCTTTTCTTTTAAATGTCTTACAAAAGCCCTACAAAGAACGGGCTGTCATTATGTCCAAGACCATTTTATTCAAGAAGTCAAGAAGACATGGAGTAAATAATTTGCTTCAAGTCCCATAACTAGTAATTTAAAGACTGACATTTCTCAGCTCCTGTGATTGGCCATTGCATTATCCTGGTTCTGAGCTAACCAGAAAAGACCATAAAGCCTGGAGACCAGACTGTGAATGAGATGCCTCCATGGGGGAGGGCACTTGCTTCCAAGCCTGTTGGTCTGGGACTCACAGGATGGGAAGGAGAGAGCTAACTCCCCTGTTGTCCTCTGATCACACACACTAAAAAATTATGAATGTAAGTTCATTATTGCCACGACAGTAAAGTGCACTTTGCAGGCGCTCTTCCTTACAAGGCAGCCTCTTCAAAGGAGATTACACATTGCACCTTGAATAAAGGGTTAGGACAAAGCAGGCAAGGTTGCACTTTAGAAATGGAATCAATGCAGTGGCCACACCGAAAGTTAGGTGGTTGAGCTTCTGGCCCATGGACACATTTTGGTGGATAGGAAGCAAGGGTAGGCTTCAGGTTAGTCTTGGAAACTGGTTGCTCAGCTCCATTGGTCGACTCCACCTCAAAGAAAGAAGAAGCAGGGTAACGTGTGAGCCCGATATGGCTCCCTGTGGCACACTGGCGCCCTTCTGCATGTTTCAGAAGCAGGGCAGTGTAAATGACTTCCCTTCCTTGTTGATTCTCTTTATCCTAATGTTGAATCAACATGGTCTGACCATGCAGACTCCAGTCTGGGAAGTCAATAAAGTCAGATTCTATTTCAGGTCTTTTCTGGGATAAGTAGCTGGCTGGGAGACACAGTCATTCTGAGCAGCTGAAAATAACTAACAAGACATTTTAATGAGTTAATAAGTCTTTCTCAGTGAACTACATGGAAAGACATAAAGCATCACACTTAAGCTACTTGCCAGTCTTAATTAAACTTGATGCTGAAAAGGTCAGTGCCCTGTCTGGCAGGTTCCAAATCACTCCAGCCTCTGACAGTAGTGGCGACTATAGGGGTGAATGCACAGGCAAATGGGAACCTTCTATCTCTGCTGAAATTATAAACAGGTGCATTTTAAGTGGGCCTCATCCCAGCTAATAACAACTGGCATTTATCTTGTCTTTGCTCCAAGTGCATCTGCTGTTATTTACTTAACCCTTCCTATAACTCTGGAAACTCCATGCTGCTACTCTTGATAGATGAGGAAACCAAGGCCCAGAACACTGTGGTAGACAGTTTGGAAAGTGATAAATGCAAGATTTGATTAGTTCCTGACTTCAGGGCTCCAGTGCCCTTCTTAGCCAGATATCGAACTGTATGTGATCTCTAATGAGCTACAAGCCAGTAACACTTGCCAGAAGTGCTAAAAGTACCATCTAAGGATAGTGTAAGGTATTCAAGGCCTTCAGGTACTTCAGAGGATGTAGGATTATTTCCATCCTCTGGGTTGGTGGTGGTCATCTGGAGGTCTGGTTGGTTAAAACAACCATTACAGTTTCTTTTATCTATTTTTAATTAATTTTTTATACAATATATTTTTACCATGTGTTCCTTCACCCTTAATTCCTCCCAGGTCCTCCCAACCCCCTTCAATATCCAACCTTTTTTTGTTCTTTTTAATATCTTTTTATGTTCTTTTCCCCCACCTCAGTTTCAAAAACATTCCACAGAATACTAAAACCAGAACCAAAGCCAAATCCAAAAAATCCAACAATGCCAAAACAAACAAAACCTCCACAAACACACACACAAACAAACACTCACAGAGTATGTTTTGTATTGGGCAACTATGGCTGGGCACGGTCCTGCCCTGGAATGAAGCTGACATACCTGGTGACATTCTTCCTTTCTCTTCACCAGCAGATATCAATTACAGATAGCTTCTTGGTTAGGGATGGGTCCCTGTGACCTCTTCCCCATCTGAGTGGTGGGACCCTGTCAGGCTTGAACCTATGCAGGTCTTACGCATGCTGCCACAGTCTATGTGAGTTCATATGTACATGAGTCCTTGTTATGTCTAGAAAATACTGCTTCCTTGGAGTTAGCCGCCACCTCTGGTGCTTATAAACTTTCTGCCTCCTCTCCCCTGTAGACTCTCAAACCTTAAGATATTCTATTTTGGACTGATTGTTCCAAAGCTTCTCATTCTGCATACATTGTGCAGTCATGAGACTTGGTAGTAATTCCCGTATACGTCAAGAAGAAGGTTCTCTGTGAGGTTCAGTGGGTCATTGAGTGGGTACAGCAATATGTTATTATGAGCCCTTTTATTGCTATTTTAGGAGATTATCAGTAGTAGGTTTTCTTCTAGACCCATGACCTATCTAGTCTCAGGATCTTGGCCCGTTAGCAGTGTTAGGTATGGGTTCATCTAATGGACTTGGCCTGAAAGCCAATAAAAAAGTGACTGGTTACTCCCATACCATTGTGCCACTATTGGATCATTATATTTTGCAGACAGATTGCTGTTGTAGGTCACAGGCTTTATAGCTGGATTGATATTGAATTGACAGTTACTATTTTCCTGTAAAAGTGTGCAGAGTACCTTCTAGTACCATGTAAGCTAGTCAGTAAGGATAAAGCTTTTAGTTAGGTACCATCTCAACTATTTTCTGTCTGGTTACATAAATAAGTTATGTCTTTAATAATAGAGCCTTACCATCAGGTTGTGGAGCACAACCAATAGCCTTGGCAAAGTGACATTTAGGGGTTCCATGTGACCTCTTTGGCCAATAATGAGACAAGATGCAGCCTATTCTTGGCATTGAGGATTTTATTTGGTAATAAAAGATGTGTAATTGGGGTGTTGTCTCCCTCCTTATGTTGTGACCCCATTTTCATAGGACTAAGACCAACAATTAATAAATTGTTCTTAATTAGGCTGAAAATCTTCTGTATGACAAAGGACACCATCATTTTGTCAAAGACAAAGCTACAGAAAAAGAAAAGGTCTTTATCAATTATACATCAGATAAAGTGTTAGTCTGTACAACATATAAAGAACTACAAAAATTGAATATTAAAAAATCATCCAATTAAATATTTGGTACAAAACTAAACAGAGTTCTCAAAATATGAAACACCAATATCTGAGAAACATGTCAAGAAATGTTCAATATCTTTAGCCATTAGGGAAATGAAATGAAAACTTTGAGATTTCATCTTACCCTGGACAGAATGGCCAAGATAAATAAAACAAATGACAACACATGCTGGCAAGGAGTCAGAGAAAGAGAAACACTTGCTGGCAGGAGTACAAACTGGCATAACTACTGTGGAAATCATTGTGACGGTTCCTCTGGAAGCTGGGAATCGATCTGCCTCAATATTCAGCCATACCACTTTTGAACATATACCCAAAGGACCCTACATCCTACTACAGAGACACTTGCTCATTCATGTACCTTGTTATTCTAGTCCTAACAGTCAGAGATTGGAAATAGCACAGGTGTTTATCAGCAGATGAATGGATAAGAAAAATGTGGTATGTTTATACAGTGGAATATTATTCAGTTAAGACAAAGGAAATTATGAAAATTTCAGGTCAATGGATGGAACTAGAAAGGTTAGTTTCTTGAACCTGAAGACTTCAAGTGTACTGTAGCTGGTCTTTGCTACTTTGTGGGTTCTTCTTTTTCCCACTTTTTATCCCCCAGTTTCACCCCCTATTACTAGATAGGAGAGAAAGAAAGGTAGAGGGAGAGAGAGGGAGAGAGGGAGTGTGTGTGTGTGTGTGTGTGTGTGTGTGTGTGGAGAGAGAGAGAGAGAGAGAGAGAGAGAGAGAGAGAGAGAGAGAGAGAGAGAGAGAGAGATCCTTGAATCTAATGTCTTTCTTCTTTGAGCACAACCCCCCTGAATGACCACAAGCCACCAATCCCACCTCTAGGGCCCTAACATTTATATACTCTCTGAAAAGTTCCCAGAATCCCCCATATCATACAATCACAGAAGCTGGCAAAATCATGCTTCTGCTAGAACACAAGGCCAATCATAGCTGCTGCAAAGCAGCCCCATGCCCCTAATCCTGGGAGTAAAATGAAAACATGTTCTTATATTTCTGTGTTTTTTAAAGAGACAAAATTTCCAGAATCCTCACTATATCTCTCCCTTTCTGTTTTAAGCCATTCATTCTGCTGGATGTAATAGAACATTATACGTAGAGACAGTTTCAGTTAACTAAGTGCTTTTGGGGTTGGTGGTCAAAGTTTTCAGGAGACCTCCCCTGCTTAATTCTAATCTACATGAGTTTTGATGGTATCTATAGCTTTTCATTTCCTATGGAAATATAAACAAACCCAAATCCCCAATGCAAAACTTTCACTGGCTTCCATTCTGATGTTAACACATCCTCATAGTATTTTGGTTGATTTAGTGTTTCTCTGCTGCTGCTGCTCCTTTGTTATTAACATTCAGAGAATTTAAAGTTAAAAAAGCAGTATTTAGTCTGTCTCTGGGGGGGGGGCTTGTGTTTATTCTTTCCTTTTTGTTTTATACACATTTCCTTTAATACCTTTCTACAATTGCTTGTTTTGTAGGATCAATGTGCTTTATATTATAATATTCAAAGGATTGCTTCATCTTACTGGAGATATACATGAGGGGATTGTCACTCTTAATTTGTACTGTATCCTCATAATAGCCATTACTTCTAGCAAATGTACAATTACAGAATCAGCCTTCTCAGAACTCAGAATAGTTGCCATTGAAATCCTGAATATGTATCAAAATATGGTGTATAAGGTTTAGTTTTCCAAATTCTACAAAAGAAAACACATGTATCTACCAGATTTAATTTCTTAAATCCCTAGGATATATATGTATATATATATTCTCCCCTCCCCCGTGGCTTGTTTCCAAGCAATGGAAATTTTTCTTTTATACTTTGCTGTTAACATGGTGTTTTTTCATGAAATTTTGAGGCTTCTAACCATTTCTTATGAATAATTGGACAACTTCTTTATTTCCTTGTGCCAGTGGACCTGGCAAGCCTGTATAAGACCAAATATGGGTGATATATAAGGTATAATTTCCATTTCTGTTTGTCTGTTTAAAGCTGTATAAATAACAAATTAATTCTGAATTATCTGGAATAAATTCAGCAGTTCTACATGTAGAACAACTCTTTCTGTATATTGAGAGTCAATAATTATATTAGATTCAGGAAAATCTAATAATATCATAAGAATCGCATATAGCTCTGACCTTTGAACTAAAGTAAATGGGCTTTGAATTACTTTGCTAATTTTGTCTGAATTATAGCTTGCCATTCCCAACTTAGATACATCAGTATAGAATGTAGATGCTTCAAGAATTGGTATTCCTTTTACAATATGTGGGAGAATCCAATTTTTTCTTAGAAACTGAAGATGCTTGCTTTTAGGATATTTAAATTCTCCCAAATAGTTGCTATAAGCTCTTGTCAATCTTTATTTATTACCCATAATGATATAATTTCAGCATTAGTATAAAGTACTATGACTTCTGCTGGTCTGTTCCTGACAATTGGCATAGTCTTAGTCTACCTTTTATGATTACATCCAAAACTTTTTCTATGTAAGCCTTTAATTTTTAAATTTTTTTGTGTGCTAAGAAATTCCATTTCATAATAGTATCTCACATTTGCATAATGAGACCAATAGGAGCATTAGTTAAAAGCAAAATAACCAAAATGCAATCTAGTTTGGGATCTATGTGATCCATATGTACATCTTGCAGTCTCTGTTTTACCAGAGTTAACTCTCTTCTCTGCTTCAGCTGTTAACTGTCTTGGACTATTTATGTCTGAATCTCCTTGTAATATTTGAAACAAATTACCTAACTCATGAGTAATTAATCTAATTGTAGGCTGTATCCAATTAATATCCCTAATTAATTTTGAAAATCATTAAGAGTTTGCAACTGATGTCTACATATCTGTACCTTTTGTGATTGGATTTTTTTGCTAACTTATTTTATAATCCAAATAGTTAATATAATCTCCTCTCTGTATTTTTTCAGGAGTAATCTGTAACCCCCCTGCATGGCAGAATTCTTTGTGTTTTCTTAGACATTTTTTCTCTAAAGTATCTGCTTCAGAATCAGCCAACAAAATATCATCCATGTAATAACAAATAATGGATTGAGGAAATTGCCTATGAATTATTTCTAGCAGCTGTTGCACAACATGGTGACACAACCTTGGACTGTTTAACATTCCCTGTAGAAGAACTTTCTGTTGGTATCTTTTTATAGACTGAGCATTAGTATAAGTAGGTACTGTGAAAGCAAACCTTTCCCTATCCTGCTCATGTAAGGGTGTAGTAATATTTAAAATCAATTACTATCATAGGCCATGCCTTAGGTAATAAAAAGGGTAAAGGAATTCTAGGCTGCAACTAACCCATTGGTTGAATTACTTTATTAATAACCCTTAAATATGTTAACATTCTCAATTTTCATGATTTCTTTTTTATAACAAGCACGGGGAATTGAGGCTCCAGCTGCTCTTGTACCAGCTGCCTGTAATTTTCCTTAGTTAAGGATCACTGATCTACTCACCAGGCTTATCAGTAACTATTTTAAGGGTAGGGCTGTTGGTCTGTTGATGCTTCAGCAGTGCCCCCTTCTATTAAATTTGGAAATGCAATCCCTGTTAGGTTCTGAGTTTGGACAATTAGTACAGCTTGGTATTGTTTTGATGACATATATCAATACTTTCTCCAGGAGCATCTACCATTTCAACCCTTATTTCATCATGGACTGTCTCTGGGATTGCAGGAATATTAATTTGAGTACCCTACTGTTGTAAAAGATTTCTTCCCCATAAATTTATGGGTATGTTATCCACATAGGCTTTAACTTTACTTTTTGATCTTCCAGTCCCACATATTTAACCCATCACACACTTTGTTTTATCTGAGATAACTTTCCAATCCCTAGAAACTGGTTATAAATCTTTTGAAATGGCCATTTTAAATTCTTCAATTCTTTTAAAATGATAGTTACATCAGCTTCTGATCCCACCAAACCTTCTATTTCAATACCATTTACTTCCAATTTTATGTTTGGCCTTTGATCATAGATGACTGTTTGCTAGAACACATGCTTTCTAGTACTTGCAAACCCTCCTGTTTTTTCTACTGGAGTGGCTTTGCCTTTTATGTAGGGAAACAGTGGCAGCCCAACAACACTATTACCTAAATTAAAAAGCATCTCTCTCTCTCTCTCTCTCTCTCTCTCTCTCTCCATAGACCATGACTTTAATTTATCCTTTGAAATCTTCATCTATAATTCCTGGATGCACAATGAATACTTGGGAAGTCAATCCTCTCCTTCCCAAGACCATTCCTACTGTCCCTGAGGGCAAAGGACCATAACCACCTACAGTAGTTATTTTATAACATTGAATTTTGGAGGATAGAGTAAGATGTTTACCTATGGGTAAGTCTAGAGCTATGTCGCCTGCAGTAGCATGCTTTAAATCTCCAATCTTGAGTGGAGTTTCTTTGGTCTGCATTTCACTCCTTGGCTGAAATGGC
Source organism: Uromys caudimaculatus (assembly GCA_028551405.1). Classification (NCBI taxonomy): domain Eukaryota; kingdom Metazoa; phylum Chordata; class Mammalia; order Rodentia; family Muridae; genus Uromys; species Uromys caudimaculatus. The sequence goes on along the minus strand of CM052714.1, from coordinate 34,253,855 downwards.
TCATACTTTTTGCTGTGGGATCTCAAGCTAGGTTTCCAAGACCATTTCCCTACAGAAAGAAATTACCTTGAACATTTCATTTGGATCTACACTCATTGGTCCAATGGCAACCTTTTCCATATTGCCTGCACATCCCTGGAAGCCTAGACCTTCTTTCTGGTTTATATTTAGAAAAACCATCACTCTTAGAGATTCCTTGTTCACAATTTTGTTACAAATAACCATATTTCCTGCAATTAAATCACTGGGCATTTTGAGATCTAAGACCTTTAGTGGCTTGGTTACAGTATCTTTGAAAATGACCATATTTCCCCCAGCTGAAGCTCTGGGTATTTTGATATTGGAGAGCTCTAGCTCTAGCTTGACCTATTATATTAACATGGTACTCATTAGAACAAATATTGACCATATCCCTTATCTACTCATACACTCTGCTTGTGCCTTTAATAGTCATCCAACTATTTTACATTCAGTATTCACATTTTCAGTCATCCAGGCCTCTATCAACACCTGTTTTGTGTCAGGGTCTGATATGGCTCTGTTCAGAGCCGACACCAATCTTTGTTTAAAAAACAAAGCAGTAAAGTCTTCTCCAGAGCCTTGTACAATCTTTGTAAATGAGGTGGACTTTTTTTTTCTGTGCTCCTCAACTTTGTGCCAAGCTCTTAAAGCTTCTAAGCAATATTATTCTATAACAACATCATCAAACCGAATCTGTTCTTGTAAATCAGAGTACTACTGCCCTTTGCCTAGCAGCTGACCTTTTACTATATTCATTGCTCTATCTTACTGTTCAATATTCATAGCTTCTTCCCTCCACAAAGTTAACCATAGCAACTGTGGACCAGCTGTTAGTGTACAGCTGTTGCCAACCGTTCCCTGTCTTGGGAAATATTTCCATTTTGAGAAGCCCAATTACTTTCAATTTTTTTCATATAAGGTGAGTGCATCCTATATAAAAATCATGGCCTCTTTAAAATGCCTTAGATTTATCATTTCTATAGGACACCATCTTATCTTGTCCTAGCGTTTTCCCACACTATTAGCAGGCATATACTGTATGACTACTGGGAAAGCTAATGGTGATCTCATAACCCTAGGCTACTGCTCGTTCCACTCTGGTGGCATGGTTTGTTCAAGATTAACGCCTTCTCTTGAAATGGGCTGTATCATCAGATTATTCTCCAGCTTTTTGAGGTTTTCTATGATCTCACCACCTTCAGGCAGTTTCTTTCCTTCTTTCCTTCTATGGAAAACTCCCACTCTCTTGCTCAGTCCCTGGGACTGAGCCTTTTTGTTCTCTCTTTACTGATGCTCAATTCCTGAGTGCTTTCATCTCCATCTGCAACATCTCCAGTTACACACCCAATCCTGCAACCCTTTCCAATAAGAGAGAGTAGAGCAACCCCTTATGTTTTCCCACTTAAACCATTTTTTTTTTCTTTCTCAGACTCCATTTCCACCTGCAATTTTCCAACTGCCCAGCCAGCCATTCAAACTGTTTTTTTGAAACAAAATATACAAAGAAGAACATGGAAAAAAAAAAAAAAACCAAACCAAAAAAAAAAACCCCCCAAAAAACAAAAAAACAAAACAAAACAAAAAAACCCAAAAAAACAAAACCAAAACAAAATCCCAAAACCAACCAACCAAACAAAAATTAGAAAAATCCCCTCTGGGAGCAAAGCTGGGGATATCCCTGCAATAGCAGCCACAATAAACCTTTTTCAGGCCTCTTGGGGAAAAAAAAATCCATTTCTTCCTCTCTTGCTGTTTTCTCTATGGCATTTGAAATCAAATTTCCCATTTTTATCCTCAACTTTTGAGTCCCATGTTGAAGAGCCACTTATTGCTGTTTTTTGCTACTTTGTGGGTTCTTCTATTTTCTACCCTTTTTTCACCTCCCACCCCAGTATCACCCCCCCCTCATCACTAGATAGGAGAGAAAGTATAATAGAGGGAGAGAGAGATCCTTGAATCTAATTTCTTTCTCGTTTCTTCTTTGAACACAACTACTAACTACAACTAACTACCCTGAATCACCAACCACCAACTCCACTTCTCATGGGCACTAGCATTTCTATACCCTCTGAAAAGTTCCAGAATTGCAAACATAACACAATCACAGAAAGTGTCTGCAGCTGGCAAAATCATGCCTCTGCTAGAGCACGAGACCAATCATAGTCAGCTGCTATGAAGCAGCCCCATCTCTCTACAATTGTGATTGAAATGAAAATATATTCTTATAATATTTCTGTGTTTTTTTAAAGAAACCAAAATTGCAGAATTCTCACTACAGCAAACGATCATTTTATGCCCCTCTTTCTGGGCTTTGACTTTGCACATCTGACTGCCTTTTCTCTCTCTTCCTACTTTGTTTCCTAAACCTATTCCCCAACAGATGAACAGGACAAAACCTCACAGCAAGATTTTTTCTAAGCCAGAAACACTGGGAGTTAATGTCTGTTTGTAGTCAACGTTCTCTGAGACCTTCCTGGAACTTTAATCATCCATGAACCCATTAGGCATTGTCTAATGTGTAGATCCGATTTTCTGTAGCATCAAGCACACCTGACATCTTTTTAAATGCCCAGCTAAAGCCTATAGGAGCAGTGCTGCAATTAGGAATTTATCTTTACCAGTCAGTAGATATGGTCCTGCTTTGTGCTTCCACAGCTCCACTGAGCAGGTCTTTGTTCATACTTCCTCAAATTCTTCCAGTGGTGGCTTGTGATTCTCTAATTCCCATGTTTACTGTTTCTAGATTGACACAATGTTGACTGCTTGAGGGTTTCATATATTGTCCTACATCTTTTTAACAGTCCCCTTGTTTTCTTCTCTTTTTCTTTCTTTGTGTGTGTGTGTATCTGAAATGAAAAGATCCACTTCTGTTTTTATTGAATATTTTTATTATTTACATTTCAAATGTTATCCCCTTTCCCTGTTTTCCCCCATCCTGGAAACCCCCTATCACACCCCCTTCCTCCTGCTTCTATAAGGGTATTCCTCCACTCACCCACCCACTCCCATCTCCCTGCCCTCAATTCCCCCACACTGGGGCATCTATCGAGCCTTCATAGGACCAAGGACCTCTCCTCCCACTGATGGCTGACAAGGTGATCCTCTGCTACATAAGCAGCTGGAGTCATGGGTCCCTCCATGTGTACTCCATATGTTGGTGGCTTAGTCCTTGGGAGCTTTGGGGAGTCTGGTTGGTTGATATTTGTCTTAGTCAGGGTTTCTATTCCTGCACAAACATCATGACCAAGAAGTAAGTTGGGGAGAAAAGGGTTTACTCAACTTACACTTCCAATTGCTGTTCATCATGAAAGGAAGCCAGGACTGGAACTCAAGCAGGTCAGGAAGCAGGAGCTGATGCAGAGGCCATGGAGGGATGTTACTTACTGACTTGCTTCTCCTAGCTTGCTCATCTGGCTTTCTTATAGAGCCAAAAACTACCAGCCCACAGATGGCACCACCCACAAGGGACCCTCCCCCCTTGATCACTAATTGAGAAAATGCCTACAGCTGGATCTCATGGAGGCATTTTCTCAACTGGAACTCCTTTCTCTGTGATAACTCCAGCTTGTGTCAAGTTGACACAAAACCAGTCAGTACAATATTGTTCTTCCTATTGGGTTGCAAACCCCTTCAGCTCCTTCAGCTCTTTCTCTAACTCCTCCATTGGGGACCCTGTGCTCAGTCCAATGGTTGGCTCCAAGCATCTGCCTCTGTATTTGTAAGGCTCTAGCAGGGCCTCTCAGGAGACAGCTATATCAGGCTCCTGTCAGCAATCGCTTCTTGGCATCCACAATAGTGTCTGGGTTTGGTGACTGTATACGGGATGGATCCCCAGGTGGGGCAATCTCTGTATGCCTTCCTTCAGTCTCTGCTGTATGCTTTGTTTCCATATTTGCTCTCATGAGTATTTTGTTCCCCTTTTTAAGAAGGACCAAAGCACCCACACTTTGATTTGCCTTCTTCTTGGGCTTCATGTGATCTGTGAATTGTATCTTGGCTATTAGGAGCTCTTGGGCTAATATTCACTTATCAGTGAGTGCATACCATGTGTGTTATTTTGTGATTGGGTTATCTCACTCAGGATGATACTTTCTAGTTCCATAGATTTGCCTAAGAATTTCATGGATTCATCGTTTTTAATAGCTGAGTAGTACTCCATTGTGTAAATGTACCACATTTTCTGTATCCATTCCTCTATAGAAGGACATCTGGGTTCTTTCCAATTTCTGGCTATTATAAACATGGCTGCTATGAACATAGTAGAGCATGTGTCCTTGTTATATGTTGGAGAATCTTTTGGGTATATGCCCAGGAGTGGTATAGCTGGGTCCTCAGGTAATACTATGTCCAATTTTCTGAGGAACAGCCAGACTGATTTCCAGAGTGGTTGTACCAGCTTGCAATTCCACCAACAATGGAGGAGTGTTCCTCTTTCTCCACATCCTTGCCAGCATCTGCTGTCACCTGAGTTTTTGATCTTAGTCATTCTGACTGGTGTGAGATGGAATCCCAGGGTTGTTTCGATTTGCATTTCTCTGATGACTAAGGATGTTGAACATTTCTTTAGATGCTTCTCAGCTAATTGATATTCCTCAGTTGAAAATTCTTTGTTTAGCTCTGTACCCCATTTTTTAGTAGGGTTATTTGATTCTCTGAAGTCTAACTTCTTGAGTTCTTTGTATATATTGGATATTAGCCCTCTATCGGATGTAGGAGTAAAGATCTTTTCCCAATCTGTTGGTTGCCATTTTGTCCTATTGACCGTGTCTTTTGCCTTACAGAAGCTTTGCAATTTTATGAGGTCCCATTTGACAATTCTTGATCTTAGAGCAAAATGGCTACTCCAGCTTGTCTCTTGTGACCATTTGCTTGGAAAATTGTTGTCCAACCTTTTACTCTGTGGAAGTGTCTGTCTTTGTTACTGACGTACGTTTCCTGTATGCAGCAAAATGCTGGGCTCTGTTTACATATCCAGTCTGTTAGTTTGTTTCTTTTTATTGAGGAATTGAGTCCATTGATGTTAAGAGATATTAAGGAAAAGTGAGTGTTACTTCCTGTTATTTTTGTTGTTAGAGGTGAAATTATGTTTGTGTGGCTATCTTCTTTTGGGTTTGTTGAAAGAAGATTACTTTCTTGCTTTTTCTAGGGTGTAGTTTCCCTACTTGTTGGTGTTTTCCATCTATTATCCTTTGTAGGGCTGAATTTGTGGAAAGATATTGTGTAAATTTGGTTTTGTCACAGAATATCTTGTATTCTCCGTCTATGGTAATTGAGAGTTTTGCTGGGTATAGTAGCCTGGGCTGGCATTTGTGTTCTCTTAGGGTTTGTATGAGATCTGCCCAGGATCTTCTAGCTTTCATAGCCTCTGGTGAGAAGTCTGGTGTAGTTCTGATAGGTCTGCCTTTATATGTGACTTGACCTTTTTCCCTTACTGCTTTTAATATTCTTTCTTTGTTAAGTGCATTTGATGTTTTGAATATTATGTGACGGGAGGAATTTCTTTTCTGGCCCAGTCTATTTGGAGTTCTGTAGGCTTCCTGTGTGTTCATGGGCATCTCTTTCTTTAGGTTAGGGAAGTTTTCTTCTATAATTTTGTTGAAGATATTTGCTGGCCCTTTAAGTTGCTCTCTTGGCTCTCTTCTCTATTATCCTTAGGTTTCATCTCATTGTGTCCTGGATTTCCTGAATGTTTTCAGTTAGGAACTTTTTCCTCTTTGCATTTTCTTTGACTGTTGTGTCAATGTTTTCTATGGTATCTTCTGCACCTGAGATTCTCTCTTCTATCGCTTGTATTCTGTTGGTGATGCTTGCATCTATGACTCCTGATCTCTTTCCTAGGCTTTCTAACTCTAGGGTTGTCTCTTTTTGTGATTTCTTTATTGTTTCTATTTCCATTTTTAGATCCTGGATGGTTTTGTTCAAATTCTTCACCTGTTTGATTGTGTTTTCCTGTAATTCTTTAAGGGATTTTTGTGTTTCCTCTTTAAGGGCTTCTATCTGTTTACCTGTGTTCTCCTGTATTTCTTTAAGGGAGTTATTTATGTCCTTCTTAAACTTCTATCATCATCATGCGAAGTGATTTTAGATCCGAATCTTGCTTTTCCGGTGTGATGGTATATCCAGGATTTGCTATGGTGTGAGTATTGGGTTCTGATGGTGCAAGTAACCTTGGTTTCTGTTGTTCATGTTCTTATGCTTGCCTCACACCAGCTGATTATCTCTAATGTTACCTGCCCTTGCTATATGTGACTAGAGTTTGTCCTTCCTGTGATCCTGGTTGTGTCAGAACTCCTCAGAGTACAGCTGTCTCTTGGATCCTGTGATCCTGTGATCCTGAGATCCTTGGTGTATCAAAGCTCCTGGGAGTCAAGCTGCCTCTGGGACCCTGAGTTCCTGGTGTGACCAAGCTCCTGTGCTCCTGTGCTCCTGTGATCCTGGGCATATTAGAGTGCCTGGGAGTGGAGCTTCCTCTGGGTGTTATGGAACTGGCTGCAGAGTTCGTGCCCAAGATCTGCTCAGGGCACCTGCTCAGACCAGAAGGAATCCTGCCACTTGTTGGGTGGGGTGCCTGGGTCCCTGGATCCCACTGGTCTCAGTTACTCCCAGTGTTTCGGCAGATGTTGTGTCCTCCTCATCTCTGATCCTATGATCCTGGGTGTGTTAGAGTGCCTGGGAGTGGAGCTTCCTCTGGGTGTTGTGGAACTGGCTGAGGAGTTGTGTCCTCCTCACCTCTGATCTATGATCCTGGGCGCCAGTCCCCTTCTTGTCATCGGTTGTTATGTTTTAGTTCTTTCATTGAGCATCTTTATTACTGTCTTCATATCCTTATAGCTTATAAACATAAACCTTTATTTCTCCCTATAAATTTCTAGACAGTTATTGTTATTGAGTGAATGTTTGTGACCTAACAAAATCAGTATTGAAAGCTGTCTTCATTGTGGGGCTTTGGGTCAGGGGTGGGGGTCAGGGAGAAAGGGTCATGAGGGTGGAACCTTGTGAGTGGGATTTGTGCCTTTCTAAGGATCTGAAGAGGCCAGAGTTCAAGTTCTCCTTTTTTTCTATTTGAAGTCATCATAAAAAACATCATCTATGAACCAAGAGTGAGTCCTCCTCAGACAGTGAATCTGTGGAAACCATGATCCTGAGCTTTACAGTTTCTGGGACTGTGTGGAATGGTTTGCTCATGTTTACAAGCAGTGTAGATTCCTGTAGCCCAAGTAACAAAGACAATTATTCTTACATTTAAAAAATATTATATTTTAAATTATGTGCATGTATGTGTTTCTGTGTATGGATGTGTGCACATGAGTGTAGGTGCCTTTGGGGGACAGAAAAGGGTTTCAGGTCCCTTGGAACTGGAGTTACGAACAGTTGTGAGCCACCCACTGTTAGTGCTGGGAATGAAACTTGGGTCCTTTGCAAGAGCAGTATGTGTTTGCCTGTTTGTTGGTTTGTTTTTGAGATAGGCTCACTGTGTAGCTCCTGCTGGCCTGGAACTCACTATATAGGCCAAGCCTGCCTCCAGCTCCTAGCAGTCAGCTGGCCTCTGCCTCTCCAGTGCTGGAATAAAAGTCATGAGCCACCATGGTCAGGGCGGTCTGTGCTCTTAACCTCAGAACCATCTTTCCAGCTCTTCATTAAGTTAGATGAGGGTGTTAGGATCTCCACCATTATCTCCCCCATTTCTCTTTCAGTTTTCCACATTTTGATAGTTCTACCTTTAATTGTTTTTTGTATTGTCAGATTGATCTTTTCAAACTATTTCTTTTTTCTTTTAAAAAAAGTTTTATTTATTTATTTTATGTATATGAGTACACTGTAGTTGTCTTCAGACACCAGAAGAGGGCATCTGATCCCATTACAGATGGTTGTGAGCCTTCATGTGGTTGCTGGGAATTGAACTCAAGACCTCTGGAAGAGCAGTCAGTGCTCTTAACTGCTGAGCCATCTCTCCAGTCCTCAGACTATTTCATAATCAGAATTTGGGTTTGCCTTTGGTCGTGGTTTGATTCCAAAAGCTAAATGCAAGAAGAGTATGTGCTTTTGACTTTGAAATGTTTGTCTCAGAAGAGTACATAGTCCTTTGCCTCTGTGAGTCTAATGATCTCAACCTTTCTCTACAAATAGAGTGTGCCCAGTTGGAACTTTGTTTCCAACGGCCCCTTTTCTTTTATCAGTTCCTCCCTCTCATGGCCCAATCTTGTTTACTATTTGGACTGTGATTTCTTGACACCATTTATTTAAACATTTTTCCCCTGCAGTTTTGAGTGCTTTTCTTTTTACTTTTTTTCCTCACTAAAATACCAGCTATTTTCTATAGACTTAAAGCTACCTTATATCTATTATATTACGACTTATATCTATTACATGACTATTTTATGTCTGTTACACGATATTATACTCTTTTTCCTTTCAGTATGATTTTGATCAGTCTGTAGATAGTTTGTTGTTCTTTCTGAACACTTTTTGGATTCTGCTTATATTTTGTGTAGGAAATTCCACAAAGAATGTGTCTGAGTTGAAAAAAAAGCCCTAGAACCTAATATTTACTGAGTTCATTTAGTAGAAATGCTTCTGTATATCATAGCCTTATTTTTTCTTTTAGTTGTTTATCAGTAATTTATTCTCTATTATTTTTCTATTATCATTTTCTGCTTTATTGGATGTCTGTCTTTCTGTCTGTCTGTCTGTCTGTCTATATACATGTCTATCTCTATGTATGTTTTTACCTTCTATCTCATTTTTTATTGGCTTTAGTGAGGGTATTTTACTTTCTAGGAAGTCCTTTCTATTTATTCTTTTACTAATTTGCCATTTTAAGTCACTTCCTATTCCTTTTGATAGTACTCTATTCTATCTTATTCATATACTTAGGTTCCTTTGAGTTCCCCTGTGATTTCTGAAGTCCTGATTCCAGTGGCATTTCTTCCCTCTTTTCTGGTTTTGGGCACTATGTTCCTTCAGATGTCTGAAGACTCTAGTGTGTTTTCATATCTGAAGATAAACACCCCCACCTCCTCCCCACACCCTCTTATTAACCTGGAGCTCACTCACTCAGCTCTTGACTGGCAGGTCTACCTTTCGTTATTTCTCTTATTGGGAAGGAAAGTATAACTGGGTTTTGGATGTAATAATGACACAATAGGCAGCAGCCCGGGCCTCCCCTATCCCAGTATGATGTGGAGAGCTTGCCTCTAGGATCCCATATTTCTGTTCTCATCCTTTGTCTTCTTCATGCTTGCCTCTGCATGTTGGGTATTTGCTTCTGGGAATTCAAAGGGCATCAGTCTTAAGTAGCTGGATTTGTATGCACAGGCCAACACTGTGGGAACAGATCCTCTTCCACTCTAAAGACCTGACTCCTACTTTATCCAGTTTGGTTTCTTTTAGATCTTAGCTTGAGCAGTGGCACTGCTGTTTTGTTGCACATACAGATATAGATACACAGACACACACACACACACACACAGAGAGAGAGAGAGAGAGAGAGAGAGAGAGAGAGAGAGAGAGAGCGCATCCTACTCTTCTCTTGTAGTACAAGGGAAATGCTGGGTTTTTAACCAAAAACTCAGTCATTGTTTTAAATGACTGTATAAACAGTCACAATACAGACTAAATAGCCCCACAAAAATTTTGTGTATTTACTTTGGAGAACTTCAGCATTCATTAAGATATGAACTTGGTACACAGGCAGCTAATAGTCTAGCTTAATGGAACAGAATAGTTGTGCCAAGAAGTCAGTTTCCTTATTAAGAAAACATTAGTATGAACTAGGATGTGTGTGGGTGTGTGCATGTGTGATTGAGAGAGACAGGAAGACAGGCAGAAACCAATGACACGGAAATGAGAGAGAAGACAAAAAATAATTCTAGAAGCAGAAGAACCTGCCTGCCCAAGTACAGCCTCAGTGGGGAGCTGGCCTGTTTGAACTTATACTCTGCCTCTGCCATTGTGCTGGTTACTTATTTCATTGCTGTGTCCAAGTACCTGACAAGAAGCAACTGAAGGACAGAGAGTTTATTTTGATGTGTGGTTTAAGAATGGATATAGCCTATCATGGCAAGGAAGGCATGGTAACAGAAACATACATGTATTAGTCATGGTTCTCTTGAGGAACAGAATCAATGGGGTGAGTATATATATATATATATATATATATATATATATATATATATATATGTGTGTGTGTGTGTGTGTGTGTGTGTGTGTGTGTGTATGTGTGTATATATATATATATATATTTACACACTAGGTATATATATGAATGTACTTAGTCAACTAATATTAAAATATTTACATCACTGAGAATCTGTAGTTGCTGGTTCCCCAAGGCTGGGTGCTTTGGCAGTCACAATCTTATTCTGGAAACTCGGAGGTTCCTGGAGAGCCATCATTCCTTCTTCCATGATGGAAATGTAGAAACACTAGTTCTGATATCAGTGAAGAATCAGCAACTACAACCACAGCAGCAGCAGTGGAATGAATCTGTGCTGCTTCAAGGTCAACTAAGCAACAGTTAATGCTCGCTCTGCCACACCCTTCTTATCTGGACTGTTACTGGAAGGTGTCGCCTACAGTGGGGTGGGTTGTCTCTAATCAATTAGGACAACCAGGTGAGTTCTTCAGTTGAGGCTCCTTACTCACTAATTCTAATTTATAGCAAGTTAACATTAAGAACAAATACCACAATGAGACATCTGGTCATACGTGTTACAAAGTTACAAAGCAGAGAGGACAGGAAGTGTGGCCTAGCTCTACAACCTTTAGCTTTTACCCTAGTGATTACTTTGTCCAGTGAGATTTCACCTCCCAAACGTTCCCATCTTTCCAAAGCAGTGCTACTCGCTGGGGACCAAATGTTCCAACACACGAGTAGGTGTGAGACATTTCAGTCACTTGCAGGTTATCCTTGTTTGAGTGGCTTTCTCTTTGCCCGTTTCTTCCCTTATAAAATAGGTATATGAATTCCTGAATTCCTGAATGGTGAGAGGATTAAATGAATGAATGCATATAAAACCAGTCAAAGGTGCCTCTTCCTAGCTCTTAGTATTATTGCCTTAAGTAGTGTTGCCTTAAGTAATGAGTTCTTTTACCAGAGAGGGAGAACTTACTACTCCTCAAAAAATATGCATTGTGAGTGCTGCCATATCTGGAAAGGGGGAAGGGCTGAGTATGATTCAAAGGTAGGGTTCTGGAGCATGGGCAAGAATGAAACAGGAGAGGAATTGGGCCAGGTCTCAGTAGGTCAGGGTGACTAATATAGAGAGGAGCTGTTTACATAGCTTCTGGATGCCAAAGCTATGGATAGAGGTATCATGTGCATAGACACACTGTCAATGAAGTTAGAACATCTCTAGCATTTGGTAGACTTGGGGGAGGGAGGAATCTTCATTTAACAGATGACATAGATAAACTGGAAACATTAAGAACATATGAACATATCTTCTCAAAGAGAAGGACCAAAAGGGTGGTGGCAGGATCCAGTATGATTCAGTGAACAAACTGTCTCTTGGAGCCTGAGGTCACTTGTCTAAGGAATCTTGCCCACTGAATGGGAGGGCTAGAAAAGCAGACTTTTCTCATTAGATGAGATGAGTTTTCTAACCATGTAGAACTACTTATAGGGTGTTAGTTTGCTGTGATGAAGCAGGGAGAGCCCAAGCAATGGAAGTGGCTTAGTAGATCACTGTTAATCCAAGGAATTCTGATCAGGTAGATGCTCTAAGCCTCTATCAACCCCAAGATCTCATCTCATATAACAGTCAGGCCAGACCTCATTTCCGAGGCTGTTGACATAGTCTCAGCCTCTCATCACCCACTCCCATCTACTGCTGAAGGTATGTGGAAGTAAGTATCACATAGGTTCTGAAGTGTGTGTCAAAGGGACGATGCAGTGTAAATTCAACCTGACCATGGCTCCCAGACCACCCTCTTCACAATGTAGTCCTACAATCATGACTAGCTTTAAGACAATCTCGTCTGTTGATTTATACCCACTGATAGGATGTGGCTTGCACCCCTACCCACTGTCAGGGGGATCCCTAGAGCCACTGTTCTTCCTGCTGCCGTTGGCTCCAGTCTTTCCTCTGTGTTGTTCAATGCCTGCCAGATTGGCTGTGAGGATGTTTACAGGTACCCACGGCTACAGACTTTAGTGTGGAAGTCTGTACATTTTCAAGCTCCACAAACTACTAGTTTTCATTCCAGACCCTAATTCTCATTGGTACCAAGATAGAAGCAAGCACCTGAAAGGTGCTCAACACAGATGTTTGGGGCCTTGTGTAAGTTTTCAGAGAATAAAATTAAAGTGGTATTTCCATGGGAAGGTAGAGAATGAAAGGAAGCCAGATCAGTTTCTCTACAACCTAGCAGATGATTCCCACTGAGGATGCTGATTGCCCTGTGTGTTATGCTGCAGGGTGCAAAATAAACACCACACACAAAGACCACTAATTGCTTCGTTTATTCTTCCATTTAGTCAGGGAAACATCAGAGCTTATTCAGTCTCAGAATGGAAAATTACATGAAGAGCCACACTGGAGGAATGACAGTGCAGTTCTGGTCGGGCCCATTCACATGTGTGATTTATCATTGAAATGAAGACTATGTATACACACAGAGACAAAACTCTAAGGAGCACAGTTGAGAGAATACCAAAGTCAGACTTTCCCTTTTCCTCTGCCTAATCTACATTTGCAGATTAAATGAAAATGCAAGGGACAAAGGGATCTGGGGACAATGGGGTCTGGGGCTCAGTTTTTCCTGTTGGAGGATTAAAATGCTTTTTAAGGTTAACACCAACCTGGGGCTTCTTATTTGAGAATAGCATACTCTCAGCTCTATAAGAACACATTGACATCATCCAGCCTTCTTAATTGGGAATTTTGGGTAAATACTGTAAAATATGCAGAGTTGGAGACTCCAAGAGTCCAGTTCTGACAATGTCCCAACAGGAGACTATCACAAGATCCTCAGGAAAGAGACTCGGTAACACATGAAAATAAATAAATTTGGATACTTGAGCAGGGAAGGTTCTTAAACCCTTATACACAGGATGGGAAACTGAGACTCTGGGAAGATTTTTTTTTCACATGGCAAAGTTAATGGCAGGAACTCAAGTTTTCCAGAGTTTAACTGTTTCCAGATGCTGCATAAATATATACTCCCAATATCATTGTTGATGTTGCCAAGATTCCAAAATTGGCCATTTTACTTAAGTGAAAAGAAACAACATCTAGAGGAAAGAAAATGATTTACATGGAACACTGATAAATTCTTGCTCACTTTTAGGACTGTTATGCTAAGATAGAGTTAAAAGTCTAACATCTGGATCAAAATCAGGAAACCTCGACTCTAGGAACATGTGATGGTATCACACACAGAGACAGGCATGGAAGACAGCACCACACGGAAGGATCAGAGAAACCTATTAGAGAATGAAGTGGATTGGGTTGACAACTGGTACCTGGTTTATACTGCTCAGTGCTTTCAAGTGACCCAGAAAATAACACAACATTGATACACCAAAGAGACTAGTTCAAGAGGGGCTGGTGGAATCCACCAGAGGCGGGCACGGACGGACACATTACATCCACTGTCACCTGAACTGCATGTAAGTCTGCATGACACCCTGTCCAGCCCTACACAGCTCTAGGGATAGGTCACTGCCAAATGTATGTTACCTCAAAAACTGACTGACTACCTTTTTAAACAATGATGCGTGTGAATCAGAGAGGGGAGGCCTGAGGTGACAAATGTTTCAAGTGGCTGATAGAGGCTGCACATTCTGAACTCTGGACAAAGTGACAGGGATCTTGGTGTCCCCGGGGCCTGGAGCTTTAGTGATGGGCTGGGTATGGGCTTTAATGTCTGCGATTCGCTCTTTAAACTTCTGTTGAAGGAACTTTTCTTCTTTGGAATAGCTCTTGACAAACATAGACATCAGCAGGCACCCTGCCATGGAGGTGCCCCCGATGCAGAAGAGCACAGCCCCCGCTAGCTTGCATGTGTCCAGGGCGCCATTGTACTTCACAGCATGTGTGTCCACCACCATGAAATCAGCTTCACCGAAAGCTTCGATTTTGGGGGGCACAAGAAAGCCCACTGCCAGGACAGTTAGCCCGAGAATCACAAAAACAGTGCCTGAGATGAGTCCGACCTAGAGAGAGACGAGGACAGAGGCAGGAGAAAGTGAGCAGCTGAACCTTTCTGACTCCCCTCAGCCACAAGGGCACTACCCATTTCTCCAGATTTCAGGCTATTCCCAGCCACCTTCGATCTGTATGGAAAACCGACTTAATCTTATATCTAATATAGACTGCTGGAGCAACCAGATCTTGAGGTACAGAATTTAGCTTTTGAATACAAGCAGCACCAGACCAACCCAAACAGCTTTCTACTTGTGCAAGCTGAAGGAACCTGCCTTTGTGTACATGCCTCACTTGGTGTTGAGGAAGAGAGAAACTTCCCTGATGCCCAGAGCTGGCCTGACTCTGTCCCGTGAAAACCTTGATTTCACCAGAGGCTGTCATCTTATAGTATGTAATGTCAAGCACAACACATCTCATAGAGTGTCAACTCAGACAAGCTGAACTGGTGGCCATGATGGAAGAAGACAAGACCAAGCCATTTCGTGATTGGGTCATAGCTTTTACAAAACAGGGTCACCCTGTGGACTGCTCTTCCCAGCCAATAGGCCTATCTGTTACTCCTTTTTCTACCATGGCTGTCCTCTTAATGTATCTGCCTTCCGGTTGCTCCCTTAGTCCCTCCCGGAATCCCCTAACCAAAGCTACATCCTATAATTCCTTCTTTCTCACTCCCTCGTTCTGGGCCCCTGTGATGTTGTTATCTTCACTGCAATGTGGAGCAAACCTAGCATCCTTGGCAGACAGATGTGGTCCTGGTGTTAGGGGTCTGAGAACCCTGACAATCCTTACGGGTGCTGATGCCTTCTGAAAGTAAGAAGGGAAGGATCCATGGCCACCTATTAAAGACGTGGGGCCTCCAGAGGGTCAGCCATTAGCTAAAAATAGACCCACCACAGAGGCAGGGCTTGGAAGCCACACAGATGACCCCAGACCAGTGCTCTGTTTCTTTCCACGTGTAGCTAAGTAAGTGGAGTTTGTGCAGATGCCAACATGTTAGAGCGACACATGGAAGATAAACTGCTTCAAGTCAAGATCTCCTTAAATACAGCACAGCTGTGTTAGGTTCTCCTTTATGCAACCAAATGCCTGGCAAAAGAAACTTATGAGAAGAAGGATTTGTTTGGGCTCAAGGGGATATGGTTTAACATAGTGGGGAAGGCATGTCTGGATCAACTCCATGGCAGTGAAAGCACACAGACATGGCTTGCTCACATCTCATCAGGATGCAGAGGAAGGGGTGTGATAGTCAAGCTTGGTGGTCAACCTGACTACATCTGGAATCAACGGAAACTCCAGCACCTGGGCAAGCCTGTTCTTGATGAATGGATCATTTAAGGGAGTAGGGCCCACCCTAAATCTGGGCCTCACCTCCTGGTCTCAGCCCACATGAACAGATGTGGATGAAGGAAGAGCTCCCTTTGATGCCCACTTGCTCTTGCTCTTGCTCTTGCTGGCAAGCTCATGCATCCTGTTGCTGAGGTGTTCATTCTCTGTTATCAGAACCTATTTGTTTGAGATTCCAATGTAGACCGAAGACCAGCAGTTCTC
>CM052714.1:34223096-34238036 GCA_028551405.1 Uromys caudimaculatus | reverse complement strand
CACACACACACACACACACACACACACACACAATCATTCCATCAGTTCTGTCCTTTAGAGAACCCTTATTGATATAGTTGATGCTCTCTTTTCCCCTTTACAGTCATTCTGGATGTGCCATGTGGTGATTTCTGCCCACACGTGAAGGGTAGGAAGACTTTCCTTGGCTTGGCATCCTGCAACTTGTAGTGGAATCATAGAAGCAAAGTTACTTGAATGTATCACCATTTTTCCTACCTATAGAATGACAAATGACGTTGTAAAGATTAAATATGACTGTTCAAAAGCACTTTGCATTTGGCTAGTAACAAACTCTGATGAGCAGCTATTATGATGTGGAAAAAAAAACCCTTTGGTTAACATCATTAAAACAGTTACTTAGTATTTGGAATAAAGAGTAGTTAACATTGGAATAAGGACTAACTATCAATTTTTTAAATGTCTTTTTTTTTTGTTTCCTCCCATTCCTAATTGCTTTAGGTTTGAGTAACAAGATTAGAAAAATAAACAAATACATAATCCTTAGTCTTGGAATTTAAAGTGGGTGGGACTTTAGAGGCAGTGCATTGATTGAGGTATTCAGCATCAGCGTGGCCCAGGCACTGCTAGATGCGGTGTATTTAATACAGCTGCTTAAGAGAAGTAGAGCTTTTCATAGTCACTGTCAGAAGCTGCAGCCTGTAGGGTCGAAGAAGTGCATTCCAAGCTTCTGTAGTGAAAGAAATCTGGATCAGTGGGAGCCCCTGCACTTCTTATGCCCACAAAACTCTGCCAATTACTATTTGCACATTTCCTGCCTATTATTTATTTTAACGCCTAAAGAATTTTATCCACCATATATGGGCACATCTCTTAAATATGATACAATGAAGAAACTAAAAAATGAAATGTGTCAGTGTGAGACTAAATACAAGCAGAGAAGCTATTCTGGGTATGATGCAAGTGATGGAGGAAAAATTGGATTGTAAAATCATATTTTGGATTGCTAAAAATGATGGTAAGTAATTCACCTTCAGAGACTAGCCATTATTTATAACTCTTCAAAAATGACTCACATTGGAAAATTCTGGAAGCATAAACTAAATTAATTAAAATATCCATGGTGACTTGCTTCCCATGTTACTAAATTACCTCCTTCTTCAAGAACTGATACTGAAGCTTAGACATTGAGTGGGACAAAGCTGTGTCAGTCTTGGTTTTACAGTTTCTGCAGAGCTTGGGAGGCAGGAGCCCTGCCTTTTCAGCCTTGCCTCTTCAGAGTTCATACTGGAACCTGACTCTGAAAACACTCTTGACTGGCAAACTCCAGCCTCCAGCCTACTGAAAGTGGACCCCAGTGACCTCAGCACAGCCTTCTTGGCTGAGCAACACACAAGACAAAATCCACTCTTAGAATATCACAAGCTAACAGCTAAATATGGCCTCCATGTGGAGGAAGTTCTGATCATTGGCCAGGTGGAGGCTCCTTCCTCCCTTATCTCAATTAGGGTCTCAGAGTATACTGGCTGATTTTGTGTATCAACTTGACACAAGCTGGAGTTACCACAGAAAGGGGCTTCAGGTGAGGAAATGCCTCCATGAGCTCCAGCTGTAAGGCGTTTTTTCAATTAGTGATCAAGGGGGAAGGGCCCATTGTGGGTGGTACCATCTGAGGGCTGGCAAGCTGAGCAAGCCAGGGGAAGCAACCTACTAAGAAACATCCCTCCATGGCCTCTGCATCAGCTCCTGTATCCTGACCTGCTTGAGTTCCAGTCCTGACTTCCTTTGGTGATGAACAGCAATTTGGAAATGTAAGCTGAATAAACCCTTTCCTCCCCAACTTGCTTCTTGGTCATGATGCTTTGTGCAGGAATAGAAACCCTGACTAAGACACAGAGGAAGTAGGTGGAGACAACCATCACTGGCTGTCTGCAATCAATGCAAATGTCTTGGAACCTCTAAGCTGTGTGACCCAGAGAGGAACTGCAAACATGCAAACTTAAGACATCAGGAGACAGCTTGCCACCATAGGCATGAAGGAGTAATGAATGAATCATGATGAGGCTGCTTCTTATATTCCCATGAAAATCACCAATGGGAGGGCAGGTAGACTGTGTAGACTGATCCTGATATCATGTTGGAATATTGGAAGAAATTAAAATTTGGGAATAAGTCCATCAAGGAACATATAAACCATATCTAAACATAGTTGTGGGTTGAAGCAGTCTTAGGTCTAATAGAAAAATCAGTAAAAAGCATAACCACACAAAGGTCATTTAGGGCTCTAAGAGAGCATTGAAGTTCTGTTTAGTGTGTGTGTGTGTGTTTGTGTGTGTGTGTGTGTGTGTGTGTGTGTGTGTGTGTTGGAATACTGCGGGAGAGGTTCCATCCAGGACCCAAGAGCATCCTCAGGCTATGGGGTGGTAGGGCCAGTCTTGGCAGTGAGTCTGAAGGACCTCACTAGGTGTTGGTAGACTTCCACAGCAGCAGCAAGGCTAGTGTCTAGGCTGTGACTCCCCACATCTACCTGAGCTATGCAGAGCATTTGTGAAACCCATTCCCTGATGTGACAAAGGAGAGTTGGCTAGAGAGGCAACCTTGGGTTCCAGAAATCAACCAAAAAATTGCTGTTATTTCGACATTTCCTTCCTTGTTTCCCAGTGTGCTGGTGAAGTCTGAATTCACAGTGTGTGCCAAGCTGGAAGGCAGAGCCAGCAGCCAGCTTCTGTAGCACAGCTGCTTTGGCACAGAGGAGGCAATAATGACTACTGGAGGCCAGAAGCAGCTAGGCATGGAGGAACAGCCTGGAGGGGAGAAGGCTGGATGGAGCTGGCGTGAAGGAGCCATCTGTGATGGAGATCATTCAAAGCTCATGAGGAGTGAGAACTCGATTTTGATCCTTCCCTTTCTCTGAGGACGGTTGTAGCTTTCTCTTTAAGCCCTGAGCTCTGAGTAGTGAGAGATTGTGTGCATGGCAGTGGCAGGGTCTTGCTCATTGTCACCTACCTACCCCAGCTAGATTCTGAGCTCTACCAAGTGAAGCGTGATGTAACTGGTTTAGCTGTTTCTTCAGGCCTGACTCCACCTAGTTTGCATAGTGTCCCTTCACCAGAGTAACCAACTTACCCATCAGCCCTTGCTCTTCAGAGATTGTCCCCTCTAGCACACAGACACATGTAATGGCTTCCAAATTCAATAATTATTTTAGTTTCCATGCTCACTCCTTGTGGTCACTCCTGACCTTGACATCCAATCTTGTTCTTTGTGATGCCTGAAAACTGCATTCTCCTAATTTTTAAAACTTCTGAGACACAAAGACTATCATACATTGGAAATATGTGTTCACTCCAGATAATGAGATACTCCTTAAATCTAAATACTGCCTTTTTTCCACCTCATACTCAGTATGCTATGAGGCTATGGAGAAATCCCTACTGCATCCAAAGCCTTCTGTGAGCCTCTGAATGCATTTCCAGCTCACCTCTGACCTTCTCTGCAAACCTGCAAACACCTTTGATCCACTACTTGCTCTGTCTGGGTCCCTGCTATCTGCTATGCTCATCCACCCCTTCACATTTGCAATGCACTTCTTTCTACCATGGTGCTCTGCTCCTGCAGATATACAGGAAGTCTCCACTGGGAGCAACTTCTCCAGACTGCACCAGATGAACACTTCCTTCTGCTTCCCAAATTCTGTGCTCTCAATCCGTACTGTAACCACTTTGATAGGAACAGTTAGCATTCTGATTGTAATAACCTAAGTCTATATCTACTTCCTCTATTGAACTGTAAATTGCTATATTTTATTCAGAGGGAAGAATGGAACCTATTGGTCTATTGCACTTACCAGGTGGTCTAGATTCTGGACATTACATGTGTAAGATAAAAGGGGAAATATTAAAATCCTAATGGAGTTCGTCATTGACTGTGAGTTCTTTATTTCCAGTCTACAGTTGGATAGCGTTTAATGAGTTTGCAGTTCCCAGGTCACACAGCAGTGCCCTGGATGTGTGATGGACAAATAAGCTTTTGTGGAGTGAAAGGATAGGTGCTATATACAAATGAGCCAGAAGGGCAGAGTACAGATTCGAACTCAGACCCATGGGATTGCACTCTCTGTTCTCATTAAGCTTGTCCAGTCTGCTCACTGCTCAGGAGCTCAAGGGTGGAACTCTAGCTAACGAGGGACTGTGAACACAAGGGACAGAGTGGCTCCATGTTTACATTTCCACAGTGGAGGGAAGGAGGTTGCAAGCAACTTGAGCCACCTATTGTTGTAATTTGAAAACCAAGGAAAACCATTAAAGAAGGTCTTACTGGACCACGTGTGCATATGGGCCCTTTTCTGTATTATTACAAAAATCTTCCAGAGAACACTTCCACTCAGCCTGCTTTGGAAGGTCCCCAGAATGGCTAGCTTCTGTCATGGGTAGAGCTAATGTCACCAAGACAGACTCCCTAGGCTATGTTGGCAGGCACTAGGCTTCTATGTGAAGGCCATGCAACCTCAGAGAAACTTCAGCCTGTATTTCTCTAACACAGGGCTAACACAACAGGGAGCAAAGATTTGGGCTTTACTTGTGTAAGATAGAAGGGGAAAATATTAAAATTGTAATGGTGCTGGTCATTTACTGTGAGTTCTTTATTTTCAGTTCACAGTTGTAGACTGTTTAATGGATTTGCAATCCTCAAGTCACACACCAGTGCTTTGGATGGAGACAAATGTTTAAGTATTATTTATGTCAGTGGCATTGAAAGATATTGACAAAATAAACATATTCCACTCAGTTGTATACACACACACACACACACACACACACACACACACACACACACACACACACACATATACACGGAGAGAAAAAAAGGAGGGAGGAGGGGAGGTGAGAAGGAAGGAGAGAGTGGAGAGACCTCAGAGAGGAGGGAGGCAATCACCTATAAAAGGTATACCTGGCTCAAGTATGCATTTCATTGATCCAGGCCAATAAGGATTCATCTGAGCTGAGATTTCTACAGAACAAGTATATGGGCTTGTCTAACTCTAATACAGAATCTGTGACAACAGAATGGTTTTGAATTAACACAAGCCTCGGGTCATCCACTAACAACTATGTTACCCAGTATGTAATTCACTAGATTTCCAGTTTCATTTCCACTTCAGGACTTAGTATTCTAATTGGCATGAAGCGATGGCTGCTAACACAGCCAAATCTTATTAAAGGCACAGCAACCATTGTCTTAAGCAGTTTCTAAATACCATCTAGAGTCTCACATTATTTACACGGGAAGTGAAGTGTCACTACCCAAAGTGACAGAGCTATGAAATGCAAGAGTATGGGTCTCATAGGACCTGAGACCAGAGTCTATGTTCACACTCACTAGGCAGAGCCGCCTCTTGCTACACTGTTTTAACAATGCATTTTGGTTTAAGTCAATGACTGGGTAAAAATGGTGGGATCTTTCAGAATAAGCACAGAATCTTGGAGATGGAGGAGACCCCAGGCATCCTCTGAGGATGAATCTTCTCAGTGTCCTTCCATAAAAATGTCTCCTTTTCTTAAGCACTGGCACATTCCAGTATCCTTTTCTTTCTATGTTCATTGTCTTTGCCCAGGTAGTCCTGGCTGGTATCTTCTGTACCTTTTATCTATGAATGACCTCAAACTCCTGAGCTGAGACAGTAGGTTGAAATGTCCACTGGAGGTCTATCTCTATTGGTGTAATAGTTCCCTTCAGTGACCCAAAGTCACACTCACACTTTCCACGTGTCCCACGCCTCTGCTAGGAATCTTCATCTTGGCGGCCACTGCATCATCCAGGACAGAGCTCAGGTTGAGGGCCTGAGATCTTGCTTGATCGCTTCTCATTAGCACATGTTGACAGCCTGGCCCTCAAACTTTCTGCTACGCTGGACTATTTTAAACCATCACTGGCACCTTCCTAATCTGAGCTGCCACTGTCTCTTGCCTTGGTACTTTAACTGTATCTGACCTCTGATGGTTTTCTGCTCAGTAGCCAGAAAAGCAATGAGAATATTAGTCACTCTGACTTCTTCAGATGGATTTCCCTGTTTCTTGAGATAAAAGCCTATGTCTTCACCACTGTCTACAAAACTCCATAGAAACCATCTGTGCTGTTATTTTCCTGAATTCGTTGTGTTCCCCATTCTAACTCTGCTTCCAGACTGGACATCTTCCCTCTTCCCATGGGGTTTGGGGTTGCTATGTTCCCAGCGCCACGTTCAGCCTGAAAACATTCCAGTCTGCTCCACAGCCCAGCTGTGTTTGCTTAGGTTTCCTATCTTCTGCATACCTTTATCCATCCCTGTACCTCAGTCTTTCTCACCTTCTTCCTCTTATGTGTACAGCTGTTGTTACTTGACATGCTGTTAGGGCCATTATGTGGTCACACCAGCGTTCATCTCTCTCTTCTTCCTGACTACAGATGCTTGGGACTAGCTGCCTCGGGTCCATGGGGGAAGGGAATCTCTTATTTCCTGTTTATCATTTCCAGCACTTCATTCCAATCACTACACAGATGGAGTCAGTGCTAAGTATCTCTTGAGACACTGCATGGCATTTTCTAATGAGGCACCTCAGAGAGACCCGCGGCCCCCTATAAGTGATGACAGAGCTGGTGTGTTATGACTCTGGAGCCATGTTTCAGCATTAATGCTTGCTCAACACCGTTGTTTCTTCCTAGTTATTGTTACAATGGGTTAACGGATACTGAGTTAGTTCCTTCTCTCCACACTGTGATAAGACACTTGGAAGAAGCAAGTGAAGGGGGAGGGGTTTACTGTGGTGCACTGAGGGAATACAATCCACCATGGGTGGAGGAGGCTTGGTTCCTGACTGTAGTGGCAGGGGCTTGCTCCTTTTGGCCAATCAGGAAGCACAGTGCAGGCAGAAGCCGGGATAGGGTAAAAAATCTCAAGGCCCAGACTCCAGGGACCCACTTAGTCCAGCTGATCCCCATCTCTTAAATGTTTAGTAGTCTCCCAAAACAGCATCAGAGCCTGGGAACCAGATGTTCAAACACAGGCGCCAGTGGGGGACTTTCCACATTTAAACTTCCACAGATACCTATCCAGACTGTAAAGGAGGCTGAAAGAACACAATGCTCTGCATCTGAGTCCTTCACAGTTAATGACTGACCTACCAAGGTAATGGCTAGCAAGACTACTAATTGCCTGGCCTTTGAACCTACTCCTGTTTAACCAGCTTATCAAGTAATTATGTTGCATTTAGAGGCTTTCTTTGACCCCAAATTTATAATCTCCTTTCCAAGGGGAGAGTAATGCATTTAGTGTCACCAGGATTGAGGCACACACAGAGAACCTCCCAGTTCTCTGTAGCTCTGGTATTTTCCACATCTAATATATATATATATAAATACACACACACACACACACACACACACACACACACACACACACACACACACACATTTCAATTGCTGGTTCCTCACCTTCCAGAATACTGAGCTCCACCTGTTAGGTGATCTCTGGATCTGGAAATCATCCTCATACTCCCAGATAGAGGCAGTGCAGTCCTCATAAAACTGATGCAGGTAGGACCGAACTCCATAGCGCTGCTGGTACCCACCCTCGGTGTCAGCCTGGGCTTGCCTGGACCCACAGGTGTTGCTGCAAGAAGTCATCTTCCCAGCTGGAAAGAGAGCATCCACAGTGATCAGCTCCATGGGCTAGCTCTCGGACCTCAGGATCAAAAGGCATATTAAATGCAAGAGTCATGCCAGGCCAACCTATTCAAACTATTCTCTCTCTCTCTCTCTCTCTCTCTCTCTCTCTCTCTCAAAGCACCTTCAAAATCTACCTACCTTACCATCCTCCCTTCCCTTCTGTTGAATGTAAAATCACCCCCAGTGATCAATGACTAGAATTGGTTCTCCACAACAAAGGAGCTACACCAGCTTCAGTCATTTACATTATACTAAATATAAGCACAAGGCACATAAGAAGTGGCAATAAAGGAGCTTTGACAACAGACCTTTAATGTGAGACATTTGAGGGCACTCACTGGTCATGGATGGGATTTGTCTCTGCGTGTCCTGAATTTTTAACCACATTCCTTTCCAGAGTGTGTACAATATTCCTCTTAGCACTTTCCTGTTTTGCGTCCAGAGCTCATGTAATATCTTCTGATATTTTAACTAATTGCTAAGTCATATAGAAACTTTGTTAAAAAGCTGTGGAGCAACTTACACGCTTTATTAACCACAAGTGACTGGGCCATTAATTTATACCTCACTAGTTTTAGCACCATGTACTTCTGTGGTTATTTGTGAGTATGCCTGTCCATGTGGGTGTGAAACTTTAATGCAGACAATAGACTCTTTTACCATTTCCTTCCAAGTGTCTAGTATAAATAAGACTTAAGAAAAGTAAATAAAGCTGTGCTGCCTCGGGAACTTCCTTTGCAAGATGGACATTTAAGATGGATTGGTTCCAACTGTTACTCCTGGAGAGGGCAGTTTAAAAGGATGTGGTTAATAATTTATGTTATTTTTAAAACAAAACTTTATTTAATGTGTTTGGGTGTTTTTTTCTGCACGTCTTAAATGTTTGTATGCCTGGTACCTGCTAAGGCTAGAAGAGGGTGTTGGATCCCGTGAGTTGGAGCTATAGGTGGCTGTGAGCCACCAGGTGGGTGCTGGGAACTAAACTGTAGTCCTCTAGAAGAGCAGCCAGTGCTCTTACCCACTAAGCCCAATGTTTTTGTTTATTCTTTTTAGTAAGGAATTACTGAGGGGTCATAGTTTTGCTGAGCGAGGGACTTCTCAGTTCTATGCTCTTTGACTTTTCTGATCTCTGTGTAAGTAGATAGGTGTTTAACTAGAAGCGGGAAATATTTGGCATTTTTCAGTTTCTTGTAGATTATTTTTCTTGTTTAGTAATAGACTGTATATGACAAGGTGAGACCCAAAGCTATTTTCTTACTAGAAATATATTTTTTCCAGGAAAGTCTTGGACTGTGCTATAATCTAGGTCAAGAGAGAGACATTAAATTTTCTACTTGCTTATCAAAAAAAACCAGCTAGTAATGTCCACAGCACAAAACTGTTACCTATAGTTCTGTCAGATTTCTTTGTGGTCACTTAGTTTGGTTGGATAATGTGATGGTTCTCTTGATTGCCAACTTCAAAGAATTTAGAATCACCAAGGGAACAAATTCCTAGGAATACCTGTGAAGGGATATCTAGATTAGGATCATTGAGGTGGGCAGAATTTCTGTAAAGGCAGGTAGCACTAATAGGTGGTCTGAAGACCTGAACTGAATAATGGACCGAGCATTGGCATTTATCTCTCCTTCCTGAATGTGGATGTAATGTGGATGTAAAGCTGCCTCTCCTGCTGCCATGATGGGCTATGCCCTAGAACAGTGTGCCAAAATAAGCCCTTACTTGTATAGGTTGCCTTTGCCAGTGTCTTGTCCTAGTAACTCATAAAGTAACCAATATAGACAGACAGTGGTAAAAGGTCAGAATAGTCCTATGGGAACAAAGAAAACTCCCAAGAGAATTGCTTTGTAAGTTCTCCTGCCACAGGCAGAATTGGTTAGAAAATGTAATCAAATTTGAGAAAGTATGCTCTTGGTGTCAGAAGAATGGCAAAAGCAGGCGGCATCCTGTCCACTTGCCTCATTTTCTATATGCTGGCCAGCATTACATTTGACACCTGTGCACTTTCTTGGTTCAGGAACAACTACCTCTAAAAGAAAAATCATTCTGGAGAGCATGTCAGGAGAGGTGAAGAAGGGTAAGCATTTCCAAAGAGAACTTTTATACTTATATCTTATATATACACACACATATATATATACACTCATATCTTAAGGGCTAGGATGACCTCTTCAGTACCTTCTACGTAATGCTTATACAATGAATATGATTAATAAGAGCCTATTACCAGTGACACATAAGTAGGATAATTTTAGAGTTGCCTTCTTTGGAGACATTCTAATAATTTTTTTTTTTATTCAACTGGAAATTGGGTTGGTATTACTAACTCTGCTTTGTCATTGAGGAAACTGAGGTATAGAAAAATTATCTTGCTAAAGGTTACACTGTGAGTCAGGGAGGAGACAAAAGATGACAGTTACTATAATGTGCAGGAGCTTGGTCTGAATCATAGGCTTGTGTAGTCAGAATCAGCTTGCCTAGATGGTTTATATAATCTATATGTCTCCTGCAGAGCATCAGAGTCTTCAACATGAGAAAGATATAGGATATCGGAGGAATGAAAATGCCCTTTGTAGCAATAAGAGGAGCTACTTCACTTGGTTGCTGGAGTTCCCACTCTTAGGACTCAGCTCTGATGCTGAGCAGGTCCGTGAACCTCACTGTATTCATCCTCTTCCCAGCTCTTAAATGTTAAACTTTACAAATAACAAAACAACAAAAAGCCAATGTAAGAGAGAAAAACAAAAAGCAGAAGAACAAAGTGCCCGGAAGCAAACATTTTGATTCTGAGCATGCATTCCACTTCAAAGTGGATCATTGGTGATGCTGGATGTATTCCCAAGGAGGAATCTTGATGACTCTTACTTCATCTTCCAAGAGCACAAGGCATGAACAAGAAGAGCATGGCCTGTGTCATGTTCGCCACATAGATCAGAGCACGGACTCAGGCAGTTGTTTCTGGTCACGACATCACTCACAAGCTTATTAACCTCTAGAGGTGTGGTTTCATCATCCTTACAATAAGAAGGTTGGACTGGACTAAGGTTTTATCTCTTCTAGATGTGTTTTTCTATGAGGTTTGGCTACACATCTTCAGAATGAGCCATTTACTTTTTGTTGGGTATACAACTGAGCTTATTGATTCTCTACCTCCTTGTGGACTGTCAGTCACAGACATGTCCTTAATTCCAGTGTGTATGAAATTTAGCTTAAAGTGAATGTAAGCTGCTACCTAGGTTATCTACTTGCATTAAACAGGCTGAGTGCTTATAGATTGCTTTTAAACACACCACTTCAGTATCATACATGTTGCCTTCAATAGTAGCACTTGGATGGGAGGAGGTGTCTGAGAAGATTCACATACCTTCCTCAAGGTACAACCAGTTAGGACTGATGTCTGGAAGAGAATGACCACTTTATAAATTAGTTTTAAAATCTACCATTGTAGATTGAGGGTTTGGGGCCTAAGAACCTCAGCGGAGTTAGATAACTCAAAGAGAGGTACAGGCATAGAAGCAGATAAGGGGGCTTTCTAGAATTATATTTAAATGACATACTATTGGTATATAACTTGTAAATACTCAAGTGGAGGCTCTTGTATTCTCTTTTGGGGGTGGGAGTGGGGCAGCAAGCTCTCTAGTTGAGGTTGGCATTGAATTAACTGTCTGTGTAGCTGAGACTAGCCCTAAACTTCTGATCTTCCTGCCTCTACATCAAGAGTACTGATATGCACCATCATGCCTGCTTTGTTCAGGGCTGGGTATCAGACCAGGGCCTTATGCATGGGAGGCAAACATTCTACCAACTACCTTATACCTCCATGAAATCATGACAGAATCTAGACAAGATGCCATCTGTATGGGCCTATTTGCTCACTTGTGATGAGAGATTTGTTTGTATTCTCTCTGAAGGACCTTGTAGATACTGACAAATGAGAACTATTCAGAGCTTTCTTCTTCCTATTACTTGTCTGCAACAAAATAGCCTTCATGTGCAACCTTTACAGTAGGTGAGAGCACACATGCTGGGAATGACCCTCTGGCTAGACAGACAGATCCCCCATGGGCAGTGCTGTGAGTGCATGGATCAGTGTACTGTGGTATCAGTTGAGAATTTTAATTTTGGGCTAATATATGCAGTTATTTTCATTTTATTTTAAAAGTGCTCACAGGAAGTAGACATAAGTCTTTATGCCTCCTGCAACTCTGAGGACATCACAGGCATCACACTGTTTATCTTCATGGTCTCCTTGAGAGAAGGGAGGCAGCAAATTGAGGCACAAAGTGGATGAGTGTTTTCCCATGGCTCTATGTGTGAGTCACTTGTGGGCCAGGCCCTGTTCTCTTTATTCACTTTGAAATAACTCTCAATTTTTCATACTCTTTTTCTCCCTCAAAATAATTCTGAGCTAATGAGAATGACATTCCCATTAGAGTTACTTTCCACAGGGCTGGTGCTGCAAGGCACAAGGTATAGACACAGTCCACTGAGACCATTTATCCAGAACTGAACCCAAAGGGTCACGTCCCTTAAAAGACTCTATGATATTCACACTGCATACAGGAAGGCATGAAAGCCTGCTAAGAGCCTTGCCACTTTGAAATTGAGCATTTTAAAAATACAGCATGATCATAAAGCTTGAAATGTGTTTCTACTAAAGGATATTTTCTATCAACAAAGATATTTTGTCTTTTTTGGAATAATCACAGAGATATAATTTTGTATATCTTTGTATAATGAGGTTTTTTAAAAAAATACTGTCCATGCCAGTGCATTGGCAGTCATTTTATATTTAGAAAATAGGAATAATAGTATATAATTAGTCTACTAATTATCAGTTGCATGAATCTTTCAATTGATGGTTATCTATCTCTACTTATCCACACATTTCTCACCTATACATCTATAGTCCCTCTATCCATTGATTATCCTCTACCAATTTTTCTACCCATCCATATAAGCTATTATCTTCATCTATCTATACATCTACTTACCTATATCATCTGTCTATCATCTTTCTTTCAATTATTTGTCATCAATTTATCATCTTTCTTTTTATTTTCTACTTGTCATCTATCTATCTATCTATCTATCTATCTATCTATCTATCTATCTATCTATCTATCTATTCACCCATCCACATATATTAATAAGGCATGCAAAATTCAAAATCAAAATAAGCATTCTTCTCCTTTTATCTTTCTTATCTGCATTCACAGATGACAAAAGCTGACTCTTACCTTTAATGTTCTCCTTGTCCTCTGCCTGTTTATTCTTTGATCTTTCTTTTAGAAGCTCATTCTTCAATTCTATTTAAGAAAAGACCACAATAACTCTGCAGATGTGACCCAGAGCAAAATAAAATATTTCCAAGCCACTCACAAAACCATGGACCAAGATCTTGTGACAGGGCAGTGATGGCATTTCTTAAGACAAAAACAAAGAACAAAACCAAAGAAAGAAAGCAAACAAAAACAAACTCAAACGTCTAACTTGTGTGTGGAAAACTTTCCAGTGGCTTCTCATGATAATTTTTGCCATGACTGAAGTGACATAAACCCAAGGGCTTTGTAGCCCTGGCACACCATATAGGTGCTGCTTTTATCTTGGCATCATTGTTTTCCATGACGTTGACCACACTAACTTGACTGCTCCGCTTGTATCACACACCTTCCATGTGAAAGATGATATCTTGTTTCCTAGACATCTCAGACCAGCTCTGCAAAACAAATGAGCTTTACAGTCCTTGCGCCTTCCGATAAGCTTACACACATCACACCCTTAGCAAATCTCTTTGGACAATTTGCTCATTGTGTTTAGTGTAACCTCCACATCCGTTCTCTTCCTATCATGATCAGTTTATTCTCCAGCTGCTCAAGAGAAGCAGGTGCCTGTGCAAAATTCAATTAAGAGACTGCTGCTAGCTACTGAGCTATTGGTTTCCTGCATTACTCTAGTCTTGTGAAATAAAACAAACAAACAAACAGAAGACCAGATTATCTAAAAGGCCATTAAAAATCCTGTTGAAAAGATATCTATTGCATTTGTAGGACAGACCGAAGGTTGGGGAGGGAGAAGGGTCAGCATAGAAAAGACATAAAAAACTGTCTTCAATATTTCCATAGTCAGTCTATAATGAAGAATAAATAGCTGTACCATCTTCAAGACCCATTTCCTTGCTCCTGAAGTTTGGGTGGTATATGAGCCAACATTAGAATCTAGGAATTGAATTAACAAAACAAAACAAGCCAGTTAAAAGCTACTGCCTCACTACCTTCTTCTGTCGCCTAGATTTCCCTCTTTGCCTCTCCTGGTTTCTGTCTCTGTCTCTTCCTCTCAGCAGTGTCCTTTCCTTTCCTTGTTGTGTCTGAAGAAACTGATGGTTTGGTCTCCTACCAAAGCACTGGCCTGTCTGGAGCCCTGGGAGCTCTCCAAGGTCCTGAAAACATTGGCGCCACAGAGCCAGGAACCAATTAAGTCTACACTAGCTGTTCCAACTCCAGCTGGTTTGAGGCCACCAGCCTTGGTCTGACCTCCACCCTCGTGTCCCTATCCAATAACAAAAATAAATAGGTTCTAAGATCATATCAAAACATCTTTAGACATGACTAAGGAGTGGGAAGGGCGGGTGGTGGTGATTCCGGTAGAGAACGGGTCAAGTCAGTCTGGAAGAGAAATCTAAGAAGCCTTGCAAACTCTAAATCCATCTGTTCTTTACTGAAAATACAACTTTTCTTGTCTTACAGGAAGAAAACTCTTAAGTTTTTAGCTGTACAACACCCAAATTCTTACATAACATAGACCACAATCCCCCAAAGCATGAAGTTGGTTGCTTCAAATTACCACGGTTTTTGTGTATTTTAATATGTATGCGTGTGTGTGTGTGTGTGTGTGTGTGTGTGTGTGTGTGTGTGTGTGTGTGTGAATAAGGAGGGAAGAAGAGGGAAATCTGGGGTGGGGGAAGTTGGGTGGAGGGAGAGAAATTGATTGATAGAGGTTTGTGTGTAAGGAGGGCGGGAGGAAAGAGAACCGGAGAATGAGGTGAAGAGGTAGCCCCAGAACAGCCCTCAGTCCTCCCGCTGCTTTACCTGTCCCTCCAATCCCCGACCCGTGGAGCAAGTGCAGCCGACCTAGCCGCAGATCTCTCGCTGGGGTCCCATCACCGCCGCCACTGCCGCCGCCGCCGCCGCCGTGTTGCCACTCCCGCCTCTCCAAGCTCAGCTGCACGTGATTGACAGCCAGCGGCTCACGTGCCCG
>CM052714.1:34028067-34222996 GCA_028551405.1 Uromys caudimaculatus | reverse complement strand
AGGCTGGTCTTGAACCAACTCAAGCCCAGGCGGGCCTTCAACTTTTGACTTTTGACCTTCCACTTTAACCTCCCAAGTAGTTGGGATGTCAAGCTGCACCACCACATCCGTTTTTGTTTGTTTGTTTGCTTTCGTCGTTTTAAAGTAGATTTTTAAAAAAGTAAACAGCAAGGGATGGTAGTGCTCACCTTTAATCCCAGCACTTGGGAGGCAGAAGCAGGAGGATCTCTTGAGTTTGAGACCAGCCTGGTCAACATAGTGAGTTCCAGGACAGCTAGGGATATGTAAACCTGTCTCAAATAAACCAATTAATAATTAATAACAACATCAATAACAACAACAACAATAAAGTGACCAGAGAGGCAGGCAAATTCAATGTCTGTTTCTTCTACCACTCCTCAGAGGGCCACAGCGGCCTCATCTCTGTTTTCTGTCCTGTAAGAGGCGGGGAGTGAGCAGCTGGTCTGGACTGGCAGCTCAATGCCCAACAGCCAGAACCTTCCCTCTGCTGCAGCTCCGTATTTCAGCTCCTCACTTTGCCCTTGACTCTGACATCAGGAAGTCTAAATGTATGAGAGGAAGACAGATCAGAATAATGAATTAAATAATAATATTCAAGAGATGAAGAGGAGTGCTCGAAGGCTCTGGCACAGAGAGATGACCTGTGAAAATGCATGTACACAGTAATATATAGTAACGCTCTATACTATATACTGTCACACAGTAACATATAGTAACGCTCTATACTATATACTGTCACACAGTAACAGCTGTTCCTGGGACTTGATGCGGCTCACTGGTAAGTGACACTTAATGAGAAAATCGATGTACTATTAATGTTTGTATGCAAATGCTGTGAATGATGATAATAAAATGATGCCATAGTTACCTAGGACCTTGTTAGTCGTTGCTTTCCCTAGACTATGTATGTGTTCATCATATAGTAAGAAACCTTTCCTGTCTGCAGCAGCCTTCTGTGGTAGGTACTCTATAACCCTCATTCAGCACGCGAGAAGGCTGAGGGAAGAGAAATGTGTACACATGATGACACAGACTCATAATTGCTTACATAGGTCCCACAGCCACTACGATTTCAGTGACATGGGCCCTATACATACCCGAGTTTGAGCACGTGATCCCTAGCTGGGGTGGTGTTTAGCAAAGTTGTAGGATCATAGGACTTTTAAGAGGTGGTGCCGCCTTGGAGGAAGTTGGTTAAGGTGTGAAGTTTATTTGCTTTGTTGTGGGTTTTGTTCTGTTTTGAGACAAGGTCTTAATGTGCATCCCTGGTCAACCCAGAACTCAGTATACAGACCAGGCTGACTTTGAACTCAGAGAAATTCATCTGCCTCTTCACCAACCACATCTATCGGAGGATTTTTTTTAAAATACATTTACATTTTTTTTGGAAAGTTCCATATATTTATCCAATGTGTATTGATCATTTCTATCTATCGCTACCTGTCCATCTCTCTAGTAACCCCCATTTTACCTCCCTCCCAAATTCATGTCTTTTTTGTTAATGTTGTTATTAATAATTCCAGTCGTTATTGCTTCCCACAAGCACATGGGTGAGTGGCCATCCAGTGGATCACGTGCATCCTACCAGAGGCCATATATCCAAAATACAGTGACATTTCCTCCCTCAGCAGCTAATCAACTGCTAAGAGCTCCTTTGATAGGGATGGAGCCTGGAGGACTTTCACCCATACGTGCTTGAATTATCACTGGCTTGGTCTTGTGCAGGCTTCTGGAGGTAACCACAGCTGCTGTGGGGAGATGTCTGCAACACCCACATAATGTACGGAAGCCAGCATTTCCCAGCTCTTCTTCCTGTCTGCTGGCCCTCTTCCCTTCTGCGTCCTCTTTCATGAAGACTCCTAAGCCTGACATGCTAGGAGGTTGGTCTGGATGAGCCATCTACAGCTGAACACTCAGAATTATTTATATCCAGCACTCTGACCAGTTATGAGTCTTTGAATTAATCACAACCCACTTCAAAAGGAAGTCTGATCAAAGTTGAGAGCATCAGAAATTGCCTCTTCTGGGCCTGTGACTTCTGCCAACTGAGCTCAGGTCTTGGGGGTTTCATAGTCCAGATACACTTCCTGACTGTTGTGTTTCTTGTTCTGTCAAGATGTGGGAAGATGATCCAGGCGTACACGTCTGCCATGTGGAGCTGCCTGCCCTATGCCTTCCCTGCTGTGGTAGACAGTCTCTTAAACTGTGAGCCAAAGCAACCCTTTTCTTGAAGTTGCTCTTTGGAAGATATCTGGTTACAGCGTATGAAAAATAATGGAACTACCACAGGGAGGCAGGAGATGCATTGCCCTTTGCAAGGTGATTTCCTGTTTAGAGAGGATCAACGTTATAGGTGTTATTTTGCTTATTTCCTTAGCTCCTCAGAGGTTTCAGAAAAAAAGCCCAGGGACCAACTCTATTCCTTAATAAAGAGTGGACCCACTTGGATGAGTGTTGAACAAGCGCTTGGAGCGGACTATGGAGGGAGTGCATTGCTTCCCTTGTTCCATTTGTTCAGACCTACATCTCTGGAGCTCTCCAGTGGTACTTACACTCGATTTCCTCCTCTCTTCCCAGTCAGCATAAGGAGCTCACCTCTCAGGATTTTAAAGATGCTGTGCACTGGTTTCCTTTCCTTGAATTTCCTCTGCAGATCTGATGAACACTTATTCTTAGAAGAAAGCATGGCTGTGCGTGTTTTCACATCCTCAAAGGTCCCTAAAATCAGCAAATCTGCCAAACTCCAGCTCTGATGTGCTCTTCTTCTAGGCTTCTAGAGTGATGTAGCTGGGCTTTCTGATTGTCTGCCCGACTGAGGCTTGGCAATTGCTCTGGTTTCCTTTGGAAAGCCATCTGTTGGTTCAGAATGGTAGGCTCATCGTAAACTAAAGCTGACTAGACTTGAATTTTAAATTCTGGGTCTACTGCTTCCTACCTGTTCAACTTGGATCAAGTTTCTTTACTGCTCTGGATACCATTATTCTCATCTATAGCATATTTATAGAAATATCCATACCATAGAGTGCTTATAAGAATTAAATGGGATTGTGTCTATAAGGCCTTGATCCCAAACTAAGCAATCAGTGAATTATAACTATCATTATACTACTAATATTATGCACCTCTTATTTAGATAAGCATCTTGGGAGACCGTGGCTATCAGCTTGGAGACTTGAGCCCTCTAAGCCCCCAGCCTCTTCATTTGGTTTAGATTCTCTTTTGCTAGCTCCACTTCTACCTTACGCAGGCTCTCTCCCACACCTATCCAGGAGAGTGGAGGTAAAATGTCTTCTACTATCACAGCAGCCTTTGATGACGCTTCAAAAGCTGTAGACAGATGAATAAGTGAGATGAAGCTGCATATGGCAGACAAACGTTAAGATGTCCTTGATGTGTAAGGTTCCTTTGTACCAGTCATAGAGTCTACTTAGCCACTTTTCAAACATCAGTGAACAAAGATGATTACTGTGAAGCAACTAAGTTTGATAGAGCACAACTCATCAGGTTCCCTGATTTACACTGAATGGGATTTAATAGGGGACATGCTTATTAATTCATTATTCAGGAGGCATTTGTTGAGTATCTGCCATTTAGAGCTTAAAGGACGAGCTACAAGCAGAAGCATTATGAGAAGTCAGAGAAGAGAGGTCAGGAGAGGTTGTAGTTTCCTGGGCAGTTCTTCAGAAGGGAGCTTGGATTGTAGCCTGGAGCTGCCTTTCTAGCCTCCCATGGCTTTCCTTTCCATTCATGATTTTTCTTCTATGTCCATTTTCATCGTAGCGGACACTTAGTGTGGTCTATATATCTAACACTACCTTAATTCACTGCCATTGCGTTCACTGTTTCTTGCCTCCTCTGATGACAGCTGCTCATTCTTCACATAGAACTGTGACCACCGCCTGTGCAACCAAATCTTCTTTAATGTGCTCATTAATCGTGTCCCCCTCTGAGGCACACACACCTTGTATTTCAGAATGACTTTTCAATCTCTGTACTCATCCACATTAGGCTTTTGAGCATCATAGAGAAAGGATTTTGCCTCAAGCTTGCTTTTTATTCTACATGTAGAGTAGTACATTGCTTTAGTGTAGGTCATGCCTTTGGAGGGGTGCATACATTAATAAATGAATGGCAAGGGTCTGGAGCTGGGTCTGACAGCCAGATGGATACAGAATGCTGACAAGCTCAGGAATGAAAAACTCAAGGTTTGGTGTGTGCCCTTAGGGCTGAACCTTGATCCTGGGGTCCCGAGTCTGCAGGAGAAAGATGGGCAGTGACCCTGGAAGTGACCTGTTTTGGTCTTCATCCAGCTGATAAGAGGCAGTCACCAGGCACTGGGCCCTTTGTGGTGACCTTCTCTGAGGCTGTGCTCTGGTCAGACTCAACTGCCTAGGCTGTGCATGCTGCCCAAGCTGAGGCCAGGATGCTCTGCTCTGGGTTTTGTGATTAGTATGCTCTGCATGTTCTTGGAGAGAACAGATGTCTGCCTGCTTCCCCCCCCCCCCCCATTAATGATGATGGCCAGCTCTCAATGATCAAGACCCAAGATCCAATTCCACATTTTCTCAATTGCTGTCGCTAAGAAATTCTGTGTGTCCATATCTGAGGCCCAGTCTTTGGTTCACAGGGAAGCTTTACTTTGTAGAAGAACATGGGATGTGCTGAAAGTTTAGAAGACTAGGCTGGTGGCACCCTTAACCTTGATGAGGTGGAGCATCAGGCTGCAGAGTGCTGCAGCACTTAGGTTGTAAATCCATTGCTATGTGTCTTTTTACAAGTTTCTCTTTAGAAGGGACATGTGTTAACTGCTACTGTAGTTATTAGTGACCCGACCGGAATGTTTCCTGTAACACAGTGAATTGGAAAGAAACCCGGGTGAGATCCTGAAAAGTCATCTTAGGGTTTTAAAGTGCCAGAATCCTGAAGTATCTGAGCCCTGATGATGTGATGTAGACAAGGTACTTAATGGTATGTCTCTAGTCCTACTTTCAGCAGTCAAGAGGAGAGTATAATACAAAATCAAGCCCTCAACTACTGAGGTCAATGAGATGGCTCAGTAGGTGTCTTAGTTTAGGTTTCCATTGCTGTGAAGAGACAGCATGACCAAGGCAACTCTTTTAAAGGACAGAATTTAATTGGGGCTGGCTTGCAGTTTTAGAGGTTCAGTCTGTTATCATCATGGCGGGAAGCATGGCAGCACGCAGGCAGACATGGTGCTGGAGACAGCTGAGAGTTCTACATCTTGATCTGAAGGCAGCCAGGAGGGGACTGGCTGGAGCTTGAACACTAGGAGCTGTCAAAGCCCACCTAGACAGTGACACACTTCCTCCAACAAGGCTACTCCTATTCCAATAAGACCACACCTCCTAGTAGTGCTACTTCCCATGGGCCAAGCATATTCAAACCATCACAGTAGGTAAAGTTGCTTGCCTCAAAGCCATCAGTAATCTGAGTTTGATCCCAGAACCCACTCATTTGGAAGGAGAGAACCAACTTGTACAAGTTGTTCTCTAAGTTCTGTGGAGGCATGGCACACATAAGTAAATAAACACGCAAAATTTAAATTCTTTAAATTCTTGTTATATGTTGTAGAATAGGCTCTGTGCTGGGTTATGTTGGGATTCATAGACAATGACCCTAATTCTCAGAAGCTTCTAATTAAACATAGCCATAGGGAAGAAGGTATCACAGGGGACTGGAGAGATGATTCAGCCAATAAGAACACTTGTAGCTGTTGCAGAGGACCCAGGTTCAGTTTCCAGTTTCCACACAGCAGCTCACAACTGTCTATGACTCCAGTTTCAGGAGGTTTGTCATCCTCTTCTGTCCTTGAAGGACACAAGACACTCAGGTGTTGTAATACATAAAAATAAATAAGCACTCATACATATCTAATAAAAATAAATATTTTTAAAAGGTTGTGTCATTGAGGAGCAGATTCATTGGCGCGAGAGAAATAACCTCTGATGTGAGGGCAAAGGACACAAGTCTAAAACAGCCTGGAGAAAAGCATAGTAAAGCCCCTGGGTCTGTGCATATCTGTGGTATTTTAAAACAAACCACTTCAGAAAGGTAGCTTAGGGAATGGAGTTGGAGTGGTTGATCACTGTGGACCTGCTAGCTCTGGAGCTGAGTCTTCACTTTTGGCTTCTTTCTCTTTTCTTTTTCTTATACAATACTTCCTGATTAGATGTGAAGTTTTTACTGCATGTCTAATTCATGATTTTAGTAAATGGAGCTATCCCGATGATGAGAGCTACCTCCGAGACTTCAATGCTTCTTACAAAACAGACACAATATGTCACAATCATAATATTGAGTCCTGCCTAGATGTGTAGGGCAGTCTTTTAATGTATATATGGTATGCATTGTTGTTTTATTTAAACATATTTATGGGGTGCATGAATGCATATGACCACACATGCACTGCACGGTGCATTGAAAGGCTCAGTGGTTAAGTGAAGTTATGCAATGGAGCCAATTCTCAGTTACCATTCTCTGCCCATTTTCATATTTAAATTTGACTTTTAGCCTTGGCCTGACTCAACTCTATTATGGCTGAAGTCATGGCTCTAGTTCAACTGAGGGCAAGAACAGGAAATACTTAGAGTGGAAGGCACGGAGTTCATTAGCCTGTCTCTCTGCTCTTGGGAGAGATGCTGTAGCAATTTCCTACCATGGCCATTGTGTTAAAAGGTGAGGCAGTGTGCGGATTCACATAGTTTGAATTCTTTGCTTACCGGTAACTTTCTAATGGTTCATGGAAGATAACCTGGGCAAGACAGACATTTATCAATACTACTTAGGCAACTTCAAAACCCATTTCAGACCTATGTGTTTGAGTTTCCATCATAAATCAGACTGACAGTGTTTGAACTTACTATAGATAATTCATTCATAGTACTTTCCGATTAGTCTTAAATGAATGATACATGGTTAGTATTAGGTCTGCTAGAGGGAATTCTGTGTTACAGGCCACAAAACTGGTTGACTTATAGGAATTCTGTGGTTTTTAGGAACCACCTCCAATTCCCATTGCTTAAAGAACTTATTTCTCAACCTCTGTGTCATTTCTGAAATACTCCAAAGTGCACTAGTGTGTAGCTATCATCCCTGGTGAATGTGCCACAAGATGAGAATTCTTCTTATCTGTTGTTCAACATGGGACCCGAGAACATTGGAGAGAGTGGTGATCAGGACTCAGACAAGAAGAGCCTCTGGGTTAAAAATCGTCAACTTCCCTATCCCTTTTAAGAGCAAACAAATATTATCCACACCCATGCTAGCACACGGACAGTACTCTTTAAGATTCACCAGGAACTCACAAAGCTTCCGGTGTCTCTGATTGTTGGAGAGCAATCACTAAAGGTTTCTTTCATTCTGAATTCTACATTATACCATAAGCAGATAGCTTAATGAATAGATTGTTTGATTTTTTTGGGAGGGTCA
The DNA here is from genome assembly GCA_028551405.1 of Uromys caudimaculatus. Lineage (NCBI taxonomy): Eukaryota > Metazoa > Chordata > Mammalia > Rodentia > Muridae > Uromys > Uromys caudimaculatus. The sequence continues at coordinate 34,215,526 of CM052714.1, read as the reverse complement.
TGGAAGTCTATTTTTAGAACTTAAAATGACTAACATGCAACTGTTTTTTGTTCTCAGAGAGTCGTGGCTACAGACTCAGCAGTTGTATATACAAGCCCTAAATTATGGTTCCTTTAACTAAATATTAATCTTTAGATGAAGCCAAAGGTTTTTTAGGTTCTCAGTTTTGCCATGGAGACTAATAAGATGCATAAGCTAGGTGAGATTTTTGTTGTTTAATTTAACAGATAACCAAATACTCAGGTTAGAATAACCTCTACCAAAATACTCAGGCAACAAAAATATAAAACTATTTCATAATAAATAGCAATTTAATTAGATTTTATTTCTTTTCATTCTTTGGAAATAGTTTAGAGTCACGGAATGCTGCAGTTCAATGGGACTCCATTTTAAAAGGAAGGAGTCACTGAGGCTAACGGAGCCCTGCAAGATTCCATCACTGGTTAGAAACTAAATTTAAAGACCACGACTCCTGATTCATAGTCCAGTTCTGTTTCCACTGCTTCCTGGTGTGCAGTCTGATTCATTTGTGCCACGCTGAAGGAGGAAGGGGTGTCATTAGTCATCTTTTGCTCAAGGTCCACTCAAGCCCGATACAATAAAAACAGAACAGAGGAGTTATATGTCATTATTATGGTACCCATATGACTACCAAGGCCATGAGAAATGAAGCTTAGCAGGTACATTTCTTCTAACAGGAAACAGAAAAAAATGGAAGAACAATTTGATTCACATGAGTTAGAAGCAGAACTGCTACCTTTACTTATAAAAGGGTATTGCACATGGGAAGAGAATGCTGGTAGGGGGGGTCTTCTGATTTCACAGACCCATGGATTGGACATTGTGTTTTAGAAATGGAGAAGGAAGAGTATTATGCTTTGTATGCTTTAAAATCTTCCAAAACACACAGCAACAAATAGTGAAATATCTATAAGCTTAGGATGATGAGGTTGGTTCAGATTTTCTAACTACCACCATACTTTTTGTCAGATGGCTTAGAACATGGACTTAAGGCCACATCTTTGCAATACACAAAAGTCCTACAGATGCTCAGCCAACTGTGAGTCAAAGTCCTCCTGCTGGGTGCTGCCCAGAGCCTTGGCACTGGAGGGACTGTTAAGGTCCTGTCCATCTTCATTTTCAGGTCAGTTGTCCTTAGGTTTGGCCTCAAGAGGTTTACCAACATTGAGATTCATTCCTTTGACATAGGGGTTATGTTCTTTCATATCCTTAAAGTATCCTCTTGGGTCTAGAGAGATGCCTCAGCAGTTAGGAGTATTTGCTCTTTCATATGACCCAAGTTCAGTTCCCAGAATCCATGTTGGATGGCTCACAACTGGCTGTGACTTCAACTCCAGAGGATCTGATACTCTCTTCTGGCTTCTGCAGCCCCTAGCATGCACATGACACACACATAGACACATAAAAATTATTTCCTCTTATATCTAATTACTTCCTTGAACTAATGTCCTTTTCTTGTTTTCTTCCTTCCTTCCTTCCTTCCTTTCTTTCTTCTCTCTCTCTCTCTCTCTCTCTGTCTCTCTCTCTCTCTCTTTCTTTCTTTCTTTCTTTCATCTATCTGTCTTACTTGCTTGCTTGTTTTTTAACAGCTCTCACTTTGTAACCTTGGCTGGCATGGAACTCACTTTGTAGACCAGGCTGAACTTGAACTCAGAGAAGCTTTTCCCACCAAAGTGCTGGGATTAAAGGAGTGTACTACCACAACTGGCTCAAAAATGATATCTATCTATCTATCTATCTATCTATCTATCTATCTATCTATCTATAATATTTTATGTTCATAGTGTGGCGATCAGAGAATAACTCTAGGGAGTCAGTTCAATTCTTCCCCCATGTGGTTCCCAGGGACTGAACTATGGTTGTCAGGCTTGTCAGCCAGCATCTTTACCCACTGACCCATCTCAGCGGCCCTTGTTATCTTTTATTGGCTCTCTTCTTCCTGCTTACCTCCCACATTGGTAGACTTCAACTCAATTCCAAACAATACTGTCTAGAAAACATAGATTTCAGAAGGAAAATAATAAGGATTAAAAGATTAAGTTCTCAGCTTGTCCTATAAGACAAGGATAGGACAAGGGACACAGAACATTTACATATCGTTTATAAAGCAACAGTGGCCCAAGGCAAGGATGATACTGAGCAGACACTGAATTCTAAGGAAGTACTACAAGCCCTGAACATGCTGTGCATTTTTGCTGAGCAAGAGAAAGAACGGCCGTGGTTAAAGTAAGGCATGGCTTACAGCAAAGTGACTGCTGCACTTGCAGCCTTTTTTTTCTTCAGGTTTCTTTGTCTGCTGTAGACTCTAGCTATACCAAGATCATCTTATATGGGAGATATTTCCTTAATTACTCTAAACACCACCATAGGTGTCATGTGTTATAAAGGCTATGCCATGTGTCCTCCTCAGGCTGAAGTGGTCCAGAATAATGTAATGAGCTATTTTGAAAAGTCATTGATGATATTAAGCATGTGTCATATAAAATACAGTTAGGAACAACAGTAAATAAACTATGAACATTGATATTATATATATATATATATATATTATATATATATATATATATGTATATATATCATCAAAGGATGACAAGGGTTATCATAAAATCACTATCATTCTTGGTAAGTATTTTGAGTATTCCCAATGTGAGAACAATTTGCTTGAGATTGCAGTAGATAATAGGGTTTATATGAAAGGTTAAAATGACTACAGATTATACTTAAGAATTCTTGGATAGGGGCTGGAGAGATGGCTCAGCCATTAAGAACGCTTATTGCTCTACCAGAGAACCAAGAGCTTCATTTCCACCCACACATGACTCACAACTGTCTGTAACCCAAATCCCAGGGATCAGATGTTCTAGTTTACCTTCCATGGCCACCAGGCATGCATGTGGTATACAAACCCTTCAGTCAAAACACCCAAATACATAAAATCATAAAAAAATTAAAAATAAATAATTCTTGGCTCTGTGTTTTGAAGCTGTTCATGAGGACACTGATGCTCAGGTGCTAAGCCCTACCCCTCATTAACAGCCCTACCCTCTCTTTGGAGAATGGAGGAAGCTGTGGTTTGCTAAGAGGATGTAGGTGGAAGTTCATGCATAGGGGAAGGAAAGGGGGAAGCAAAGTGGCTATGATTCTCAGGTCTTTGGATATTTGCTTCACAGTGTTGGGATTATAAGTGTGGCAGACTTAGATGAGGAAGGGGGAAAGAAGAGGTAATAAGCCCTCCTTTCCCATTGGATTGATTTTTAAACACCAAAGATGTTCAGCCAAGAATTTGACAATAACATTCTGGAAATGTTTGCAATGTCTGCTACTCCCAAGCTATTGTGCTGGTGTTAACCCACACTGTTGGAACAGGAAATGCACTTTAAACACAATGAACAAGTTGAGCTAAATAACTTTGTACTGCATCTAGTCTATGCCAAAGAAGTTCAAGTGACTGACCAGGTCAACCCTTGACCTTCAAGTAATTGGCAATAGGCTAAGATTTTACTCTCCAGAACCCTAGGTTCTTGTCACTGAGTGGAGTAAAGAAGACTTAGAAAATTATCACAGTCTTTCTGGAACATTGGGCTGGATGCTGACTAATCTATAATCCCAAGAATTATTTTTCCTGGAAATATGAATGCTTATGTAAGAATAAATTAAGAGGTCCAATAAACATAGTGTAAAACATCAGATCAGTGGTTTCCAAGTTAGTTGTGTGTCTACTCCCCCCTTTAACTGTACATAGTGAGAGTTTAAACTCCTTATTGCACATGACATGGGTGGCTTATAATCACAGAAATTAATTTTCTTATAAATCTGGATATTAGAAGGTTGATACAGGTTGAGGGTGAAATACCATTCTTTCATTCCTTGTCTCTTCCTAGCTTCTGGTGATGACTAGAAACCCTTAGCTTGTCATACTAATATCTTTCCATGCCTTAGGTCTCTCCTCTGTGTATCTGTCTTCTTTTAAGGTTATCAGTGTGATGGTTATTCTTGGTTGTCAGATTAGTTTTTAGTTATTTCTATATGTAGTCAAGTTGAAAACCAAGAATAGAAAATTAAAATCCCAAGGAACTGGGCACACCTGTGAGGTATTTTGATTGGATCATGTGAGGCTTGAAGACCACCCTAAAACTGGAGCATCCCATCTCATTGCAGCCTATATAATGGACATGAGAGAAAGAATCTTGGCATTTTGCCTGTTTTCCTTCATTCTTACAGACAAGTTCTTTCCTTCACTGGCATTAGAGCTTACTTCTTCAGGATTCCAATGTATACTGAAGACCAATAAAAACATCGAGCCTTGTGGAGGGAACAACTATTGGATTCTTGGACTTTCTGTTGGAAGATGGAAATTGTCTGTAAATCATGCATGCATGTGTGTGTGTGTGTGTGTGTGTGTGTGTGTGTGTGTGTGTGTGTGTGTGTGGTGTGTGTGTGTGTGTGTGTGTGGTGTGTGTGTGTTTATGCATATATATATATATATATATACACACATATTAACACAGGGACATACACATACTTCAGTACAGAGCCATGAACAATATATATCTATCAGTCCTGTTCCTGACACAATCCTGACTAACACAATCAGTGATAGTAGAATAGGACCTGCCCTAATTGACTTAATGTCAGATAAGGTCATAGTAGCAGACCCTGTGAGTCAGGAGTATAATGTATCTTTTTAGGGGTCACAATCCAAGTCATAACAATGATCATTATATTTCATCAGTGTTTTAAAAATCTGATATTAATAGCTATCTATTTTATAATTAAAATAGTCACTAAAGTGATGATTTTATGTGATTAACTTGGTGACAGTATGGAGAAATGTGCGTGTTTAAATTGTATAACTATATACATTACTTAATGATCTCCTTAGCAGCATAATTTTATATGCCAATTAAAGAGGCAGTAATTAACTGTGCTAGGAGGCAATGTCCACACCATTGGGTGAATAAAATTTTATTTAGCAAATAAGTTGGGTTCTGGGATGGTGCCATCTGTATAGAAGTTTTAGAGTCTTAGGGAAAGAAAACAGAGTTCATGTCATCCTAGCAGTAAGCAGAGTCAACTCTCCTCCCCTAGCCATGCCAGCTGTGTTCTGAGAGACCCGGGATCTGTGAACATGACTACTATGGTAGCACTTCCTGCTGGCAGCTGAAGAGTCTCGTGTACTCCATTCTGTCTTCCTTCTGTGAGCCTCAGTGTCCAGATCACACACTTTAGACTTTTGGGAAAGATGAACAAGGAAATGGAGCTCCATCTTTCCTTTGGTCTTGTATTAGTTATCTTTCTTTTGCTATGATAAAACACCATGATCAAGGCAAATTTATAGAAGAAAGGGTTCGTTTGGGTTTACAGTTCCAGAGGATTAGAGTCTGTGGTGGCAGGGTAGAGGCATGGTGGCAGCAGCAGGAGCAGGAGCTATGAGATCACATCTTGAACTGCAAATGGGAAGGAGAGAGAGTGGCACAAGACTTATAAACCTCAACACCCATACAAGTAACTTGCCTCCTCCAGCAGGGCCATACTTCCTGAACCTACCCAAGCAATGTCTCCAATTGGGGACTGAGTATTTAAATGCCTACAACTACAGGGATGTCTTAGTTGCACCATCATGGGTCACCTCTGCCCCAGTGTGGCATATCTTTTGCTATGGAGATGTGTATGAGCAAATACATCTTTATCCAAGATAGGGCATTGACAACGGAGAAGGGGAACAATCTCAACCAAGTTTAGCTAGATATACCTTCTATGGAGCCCGCTTAAATCCAACATAACCCAAGCACCAGGTAAATGCAGATAACAAAAATGTATTGGAATTAAGCTTCTACTGATCAGGGCCACAGAACAGACCAAGGAGCTGAACTGTGTTCCTGAAGGGAAATTGCACAGCATGCTTAAAGGATGAGACTACAAAGTAAGTTGGAACAAGGAGGGCTATAGTGTTGTCCAGTCTTATTTTGACATAAGTGTTTGAGCAAGGGAGTCCCCATTGTGGTTTTCCCTGGTCTTGGGCCAGCCTGTCACAGGAAAGGAGTAAACACTGGTTATTAGACCTTATCCTAGCCACCTGGTTTCAAGGTCTTTGACTTAGAGCCTTGGTGGTCAGGCCTCATCCTGGACATTTGGCCAGTAACTCAAAATGATGAAGCAACAAAGGATTGGGCCAGTTGCACATAGATCACTAAGGCATGACAAGCAATACTTTTACAACTTGTGGACCTTAGTCTAGACAGCACGCAACTCCTTTCTTCACTTTCTTTTATAATTTATGGTTAATAGACAAACAAGAAACATTGGGAGATACAAGAGAGGAGTTGGTTCTATGAACTCAGTTTGACCTTGCCAGAAGGATGGAGAAGTTGTCCCTGAGATGGCTGGATTTAGGCAACTCTCTCCTGACATACCAATGAGTTTGTTGTGGATACTTACATCATTGACTCAAAGGCAACTCCAGCACTAAAACTCATCATGACAAAGGGTGACTCCTGACAGCTACTTCCCTAGGGATCCCTGATCAATGTGTAGGCAGCTATGGTGAAGATTGTCTTTCTCCTCAGCAGTGATTTACTACTTTTAGAACCTTGGGGAAGACTTTGTGAATCAGTATAACTTTCTGAACTTCTGAGACCCCCATGTTTTATAAACTTCCTGAGATTTACTAGCCTCTGACTCCTTCAAGAGGGAATGTTTGAATTTTCAGGAAAGAGCCACAGTATTCTCAGGATGGCCTGCAAGCTCTCTGTGCTCTTGGACTTGATACTTAGACCCTAAATATCCTGAGCTTATTATATAGGTCATTAGAAACATGTGACTAACTTCTTGCCCACACCTCCACCTGTAATCTCGGGTCAGCACACACTGCTCTCTACCCCACAGTTCTGCCTGCTTCCTGGAAGGTCTGCTTTAATCCAGGTTACACAGGTGAGACACCCATGCCCAAAACACATCCCCCAAACCTACTGGTACCCCTGCAAGTCCAGCAGCCTTGAACTCTGCCCTGCCCTATTGGAGCTGCATCTTCCTACTGGCCCACACCTCTCCTTGAAACCCACACCCCAACCCACAGCTCTGCCTGCCTTGTGGGAGGCCTGAAGTCATTTGGGAGAACCAATACCAGAGGCTTATACTCCCAGGGACTACCAGACCAGCCAACACCAGAAACAACATGATGGCGAAAGGCAAGCACAAGAACATAATCAACAGAAGCCAGTGCAATATGGCACCATCAGAATTGAGGTCTCCTACTACAGCAAGCCCTGGATATCCTAACACACCTGAAGAACAAGACTGTGACCTTAAATCTTATATCATGACAATGATAGAAGTCTTTATAGAGGATATAAATAAATCTCTTAAAGAAATACAGGAAAATACAATCAAAGAGGCAAAGGAAATGAATAAAACAGTCCAAGACCTAAACATGTAAATAGAAGAAATAAAGTAAACACAAATGGAGGCAACTCTGGAGATGGAAAACCTCGGAAAGAGAATAGGAATTACAGATGCAAACATCACCAACTGAATACAAGAGCTGGAAGAGAAAATCTCAGGTGTAGAAGATACCATAGAAGAAATTGATACATAAGTTAAAGAAAATACCAAATATAAAAAGTTTCTAACTCAAAACATACAGGAAATTTGGGACACTAAGAAAAGACCAAACCTAAGAATAATAGGAATAGAAAAGGGAGAAAATTCCCAGTTCAAAGGGCCAGAAAATATTGTCAACAAAAGCATAGAGGAAAACTTCCCTAACCTAACAAAAGAGATGGCTATAAGTGTTTAAGAAGTTTACAGAACACTAAATATATTGGACCAGAAAAGAAAATCCTCCCACCACATAATAATCAAAACACTAATTGTACAGAACAAATAAAGAATATTAAAAGCTGCAAAGGAAAAAGGCCAAGCAACATATAAAGGAGACCTATCAGAATTACACATGACTTCTCAAAAGACTCTAAAGGCCAGAAGTCCTAGACACTTGTCTTGCAGACACTAAGAGACCACAGACACCAGACAAGACTACTATACTTAGTGAAACTTTCAATCAACATAGATGGGGAAACCAAGATATTCCATGAAAAAAATTTAAACAGTATCTTTCTACTAAGCCAGCCCTACAGATGTTATTAAAAGAAAAACTCCAACACAAGGAGGGTAACCACCCTCACCCCCCAAAAAAACCACAAGAAATTAATCATCTCATAGCAAAACCAAAGGAAGAGAAGTGCGCGCGCGCGCACACACACACACACACACACACACACACACACACACAGAGTTTCAAAACCAATAGCAAAATAACAGGATCTAACAATCATTGGTCATTAAAATCTCTCAATATAAATGGATTCAATTCACCAATAAAAAGACATAGGTTAACAGATTGGATACTTAAACATGATCCATCCTTCTGCTGCATACGAAAAATACATCTCAGCAGCAAAGACAGACCCAAGAGACAAGTTGGAGTAGCCATTCTATTTGTAACATAATAGACATTCAACCAAAAGTAATCAAAAGAGTTGGGGACGAGCACTTCATACTCATCAAAGGAAAAATCCACAAAGATGACATCTTAATTCTGAACATCTTTGTCTCAAATGCAAGGGCACCCACATTTGAAAAAAGAAACATTACCAAAGCTCAAATCACACATTGTACCTCATATAATTATAGTGGATTTCAAACACACCACTCACTAATGGGCAGGTCATAAAATCAGAAACTAAACAGAGAAACAATGAAACTGACCGATGTTATGAACCAAATGGATCTAACAGATATTTACATAACTCTTCACCCCCAGACAAAAGAATATACCTTCTTCTTAGTACCAGAAGGAACCTTTTCCAAAACTGACTAAATAATTGGGCACAAAGAAAGCCTCAACAGATACAAGAAGATTGAAATAACCCCCTGCATCTTATCAGATTACCATGGACTAATGCTGAACTTCAACAACAGAAAGCCAACATACTCATGGAAACTGAACAACTCTCTACTCAATGATCACTTGGTCAGGGGAGAAAGAAACAAATAAATAAAAGACTTTCTAGAATTCAATGAAAATAAAGAAACAACATACCCAAACTTATGTGATACAATGAAATCAGTGCTAAGAAGAAAATTTAAAGCAACACGTGTCTTCAAGAAGAAATGGAGAGATCTCATATTAGCAATGTAAAAGTGCACCTGAAAGCTCTAGAACAGAAAGAAGTAAACACACCTAAGAGGAGTAGATGACAGGAATCAGTCAAACTGGGGGCTGAAATAATCAATTAGAAACAAAGAGAACAAAATCAACAAGATAGAAAAATCCTTAGGCAAACTAACTAAAAAACACAGAGACAGTATCCAAATTAATAAAATCAGAAATGAAATGGGAGACATAATAACAGAAACTGAGGAAATTAAAAAAAATCAGGACTTACTTCAAAAGCCTGTATTTTACCAAACTGGAAAATCTAAATGAAATGGATGATTTTTTAGACAGATACCACTTACTAAAGTTAAATCAAGATCAGATAAACTATTTAAAGAGTCCTATAACACCTAAGAAAGAAGAAACAGTCATTAAAATTTCTGAACCAATAAAAGCCCAGGGCCAGATGGTGTTAGTGTAGAATTCTACCAGACTTTCAATAAAGAACTAATACAGATACTCCTCAAACTATTCCACAAAGTGGAAACAGAAGGAACACTACTTAATTCATTCTTTGAAGCCACCAGCCACCCTGATACGTAAACAACAAAAAGATCAAAAAAGAAAGGGAATTTCAGACCAATTACACTTATGAACATTGATGCAAAAATACTCAGTGAAATTCCCTCAAATTAAATAATAGAACACATCAAAAACATCATTCAGCATGATCAAGTAGGCTTCATCACAGGGATGCAGAGATGGTTCAATATAAAAAAAAATCCATCAACGTAATCCACTATAAAAAAACTGAAAGAAAAAAATCACATGATCATCTCATTAGATGCTGAAAAGCCTTTGATAAAATCTAACACCCCTTCATGTTAAAAGTTGGAGAGATCAGAAATAAAAACAATATATAGCAAGACGATAGCAAGCATCAAATTACATGGAATGAAACTCAAAGCAATCCCACTAAAATCAGAGACAAGACAAGGATGCCCAATCTCCTCATATCTATTCAATATAGTACTTGAAGTTCTAGCTAGAGCAACAAGACAACAAAAGGAGATCACAGGGATTCAAATTGGAAAGGAACAAGTTAAGGTATCACTATTCATGGATGATATGAGAGTATACACAAGCGATCCTTAAAATTCTACCAGAGAACTCCTATAGCTGATAAATGACTTTAGCAAAGTGGCTGGATATAAAATTAATTCGAAGAAATCAGTAGCCCTCCTTTATACAAATGATAAATGGGCTGAGAAGGAAATCAGGGAAACAACACCCTTCACAATAGCCAAATGTAACACACAATACCTTGGTGTAACTTTAACCAAGCAAGTGAAAGATCTATATGAAAATAACTTCAAGTTTCTGAAGAAAGAAATTGAAGAAGATAGCAGAAGATTGAAAGATCTCCCATGTTCATGGATTCCTAGGATTAACATAGTGAAAATGGCCATTTTACCAAAAGCAATCCTCAGATTCAATGCAATTCCCATCAAAATTCCAATGCAATTTTTTACAGATCTTGAAAGAGCAATTCTCAACTTCATATGGAAAAATAAAATAGCCAGATCAGCTGAAATAATCCTGAACAATAAAAGAACTTCTGGGAGACCATCCCTGATCTCAAGCTATACTACAAAACAATAGTGATTAAAAACTGCACGGTATTGGTATAGAAACAGACAGGTTGATCAATAGAATCAAGTTGAAGATGCAGAAATAAACCTACACACCTATAGACACTTGAGTTTTGACAAAGAAGGCATACCATAGAAAAAAGAAAGCATCTTTGGCAAATGGTGCTGGTCTAATTGGATGCCTACATGTGAAAGAATGCAAATAGATCCATATATGTCACCCTGCACAAAACTCAAGTCCAAGTGGATGAAGGATCTCAACATCAAACCAGATACACTAAATCTAATAGAAAAGAAAGTGGGAAATAACCTTGAATGCATGGGTACAGGAGAAAATTTCCTGAAAAGAACACCAATGGTCCAAGCTCTAAAATCAACAATTGATAAATTGGACCGCATTAAACTGCAAAGCTTCTGTAAGGCAAAGGACCCTGCCAATAAGACACAATGGCAGCCTACAGTTTTGGAAAAGACCTTCACTAACCCTACATCCAACATAGAGCTAATACCCAAGATATGTAAAGAACTCAACACATTAGACTCCAACAAACCAAATAACCAAATCAAAAATGGGGTACAGAGCTAAACGGAGAATTCTCAACAGAGGAATCCCAAATGGCCGAGAAGCACTTAAAGAAATGTTCATTATCCTTAGTTATCAGGGAAATGCAAACCAAAACAACCCTGAGATTCCACCTTATACTAATCAGATGGTGTAAGGGCCGGACTGGGAGTGGGGGACAGTGTTTGGGATGTAAATGAACAATTAACTATTTTTTTTTTTAAAAAAATGTGTGCCTATATGCTCATTTCAGCTTGTGATCATAAATGTGCCATATTTTGTTTTCATTAGTTTTTCTACATTTGCCATTTGGCACCATGCCGTACACATATGTAGGAAGTAAACAATGACATTTTGTCAATCCTTCAAGAGTACTATTAGGACAGCTCATCGATAGGTTACTGGAAGGGGCCACCCAGGTTTCCTTTTGTCAAAGAAATGTCCAAAGCTGGTCTTACTACTGCCCACAGCCACACAGCTTTCTGGAATTTTGCATCATGTCTGACTCCCATGGTCTCTGGTGCACTTAAAACAGCCAACTGGGAAGCTAATCTCTTATCAAAGATGAGCCATATAGTAGAAGTAAGGATTGACTCACATGATCCTGAGGCCAGGACAGCACAGCAGAATTTTGGCAGGTAGAAGTTATGTTTTGGCAGCCAAAAGAGAACAAACTAAAACCCCTGCCAGCGAAGAACACTTGAAAAGCCTCACGAATTCCCCACAGTTTTGCTTCCCCTGCAAAACAGTGGAGGGCAACAGCTATCCTAATTGAGAAGATGCTCAAGTTTTGGCAGTCTTTCTTTCTCCCCCAGGGTCTGGCAGCTCTCTCCCAATTGGTCTTGTTTTATACTTTATTTTGATGCAGCCAGTCCAGGCCCACCTGGCTCTTTAAAACAGAGCAGGCAAACTTGATAGATGCTGATTTCTACTGTGTAGTCCAGCTCTCAGCTGTTGACTATAGCTTGGCTATAGCTAGGGTCTTCTCTCAGACTCTCTTTGGAGAAGGAAAGCTACCTTCAAACCTCAGTGGAGTCAAACCCATCGGCTTGCTGCATGTGAGGTTTCTGCCTCAGGTCCAGAATTCTCCCAGGCTCCCACTGAACCAGCCTCCTGGTGCCCTGTAGCAGAAGGCAGGGCAACTTGTTTCTTCTTGAGCTTCCAAGAGCTCAGGACAGGCTACAGACAAGCACTTTCCCTGCAGCTGTCTCCAGCCTGCAAGCCCAGCCAGAGATGGAAGACCTGTCACCTCTGTTACTCTTGTCTGTCCTTCAAGGGACTGCTTCTTGGGTACATATGGGAACCCTACATTTTCAAGTACCAATATTCCCTCAGTTGGTACCCCAAATCCTGCAAGAGCACAGGCCTGTAACATCTGCAGCCCCTATTGGTTGGCATCTTGTTGTCAAAGGTCTTTCCCAATCAATTTTCATTTCCCATTTAAATTAGTGCTCCCACATGGCAAATGGAGTTTCTCTTTGCTGACTGCTCACTCCATTCTTGGAGGAAGGGTGGGGTAAGAACCTGAGATAGAGCCAACTATCTCATGATACAGCTCTAAGATGAGCCACTGCTATTCCTTCACTGTCACAGTGGACTGGACTCTCAAAATGTGGGTCAAAAAAGTCTCTCTTGTCAGATATGTGGTCAGTCCCAGGGATCAGAAAAATAATGAATAGTTTTTTCCTTTTGTCTCCTAAGCCCTTCGATGACACTTAAAATCTTGTGTTAGGGGCAAGGGGAGCTGAGGAGATGGCTCAGTAGTTCAAAATAAAATAAAAAAACCAAAACCAACCGACCAAACAAAAACAAAAATTGCTGCTCTTGCAGAAGACTATTGTTTGGTTCTTAGCATCTACATTGGTGGCTAACAATTTCCTGTGACTCCCGCTTCAGGGGAAGAGACTGCCCTCTACTGGCTTCTGGAAGGAACTGCACAAATGTGGAATGCACACATGAATAAAATAAAACAAATCTTAAAGATCGCATATCAGTTCTTTCCAGTGAAAAAGAACGTTTGGCCCAGTTCACCCTTCAAGCACTTCAGGAGAAGTCTGGCTGAGTTCTTGTGGTTGGTGCCACTCTGTTGATAACAGAAATTTGAATGACCTCAATGGGCGAACCCAATGGTAGCAATGATGCTATTCCCATTGATTTCCCCTGTGTTTACAAGCTCTGGGAAAAATTGCTAAAGGGGGCTTCTTTGGTGTGAAGGAACAGCACTTTGGTACCATGTTCAACTCAGAGTCTTGATAAATAAGTATATGATCAAGACCCAGAAGCACAGCAAATGGCAATGTTGCTTCTGTTCTTTAAATAACCAGGCAGTGAAACACCACTCCTGGGGGCTGAACAGTGACACAGAAGACTTCCAACTCAAACATCTTCTCAAAGTTTCTGTAGACTCATGTGTGCAGAATGATTCTAGAATGGCTGTTACAGCAGGGACTGAGGTATCCGGTGATTTCATCATTTGCTTTGCACCTGAGAATTAATTAGCATGAAGGGTTTCCAAATAGCTAGCAACACAGTATGAGACTCCCGCTCTTCAGAGTCTCTGCAAATGGCCTCTTTGCTGACATAAAAATATCAAAGGCCCTCTATTCAAGACTCAGACTTCCTGCTCTTCTTAAAAACACTCTACCCATGTGCTCATATTCAGAAAAGCACATACATATTTTTTGTTGAATGTTTTCTCTGGAGCTACACTATTCATGATTAGCTTACCATAATTAGGAATGAATATCATGAGTGCACACAGAGGTGTTATTTTTCTCAACACTGTAACAAACACCTGAGAGACTGGTACTCACAGAAGCAAGGATGTATTTATGCTCGCAGTTTGAAGGGGGACAGTCCGTCACAGTGGCAAGGGCGAAGTGGCAGGGGTGTAAAGCTGCTTGCTCATACATAGGATGGTCAGGAAGCAGAGATGGACTTGGTGCTGAGCTGTTCTTTTCCATTTAAAAATTCACTCCTGGACCCTACCCTACAGCATATGATGTTCCCACATATACAGGGTGGGTCTCCTCACCTCCCGTAGACCTTTTGGAAAATGTCCTCATTGTAGTGGGAAATTAAGTAGGGTCATTGTACCTGGCCTAACTCCAGAGTGATGGTGCATCTAGGCTGTGAAGTAATATTTTGTAAATAATCAGTTATTGTTATCTAGGGTTTACAAAAGTTGCTCTTTGTATGGGAACTTCAGAGCCTTTACACGACTTCAGTCACAAGACACGCCTGGCAAACCAGGAAGTCTTGCACTGGCTGAGAACTGCTTAGGTAATGGTTCCTTCAGACAACTAGATCAGATTAAAAGTTCTGGTATGTGGAAACTGACTTGCTAAAAATGCCTTTTGTGTACCAATTAATAAATGAGCTTCTGCCAGGCTGCTCAGGGGTCAGTTCTCTGAGGCTGTTCCACCCTGCTGCAGCAAAGGTTTTATTGCATCCAGGAGTGCCTCTCTTTCTTTGATTGTCCAGCATGACTCAGAATACTTCACAGACATACCTAGAGGTGAGTCTTCCTGCTCATTCTAAATTCAGTTAAGTAAACAATGAAGTTGAACCATTATCAGGTCTTAGCGCTCATATCATCTACTGCTGTAATCCTTCAGATGGAAGTGGTGGCAGCTGCCCTATCTCTAACCTGACTCTTGTTCTGTTTTTCTTGGAGAATGGAATGGAAAAACAGAAAAGTATAGAACCAACAGGTATTTTATTGTTAATTCAGGATTAGTGGCTTTAAATGGGATACAACTGTAAATGGCTTGTCATTTGGAATTCAAATAAAACACGTTTGAACCCTTCAAAGCCAAGGGATGCTGGCTGAGAGCCTTCACCATTCTGAGAAGGGCTAGGGCTTTTACAGGTCTCTGGAATGGCCAATCTTGAATTCTGGTCTGGAGCCACTGGTCTCAGAAGCAATGGGGTTTGGAGGCTGGAAGAAGCTGCAGGGACAAATTCCCTTCTGCAGCTCAGCCAAATGTGTAGGGTTGAGGCTGAGGCAGGAATGGCATCCTTGCCTGAGGCCATTGGTGGAGTCCCGGAGGCTGCCTTGAGTGAGCTCCCTGCTTAGGGCAAGGGTCTCAGGTGCAGGGGGCCTTGGATGAGGTTTAAAGGTAGTCTTCCTTCTCTAATGAGTGCACAGGTTGGGATCCCAGTTCTGAAGTCTTCCTTCTCCTAGTCTCCATTGGTTCCTGCAGCAGATATATTGGTAAAGCTGCAGAGCATCCATGTTTATAGAAATGTCAGAGTGACAGCTGGGTGCTGACTGACTGAATGTATACAAAGTATGACATCTGAAGTTCACTGAGCTGTCATACTCTGTGTGGAGAAAGAAAACTCTAAGCTTGCTAAAAGTTGCCAAGATTTTATAGTCAGGTCTTCAGAGACAGAGACTAGATTTGCAGAGATAGGAAAACTTGTAAGAAAATTTGTCTGTCCCCCCAGTTGTTATGGCAACCTTTGGAAGGGAGCACTGTCTCTTATCTAAATGACAACCAGGCCTGACCTTGCTTCACTCCTAAGATCAACTGAGATTGGATGCACACAGGAGAGTACTGGACTATACTAATTTCCCTTGTACTTGGATTTCTTATAAACTAAGTCATACCTCCCATGATTTTAAGGTATGCATCCTTATTTCCTGAGTATGCACTATCTGCCTTCTTTCACTCAACATCAGTTTGGAGAGACGTTTGTGCTATTTCATGTACTTGTAAACTATTCTTCCCATCACTGAGTAGTATCTCATTATGGTGATATGCTGCAACTCATTTATCCATAGGCCTGTTGGTAGATATTTGCATTATTTTCAGTTATTAATACTTAAAAATAAGTACACTATAAGCATTCTCATATAATCCTTTTTGTGGACATATGTTTCATTTTCAGCGGCATCAGAGTGGATATATTTGGTTGAAATGTAGTTTTTATTTTATTGTAACCAGTAACTTAGATCTTTATTATCAAGTATTATATAGCATAAATAATTATAAATAATTACATGGCTGTACTTTTATAAAAAGAAAAGTATGTTCAGTTTGGTTTGAAATTTTTACAAAGGCCACCAATGCATTTGCCTCATTTCCACCTCCCCAGCAATGTCAGAGAGCTTCAGCTGATATTTTATTTTATTATTGAAAATAGATTTTTTTCATACAGTATATTCTGATCATGATTTCCCCTTCCCCAACTCCTTCCAGATCCTCCCCCATCCACTCAAATCCATGCCCATTCTTTCTCCTTCTCATTGGAAAGCAAACAAAGGACTAAAAAAGTAAACTAAGATAGGAGAAAATAAAATAAAAGTGAACTTGAATAGGAAAATACAAACAAAAAAAAGTCAAAGAAAAGGTATAAGAAACATACAGACACAAAAATATACATATTCACACACAATCCCATAAAATGCAAAATAAAACTATCTATCAGATGTATAGTTGGTAAAAATCTTTTCCCATTCAGCAGTCTGCCACTTGGCCCTAAAGATGATGTCCTTCGCCATCCAGAAGCTTTTCAGCTTGCTGAGGTCCCAATTATTAATTGTTCTTAGTGCCTGTTAATGGTGTCTGTTCAGAAAGTCTTTTCCTGTGCCAATGCATTCTTGACCATTCCCCCACTTTCTCTTCTATCAGTTTCAGTATATCTGGTTTTATGTTGAGGTCCTCGATCCATTTCTGGTTGAATTTTGTGTGATAAGTAGGATCTATTTGAATTCTTCTCCATGAAGCTATCCAGTTAGAACAGCACCAATTAGTGAGGAAAGCACTGAGTATTTCTGGCTTCTTTATTATGACTCAAGTGTCCACAGATGTGAAAACTCTTGTCTGGGTCTTCAATTCAATTCCATTAATCAACAAACAAACCATGTGGTATAATTTGAGACTAGGGAGGCCCCTAGACATCTGCTAGAAAGCTAATATCTTTTATTATTTAGAATAGTTTAGCTATCCTAAATAGCTTTTGTGAAGAATTGTGTTGAAACTTTGATGGGGATGGCATTGAATCTGTAGATTGTTTTTGGTAGGATGGCCATTTTCACGATGTTAATTGTACCAATCCATGAGCATGGGAGATCTTTCCATCTTTTGATATCTTCTTTTATCCTTAATGCCTCAAGGTATTATTATACACATGCTTTATATAGGCTTGTTTAGACTTGGAGCTCTTGTGAAAGGTGTGGTTTCCCTTCTTAGCCCATTTTTCATTTGTATATAGGAAGGCTATTAATTGATGTGTGTTAATTTTGTATCCTGCTACATTATTGAAAATGTTTATTAGCTGTACAAGTTTCATGGTGGAGTTTTTTGAGTCGTGTATGTATATAATTGTATCTTCTTCAAATAAAGACACTATACCCTATTCCTTTCCTATTTGTATCATCTTGATTTCCTTCTTTTGCTTATTGCTCAAACTAAGACTTCAAGTACTGTATTGAATAGTATGGATGGTGGTGAGCCTTGTCTTGTTTCTGATTATAGTGGAAATGCTTTGACATTCTCTTCATTTACATTGATGTTGGCTATGGGCTTGCTGTAAATCACCGTATTTATGAAGAGACATATATCCTTTGTATTCCTAGTCTCTCTGAGGCTTTTATCATGACAGGTGTAGGATTTTTTCAACGATCTTTTTTGCATCTAATGAGATGATCATGTGGATTTTATCTTTCAGTTTGTTTATATGGAGGATTATGTTTATTAGTTTATGTGTGTTGAAACATTCTTGCATCTCTGGGATGAAGCCTATTTTATCATTGTGAATGATTTTTTGATGTGTTCTTGTATTTAGTTTGCATACATCTATGTTCATGGAGAAATTCGTCTGTAATTCTCTTTCTTTATTGGGTCTTAATGTGGTTTGGTTATCAGGGTTAATTGTGGCCTCATAAAAAGAATTAGGCAATATTCCTTCAATATTTCAATGTTTCTATTTTTTGAATAATTTGAAGAGTATTGGCATTAACTCCTCTTTGAAAGTATGGTAGAAATTCTGCATCTATCTAGGCCTTGGCGCTTTTTTTATTTTTTATTTTGGAGGCGTGGGGGGGAGAACTTTTAATTGCTGCTTCTATTTCACTGGGTTATTGGTCCGTTTAAATTGCTTATCTAATCTTGATTCAACTTTGGTGGGTGGTATATATCAAGAAATTTATCCATTTCTTTAGGTTTTTCAACTTGGTGGAATACAAATTGTTTAAATATATCTTTGTCATTCTCTTGATTTTCTTGATGTCTGTTATTATTTCCTCTCTAATTTTATTAATTTGGATTTTATCTCTCTATCATTTAGTTAATTTGCCTAAGGATTTATCAATTTTATTGATTTTTCTCAAAGAATCAATTCTTTGTTTCATTGATTTTTTTTTTTAGTTTGCTTCTATCTTCTTATTTTCATCCCTGAGTTTGATTGTTTTTGTCATCTATTACTTTCTTATATTATCTCTTCTCTTTGTTCTATAGCTTTCAGGTGCATCATTAAGTTACTAATATGAGAACTCTGGTTTTTTTCTATATGTAGTTAGTGCTATGAACACCTTTATTGGATGTTTGGGTATGTTTTGTTTTCATTTTCATTCAATTCTAAAACATTTTAAATTTCTTTCTTAACCTATTTTGTTTTTCATCCAGTAGAGAGTTGTTCTGTTTCCATGTTTGTTTCTGTTGTTGATGTCCAGCTTTATGTGGTGGTTAGATAGGTATTATTTCAGTGTTCTTGTATCTGTTGAGACTTGCCTTATGTTAGAGTATGTAGTTAATTTTGGAGAAAGTTCCATAAGATGCTGAAAAAAATATGTTTGTGTTTAGGTGAGCTGTTCTGTAAATATCTGGTAGGTTCTTTTGATTTATTATGTCAGTTAGCTCCAGTATTTCTTGGTTTAGTTTTTGTCTGAATAACCTGTCTATCGTTGAGTATGGAATATTGAAGTCACTCACTATCACTGTGTAAGGGTCAATATATAATTTTAGATTTAGTAGTGTTTTGTTTTGTTTCTTTTTTTTTTTTATGAACTTGGGCGGCATTGTGTTGGTGAATTGGTGTTTACAATTGCGATATCCTCTTCATGGATTTTTCCTTTAAATATGGAGTGTCCTTCCCTATTTCTTCTGATTAGTTTTGGTTTAAAGTCAGTTTTGTCATAAGTTGCTAAATATTAAAAAGGCTACACCAGCTTGCTTCTTGGGTCCATTTGCATGGTATATCTTTTTCCAAACTTTTATCCTGAGGGGATTTCTTAGATGATAAGGTGTCTTTCTTCTTTACTTCCCCCCCCCCTTTCTTTTTTTTCAGGACAGGGTTTCTCTGTGTAGCTTTGGCCGTCCTGGAACTTACTAGACCAAGCTGACCTGAAACTCACAAGAGTGCTCGTGCCTTTGATTCCCAAGTACTGGAACTAAAGATGGGTGCTACTACTGCCCTGCAGGGTGTATTTTTTGGATGCAGCACAAGGATGGATCTTGTATCCAAATCTTTTTTTTGAGAAATTGAAACCATTGTTGACAGTGATCAATGACGAGTGTTGCTGATTCCTATTATTTTGATATATGATTTCTGTTTTCCCCCACCCTCTTTTGATTTGTTAGGCTGAGATTGTCTATTCTTTCTGTTTGTTGGTTTGTGTATGTGTTTAGCCTCTTTAGGTTGAAGTTTTTCTTTGAATACCTTCTATAGAGCTTGTTTTGTAGATAGATACTGCTTATATTTGTTTTTTTATGGTGTTTTTCTTCTTTATCTATTGTGATTGAAAGTTTTTCTGGGTATAGTAGTCTGTGCTACCATCTATAGTCTCTTAGATTTTGTAGAATAGTCATCCTTTCTGTTTTGTAGAGTTTCCACTAAGAAGCCAAGTGTTGTTCTAATGACTCTTCCTTTATATGTTACTTGTTCTTTTCCCCTTGCAGCCTTTAGTATTTTTTCTTTGTTCTCTAGTTTACTGTTTTTATTATTATGTGTCATGGGAAATTTCTTTTCTGGTCCAGTTTATTTGGTATTATGTATGTTTTTTTGTAACTTGATAGGTACCTCCTTCTTTAGGTTAGGAAAAATTTATTCTATGATTTTGTTGAAAACATTTTCACTACCTTTGACCTCAGTTTATTTTCCTTCCTCTATTTCTATTATTTGTTGATTTGGTCTTTTCATGGTGTCCCAGATTTCCTGGATGTTTTGTGCCTAAATTTTTTAGATTCAACATTTTCTTTGACTGAGGTTCCTTTTATCTTCTCTTCAATGTCTGAGATTCTAACTTCTATTTCTTGTACTCTGTTGGTGAGGCTCTTTGAGGCTTTCGTTTGACTTCCTAAATTTTTCATTTCCAGTTTTATCTCACTTTGGGTTTTCTTTAGTGATTTATTTCTATTTTTATGCCTTGAGCTGCTTTCCTCATTTCATTCCACTGTTTGTGTTTTCACAGACTTTATTAAGGGATTTATTCATATTCTCTTTAAGGTTCTTGGCCATAGTCCTAATTGCAATTTTGAAGTCTGTGTCTTGTTCTTCAGCTATGTTGCATTTCTCAGGGCCTGCTGTGGTAGAGTTGCTGGCTTTTGGTAGAGACACATTGTATATTAATGATTGTGTTTTACGCAGGCATTTAGGCATTTTGGTTTGGGATGATTGTAATTCTAGGTGTTGATATTGGTCTCATCTTTGGGTGAGTGTTTGCTCCTTGGTTTCTGATGCCCTCTCTGGATCTCAGGAAAGTGTAATGGCTGCGGGTTGCCTGGTAGTGAGAGCTTCTGAATCCCTAGCAGGTGTGGCCACTGGGGGTCCTGGGTAGGTAGTGGAGGCTGATACAAAGAAATGGGGTTAGTCTAAAAGGTAGTACTGAGAGGAAGCTAGGTCTGCCACAAAGTTCAGTATAATCCCCAAAAAGCATAGTTAGAGAGAGACAGGGCAGATCTCTGTAAGTGGTCTGCTATAGGACTGGGGATGAGACTGGGGAATTTATAATGGAGGACAGGAAGGAGAGTGAGGTTATCCTGCCTGATTCTCAGGCTGACATGGCCAGTGGGTTTCTAAGTAAAGAGCGCTTTGGAGTATTGTTGAATGAGAAAAAGGATACAGAAGGTGAGGGAGGAAGGCTAGATCCTATGATAATCTGTGCAGTCCATGGAAGGAGGAAGAGGAGAAGGAAGAGGAGGAGGAGGAGGAGAAAATGGAGGAGGAGGAACAGGAGGAGGAGGAGGAGGAGGAGGAGGAGGAGGAGGAGAGGTACCTGAAAGTGGTCTGTTCTTCATTTGATATTTTGAATCTTTTTTGATTGACATATGATTGGATATTGCCAAGGTGAAACTTAGAATCTTTGCTTTCAACCATGAGCTCTCAATTCATGTGTTATCCTCATTTTCTGACATATCTGGAGTTCACCAAGGACAGCCCTCTATACCTCCTATAGTATTTCCCTCAAACAGTAGATCATACCAGTCACGGGGCTAGGAATATAGTGGGTATTCTACTCGTTGACTGGTATCTTGCTAAGGAATATTTCTGACTGGTATTATAAGGGAAATAGCTAAGAAAGAGCTCAGATGTCTTAGGAATCTCTCGTCTCCTTCCCTGCCTCCCTTTCTCTCACGTGAGTAATTAAATTTGATGAGTACTCAGAGCTCTCTCAGCAGTGCCTGGTGTGGGTGGCATGTGCTTGTGTCAAGCTCTGCTCAGCAGTAACAAGTTCAGAAAGACAGATGGGTGGGCACCCTTTTGGGTCAGCTTTCATCCTCTCCCTCCCTGGCCTCCCTCCTGCACTCCCTCCCTCCCTCTGGTTGGTATGACACAGCACCATGAATATGGTTCTTTTTGATATTTAGATGTTTTTAATCCTTTGACTTCAAAATATTCCAATTTCTTAAGGACTAACATGAATAAATGAAACTGTCCATAACACATTTTTCTGTCCAAGAAACTGGAGAAAATAGAAAGCTCCTACCAATCCTCAATTAACTGAGCATAATTATGGATTACTAGGTGATTTGTTTTATTCTCTGAACAGTGTATGAAAATTGTTGTTCTTTTCTTTGTTAGAAATCAGATTTTTTTTCTTTTTTCCCATGGGAATCACTGTTATACTATGGAGGGTTGCTAGTTAGGACTTAATAGGACCTTGCATGGAAATCTCCCTAGCTTTCATGGTCTGGCTGCCAAACCCCCAATCCAAAAAGGAACTTCATGGGACTTGGAGATTGTTAAGCAAACAAACAAAAATCTAGACTGACAGAATTCACTAGGATTTTGTGTTTATCTTTCCAGAATATACTTGGGATAACACTCTGTGAAGCATGTTCTATTCAGTGTCTTTTGTTTAAGGTATATAGGAGAAATTAATTATACACCAGTTATTTGCATGCTTGTGGGGTCCTGGGTGCTTGGGCTAATCTGAAAATGAGATAAGCATACACAGAACTCACAGGCCATGGTTAGTGTACCTGCTCTGAGCAAAGATAGTGACAGGTGAGTATGTGCCCAACGTCATTCGAATGTTGGTTTGTGCCGTGAAATCACACTTAGGTAGGCCAGCCTTTCCGGAATGAATGACATTCAACCTGGACAAGTGAATCAGAATTAACCAGCTGAAGGGGCCAGGGGATTATTTCTAGATAGAGGTAATGGGAGATATGAAGGTAGGGGTTGGGGGAAGAAAGACTCTTGAATCTAAATGTTATGTGCCTGGGGTGCAGGTAGAAGCATTGGTGAAAGAGGAAAAAGATAAAGGGGAGATTCTGGGCCACACTGGGCTGGTTTAGTCCTGTTAAGGAGTTTGTTCTTCTTAGGAGAAATAGGAACCTATTTACAGAGGTGGAGGAAGGAAGATCTGAAGTTCAAGGTCATTCCAAGGTACATAGTGAGTTCAAGGCTAGCCTGGCTGCCTGAGGCACTGCTTCAAAAATCCTAGGAAAAGTTAAGACTGATCTTGGGTGCTGTGTAGACATTAGGAAAGGACCACTGCTGTGGAGGACTTCCTGGGAAGAAAGGTACAGCAGCTCAAAGTTGGCTCCAGAGGGATGGAAGGAAGGGGTTGAGAGACAGTGAGCAACTTTAGACTCTTATCCAACTTCCTTAGTGATGGTGAGCTGGCCAGATGACTCAGACAGACCTGGAATATGAAGAATTCAAATGACCCCTTTCTGCCCCCAGTGGTGTCATTTCTGAGCTCTGATTCAGTAATTTAGAGCTGAGAGAGACTTAATAAAATCTCCAAAATGAATTCCAGGGTGGCTCTTGCTGTGAGATTTTTTTCTCTTCATGTGCAGGCAGCATACTAATGGCCACCTCCCTCTCTCTTCTGAATTGCATGAGTCTAAAGACCAAAAGAAATCATTCCTATGGTGGGAAAAACTGCTGAGGCTTCAAGATAATCAGCTCTGTCATAAGTCTACTGCCCTTTAGTTCACTGTTCTCTGTGCAGGCAGACAAAAAAATGTTATATAAGGCAAGGCTATTTTCCTAGATATTCCTGGGATGGTGGCTGCTGCTGCTGCTGCTGCTGCTGCTGCTACTGCTGCTGCTGCAAAACTTTGAATATTTGATGCTCTGTAAAACCACAAGGTCTTTAGTTTGCTGACCATTTCTTTAAAATGCCCCTCTCCTCTTAGCAAAGCTGATTCATAGTATTTTCCTTCTGTGGCTTCCAAAGGGAGAATCATATGTTTAGAGAAAGGGAGCTCTTAATACAGAATGAATTAAACTGATTTAGCAAGCAGGAGCTTTTCCATGAAAACTGAGTGTACTGCTTAGTTTTATTGTCAGCCTGATACACACTAGAATCACCTAGGAAGGGGGGGACCTCAGTTGAGGAATTACCTCCATCAGATTGGCTTACAGACAAATCTGTTGGTGGAGTATTTTCCTGATTGTTTTTGGTGTATGCTGGTCCATCTGACTATGGACTATGCTATCCCTGGGCAGGGTGGCCTGGGCCGTGTAGGTAAGTGGAGCAAACTAGGACACTGGCTTCCTATGACAAGGGGAACTCAACAGACGACTTATCCACCTGACGCTTATTCAAGGAAGTCAGTAGACACCAGAGAGCAGAGCCTAGAGACTGGTACAGCCACTGTAGGAGGCTGCCAACAGTTGCCATGGGGTCTCCGCATATTTCTGCATCACTTATGTAGAAGAGGGAGCTCTATATAGGACAGAGAACATTTCACATCAATTTGTATGTATGATCAGCAATCCAGGTTCTGAACGCTACTCCGGGGAAGCTGCCTTTCTAGCTATGGGCTCATCTCATGAGATCTGCACAGTCTCTGGTTAAAGAAAGGCATTTTGATGACTTTGGGCTATCTAAGTTTTTATAAAAGCACCTCCTTGTTCATTTTAAAAATGCTTCTCTATTTCTCTTTTACCCGTGCTTGCCTTTTGGGGGTTTTTGTCTGAGCTGAGGTATGTATTGTTGAGGACCTCTTGTCTACAAGCTTTGGACACATTGTACTTCATTTTTTGCTACGGGTACTTGTGGTTGACACCAGTCACAGGTTTAAACTGCCTCATTGTGTGTGTGTGTGTGTGTGTGTGTGTGTGTGTGTGTGTGTGTGTGTGTGTGAGAGAGAGAGAGAGAGAGAGAGAGAGAGAGAGAGAGAGAGAGAGAGAGAGAGGAGAGATGATATCATGAATGCAGACGACCCTGGAAGAAAGCGATATGTTTATAACGTTTTATGAGTTGACCCTGATTTATAGTGAAGTGGAATCTACATGAACCTTAATTCCTTCAGCAGTGAGATGTCACCAGCCTCTCTGGGGGTCTTTTAGATAAAGGTGGCATGGTGGGTTCTTTCCCTTTATCAGTTGTTTCTCTGTTTTCACTGACTTAATTTAGTTAACTGGAATTGCCTCTGCCTATGTGGCTATCTTTTTTCTCTTCTGTATTGTCTCATGTTAGAAATTTCCATGATAGTTTCTTCAGGAGTCTGACTTAAACAGTGGGTTATAAGTTACAGAAGGAATTTATATAACAACATTGTGAATCACCGAAATCAAATGAAAACATTCTTATTAAGCCCCAGAGATGTCACAGAAACTGCTCCTTGCTAACCCCTCAAGCTTAGTTGCTTGAGCTACAAAAGATTTCACAAGACAGATAGTCCTGTTTTTGTTTTTCTACCCTTCACTCTCCTTCTAGAGACTTCCATAGGCTAGAATCTACTTGTGCTGGCTCAAAAGAGCTGATGGCTCAATATTCAGGAGTCTGAAGCACATTGTTGGTATCTTGAAATAGGTCATGTTGGGAATATTTACACTGCAGAAATTAGCAATGACTCTGAACTCATTGCTGCTTTCAGAGTTGTGTGTGTGTGTGTGTGTGTGTGTGAGTGTGTGTGTGTAGAGTGAGTTTAGCAGCTGATCAAGGCTTCAGAAAGCTCATGATGTGGAGAAACATTGCATCATTTTCCTTGAAATATGAGCTAACTGGCTATGTTGTGACAGTTCTCTGTCAATCTCACGGAAAGAAGCTGGGCATGTTTACGATAGACTGAATTGCTAAACTTAGAGCCTACTCAGGATTTCCTGGGAGTTCACAAAAGTCTTGTCTTGGCTGCTGGTGTGGGGACTTCTCAGAAGTAATTTGGAGATAGACATTTGTGAAGATCAAGAACGTAGCCAAATCGTGTTTCTATGTGGATATTATATAAACTGATGATATTACAGCTCCATATTATGCTTAAGGGAAAAGTTTTTATTGCAGATACAAGAGATAGAACAGCCAGAGGCATCTGGAAAAAGTTCTGAGCAGGGGGGAGGGTGTCTAAATATTTATGCTAGCAGACTGGACCAAACCATGAGAAACTCAGGAGTATGGGAGAGAGAGAGAGACAGAGAGAGAGAGAGAGAGAGAGAGAGAGAGAGAGAGAGACAGAGAGAGACAGAGAGAGACAGAGACAGAGAGAGACAGAGAGAGACAGAAACAGAGAGAGAGCATGGTCAAATAGCAGGGTTATAAGGAAAATGAGTAGGTGGTGGGGGAGGGGGAGGGAGGAGGGAAACCCATGAGAAGTTTAGGGAAGGGAAAGAGGTAAGAAGAGTTTGGATACAAGCGTCGACTTTGAAATGTATAACAGGTACTTTTAATACTGAGAGAGCTGGGAGGCCAGCATGCACTTTGGTATGGTATAGGCACCATAGATAGCCATTTGTCTCTTCTGCCAGTGATAAGGAATATAACTCCTTTTGGTAGAGGTGAGCAAGTTTCACAAGATCTTGAGAAATGCTGGCTTTTGTTTAACTGCCAGAATTAGAGAAAATGGAGTTTCTTTTGGACCTGACAGATACAAAGATAACATCAGAAAGGTTGGAGCCAGTAAAGTTGAGAGTTGAATGCACAAGATTGATCAAAATAGAATCTTACTAAGAATCACCCTGTTAGCTGGTTTAAGATAGACCATGATGCAATGACTTGGGAGATGAGGGGGGCTCTGCAGAGCACTGTTTTCCTATGCAGTCTTTGCCTTCCTACTTTGATCGTATTAGTTTGTTTCTTTGGAATTTTCTTCCTATATCTCCGATGAAGCTAATGGAGGTCATGTTTTCCTTTTGCTTGGCCCATGCTAAATAATTCATTAGTGCTTCCAAATGAGACTTAATTGTGCTGTTTCTTTATGATAAATCACTGAGGAGAAAATGGCTTTAATAGAAAACCCAATTAAAACACAGTGTCAGTAGCTGCAGGGCCCCTCCAACAGATTAACACTGTCTGCCCTTTGACATACTTAATGGGTGTTAACGATTGCTCTTCCCACCATGAGTTTTATGAAGCATTAATTCCATTTTGAAGACTGTGCAGAGTTTACTGTGAGAGGGGAGGAGCTAGGACTCTAGAGGAGTCTTGGTTCCTCTCTTCCTTATGATAGGTTATCATCTCTAGAAACTGAAAAGCTTTCACTGGAGTCAAGAGACATCTAGAAAAGCTTAAGAATACTGAGTATGTTGAGGCTGAATGTGTGTAGACTTCACGATCAGAGAGTCAGATTTCTGATATGTAATCAGGGTAAAGATTCATTCATGGATGAGGAGACACAACAGCCCTAAACAGTCTTCAAACTGGCTTAGAAAAGGCAGTGTGCTTTGGTTTGCTATGAAATGTCCTTTATGGGCCTATGTGTCTGAACATTAAGTTCCTAGCTTGTGGCACTGGTTTTGGAGGCTGTGGAATCGTTAGGAGGTGGAGCCTTGGAGGAAGAAGTCAGCAGCTGGAGGGCAGGTTTTAGTGGGTATGGACCAGCCCTGGTGCTGTGATCACAGTGAGTGATGTCATCAGATGCCTCTTGGGACATGGAGCCACTCACTGTCATGCCTCTGCTACCAGGTGGACTGCGTCCCTCCACCTGTAAGCTCAGATAATTTCTCCCTGGAGTTGTTTTTTGTCAGTTACCTGATCACAATTATGAGAAAAATAACTATTATTGTCAGAAACTATAGGCAGGAGAGCCAAGTAGATCCACAATTTACTGTCTCTAGGCTAAGCTTTGTCAGCTGTAAAATGAGGAGTATAACACAGAGAGACAAGTCTTGAGTTTCAAGAGAATGATGCTGAAAAGCATTGTGCACAGTGTCCAATGCATTCGATTTCTATCAACTTCGAGTAAGCTTTGGATTTAGGGGATAATATAGACTATAATATACTTGTAAAACTGGACATATCGTAGTCCTTCAGCACTTTACCTCCTGAATCCCGTTTCTGTTCCTCTACATCTCTACGGAGAGGTAAGGACTCTTGTCAGATTTTTTTTGTGTGTGTGTATCTTTACTGATCTTTTGTTACAAATTGATACATTTTTTTCTTCCCTGAAGGAAATGTTTCCTGTTTGATGACTACCTACAACTGAAATGTTTCCATATCAATTTAAGCTAGTAGATGCAGATAACATTATAACTACCACAGAAAACCTTAGAAGGTATGAATCGTATTTAAAAATTGTCTTCATATTGATGAATATTTAAATTTAATTGTGGTTTTTCATTTGCACAAACAATGCTACAACATATCCTTTTAATTTAAACTTACTGTTTTTCCATGTGTGTCTCTGTATGGGTATGCACATGTGACCAGTGGAGGCCAGAAGAGGGTATCAGGTCCCTCGGATCTGGAGTTACAGGTGACTGTGAGCTGCCTGCTGTAGGTTCTGAGAACAGAACTGGGGTCTTCTGTGAGGCCTGGAAAACTTATGCTGATAGACAAAGAGTTCTTTAAGGGCCTTGTGAAATCCTTTTGACTGGAATTACCCAAAGACTAAGACCTGCCTCAAGTAGCCTCAGTTTTGCTGTTCTTTCCCTTATATTAAGATTTCTGTAAGCCTTTAGATTGACCTGGCTTCACCTTCCACAGATAAAATAACATTTTTTTTGGTCTTCTACACATGTTTTGTAGGCACCCAGGACATAACATCAATGAAAACCCCATGTCAGTCTTCAACAAAGCACAATAGTCATCCTAAGATAAGGCGGCATTCTCCTGCACATTTAGGGGTTATGAAAATTAGATTATTGTGGTTTCTACCTCTAAGAATTATGGGGAATAACAAGTGAGCTCATGCCAGAGAAGCAATCTGTAAACCGTAGGAATGTTATTTAGCTACTTGGCACTGTGGAAGAGCTGCAGATGAGATAGCAGTCTTGGTTCCTGCCCTTGACATACTTAAACCATCTGGAGGCTCAGCTCCAGGTGGAACAATTAAGGAGCGCTCACGAGGTAGCTTAGAAGCAAACTCCTGAAGATATAATAAACATTGTTGTTTGGCACATGATTTTCTGAACCCACAATCAACCTTGGCACTCTGGGAGGTTCAGAATCATATTATCCAATAAGTTCCTGGAGGCTTCTACAGGACAAGATCCCAAGGCACCACCAAACTGCTTCATCCTCTTTTGAAGAAACTCTGGGAGAACTTTATAGGTTGAGCCTCCCAGTGGCTAGCCCTCCCTGGTTTTAATGGTTCCTTTGCTTCCGTGACTTCCTGTCTCCTCAGGGTGACAATATCCAATCCATTTTTGCTTTGATTTGTGCTCTAAGGGACTTAATGCTGATGGAACTGGCCTCAGAAAGAGCCTGCTGTGGGTCATTTGCCCTTGATTCCAAGCCACAGCCCTGTGTTTTTATCAGTTTGTTTCTTATGCTTGTATTTTGAAATTGTGAGCACAGTTCCCACTATTCCTTCATCTGAGAAAGTTCAGAAATTCTAGGAGGTCTTCACTGGTGATTAATTTGTCAGGGTCAGAAAGCAGTCTTGCCAAATACAAGCAAAGGTTAAAAAACAAGAAAAAAAGAAATTCAAAACCTGGACAGATCCACAGCTCATTTGCTGGTTAATTTGTTCCACAAATGACTGTGAGTGACATGAAGAAATAGGAGCATGGGATAGACAGACCTGAAAATGGATGGCTCCAGTGTGGAACTTGCTGGAGTCAGACATGTTCTCATGTGAGGGCCTTGGAAGTGAATCCCTATGGCTGAGAAATCAGTCACCCCACAAACGACCATGCACACCCTATGAGGTTTATGTGCAGGGCAGGAGAGATCAAGCTCGTCACCTCTCTCTGCTTCCTTCTCTTCTCTCCTTCCCTTTTTTCCTTCCTCCCTTCTCCTCCCCTTTCTCTCTTCTTTCCTTGTCACTTCCTCTTCTCCTTCTCCCTCTTCCTTCTAAAACACTTCATGCTCTAAATTGACTCTATTTTTTTTAAAAAAAAATTGTGTGTGTGCATGTATGTCTATGTGCAAATATGTGCTCATGAGCACCGTTGGCCACAGAGGTCAGAAAGGGCGTTGGATCCCTTGGAGCTGGACTTACAGGCAGCTGGGTGCTTCTCATTGTCAGTGATTGGAACAAAGGCAGGATGTCTGACAGAGCTGTGCACACACTTAACTGATGAGCTATCTCCCCAGCTCCTACATTAACTCTAAAGTAATAGGAGTATGCGTTGCAGTCTTAAAACTGGGAGATATGGTCTTATGAAATGAAAGAATATTTGAATTCCACTGGAAAGTCCCAGTCATATGGACACTGTAATTATAGATGAGAGAAGTTGCTGCAAACTGA
Organism: Uromys caudimaculatus; assembly: GCA_028551405.1. Taxonomy (NCBI): domain Eukaryota; kingdom Metazoa; phylum Chordata; class Mammalia; order Rodentia; family Muridae; genus Uromys; species Uromys caudimaculatus. The sequence goes on along the minus strand of CM052714.1, from coordinate 34,185,100 downwards.
CTGTTCCTTTAGGAGTTGGGTGAGTAACAAAATCCCAGGTCTGAATTACTAAGCACATGGTGTTTTTGAACATTAGGAAAAAAGCAGGTGGAATTTCTGTGATCAAACTAGTGTATGATGGCTATACAAATTCGTTCCCACTGCCATTTAAAGCCACTATTGACTTAATAGTAAAATACAGAACAATTATTTGAATTTTATGTAGTTTTGAGTGATTTGTTTTTGAAGCAATTTTAAAAACCTAGGAAGCCAGAAAGAATGTAGTGTTTCAGTCACTAAACTTCAGGTATGAAGTTTAATGAAACGAATTAATGAAATGTTTCAGTTAATGAAACAAATGGGTGCCTGGGAACATGCAAAGATTAATGGATGTCAATCAAATAATACTTTACACATTAGGAATTTTCTTTTTGCTGTGTCCAAGGGAGTCTTTTTTCTTTAGAAATGGAAAACATACATTTGGTAAATTCTGACTTTCAGATATGATTCTGAGTTTCTTTAGTGTGCAATATACCTGGGTATTCTGATTCAGATAGCATGCAACGGGACTTGTCATGGGAACATGCCCTGCTCTCAGCACCTTGGCAGCATGTGTCTTTTTAGGATTCACTCAACAACTTGATTTTATACATAAGTGTGCTGTTTTTGTCAACTTAACACAAGCTCAGGTCATCTGGGCAGAGGGATTCTCAAGTGAGAAAATGCCTCCATTGCATTGGCCTGTAGGCAGGTTTACAGGGGATCTTCTCAATCAATGATTCACGTGGGAGGGCACAGTCCACAATAAGCAGTGCTCCTCTTGGGCAGGTGGTCCTTGATTGTATTAGAGAACAAGCTGAACAAGCCACATAGAACAAGCCACGAAGAAACATTCTACCATGGTCTTTGCTTCAGTTCCTGTCTCTAGATCTCTGCTTTGAGTTCCTTCCCTGCCTTCCTGAAGTGTTGCCCTGTGACCTGGGAGTTGTAAGATGAAATAAACCCCTTCTTCCCCAAGTTGCTCTTGGCCCATGTTTTGTTACAGTAACAGGGAAACAAACTAAGATAATAAAGGTTTTATGTGTAGGAATTTTCTCAAGGTTCACAGAGTTAGTGAATGGCTCAAATAAGAACTAAATTTAAGTCTCTCTCATAGCCACAGCAACCTGCTGCAAAATCTGATTCGCTGCTTTTTTTTTAACTTGAGCAAGCTTGAATGTCAGGAGGAGAAAGTACTCGTGATATTATGCATGTTTGAATTCATGTATGTTTGAATTGAAGTTCTGTTACTTACAGAAGTTTCTAATCTTCTCTGACTGTGGTCAACTTATCTCTATAAATAGGATTAAAAAAAAAAAAAGACCTACCTTAGAGAACATGTATAAGGATTGGAGAAAATAGAGATAAAAAACCTGGTGCAGGTAGCTCTTAATTGTGTGTAACTATTAATGGCATCGCTAGTAACATTAATACTTATTTATCAATCTTGACTATGGTGCTTTTGAGGGAGGAACCATGGACAGTTAATAGGCTCTGTGTGGTTCATTTTCTGCCACAGTGTCGTGATTTCAATGGCATGCTCCCGTGGGCTCCAGTATTTGAAGACTTGATTCTCAGCCAGTGTTTTGGAGAGATGTCTAAGAGATACAGCCCTGTGGAGGAGCAGCATGTCCCTGGTCGTCTGACTTGAAAGCTTAGTCTCTTCATTCCCACTTTGTTCTCTACTTTGTGCTTGAGGTTTGAAGAAGTGAGCTCTCAGCTTCCTGCCCCAGCTGCCACACCTGCTGCTTGCTGCTAAGCCTCCCACCGTGATGTACTCCTAGTCTACTGAAATCACAATCCAAAACCAACATCCTCCTAGAGGTTGCCTCAGTTATGGTAATTTATCAGAGCAGCAGATGAGCAACAGAGACCTAGAGAACAGAAGAGAACAAAGTGAGCACTCCAATTTGGTGGGAACACCTTAGCTTTCCCATCATTTCCTTGTTTCCCACAGTACAGTGGGAAGTCTCATGTCAGCTTTCCCAGGTTTGAAGGAGGGCTTACTGACATGTGGCTCACTGTGTTGGACTGGATTCAGGTTGACTCCCCTCCACTATAAGTGCCATGAGCTGTCTTTATGTGCCTTTATGCCACAGTGTAAATGAGGCACACACTCTTTCAAATGGGAATGGTCATATCCACATTTGGATTTAGAGTTTAGGCTCATACTTCTTTTTCAAATATTTAATTCTTAGGAACTCATAAGGTTTGTTGTTGTTGTTTTGTTTTTCTTTTTTGTTGTTTGTTTGAAAACAAAACCAGTCTTTGTAAACGTGTATTCTGGGACTCAGATGGCCATGTTGATATACAAGGAATCCAGCTTGGATTAGTTCATAAGAACGGCTGTACCAAAAGACTATAGACAGATGTCATAACAGTAGACATTTACTTCTTACAGTGCTGGGGTTGCAAGTCCAAAACCAGAGTGCATGCATGGTTGAGTTCAGTGTAGGATCTTTTCCAGGATGTAAACTTTGTAGGCAAAAGGATGGAGCAAGCTCGCTTGTATTTTTAAAATAAGGACAAGAATAGCATTCACAAGGCTTTATCTTCGAGATGTAATCACTTCCCAAAAGTCTTATCTTCTAACATCATGGCTTTGGGAGTTCATGCTTGACATATACTTGGTACTACTCCACTTGGAAACATTTTGTATCTTCTTTCTATGCCCAGATTGGAGGATCTACACTCGGATGATAAGACCTGAAGGTTAGGAGAGGAGATAACTTAATCTGGTTGCTTCCCAAGGAAGACTCCAGGACTGGAATATATTTTTGAGCCTTGTAGTTATGCATGTTAGTGCCATATGCTTGTATTCAGAGAAATCACTTGATTAATGTTCAGTGAATGAACAGATCCACAGTGGTGGTTGATTTTCACTGTCAGGTTCACTGGCTCAGCATCACCTAGGAGATATCTTTGACATGTCTGTGAGGGTTCTTCCAGAAAAGCTTAACTGAAGAGGCAGGACCTGCACTGAATGTTATCAGCACTATCCCATGGGCTGGGTGCCAAGACTGAATAAAAAGAAGAAAGGGAATTGAGTCACTAGCATCCATCTGTCTCTGCTTACTGACTGTGGATGCAATCTGACCAGTTCCCTTGTGTTCTAGTCTCCAGGCCTTTTCTGCCACAAAGGAATGGGTTGTATTCACAAACCAAAACCAAACCCTTCTTTCTTTAGGTTGTTTCTATCAGGCTATTTTCATAACAATGGAAAATGAATACATCAACCATGTCAAATGAAGACAGGAAAGTTATTGGGCTTATGTAGCTACCACAGTTCTGGTGATTCTGTGGTAAAACCAGACATTGCTCTGTAGGTTGAAATACCTTCCACTCCTTGCTACTTTTTTCTCTTTTAGAAATCTCTTCAGAGTTGCATCTTTCCTGATACTTCTAAACGTTTTCCAAGAAGCCATTGATCCATCTTGCTCTCCCGTTTCCTTTCTACTCCATGAAATAAGAAGTCTGTTATGGTAGAGACAACCATGCACCATTAGGTCTAAGCTTCAGCTTTGATTTGAGTTTGATTGGGTCTATTTTCAAGTCCTAAACTCTTCAAATTGCCAGCTGGTGTTTTCTCAACAACACACTAACTCCCCAGGTTAGTGGAAGGACTGAGGCACCAGTGTCTCCTGCAAGTAGTTTTAACTCATCTGAATTCTCTCAATTGCAAATCATTTTTAACTTCTCTGTATTTCCCTAGACTCTATTTCACTGCCATGCTTTTAAGAGACTTTCAATAAGGCTTTATGGCTGAAGAGGACTGTCATCATCATGATAATGATGTGCATGCATCTGGCCCACTTGTAAATGTTTTGAATTTGTTAATTCAGTAACCACAGAATAATAGTTATAATAGCCATAATGGAATGGAATACTCATTTTTCCTGAATGTGAAGCTAAAATAAAAGAAATGATGTGGGCTAGTGTATGAGTATGCATATGAGTTTCTCTGTCTGTCTCTCTGTCTCTCTGTCTCTCTGTCTCTCTCTGTCTCTGTCTCTCTCTCTCTGTGTCTCTGTCTCTCTCTCTCTCTGTCTCTCTCTCTCTGTAGAGCATAAATAGAGCCACAAATTCTGATTATTTCAGAAATCAGGACTCAACTCAAGTTACTAGGTTAAGAAAAATTCTTGGAGCTCTTCTAACAGGCATTTCCTTTTGCTCCCCAAGTGTGGTTCTCGGTAGTTTGATGTGGTCACCTCCTTTGGTTGCTCAAGCAATATACACTCTAAGTATCTTACTTCTTATCTTTTTTTTTGGTACCTTGATATGGGACTGGTGACTGTAGTTTCCAAGACAACTGGAGCTATATGAGTGATAAAGGCTAGCAATTTTCAATTCTCCTCTTTCATGGTATATTTACACAATATAGATCATCTGTTCTTAAGTCTATAGTGGGACATCATTTGAGAATGTTTTTTTTTTGAGAGAATTTCAGTATCTGTTATGGTAAAACACTGAATAGGAATGGAATTGGAAAAGAATAGTCACAGTTGATATTCCTCTTAATGCTTAGTGAAATTACCCAGCATCTTAGGTGTAAGACCTGGAGCAGAAGACAGATGTCTAAGGATGGTTGTTTTTTTGTCTTAATATGTACCTATGTGTGTCTCTCTGTGTGTTTGTACATGTAAGTGGACGTGCTAGCAAAGGCCACAAAAGGGTACTAGATCCATTAGAACTGGAGTAACAAGAGAGTGTGTGTGTATGTCGGGAAACTCTGATCCTATGCAAGAGCAGTAAGCATTCTTAACCACTGAAGTATCTCTCCATTCCTGGTTATGGTTCAGAGAGAAGCACTTCTTAATACTTTATGAGAAAACTTTAAGATTTAAGATATGAGAACTATGCCTACAGTACATTTATATCTAAAAGAGGTTCTCCATTTAATTTTCATTGTGTGTATTATATATTAAACTGAGTATATAATGCCTCTGAGGTGAGTATTCCGGCCTTGGCATATATGTGTAATGCCAACATAGTATCTGCTTCACAAACTAAATCCAATTTGGTCAGAAGTCCAGATTTGATTTGAAAGGCTCAGCAAAACTTTAAGGTATTACAAGATGAAAGCAATCAGGACACCTAAAGAATGATGAGACAGTATCAATATTTGGGCTTTGGTGGTAAATTTGTTTTATTTCTTTCTTAAGTTTTATTTAAATTTTATTATTAAAAAGTTAACAGAGAGAGAGACAGACAGACAGACCCCCCCACACACACACACAGAGAGAGAGAGAGAGAGAGAGAGAGAGAGAGAGAGAGAGAGAAATCAATGAGACCCAGAGACAATACAATTGAATGCAGTTGAATTTATATGCAATTAAAATCCAAGGGAAGACAATTGTAGCAAAATATGCACAGTTCCACGTTAGGTAGAATGCTAATCTTTCTATACATTGATAGTCACAGTCTTACAAAGATCATTTAGTCATCTCTTGCTGTTTCAACCCTAAAAAACATAAATCAACATTTTAAGAGACTATTTTTTAAAATACAATAGTCTAGTTATTTCTTCATACTTCAAGTAACTGTGAGGTTTCAAACAAATAATTTATTTTAAAACAACCTTGGAGTGATCAACAACAGAATGACAGATGCTATACTGAGCAGAGTGGAGGCCGTTGCTCCCCACTCTCCCAATCTCCACAGCAAGCATCAGTTCATCTTCGGCACAAGTACTTGTCTGAAGCCAGTGAAGCTGTCCAGACTTGGCCCATCACGTCTTACTTACTGCTCATCAATCCAGATACTCTCACACTGTTACTTTAGGAACTTTCCAGAAGTCACCCAAGGAAAGCTTCCATAAAACCAAGGCACATCACCTGCCTCAAGGCTATTAAAGCTTTATGCTGCATCTAGACTTTAGATCAGTGGATCTCAAGCTTTGTAATGCTGCGACCCTTTAATATAGTTCCTCATGTTGCGGTGACCTCAACCAAAAAATTATTTTTATTGCTACTTCATAACTGTAATTTTGCTACTGTTGTGAACTGTAATGTTAATATCTGTGTTTTCCAATGGTGTTAGGCTATGCCTGTAATAGGGTCCTTTAACCCTCGATGGAGTTGCGACCCACAGCTTAGGAGGATAATCTAACAGAGAGTATGTCTTGGGAAGGATGAAATATGTTTTTAAATTTTTTTCTCCTTTCCTTTCTTCCTTGTCATTTTCCCGATGTACTATCTATTTGTATTTTCTTCTCTAGGACACCAACAACAGATAAACACGTTTACAATGTAGAGCTAAATCTCTATCTTTTTTTGGTACTGGGAAGCAAACTCAGGATGGCTAGTCAAGCACTCTTCCATTGAGCTAATCTCCAGCCCTACTCCCAGGTCCTCTTTTTTCATGATAGAGTTTTAAAGTCTTAATTGTAAGCCAGACGTTCTTTGAACTCACTGGCCTGAAACTTGTGGTTATTCTAGTGTTGGGATTCTGAATATGTTCCGTCATAATGGCCTTAAATTATTTTTTTAAAAACATTAGATGTTGCATCTTTTTGTCTGTTTAAATCATCTGTAAAGCATATTGTTTTTGTGTGTATGTTATATGCAGTCTTGGAATACTTTGCCAGCTTCTCTGAAGGTTGGAGTGACTCTACAGCAGATGTATTAAACTCAGTGTTGCGAGATCTGACTCTAGGTGTTTCCTGATCAAGCCAATTCACTGAAAATATGGACTCTGTGCTTTAATTTGGATGACTGAGCTGAGTGACTCAGGTGTTCAAATACCCTGGCCACATGATAATCAGAAGCAACAGTGTTTGTGCTTGGTCCCTAGAGCCATCACAAACCAGCTGGCTTGTAATAAAAGAAAGTTCTCAAAGTTCTGGTGGCCAGAAGTCCAAAACAGAGATACCGGCAGGGTTGATGTCTCTTGGGGGTTTGAAGGAACCATCAGCCCTATGCTACTTTCCTGGCCTCTGATGGTCACCACCATCTCTGGTGCCTCAATGCAATGCTGCCTCCACATTACCATCTTATCTTGACTCTTCTCCTTTCTCCTAGCCACCACTTCCTGGATATATGGCCACAGTCATCTTGTGTGACCTTGTCTTACCCAATTATACCTTTAAATACCCCTTTTATTAAGTGACATCTCATTATTCGGGCATGAATGTGTGGGAGTACTAGTCAACTAAGAGCAATACATAGAGCAAGAGAGCAACCAAGAGCAGGAGAGATACATAGAGAGGCATGGACAACCTCTTAGAGTTAAATGACCAGCTTTGCTGACCTGGAGAACAAGACTTGGGTTGATGGTTGTCCATCTAAGTAGGCATAAGAACAAGAATTTCATCACGCTTTGAATAGTAAAACATATTCCATGCAATTTAATTACTTACCATAGAAAGTCAAAAGGAATGACAGTGAGAGTGTGGACAGAGAAGCAAGGAAGACTAAATGGCCGTCTCTGCCTCCCATGCTGGCTGGAATGGCTGTGTGTTAACCTCCCCTTTTCCTTCCTTGATTTCCCTTTGCTTAGGAAACCCACTCTGTCCAGTTCTTGTATACTTGTATTTTTCCTGTGCTTTAGTTGCTGGATAACTACAATTCAGTCAAGGCTCTTTGAAGCCATTGTTTTTGCTTGAGAACACTGTGCTTGGTTAAGGCATTAGGTTAAATTTTGGGCCTGGGGGGTTGACTGAGGTGTTTCACATGAGGCCAAGCTAATGAGCACAAGCCTAAAGTGATCTGGTTAGCGTCATTCTACTCCATGACTAGGTGTCTGAGTCTTGGAAGCAGTCTTCACTACAGATAGGAAGAAGTCAGCACTGTCTGTCAGCACCACACCAGACACACTTCCGTTCCCATTACTCCCCTCCTTCCTAACACAGCTTTCAGCCCCATCAGAGACACTTCCTGTAATGGCTATTTTTGGTTGTCAACTTGACTATATCTGGAATGAACTACAATCCAGAATTGGAAGGCTCACCTGTGATCCAGATCTTGAGGCTGGGATACAAGTTTCTGACCTGGGCCTTAGCATGGAGATCTTGAGGCATAGTGGCTACAAATCCCGGGAGACTAAGGCAAGGAGATCTCTGAGTTTAAGGTCAGCATGGGACAAAACAAGTCCCAGATCTAGGCATGGTGGTACACACCTTTAATCTGGGCCACACTTTCTGCTGGAGACCTACATAAGGGCATTGGAAGAAGGAAGACTCACTCTTCTTCGCCTGCTTGCATTTACTTGCCAGCACATCTGTTGGAATCTTCTACAGAAGACCAGCTGAAACAACCAGTCTTGTGGGACTGAGCAACTACTAGATCCTTGGACTTCCCATTCACAGAAGTCCATTGTTGGGGAGTTGGACTACAGATTGTAAGTCATCATAACAAATTCCCTTACTATATAGAGACTATCCATAAGTTCTGTGACTCTAGAAAACCGTGACTAATGTATTTCCTAACCCTCCTCTTGACAGATCCAAACACCACTTAGTTCTAGTTTTTATAGGGAATGTCTTTTATAGTTGACCTAGCAAACTTTGTTCCTACTTCTCTTCCTGGGTAACTGCGATCTTATCTTACATATTCTTTTATTTTCTTCTCAATCATCTTCCTGTCTCCTACATAGCTACACTCACTGCAGTGCACTTTCAAAGGGGGGGAAATCTCCACAGCCTATCTTTTTCTTAAACACAGGTGTGTACACACAACCTCACAAAATAAAACATTGTGGCTCCCATCGCCTGAGGGTAACCCAAGTTTTCTTTTCTAATTTCCCTCCTGCTAGTTCCTATCATATCCCTGTCTGTCTTCCCACCGCCATGTCCTTCCCCACCCCAGAGTGTGGAAGATAGACTTTTCTCACTTTGCTCAAACATACTGCACTTTCTTTCCCTCATCTTTCTCTGTCTGGAAGGTGTTTCCTTGTTTTCTCATTATCCTTGGGATGTAATATAAGTACAATTGCTTCTCCATACAGTTACCCAGCTGACTGCTCACTCATGATCATGTTGAAAATCATCTTCTTATTACTTCTTGTATTAGAGTATGGGCTTCTTAGGCCCTGTAGTGTAGTTAGCATCTGAACCAGTTTAGATACTGAGGAAATTATATGTGAATGCTACATTTTTTGCATGTTTGAATGTGTTTGTGTACGTGTGTGGGAATATGTATGTGTGAATGTGTGTGTGTGTGTGAGTGTGTGTGTGAGAGAGAGTGTGTGTGGATACGTGTGTGAGAACGTATGTGTGAGTGTGTGTGTGTGAATGTGTGTATGAGTGTGTGTGTGTGTGTGAGTGAATGTGTGTGAGTGCGTGTGTGAGTGTGTGTGTGTGTGTGTGTGTGTGTGTGTGTGTGTGTGTGTGTGTCTCGTACATGTTGGGGCCTGAAGTTGATGCTGGGAATTATCATCAGTTGTTCTTCCTTTTTATTCATTGAGGCTGGGCTTCCCAGTTAAACTCAGGACTCCCTAATAGGGCTAGACAGCTAGTTCTGGGGACCCTCACTTTTTACCTTGTAAAGTTGGAAATCCTGCTATACCCACTCAGTATTCCCATAGCTTCTGGGAATCTGAACTTCGTCTCTTGTTTGCAGATGTTTTAACTGTGAGCCACCTTCCCAGTGCCGAGTAGCATTTTGTTTATTTTTAGGTTTGTTTTCCTTTTACTTTTCTTTTTTTAACTTGAGGATGAGGAGGCTTATCAGCTCACAAACAGCACTGTCGGTGGTGAGTCACTAGCTGTGAACCCTCCGTGAAGGAAAATCTAGCTTTGGAATTTCAGACTGTACATTCTAAAGATTCCATGATGACTTAGAAGGATCTTAGATTAAGTCATCTGCCTTTTGTGTGGCCAGAATCCACTCACCAACAGGCAAGATCCAAAGGAGGGACAGGCTGGGATGGTTTGCCAGTGTGTTCTTCTGCATCTTCCTCCTGCCTTGGAATAGCCAGGACTTGTTAAATGATTTAAGCTGAGCCTCAGTCCCATCAGACATTTCCTGTGCAGTATAGAGGCTACAGTGCACAATTATCTAGTCTGGACCGCTGAGAAGTGATAATTAGGTGGTGAATGTTAACTGGATTACAGCAGGGATCGCTCTGCTCATCACTTAACACCTCGGCAGGAGTTGGACCTTGGATTTTGTTTCCTACTCTGTGCAGCTGCTTCTCTTGATCTTTCTTCCACACTCTCTATTTTATCTTTCTGTCCAAGTTTGCAACAGCCACATTTATTTGCCTATTTGATTGAATCAGCATCTATAGCCCAGAGGCAGAACGACGTGAGGACGGAAGGAGCCAAGAGGCTGAAAGTGTCTCTAAACTTTCCCCAGGACACACATAACTTGCTCCACTCATAGTTTCCTAACTTTCTGTTTGCAAAAGGACCCATAAATGCTGTGCAAGGGTTATTTGGTGTGTGACTTATCCAGTGTTATTACAATTCACACATGACATTGACGAGAATGGACACAGAGGGGGTTCTAGAGTATACTGAGGCTAGGTGGGTTCAAAGCTCAACATATTTTTGTTTAATTAAGTTTAAAAATTTTAAATACATTTTTATGTGTATGGGTATTTTACCTGAAATTATAACTGTGCACCATGTTCACACAGTGCATATAGAGGCCAGAAGAGGATATTGGATCTTCTGGAACTGGAGTTACAGGTGGTTGTCAGCTGCCATTTGGGTACTAAGAACAGAACCTTTGGAAGAGCAGCCAGTGCTCTCAGCTGCTGCTCTTGCAATCCTTAATTCAATTTTTATGTTAGTGTGTGTGTATGTGTGTGTGCTCCATGGCAAGCATGTAGAAAACAGAAGACAACTTGTAAGAGTCAGTTCTCTCTTCTACTACATGAATCCTGAAGATCCAACTCAGGTCATCAGGCTGAACCAACTCAACACACACAATGTTGAACCTGGGTTCAGTATAGGAGTCGGAATCTGGCCTTTTTGTTTTCTGACCTTGCCTTCTTGCATTTGACATCATGATTTCAGCTGCACTCACTGAAAAGCTTGAGCTCTTAGGCACTGTGCTGACACATGGCTTCTAACGTTTTCACTCAGGAGCTCTTCATTATATTCACATGGCATGGAGGATGGAAATGTCACCAACTCAATGTTCCCACTCTGAGTACCAGGAAGGAAGAACATGTGTCCTCAGCTGCAGGGCAGACTGACAATGTCTAATAGATCTGGGAAGGGGTGACTCTGGGTCTAACATTTAAACATGTTTGGCTGTAAAATGTTTCCCCAGAAATGCTCTCAACAGAGTATCTAAGAATCTGCTATTATCTTCTCTGCTGCCTTTGAAAAGCCAAAACGAAACTTGTACCAAACACCTTCAGATAAGTGTAGTTAAGTTCAGTTGGGTGGTGCTATGATTTAGAAAGCTTCAATAAGCCACAGCCAAAGGGAATATTTATTTATTCATCCAGGTCTCAAATGACTTCAAATGTCAGCATCAACGTCCGAGTGGTTGAATTTCTGCTCCTTATGCACCAGCGTTTCCAGATGTTATTTGTACACTTGCTAAGAGTTTTCTCTCATAGCATCTCCCTTTTCATTCTCTGCACTACAATAAAAATAATTTATTGTAAGTAATAAATTTCTGTTCATTTCAAGGTGTTCAATAGGATATTTTGAGAGATCAAAGCCCTATATGACTTGAAGCATTTTTATTCTGTGTAGCAGGTCCTAGAGTAATTTTAAATTCCCAACTGTATTTTCTCCTAGCATTTATCTATTGACATTAATTGCATCAGTAAAAGAAGTATACATTCATTTTTGGATCAAGTCTATTGTGAAATTATATGAATAGTCATTTATTCAGCTCTATATACATTTCTGATTTATCATTATTATTTGATTTATGTATATGCGTGTGTACGCCTGTATGTATGTGCACATGAACGCAGCGCCTATGGAGGCAGAAGAGGGCATTGGATCTCCTGGAGCTGGAGGTACAGGCAGTTATGCACCTCCCAAAGTGCTGCTGGGGACTGAACTCATCTTTTTACCAGAGCAAAATGTGGTCTTCACTGGTGAGCCATTTCTCCAGTCTCAAGCTATATGTTTTTTCTGTATATTTTTCAATAATTATACTTTCAAAAAATGTAATTCTGGCTCCCTGACTTACTTGCCAATCAACATGCCTTCTCCGGCACATTCATTATTCTGAGGTTGGTTGTAGGTGGTGGTAATACATGTTTTCTTCAGCATATATTTTCTTAGTGTGAACTGCCTAACAGGCTTGATGTCAGTACAAAGTCCCTTAGCATTTTAATCTGAATCTCACTTAATCCTTGTCACTTGGCCGACACAGACTGCACATTTGCCATGCCAGTTTAACCATTCTGGAAACATTTGGTCATGAATAAAAGAACACTGCAGCTGTTCCAACCCTCAGGTAGCACAAGACTCTTCTCATAGAGCTGTCCCAGGAAGATGTAAATTTGCACTGACCTCCATCCCTCACCTGGGAGAGCAGCCGGTGAAGAAGGCTGGAATTTTTTTTTTTTTTTTAATACTGTAAACTGTCCTCTCTCCCAAGTTTATTGAACATTTCAGTAAATACTGTTCAAGGAAAAAAAGTGTTTGTACTTACGGTTATTTTTAAGGGTCATTTTGTCTTTCTCCTCAATTTGATCATTTCTTTTAAAAGGTTTGCACTACTTAAGGATTTAAAACTTTTCTTTAGTATTTTATTGAGTGTGCATATGCACAGCACACGTGCTGGGCAAGCATCGTGCTGTGAGCTGCACCCCTAGACTTTCTCAGAGCTCCCCTAAAACAATATGACAGGGAACCAATGCACATGCACACTTGATGCAGAGCTGTCTGCTGTTGAGACCACTGATGGCCCCATCTAATGCTACGTTTTCCCATGGTTCAGTGGTGAAGACTTGGTGTAAATAAGCTAAGCTGGAACCAGGGGACTTGTCCATCCCCCTCACAAATCTGTGTGGAATCTTCTTCATTTGCAGAATCACTGTGTTGCTTCCATGCAGCCCCATACTCTCTACCTCTTGACCTCTTGACCTCCTTTATTTGTCAGGATAAGCTAAGTTATGGGCAAAGTATCCCTACAATTCCAGTGGCTTGCCTATAGAGCATCCTTACTGCAGGCTGTCTGGGGCTGTCTCTTAAATGGGAACCTCCATCTTTACTGCCAAGGGGTCGGGGATAAAGTAAGAATCTAGCTTTGAAATCTCTCAGAAGTGATATCACTCCCTGCTCATTTGAAACACCAAGGAAAGTTTTAATTTAATCCAACTCATGTCTGGGCAGAGAACCTAAACTGTTTGGTCAACAATACTCACAGCTACATACCTGTTGGTTATTTTTCTTCATCACTGTGATGGAGCAGCTCACAAGAAGTAACGTGAGGGATGAAAGTTGATTTTGGTTTATGGATTGAGGAGGTCCAGTCCATCATGGCAGGGAAACCATGGCAACAAGAGTATGAGGCTGCTCATTCATATCTGTGTGGGTCAGGAAACAGAGATGGTACAGGAAGCGGAGCCTGGTTATAATTTCAAGCCCTGCTTGGGGTGAACCACTTTCTCCAGGGAGGCTCTATCTCCTCATAAAATTTTCAACCTCTTAAATAGTACCCCCAGTTGGGGACCAGGTATTCAATTACTTGAGCCTTTGGGGAACATTTTCTATCTAAACTCTTAACAGCCTTGAAGAAAGAATTCCTATGGAGTGTCCAAGAAATGGTCTGCTAGATACAGAGTTTCCGTTCTCATTTCAGATTCAGCTCAATATACACATCTTGACATGGACATGATGTAGACCCAACCAAAATGAAAGTGTGGTCTATTGTCCAAAGTTACTAAGAGCTTCAAAGGAAGTGACATCAGAGGATTTAAAGCATGGGATCATTTTAACTACTAGCTCATGTGCAGCTGTACAGGTTAGGTGGTTTTGGGAACATCCTAGGGGGAGAGAAGAAAGGACCCTTGGAGACTTATCTGCAAATGCTGAATTAAATGTACATGCTTTTTCAGGGAGAAATGTAGAGCCAAGCAGATTGTCTGTCTGTCTCACAGGAGCTGCTATGAGGATGAATAAGGCAGTGTGAGGCTGAGGATTTTCCCTTTGCAAATCTTCATAGGGAGGTGACCTGCATGCTCAAGGCATACTCATGTTCCTAACAGTGATTTAATGACGTTAATTACACTGCTGCACCTGAGCTATCTCGCTCTTATAATTTCCTTAGAGGATGACGTTTGAGACACTTATCTCTGCTCTGATGTTCTCTAGGGGAAGAAGTATGGTAGCCTGCCAATAAGTGGTAGGAGTCAACCTGTGTGAGCACAACTATCTGAATGAAGGCTCACTCAAGAGGCAGACAGGACAGTGCTCTGTTCTTTGTGTCCTTCTTGAAGAACCCTAAGAACTATCCCTGGTTTTAGAACTTACAAATATTATCTTGATTCCTTTAAAATGTAAGCTCAACATAGCATTTTGAATTGAACACTGTATGGACTGCCGTGCTTATATGCTAAGGGCATAAGAAACAACATCTGTTAAGGTCTTATTACCTGCCGGGATAACCCCGGCCGCAGATCTTTATCACAGCTATGCCCTCTATGGCATTGAAGGGACATAAAGATCTAGGTTGTCCTGGCCAGAGTCACTTGGATTATTTTCCCTTGTTTTCAGCAGCAGAAAGAGCCCCATGAAAAGTAGTCACTGTAACCTCACAATATTTAAATATGAGTTGGCAGCTTGGAAACTATCCACAGGCAAGGTCATCTAAATCTCCAACAGTTTTGAATTCACAAGTGAGCCATCTGCCTCCTTCCCTGAGCAAGTCTGCAGCTCCCACTCCTGTAACACTAGCATTAGTACTTTGGTTAAACTTGGAGATGAGTGACACCTGTCTGTGTCGGCTGCAAACTTGCCATGTACGTCACCCACAGTGCCAATCCACTGAACTTCAGGTGACTGGCTTTATCAGCTCGCTAGAGTTGCCTCAACTGACTGTGAGAGCCATAGGGAAGTTGTGGGAGGATTCTGCCTCCTGGCAAGTGGAGAGCTTGGCATGGCACTGACTAGTGAGATCCTAGGCATTCATGATGCTGAAGAAATACACGGTGTTGGCACCAGGATCTGTGGATGCAGATGAGCTCAGGTGAGAGAAGCTGGGCAGCCAGCTGAGTTCGTAGACTGTGCTATCTCACCGCCTTTCCCTCTGTCTGTGACTCCCTCTTCTCCCTCATTTCTCTCCTTCCCTCCTCCTCCCCCCCAACACCCTGACCTCCTGCTCTTCTTTTGTTCCTTTCTCCCCTCTTTGTTTCTTTCTACATTTTCGTGTATCTGTTTTTGTTTAGTCAGGCTTTTGCTGCATAGTTCAGGCTGGCCTTGAATTCACCCTGTGTTCCTGACTAGCCTCAACCTTGCAGAGATCTCCTTGCCTTGGTCGCTGTAGCACTGGGATTGTAAGCATGAGTCACTGCTCCTGGTTTATCTCATTCTCTTCTTGAACAGAAGCATCTCCAAGTAGCTGAGACAGAAGTGTTGGAAATGCCACAGGCTGCTAATTTCAGTAACAAGGTGAAGCTGCAAACACTACATTATGGGGTTTTATTCTGTGAAATAATAATAGGAGATAAAGTCATCAAGTGACTGCTTAAATTTCACATGATTCACTTTGGAATCTTTTTATTTTATCATCACAATCTAGAGATTTGATATCTCAGAGGGAGAGAGGACAGAGGCTCACCTGAAGTAGTCATAGGGATTAGGGGGGAATTCAACACAGTTACGTCTATAATTATCTGACAATATTTCTGTTGCTCTTAATGGTCACTGTGAATGAAGACTGTCAGGAGGCAAGGTTAAAAAGGTTTTAAGTATGGACTGGGCTAGCTGAAAATTTGTTTACTCAGATTTGTTTTTATTTTCAATTTTAATCCTTTTGAGTGAATGCTTGCTAGTTTGCTTTGATTAACTGAAAATATTCCCCTGTGGGTAGTTTGAAAGAAGTTCATCAGGAAGATACAGTTAAGTTTAAACCTGGGGCTGAGCTGTCTATTTAAGGACCTGGCCTCCAGGTTCTTACAGCATCCCTAAGTCCCTACCTGTTACAGGGTGTGGCTGGCATGCCCCACCCTTCACCCTGAAGTCTCTGGTTTAGGGGCTGGGCTGCCCTTCCCACAGAAGCTCTCTCTATAGCCTAGACATTTTGGTTACCTGTTCTTTTTGTATCCTTTTGTACCTTTGGCCTCCTGGCTGCCCAGATTTCTGGCTGCCCCGTGATCTCTCTGTAATTGAGTACCCTCTCTCTCTCCCCACATGGTTCAAGGTCATGACCACTCTGTGCTCTCCCAGATGTGTCTGCCTCTGGCTATGCTCTCCCACATATCTATAATAAACATTCCCCTTCACCATAGCTAGGAGAAGCCATGTCCTCTCCTTTTCTTTTTATTTCTTTTTCTGTTTTCATTCAGATACAGAAGACACAGTAGATCATGTATTCTCTCACTTTGTACAAATTGGAAGATCAGTGGAGGAGCCATTATTGAGTAGGGGTGTGTGGTGGTTTGAATGAAAAATGTTGCCCACAGGCTCCGGTGTTTGAACATTTGGTCTCCAGTTGGTGGCGCTGTTTGGAGAGGTTATGAGGAGGTACGTCTTCCTTACTGGAGGAAGAAGGTCACGGGGGGTGGGTTTTGATTGTTTAAAACCTCACCCTACCTTTAGTTTATTCTCTGCTTGTTTATCATTGAAGATGTGAGCTCCCAGCTTCCTGCTCCAGCTGCCATGTCTCCTTTCCACGATGGACCTTTTCCCCTCTGGAACTGCAAGCCCAATCTGTTCTTTAAGTTGCCTTAATTATGGCATTTTATAATAACAACAAAATGTAATTAACACAGTGTTAAAATATGATCTTAATTTTTTTTAACCTTCATGTATATATATAATGCATTTGGATCAAACCCATTCACTGCTTACTCTCCCCTTTCTAAATCCTTCCCTACCTCTCCACCACTACTTTCTCCTCTGAATTTCATGTACTCTCTCACTCTTTGTTGTTGTTTAATGCCTATTGAGTCAATTTAGCATTGTCTACATGTAGATGATGTAGGGCCATTTACTGGGGCATAGGTAGCATCTCAGGGACCATATCCCTGAAGAAAACCAATCCTCCTTTCCCAGAAGTCATCAACTGCCAATGTCTCCTCCTGATCTCTTCTCCCATCTGTGTTAAGATTTTGGTTGTTTGATCTTGTGCAAATCTTGTTCAGGCAGTGTCAGTTGCTGTGAATTCATAACTACAACTGCACTAACAAAAACATGAGCTTTTATATCAAACTGTTGTGGGATCACCTTCTGACCTATGACTTTAGGTGTGTTTGGGTCCCAGTTTTACTCTGCTGCTGCTAGACTACATTTACTGCATTTACTGTCTGATGCTGGGCTTTAGGGAAGCACCAAGACACCACTAGGGGTGGGAGAATGCAGCCTTGGATGTGGGAGGCAGAAGCTGGGGTTTCCAAGCTCCTGGGCATTCCATAGTTGTTGGAAAACCTCACAGAGAAGTCAGAAACACGGGGGCCCGTGGCTGAGGACAATGACAAGCGTCTGTGGGAGACTTAGGCAATGGTTCGGTAGTCGAAGGCTTTCTCCATGCTTCCCACAGCAGCTCTTAGTGGAAGAGACAGTCTATGCTTATCCATACTGTTTATTGACTGTTCGTTGAGGAAAATGGATACATATCACCTCCTCAAGGTGGACCAGAGATTAAATACCTTTTTCAGGAAGGACTAACTGGGAAGGGAAGCTTATTGGCTAAACCCTCAGGGCCTTCTAGATAACTCATTAGCATGGAGAACTCTCTTCTGGACTAAGTGACCACAGGTCATGTTTCCTATGTGGGGAGCATGGCAGGTGTTCCTAGGGAACGGAGAGGCACTTACCATCTCAGGTGGCTTCCTGGATGCCGAGGTCTCAGACACACTCAACCTTACCATGCTTCCTGGCACAGTCCATTGTCCCACAGGTGTGTTTCTCCGACCCTCCAACTTTTTGATAAGCACAATGGGGATTATAGCATGAAAGTAGGCTGCATTTGATAGTTCGTAGTCTGATGTGTTCATAATTCGCATTACAGAGCTTATTGTTAAGAAGGATGAAACAGTGAAAATTTTCATATGTCATTCACTGAGCCCTTACATGTCTTCTTTCCATGCTTTCTATAATCCCCCGAATAAACGATTCTGGCTAGGAGTTAGCTTCTACCATTGTCTTTACCATTTCCTGGTGGGTTCAAGATTTCCCTCATTGTCACAATGAATAGTGGCCTATGCCAAGGTCTTTACTTTCCCAATGGCACATTGATGTAAAATACAGAGATTAAAACTTTTGTTACTATAGTTTCTGACCTTGCAGTAATCACAATAACTACTATTTTTTTAAAACCTCTTATAACATGTTAGATACCAAGGTGATCATGGGTGATTTTTTTTTCCCATCGAAATAGTTCTTACAGTATTTCTTCAGTGCAGAGACAAGGGCTATTTCAGTGGGAATCAGTAGTCATATCTAGTAGGACTAGTGTGGTGCAGAGGTCCTCAGGTGCAGTCTCCTCAAGTAGATATAAGGTTTCTGCTGTGCCCCGAAGCCTGGGGTGGTGGCAGTTGAAGCCCACCAACATATCTGTACTTGCCAGTGGTTGGCCTGAGGATCACACACACCTAAGATCCTAGACACTAGTCTGACGTCTCTGACCTGTCTGAGCATAGCTATAAGCTACAGAGATCCTTGATAGGATGTTAGGGAGGGAAGATACAGTCATTTATCTTTTGGATAAATGGAGTTGAATAATAAGTGGGTTATGTTTATACCTAATTGGCTCAGTAAATTTATTTTACCACAGCAGTTGTTTATTTGCTTAAAGCCATTCTATTATTGTGGTGGTGGGGACCAGGCTAGATTCACAATTTCCATAATTTTGTCATTTACTGTGTGTCTGAATTTTTGTGGCTTGTTTATGAATTGGCCTAAATAAAAACTGCCAATGACAGTGCACAGTAATACAGTTTGAAAATAAGAATGTGTCCGTAAACAAAGTGTCAATTATTGTTTATAGTCAATTTCACGCTTGCCCAGAGATTAGAAGCAGAGGAATGAGTGTTGCAGAATATAGTTGGCTTGCCTCTCAGATCAGCTTTGAAATGGGTTATCCAGCTTTACCTGACATTTTTTATAGGAACAAAATGCATGCGAATCATTTTCATTCATAACGATCCTGTACCTTGGGATTCCAGTTAGCCTCAGTGGGTAAATGAGCGAATTGTTTTTAGTAATAGAAAAGAAATGGAACAAATCTAGAAATAGCCTTTGTGTGGAGTATTCCATTTCTAACATTTGCATAAAGTCAATGTTCTTTGAAAGACCCTGACATTGGAACTTGCTTGAATCTTACTGTGTAATGACCCTTTACTGATCTGTCATGTTTCAGAAATAAAATCATCATGTCTAAAATTTTGTGAGCTTCTACCCTATCATGGACAATTGAAGTTAAAATGGCATATCCACATAGTTTAACAAAGTTTCTAGAGTGAATGGAAACAGGTCTGAGCAATTGTGGATAACTAACATGTAGGAGTGTTAGCTATGCTCGAGATTCAATTATTTTCTTGTGTTTCCTCTGTTGGAATGTTTTGTTTTGTTTTGTTTGTGTTTTTGAGACAGGGTCTCACAATATAGCCTTAGTTAGCTTGGATCGCACTATGTAGACTAGGATAGCCTTGAATTCAGAGCGATTTGCCTGCTTCTCTAGTACTGGAATTAAAGGTGTGTGCCACTATGCCCAGCATGGTTGGGGCTATTCAAATAATATATATGTTTTAATTAATTCTAACCTAATTTTGTGTTTATGCTTGTGTACAGATGGAGGTCAGAGGACAGCTCTAGGTGTCATTCCTTAAAATCCAGTCATCTACCTTGGCTTTGTCTGAGGTGAGCTACCCAGCCCCAGGGACTTGTCTGACTCTATCTCCCCAGTGCTTAAATTATAAGTGGGAGCTCATATACCTGACTTTTTAAAACACGAGATTATGAGAATTTAACTAATTAAAAAATTAAAAATTAACTAATTAAAGCAAGCACTTTATCAACTAAGCTATCGCTCTGGTCCGCTAATACATGCTAATGGTGCCTTGCAAGGTTCTATTTCTGAAGAGGGAAACATTAGAATTGTGAGATTCTATGGGATTCTGGAAAGCCACTGGCAGAGGTCTGATACTCTTGAGTAATTTCCCATGGATTGGAGCCATAGCCCAGTGGTTAATGCCCAAAAAAGTGCTGACTGCTGAGGAGCTATTAGCTCCTCTGCTTCTTCAGAAGCAGATAAATACTAGAAAAAGGCATAGTTTGGTACTGATGTCCTCACATAGCTGGTTCTTTGATGTACATGATGCCTTTCTTTTAATTAATTCATTCACTTACATACCAATATCAGCCCCCCTTCTCCCAGTAGCCCTCAAGCAAGCCTTCCCCCATCCCACCTCCCCGTCTCCCTCCCTGCACCAAGTAACTGCAGGACTGGGCACATCCTCTGCTACTGAGGCCAGATAAGGCAGCCAATTTAGGGGAGCAGGACCACAGGCAGGCAAGCTACAAGCTCAGAGACAGCCCCTGCTCCAGTTGTTGGGGGACCCCAATGAAGACCAAGCTGCACATTTCCTATGTATATGTAGGGGGCCTAGGTCCAACCTGAGCTCACTGTTTGGTTGGTGATTCAGTCTCTGGGAGACCCTAAGGATCCAGGTTAGTTGGCTCTGTTGGTCTTCCTGTGGAGTTCCTATCCTCTTCCAGCCCCTTGATCCTTCTCCCAACTCTGCATCTCTTTGCATTGGCTGCTGTGTGGAGCCTCTCAGAGGATAGTTCTTGTCTGCAAGCATAACAGAGTATCATTAATAGTGTCAGGGATTGGTTCTCACCTGTGGGATGAGTCCCAATTTAGGGCAGTCAGTGGTTGGGCATTCCCTCGGTCTTTGCTCCATCTTTATCTCTTCACATCTTATAGACAGGGCACATTTTGGGTCGAAGGTTTTGTGGGTGAGTTGCTGATCTTATCCCTCCACTGGGAGTCCTTCCTGGCTACAGGAAGTGCCCGCTTCAGGATCCATATCCCCCACTGTTAGAGTCTTAGTTAGAGTCACCCCCATAGACCCTCTGGAGCTTCCTCACATCCCAGGTCTCTGGCATGTCCTAGAGAATGCCCCCTCCTCCAACTATTTGCCTTCTCTCCCTTGCTTTCCTTACATATGACATTCCCGCCCTGCTCCCCTTCCCATCCCCTCTCCCACCCAGTTCCCTCTTTTCATCGACCTCCAATATCTATTTTGTTTCCTCTTCTGAGAAAGATTTTTTTTTTTAAATAACCATCATCAAAGAGGGAGGCCTGGATGCTCCCTGGGTCTTGCTTTGTTGGAGACTGAGAAAAGAAAGGATCCTCTGATGTGGCCGAGGGCACTGCCCCCTGCAGGATAGGAGTGGAATTTATTTTCAAGTTAGGAACAACTTTCAGTTCCTGGAAAGGAACCAACTATCAGCAAGCTATATGAGTTGAAATTCAAAATCACTCAGGAATGCTGGGAAGGCTGAAAGATCACTGTTTTAGGAAAGCAAGTGTGAAGTACTGAGGAGGTGGCTCAGTGGGCGAAGTCCCTGTGAACAAGCACGAAGAGCTCAGTTCAGATCCCCAGCACCCATGCAAAGATAGGGATACAATAACACAGCATAAGTCTGGTGCTAGGAAGGCAGAGACAGGAAGATCCCTGGACTTGTTGGCCAGATAGTCAGTCTGGCTGAATTAATGAGCTCTGGCTTCAGTAAAACACTGCCTCAGAACATAGAGTGGGATGGATCACAGAAGAGACTGGATGACAATTTCTGGCTTGCACATGCACACACATGTACACACACACACACACACACACACCACACACACACACCACATACAAATAAAAAACATTTAAATATAAGAAAAGTAAGTTCTTTGTAGCAAGTCTAGAGTTAGAACTGGTTGCTAAGCTAGATTCTGTAACCGGGGAAGCTTTAAAAAACTGTGGGGTACAGAGATGGTCAAGAACACTTTTCTGTGAGATGAGAACACACCAGCTGGGGTGAGAAGCAGAGGCTAAGCAGAGAATAAACAAACCTTCAAACGCTGAAAGATAGAAACTTGACCTGTTCCCCTCCAACTAATGGCAGTAAAATCCAATTTGATGAACCCGGGAGCATCTCATCTAGCCTGCTGCTGTTCATAAGAGTCTCCCAGGCAATAGCTCCCAGCAGGTAATCACTTCAGTCTGAAGTGCCATCCCACACAACACCTAGATGAGGTGCTTCAGGGAAAGTGTAAGCTGTTAATGAATGGAGCCTACAGCAGTCAGCTGTGGCTTTAGACCCAGGTCCTGATCTTTTGAGCCAAAAGGATTAGACTCTGTCTTTTGGCTTGTGGAGGCAGCACTGGATGTCCTGAATCGTAGAGAGGCTGCCATAGTGCTTACAAGGTTTCTTCATGATAAGCACTGCAATAGTCACTTTCTTGTATACTGTGATAAAATACCAGACCAACGCAACACACAACACGGAAGACTTACAGTTCAGGGGGATCATCCTATAATGGAAAGCTATGGTGGCAGGTGGGATGTCATGGGACAAGACCGGGAGTACAGTGAGTCACATTGCATCCTTATGCAGGAAGCAGAGAGATGCATGTGGGTGCACAGATAGCACTTTTTATATTATTAATGCTGAGGCTCGCAGCACAGAGACTGTTGGTGCTCATAATTAGGGTGGTTCTTCCCAAGTTCAATAGTGCAATCTAGAAACCTCCTCATGGACATGTCAGAGTTACCATGGTGATTCTAAATCTGAAAATTTTGGCCAGATCAACTACCACAGGAATGAGCATCCCCCTCCTTGACTTTTCAGCTCCGTCATGCAAATGATGCCACTTACTTCTTGATCTCTTTTCTTTAAGCACATTTCACCACACTCAGGTCTTTATAAAGCTGTACACAGAGAGCTGGGTGTGCCATTGTTGTCTAACCTTGAGACTACGTGGAGCCTAAACCTCAGCCATTGCTTTCTTTACTATGTAGTCAGGAATTCATTAAACAAAAGGGATTAAATGTATTGGACTGACCTTTGTCTAGTGACTTAAAATAAAGTTCCCGCACTACCCCGTTATCTGTTTTGGAGTCCTTTCCAACTGACATTAAACTCATAGGTATATATTTGTGCATCAGCCTAATTCCCTTTAAAATTTAAAATTTGTTCACCATTATTCTTTTAAAACTTAATATTCTGTGCAAGATTCCTAAAAGTTTAGAAGCCATAGCTACAAGATTGCATTTTAAATGCCTCTTAGTAGCCAAGGGGGATATATCATTTTATTTTTTTCTGTATAGGAGGCTTATTCTCGAATCCACACAAGACTTTTGCAGCCTCTCTTCCTTACCTAACGTCTTACCTCTGGATGCCAAAGCATAGATCCTACTGCTAACTGGACTCCTCCCCTTGGATGATTCAGACAGGATTCAGACTGTCTTTGAACTCTTGATTTCCAGCCCAAACTATTGGCAGCATCACAGTTTCTTAGTCTGGCAAAGGGTGCCACCATCTGGTCACTTCTAGAAACCAGAATCCCAGAAAAAAGTCACAGAGACCCTCCCAAGTCCATATTCAATAGAGTTACATGGAATGTGCTCTACAAAACACTTACATAGTTTCTCTTTCTTACTAGGTCATCTCCTTATACCAATTCAATGTACAGTGTCTCTCACCTGAACAGTGTACAGCTTCTCAATCGGGAGTGAGAAGTTTATTCTTGGTGGACATACTGGCACTTTTGAGATATAAATAGAATTGTCACATTCCATCAGTAAATCCCTTTTGTTCCTGGGAACTCTCCTTGACCTTGACCATGCCTTAGATATGTCTAAGCAGCCCAGCTCACATGTGTGGCTACATGTCACTGTGCCCTCGCCTTTGTGCTGACACACTGCCTTCCAGTATTTGAGCACATTGCTCTGCTTCTCCTAAGGTTCCCACACCCATCAGTTTGTCTGCCAGATACCTTCCCCTGCTGCTATGGGGTCCGAACTAATTCCCACCAATATTCATGTCTCTGTGTTTCTATCCCTCCCTGGGAGGGCCTTTCTCAGCCACTTCCCTTTCATTCCCTTTCTCCACTAAATCAGCCTTCCCTAACTGATGCTGTCACAGCACTGCAGAGCCCATGGCACTTTCTGGCATGCTGGAAATACAAACTCATATTTGTTTTAGTGACAATGGAGTCAACAGTTCTTCCACAGTATGTGAGCGTGATGGTGTTTGAGTTTGCTCACTGTTAGCCCTTGCCACACATTTATCTTCTGTGTTATATTCATGACATTTTAATAACCTGTTTACCATATGTAATGTGTTTCGTGGGCCTGACAAACTGTCGGTGAAAGAACAGGTGGAGATTGGGCCCTATTCTCTTGTAACAAAGTTGTCTACCCTTTGAAGACCGGATATGCCTTTCTTTAGCCAGAAACAGAAATGAAGCCCAGGCTGAATTTTCTCCTTCTAATTCAGTTAGTTTGAAAACATCGCCATTGAAAAATATACAATTTTATAAAATAATATAAAATATGCTTCCCTTTATTAATTAAATACAATTAAAAGTATTGCTATTGCTGATATATAAGTGTATATATTATTGTTATGACACTAATCGATAGTACATTATGTATAACAATAATATATAATTACTTATGTATATCTATTAGCAATCTATACATTTGTAAACTACAGTTGGCTAGAAAAGTGTCATTTTTCTGGAACCAATGGGTAAGAGTACAATTGCTAGGCCATATAGAAGCTGCACATTCAGTTTTATAAAAATCTGGCAAACCGTATTGTAGGATGGTCAAAACTTTTATATTGTCACCAATGATTGATGAACAAATGGATTTTATTGCCTCCCGGATGAATTTGGTACTGTTGCTACTTTTTACTTTGGCTGCCCTGACAAGTATACAGTTATCTCTTGGTGGCCTTAATTTGCATTTTTAAAAGCTAGCAAATCCAATATCTCCACCTGTGCTCATTCATCATCTGAGTAGTCACACTGATATTTTTGTATTATTTTCCACTTTTAATTTTGGATTTTCAGAGTCTTTGGAGTATTCTTTGTATATTCTCAGTACTAGTCCATGATCTGGTGTGTGGTTTATAAGTGTGCTCTCTATGTTGGTTGTTTCTCTGCATTTTGTTTGCCCCTCCCCTCCCCTCCCTTCCCTTCCCTCCCCTCCCTTCCCTCCCCTCCCCTCCCCTCCCTTCCCTCCCCTCCCCTCCTCTTCCCTTCCCCCTCTCTCCTCTCCTCTCCTCTCCTCTCCTCTCCTCTCCTCTCCTCTCCTCTCCTCTCCTCTCCTCTCCTCTCCTCTCCTCTCCTCTCCTCTCCTCTCTTCTCTTCTCTTTTCTTTTCTCTTCTCACAAAAAGATGTTTGGCTTCTAATTGGCTGTGTAGCAGGGAGAGACCAGCCTTGAACCAATCCTCCTGCCTCTACCTGCCAGTTGCTGGGATTAAGGGAATGAATGGGCCACAGTATTCAGATGTTTCATTCTTTAAAAGGAATCCTTTACAGAGAAATTTGATAAAACCCAGTTAGTTAAGTTTTCCCATCACAAACTTTGCATTTGAAATGAAGTCTAAGAATTCTTTGCTCACCTGTGGATTACGAAGACTTTCTCAGATACTTTTCTCCCTAAAACATTATAGCTTTATATTTAATGTTTAACTCTATAATTGATTTTGAGTTAATGCTTGTGAAAGAATTGAAGTTTGGCTCGAGAGTTACTTTATATTCTTAGGCATCGAATTAGACCAGCACCACTCATTGACAAAACCCCTAGGAACTTGTTTGTGCACCCGTCTCAAGACGCTGTGGAACATATGCTCTGGTTTTAGGTCACATTTATTTCTTTTGAACTCTTCACACTCTTAGCTGTGTACTAAGTTTTAATATCACCACATAAGATGATACCACCCACTTTATTCTTCTTTTCTAGGCTCTTCCAGCAGTCCTAGGGCCTGTGTATTCTAAGTTTCAGGAAAGGCTTGCCTTTGCCTATAAAGTATCTTTTTGGAATTTTGATAGACACTGCATTACATCTGTCCATGAGTTTATGCAGAATTGACAGTATTGCTGCACTCAATTTTCAAGTCTATGATCCTTCTAATTCCCTTTCAACTACTTTCTTGTGCATTTTTTTCAATTTCCTTCACAAAATCCTCTGCTCTGTTAGGTTTATATTTGAGCACTTTATCTTTGAAGGGATTTTAATCATGGCATATTTCTACATTTAGTTGCTACATAGTCAAGATAAGTATAGAAATGCAGTTTTAAAAAAATTAAACTTTATTATAAGAAGATATAAATAAAAGTATCACACATTGAAATTAAGACTATAGTCTTTGGGTCCAATTGTGTGTGTGTGTGTGTGTGTGTGTGTGTGTGTGTATGTGTGTGTGTTTGTGTGAGTGTGTATATGTGTGTGTGTGTTTGTGTGAGCTTGTGTATGGGTATGTGTGTATGGGTGTGTGAGTGTGCTAATCTTGTGTCCTATGACCATGTCAGACTTACTTCTTAGTTCTCTAGCTTTTGTTTTTAATCTTGCAGACACCCAGTCATGACAGTGCTGTCTTATAACACATATGCTGATATGCTGTGCTTACTTTTGTGAACTTGATGAAAACCTAGGCATACCTAGAAAGAAGCAATCTCATTTAAGGAAATGTCTCATTTCTGGTACCTGTATTTCTCCTAGTTCGGTTTTCTGTTACTATGATAAACACCATGATCAAAAGCTTCCTGGCTTGCCTTCTCTGCTTTGCTCAACTATCTTTCTTATAGAGCCCAGATCCTCCTAATAAAGAATGGTACCACCCACAGCAGCCTGAAACCTCCTATAGCAGTTAGCAACTAAGAAAATACCCCACAGACGTGGCCACAGGCCAAGCTAATGGAGGCCGTGCCTCAAATATGGTTTCTTCTTTCTGGGTAAATGTAGGTTTGTGTCAAGTTGACAAAAACTAGCCAGTACATATGCTTTTTTCATCAGTGGGGTTCTGAGGTCGCTGAGGCCTCTGTGTATAGTACTATTTTGTAGCACACCCATGGTAAGCATTTACTCTATACATACTACACAATGTACAAATAAGCCTGCTGCAGTTCACAGGGTCACCTACCTGGGAACGTCATTGACATTTAATAATGCCTTATTTGATTTTCCTTTTTATTTTCTTGGCTTCTTTAAGAGTCAGTCGACAATAAATGTACCCTACTTGCCCAAACCCTCCTTGTTCCTCTCTTGGAGTACAGTACAATTAACCCATTATAAGCAGTTTTCATTTGTTCACAACTTCAAGAGAATGGTGTCTTAGTACAGATTGAAGCAGGATTTAATAAATATGTCCTTGCACAAGACGGGGGCACTCAGCTCTTTTTTCATTCTGGTGAAGGGCTCATTTGTCTGATTTCATTTAGACGCTTAGCAGGCACACAGAATGCTTGGGGGATGCTGGGAGCAAGGCTCTGTTCTTTTCCCTTGACACCAGGGACCACTAAAGCTCTGAATGCTGTCCTCAGTTCTTTCCCACAGTTCCTTTGGCCTCCGTTGTCCTCTTTCTGAGCTTAGGCATGGTTGAAGAATGTCAATGTCAACTTTGCATTACTGAGGCAACATGTTCGCCTATATATCATATTCTTCAAGAAAATATTTTTTTAAAGAATTTATAGAAAAGATAATTAGTTCTTGGCAGAATGTACAAATGGAAAAGGAGACAGCTGTGCCTGGGGAGACTCTGCGACTTAAAGTTAATGAGCAAAGAAAGAAGTGACAGTCACTTAGTGAAGCTTAATATTCTTCAAATATATGTGATCAAAAGTTAATATCTAGTTTTGGTATAAGAGAGACTGACGGCATAGATGATAAAATCTGAGATGCTCTCTTCTTTTACTAAAATACTATCAGTACAGTACCACCCATGAGGGGATAATGGAGGAGTTAGAAAAATCATAACCTAGGCAGTCTGCTCCATAAGAGATCTTTCTCTAGCTTCCAAATAAAACCGAGCAGTTCTGACAGGAGTTTAAATACCAGTCTTTCTGGATGAAGGTGGATTGAGCAGTTCGCCAAATGTATACCAAGTCCTCAGTATAAGCCAGAATATGCAGGATACACCACATGCAGAGAATCATATGATACAGCTCTTCCTCAGCATGTATTAAGACAAGTGGTTTTCTTTTGGAAAAAAAAAAAACTAGAAAAATTCAAGTTCTATGAGTTCCAAATTTGAAATTCCAAGTATCATAAAACTAAAAACAAGGATAAATGAGATGAACTTTGAAAATATATTTAATTCATTGTTAATTATGTGTTTATATGTGGGTATGTGCACATGAGTACAGGTATCCTAGAGGCCATCAAGGGAGTTGGATTCTTAGAGGTGGCTGTGAGCTTCCTGATGTGGGTGCTGGGGACTGAACTCAGACCCTCCAGAAAAGCAGCAATAGCTCAGCTCTTAACTGCTGAGCCATCTCTTCAACTTCAAGATTAGATTTTCTTGAGAAGAACTGACTTAATAATGAATAAGGAGAAATTAAACAACAATGCTTATTTTAAATTTATCATTCATATCAGATATATTTATACATAATCTTCCATTGGTATCAGAAGAACTTGGTTCTAGGTACTCCATGGACACTGAAATCCCTACATGCCTAAGGTCTTTTTACAAGATGGTGTTTTTTTGTATACTTCCTTGTATGTATTTTACACCATATATAAATTATTTATAATTAATGTATGCAGATAATATGAAATAGCTTTTCTTTTTTCTTTTTTCTTTTTTCTTTTTCTTTTTCTTTTTCTTTTTGGTTTTTCGAGACAGGGTTTCTCTGTGTAGCCCTGACTGTCCCGGAACTCACTCTGTAGACCGGACTGGCCTCGAACTCAGAAATCCACCTGCCTCTGCCTCCCAAGTGCTGGAATTAAAGGCATGCACCACCACTGCCCGGCTGAAATAGCTTTTATATTATATTTTTAGGGAAAATCACAAGCAAAAGTTATATATATTTAATACAGATGTGATTTTCTAAAAATGTTTTCCATTCACAGTTGGTTTAATCCCTTGAAGTGGAATTCAGAGCCACCAGAGGGCTATTTTTGATATCATTGTTATAAGCACATAAATCAATCACCACAACCTGAACTTGACAATGTAAGTATCAGTTTCCCTTGTAGCAAAACTAGATATTAACTTTTAATCACCCATATTTGAAGAATATAAAGTTTCAATAAAGCTGAAGGTAAGTATTATTAGGGTATATTAATCCGTCCAAGCTGGTGTCCTAGGCATTCGGAAGTGACTGTCACTTCTTCCTATGCTTATTAACTTTAAGTCATGGAGTCTCTCCTTTCACAGCTCTTCCCTCCTCCATTCATTTCCTGCCAAAGATTAATTATCTTTTCAGAAAAAAATCAAAGAATGTTTTCTTAAAAAATATGATCTATAGGCAAAACACTTTGCCCTAGTAATACGAAGTTGACCTTAAGATCTATGCAAGGGGAGGAGGAATGGAATAGGGGGGTTGCAAAGGGGAAAACATTTGAAATGTATATAAAGTAAATATCCAAGCCCCCCAAAAGATCTATGCAAAGTTCATCCCAGAATGACATGAAGTAAACATGGTCAGTTAGCATGCTTTGCGCTCTACCTGCATTCTTGGCCTTCTTATTGCCAATTGGTGTGTCCTTGTGGCCCAAGGTCCACACAGGATTGGTGAGGTCCAAGGTGCTACACTTGAAGAATTAGAAGCAGATTTTCAAAACTGAGAGTGTCTGGGCAAAAGGCTGAAATGACTGAGGTAGGAAGGCATTTAAAATCAACATGATTATGGATAATAAAAAAGGAGATGAAAGCCCCCAAGACTCAACAGGAGTGTTGCCCAGAGATAAGGAACGTGTCGGTTAGGAGCATCCATATCAAATATCAGAGCTGTTTATGCAACTTACAGGTGACTCAAATTATGGGTAATTGACACAACCCGAAGAAGGAGTCACAGGATTTGGTCTCACTCCTGTCTCGCTGCAAAGTTATGTGACCAAAACTGGACTATCTGAGATTTTATTTCTGTTCTTATAAAAGAAGTCTAAAATCCGTATCACATGAGGTCAACAAATGACTAAGATACTGGATGAAAGCCTCAAAGATTGTACCTTAAAAGGGACCCATCAACTAGCAGTCTTAAAACCAAGTGTGGTGGCTCATGGCAGTAATTCCAGCATTTGGGAGGCCGAGGCGAGGGGACTGTGAGGTTGAGGCCAGCCTGGGCTGCATAATGGGACCGTGTCTCAAACAAACCAACACCACTGAAAGTTGATTATAATTGAGGTTAGGGCTGGAGGCATAGCTCAGTGGTAGAGTATCTGTCTATCATCCTCAAGGCCCTGAGACTGATCCATAGCAACACACACACACACACACACACACACACACACACACACACACACACACACACACACACACACACACACACACACACACACACACACACACACACACACACACACACAGGCTTTCAAGAAGAAAAAAAAGAAAAAAAAATCAAGGGGCTACAAAGCAAGTGTGCTTTTGCATTCTGATCCTGTGAAGCATATTTACAAATTGGAGCCCATTACAAAGTCATTAGAATCTGCAGAGAAAATAGCACAAATTTGGTAACTTTAAGTAGAAATCAATGCTAACAAAAAGAGATCACTGAAAATATGATAAAGCTAAAAAAGGAGTCTGGGCTGTTTGTACCCAAACATATATGGCCTATGCATGCTGAACCCATATCTGCACACTCCCTGTGTAGTAATGTGTTCCAGACACATGCTCATTGTTCACAGTCTCCTTTGCTTTAAAAGCATGAAGTGAATAATTAGATATTCTATCTGGACGAGCTCAGAAATTCATGAATCTAATCAGGACTGCGTTTAGGTAGAACACACTGAAGAAGCCCGCTTCAGGATGGCACCCTCACATCTGTTGGTAGTCACAGTCTAGCAGAGAAATCAGAAGAGTGCCACTGTGGTAAAATTCCATTGAATATTAACTGTAGATGGAAAGCCAGACAGAGCATCACAATTTGAAGAATCAGGTCTGATTAAGACTGGCCATGAGTAGAAAATCTTACACTGGAGTGCATGTGGCTAAAGCTTAGTGCTTAGGTAAGGGTTAATGGGGAGTGGGGAGACTAATCCAACAGTTCGCAGTGCAGGCATGCTCTGCAATACTGAGAGACTGATCTGCCAGTTTATGAATATAAATGTACCAGACAGTCATGTCCAAGCTTCACAAATAGTTGTGACTGCCAATAAGCAGGTAGGAAATAGATGAGAAAGAGGAAGAAGGGTGCTACTTTGTTTGCGTGGTCACAGTCTTGCCCCACGAAAAATGCTGCCAAGAGCCCAGGCTTCAAGATGCTTTTGAGATGCTTGGCTTATGTTTCATCAGTGGTTGTTACCATGGCTACTGATGGAAAGAAATGAAACCCAAAAGGTAGAGGGAGGTAAACGGATTAGGGGTGGAAGAGATGGGGAAAACAATCTCAGTACCTAAGCATCTGGGAAGATCAATGGCTGCAGGCCTTGATCATGAGCCTGCCGAGAGCCTGGGTATTCAAACACATTCTCTCAAGCTAGGTTGGCTCTTCTGAAAGCCCTGGCTATTCTCCTGCCTCCATTTCCCCAGCCCTGTGATTACAAGCACATGCCACTGTGCTTTCCTGTTTACCTGGGGACTGGGGATATCTGCTGGTGGAAAACAAGTGTCACTTAATGAATCTCATATTTAATACTAAACAAATACTTCCCAGCTATTTGGCTTTGTGTGACTTGCATAGGTTCAGTTTATCAGCTTGGAGTGTGGAATATGCTCTGGTATTGGATAGTTTTATGCCAACTAAAATCAGGAGGGAACCTCAATTGCTTCCATAAGATCCATTTTTAGGACATTTTCTTAATTAGTGATTGATGGGGGAGGGCCTCATCTATTGTGGGTGGGCCATCTCTGGGCAGGTGGCCCTGGGTTTTTTAAGAAAGCAGGCTGGGCAATCCATGGGGAGCAAGCCACTAAGCAGCACGCCTCCATGGCCTCTTCATCAGCTCCTGCCTCCAGTATCCTGCCCTGCTTGAGTTCCTGTCCTGAATTCCTTTGGTGAACAGTAGAGCTATGGAAGCATAAGCCAAACTAACTCTTTCCTCCCCAAGTTGCTGTTGGTCATAGTGTTTCATCACAGCAATATTAACTGTAACTGGGACAGTGCCACTGTTTGAGATGTTAGAGAATCATACTTGTGTTAAGTTCTTGGCAAACTTCTGAGCATATTGATGCCCACTCTAGGTCATTTAAAAAAGTCTGTTTGTTGTAAATACTGAGTTGTGTTGGTTGAGTGAGTTGGTTGTGACAAACCATTGTGCTTATCTGTTTTTCCAGGGACTCTTCCAGGGAAGTGTACATGTGGAATGTGTTTTGTTGAAGTGATGTATTATGGGTAATACAATCTGCTGAGAGAATGAACAGTATCCCCAGCTCATCCATGGGCAACTCTTCTTCCTCAGGTCAGGCCTGTCTGAAGGGCAAGGTCCATTCCATCATTGTTGGCTGCTGAATCTTCACCAGATCTTGACAAAAGGAAGTTTATGAAGTTTCAACAGCTTAATAAATGGATTCATCTTCCTTTTTGTCTTTCCTATTGTGATGCTTTGTTTTGATTTAAAAGGCATGGGCTGTGGTGTTTAACTTATCTTCTTATGGTGCTGGCAAGTATTACTCCTTCTCTTCTCTATCTTCTTCTGAACTATTTCTGTTTGAAGATTTACTTTTATTGTGTGCATGTGTGTGTTTATGTGTCTATGTGCAATGTGAGTTGGTATTGAGCTGTCTTATGTGGGTGCTGGGAACTGAACTTGAGTCCTCTCTCAGAGTAATAAGAGCTCTTAAATGCTGATCCATCACTGTAGCCCCAAATTATTTCTATTTAAATCTTTGGGGGAAAATCATTCAGAGAGTGACTGTGAACAGACTCTCTCATCTCAGCTGACTAAGCTACCAATAGAGGTTTTGATAGTCAGTGTTTCATTTTCATAAGGCATTCAATGAAAAAATAATAATTTAAGTGACAAGCCACTCCCATTTTCTTTCTTGGAGCAGTTGTCCATTATTTTAAAGCTTGACAACTGCAGATGTCTGACCTGCTTGAAGAAGAACTCTAGAATGTTCTAAAAAGTAAGGATGGCTGTGGCTCCCACACATTTTTTCCAACTTTTATCTGATTAAAAAACAATCCTTCCTGTAGGTCTACCTCAGTGATGATGATTTATAGCTCAGGAGAGTATGTTTGGGGTGCAGAGTGGCAACCTGAGTGTGGGCCATGACATCTATGTGGTAATTGCAGTGATTATCATTTAATGTGGAGTAAAGCAGAATAGGAAAGAGAAATTAAAGCGTTTGAGTCTAGCTAGTTTTAGAACAACTTGACACAAGTGAGATTCTTTTGGGAAGAGAGAATCTCAACTGAAAAAAAATGTGCCTATTAGATTGTCCAGTGGGCAAGCCTATGGCACATTTTCTTGATTGGTGATCGATACAGAAGGGACCAGCTTGCTATGTGTAATGCCACCCCTAGGCAGATAGTTCTGGACTATATAAGAAAAAAGGCTGAGCAAGTCTTTGGGTACAAACTATTAAGCAGTGCTCCTCTGTGGCCTCTACTTCAGTTTCTGCCTTCAGGTTCCTGCCTTGACGCCCTGCCCTGAATTTTGTGTATGATGTACTACAAACTGTAAGATGAATTAAATCCGTTCTCCTCCAGATTTCTTTTGGTCATGGTGTTTTATCCTGGCAGCAGAACGGAGACAGCATTAGACACAGTTGGGTTAAATTCTGCTTTGGGGCAGTGCTTCTGTTAAATATTTTCCCTGTCACATGTAGAAATGAGGCCCAGAGTAAGAGCATTCATTTTACCCCCTGAGCTGAGGGAGCATAGCTAAGGAAAGGGAAGTGCGGCGGAATGATGGAGTTAGAGAAAGCTGTGAGTTTGTTACAGTTCCCATCTTACTGTACAGTACAGGAAGGCTATCTGTCTTAGGGTTTCATTGCTGTGAAGAGATGCCATGACCACAGCAACTCTTTTTTTTTTTGAGACAGGGTTTCTCTGTATAGCCCTGGCTGTCCTGGAACTCATTCTGTAGACCAGGCTGGCCTCGAACTCAGAAATCTGCCTGCCTCTGCCTCCCGAGTGCTGGGATTAAAGGTGTGCACCACCACTGCCTGGCAGCAACTCTTACAAAGGAAATATTTAATTGGGGCTGGCTTACAGCTTCACAGGCTTGGTCCATTATCATCATGGTGGGAAGCATGGCAGTGTGTAGGCAGACATGGTGCTGGGGGAGTTGAGAGTTCTACGTCTTTATCTGAAGGTGGTAGGGAGGAGAATGGATTCCACACTGGGCAGAGCTTGAGCATAGGAGACCTCAAAGCCCACCCCCACAGTGACATACTTCCTCCAACAAGGCAACACCTCCTCCAAGGCCACACCTATTCCCAGGCCAAACCTTCTAATAGTGCCCCTCCCTGTGGGCAAACCATTCAAACACATGTGTTTCTGGGGGCCAAACCATTTCAAACCACTACAGTATCACTATCAGAATTATTTCCTGGACGTTTCTATGATGTTGTTACAGGTACTCCCAGGTGCCTAGTTCCTTAGCTTCAAAAACAGTCATCTTTGTTTCTTTTGTATTTCTCTTTGACCTCAAATGACCATGAAGGTCTCCCCATGGCACTATGTGGCACGGCTCTTTCTCTCTTTTCTCCTTACTGTCTCACATTTTCCATAGCCCAATGAATTGTCCTATGCTTGAGTTTCTGTGCTAAAAAGCATTTATCTCTACCAAGATACCTAGTCAATCTTATTACATTTTGTCTGTATTAGTTGCTTTTCTTCTCACTTTGACAAAAAGCTCTAACAAAATCAGTGTGAGGAGGGTTTATTTTGGCTCACAGTTTGATGACCCAATCCATCACTGCAAGGCATAGATGTTAACTGGAGCTGGAAACAGCTGCTCACCTTGCATCTGCAGTCAGGAAGCAGAGAGAACAGAATACTGGTTTTAACTCACTTCGTCCATTTTAGTAAGTCCATAAGCTCAATCTAGAGGGAGGAACTTAGCACCCCTCTTAGTTAATTCTCTTTAGAACTCTCTTATAGAGACTCTGAGATATGTGACTCTTGCATAGTCAGCAGAATTGATAAGATCAGCTATCAAATGTGTGCTATTTGAGGACTGCAGTCTGGTTCAGCCTGCATTTCTCCATCCCTGTATGGAGGGTTGTCTGGCCAAACTGAATCCTTTGATCCCCACCTACCTTCATCTGTGTAAACACTTAACTCACACTCCTCTCCCTGGGCACTTATTTCTCTTCTGTCATTTCTCTTTTTTCTCCAGCCATTAGTTCTATCCATTGTTCAAAGTGACACCTGAATATCACTATCTTCCTTGGCCCGTTCTTTGGGTAGAAGGATCTTTGCCCTCTTAAATATCATTGTGCTGTGTTTGTATTTCCCCCAGGTATTGTTTAGGATCCTTTAGCTATGGGTATCTAACCATGTCTCCCTTTAGATGGACTCTTGATATCCCCCAGCCCTCAGTGCTTCCACATGCTAAGCAAATGCTCAACCCTAGCACTGTTTCACAGACTTTTCTGTTTTTCAGTAGTAGGGACTGAGCCTAGGCCCTTGAGGATGTTAGGCAAGTGTTCTTCCACCACTGCACAATTCACTGCTTTTTTTTTTTCTTTTATTTTGATACAGGGTCTTTCTAAGTTGCCCAGTATGGCCTTAAACTCATTCAGCCTAGGGAAGCCTTGAACTTGTAATCTAATGGCCCCAGCCTCCCAATTAGCCTGGAATACAGGCTTTATGCACCATGCCTGCCTTCTACATCTATTTTTTCCTATGTTTTCATTTGAGACTCAATTTGCTATACAGATAGGACCGGAAAGCTCAGTCTTTCTGTATTAGTCTCCTGAGTCACTGAGGTTATAGGTCTGTGTCACTATCCTTGTAAACCTCAGCTGTCACCTTGACACAGCCTGGAGCCACCTGAGGGACTCTTAATTGGGGGACTGCTGAGATCAGGTTGGCTGATATCCATATGTCTCTGATTGTCTTGGTTGATGATGGATGTGGGAGGGGCCAGTCCCCTGTGAGCCATACATCCTCTTCTCAGCTCTCACATTAGTCAGGACTTTATTAGAAAGCTACTTGAGCATGAGGCAGAGAGTGAGCCAGTAAGCAGCATTCCTCATGCTTTCTGCTTCAGTTCCTGCCCTGACTTGCCTCAGGGATGGACTGTGACTGGGGAGCAGAAGCCCGTTGGGCCTGTTGGTCTCCTCCTGTTGGTCAGGGCAGAATATCACAGCAGCAGAGAGTAAACCAGAGGAGCCATCAAGCTGGCTTCCTCCACCACTCTGGTTTGCTCCCGTGTTTTATAACCAGTGTGTACTGAGTATAGGCAGCTGAGCATTCCATGAGATGGCACTTTCTAGTAGCATAATTATGAGCTAGAAGGTCAACTGCCAGCCTGACTAAAATTAATTTTTGAATCAGAAGAAGAAAGACTCTGTATATGTGGGAACATCTCTTAATCCCACTAATGCCTCCTGTCACCTGAGACACTGACCTATGGGTGCTTTCCAGTCACCACAGTATAGTCAATATCTGGTCACATCCTTCCCTGAATATCAAGACAGTATCCAGCCCAACAGGGTCATCAGCAATCCAGCCTGCTGCAGCATTTCAGGAATGCTTCTGGCTTTAACCCTTTTGTATTTACAATGGTTTCCCAGCATCCTCCCAGTGTTGACAGCATTTGCTAGAAATGTGGTCTCATCTTCATCCAAGCCTACATATCAGAGCATCATGCAGGAGGCCTAGCAATGGGTTTCCACGAGTCCAAACAATTTTGATGCATGCCACACTTTGAGGATCACTGAGCTAGCTCTCGATACATGTCCCACACCCACTCTTCCTATACCCTGCTTAAGTTCCTAATGCTATCATGAACTTAGGGAGAGCTTTAGGTCAGCCATCTTTAACCACAGATGATTCCACAACCAGAACAAGTGTATACAGGAACTGCACAGGAAGCAGGAAAGCCAGTTCATAAAGGAAAGAGAAACCATTCATTCAGTTGCTCCATTCTCTACCACCGTTTCTAAGAGTTTCCAGGAAAACCACTTTAAACTGTCCCTCCTGTGACATCTTTCTCGTGTTTGACTCTCCCCGCACAGTGCCACTCAACATAAATCACCTCTCACTTGGTGTTTTCTGTCATTTATCCCCTTGCTGTGTGACAGTTCCATTATCCATTGCTAATTTGCAGCTGATCGGTAGCATTTTCAAAGTTAGGCATGCTCTACGGACTAGCTTGGGGGTCTAATGTACAATGAGATCTTTGCTACTCCAGGGAAATGCAGTCTCAGTTCCTAGAATTCAGCTCACAGCCCTGGAACACGACAAAGTGGTGTACTGGGAATTTTCTGTGCTGGGAATCAATAGTGCCTTAGCACTGTCTTCAATGGCAACAGAGGAGGCAAGAGGAGCTGGGGAGAGGCAGCCTGCATCTGGGTTTTCTTCTTGGTTTGATTGCCTCTTGATTGCTTCCTCTGGAAGAATTTCAACTTTGAAACCTCTCTTAACATTCAATCATTTGTTTTTAATCTCAGTAAAGTATAATGAATGACCTTAGGTAGGAGTGATAGCCTCATGCTTTTAAAATACTTTTATCTAAGTTTTTATTTTTACTTTTTAGAAGGCAAAAATTCAAAGGAACTGGACATCTGCAGTTGATGCCCTGCCTCAGGGCCTTTGCACCTGTCATTCATCCTACATGGGCTTCTTTTCTCTGTAAGTCCTTATTTTATTGGGCTCATGTCACCATCTTAAACACAGTTAAAAGGTGTTATCAGAACATCTTATCTCAGTTAGCTTTTACTTCCTGTTTTATTTTCTTCAATAATTTTTATCAGAGCATTAAATACTGCATTTCTGCACTAGACAATCAGCTTTCTTCTCTGCTTTTTGTTAAGCGTTGTTAACACAAAACTCTCGTCTCTCTCATTTATCACAATTTCCCTTGTGTTTAGCATGTTCAAGATTTGGGGCAGATGACCAAGAACTGCTTTTTGAATGAATGGAACAGAGGAGGGAAGGCCAGATGTGGTGGCATGCATCAGTGATCTCAGTACCTGGTGGAAATCTCAGTACCTGGGAGGTACAGGAAGGAGAGTCTAGAGTTTGAGTTAACCTGGGAGACGTTAGTTCCTGTGTAGAAATAAAACATCGAAGAAAGGAGTTGTGAAGGAGTAGACCCAGGAAGAAAAGGTGCTTTTCTAGTGACTTCATGGATTTGGAGGCAGTAACTCATCACAGGCCTCGGGTGAATTCTGCCTGACATTGCTTTGAACTTTAGACCTCAGTTTCCTTATGTCAGGCTGTTGGTATCTCCACTGAGGTAGAGAGCAGATAGATGCTTAGCCCACACATAATATCAGATATATTACTACACATTCCCCTTCTCCTCTTAGTGACTCACTCCCCATATAAGTCTTTCAATAAGAAGAATTATGGTTCATGTTCCCTATTGCTAACTTTTCATGAGGAAGAGAATGAAGTTTGGGGCTAAATTGCCTGCTTCAGAAATAAAAGAAAGCCCCTTTCATATGGCACTTACCACATATATATCTTGTTTGCTGGACATTTATTCCATAGTGGCGACCATATAGATAAATGTGTTGCTATGTTTGTTTGCTTTTTAATGAGTTGAGACTCCACTTTCAGAGCCGAGCCCTATATCATCAATTCTTACTTTTGCCACTGAATGAATTAGCTGCAGCAGAATTCCTGAGCTAACAAGACAAACACCCTCTTAGATTGAGCTGGGGAAGAACTCCTCATTGCTACCAGGTCCGAGACAGGGGGAGCAGTGAGGAAGTTGTTTCCAAGTTTGCTGAAGCAACCACAGTACTTCTGAAGATAATGCTTTCAAGAACTGTGATTTAAACCATAGGAACGCAGGGTTGCCACTCTGTGATAGTAACCAGCCACATTCATGAGGGGCTTTAAAAGCCTTGTTGGAATAAGATCAGCATGGTAAGATGGGACACTAGGTGGTCCGCGTGAAGCTTGAGGTACAGGAGGTTGTATGTGTAATAAGGGATTAGAGACTCTGGACCTATTATAATCTCTGAGTGTGGCTTATTCTTGTATTTAAAAACAAATCATCACAATGGACAGCCCCTTCTGTATTTTTTAAGTTATTTAAAAATATTTTATTCATTAATTAATTTAAGCGCATGCGTGTGTGCATGTTTAGGTCAGAGGAAAAATTGCTGGAGTTGGTACTGTCATTCCATCATGAGGGTCCTGGGATCACACTCAGGCCATCAGACTTTATGTAGCTACCTTTACTCTCTTAACCATCCTGCTGGCTCTTGTTCTCCTTGTAACAGTGCTCGATTCCAGGTGCTATTTTGACACAGGCCATTGCTTTAATTAATAAAGTGACTGGAAGTATAAACTGGATAGGGTGTTGAAGTGGAAATTTCTAGTTCTTTGGAAAGTTACTTATGCCAAAAGATGTTTTGCTGGGGCACACAGGTGAAAGGATGTCTTGCTGAAGCAAACACATGTAAGACTGTTTTCCTGAAGCAAACACAGGTAGAAGGATGTTTGGATATAGCAGACATGTAAAAGGACACTTGATGGAGTATAAATCTGACCCCACAGACAGTGGGAGACAAATACTGAGCTTTGGTTTGGTTTGCTCCAGCTATTCTTTGCTGAAGACATGTATGTATTAGTTAGTCTTACATTGCGTTGTTGAGCTCAACTTGTGATAACTCCAACATTGAGAGAAACTCGCCCATTGAGGTTCCTGTGGCAGCTTGCTACTTCTGGGGCCTCACCTCAGGCCAGTTGGTGAGCCTGGTGGTTTCTTTAGGATTGAACTACAGCTGCCTGGTGTCTGCTTGCTGAAAGGACTTGACTGCAGCTGCCTGTTCATGCCTGATGTGTGCCCCGTGTTTGTCTGCCTAGAGGACTGGTCTGCAGCTGCTGAATTGTATTTGGTGTTTGCTACAGGACTGAACTGCTGCCAAAGAAGATCAAGCTCCCCCCTAAAGAACTATTGCTGAACAGGTCCACTTCCCCCATATGCTAATAACTTTTCTCTTCCACTACCTCTGCTGCGTGGTGGGCTAGAGGAGAGGTTGAACCCTTATTAAAAGTAGGTTGCAAAAATTTTATGCCTACAGGGTGTCGGTGCTGCTTATGAACAAATGGGTTCATTAACGCCATATGTTTGGGGACAGCTTCCTGCACCTGAAAGCTTTCTGTTTGGAAATGGATCAGAATGTGGTCATTTCTCTTTGTTAGAACAGAAGTCTGAGTTCAAGACATACCAGCTCTGGATGCTACCTGCCTTAGCGAGACTAGAGATCGACAGTGCAGGAAACCAACACTCTCTATACAAATTCCTCTCAAGTTGTCATCAGTTGCCTAGCTGCATGCCCGCAGGTTGAGTCTCTGAGAAACCCGGCAGAAAACAGCAGCTGAGAAATAAAGAAGCTGAGGAGAAATTGGTTTAGGTCCTAGGAAGGGGCTGAATAAGCAGATCACAACCTGGGAGAAGATACAATACAGAGCTCTTAAAAGGATTCCTATTAAATAAATAAATAAATAAATAAATAAATAAATAAATAAATAAATAAATAATGCCTTCAAATTTGAAAAGATAAGATAATCCAAGGGCCCATGCCCAGGCATTTGCACAGGCTTCATGAAGGAGGGAGATGAGCAGCTGAGTGACTCATATCAAAAGGATTCCTATTAAATAAATAAATAAATAAATAAATAAATAAATAAATAAATAAATAAATAATGCCTTCAAATTTGAAAAGATAAGATAATCCAAGGGCCCATGCCCAGGCATTTGCACAGGCTTCATGAAGGAGGGAGATGAGCAGCTGAGTGACTCATATCAAGCCACATTTTTTTACATCAGGGAAATAAGAATTGAGGCCACAGAGCAATGCCATTCTATATCTATTGGCAGAGTAAAAGGAAAAGTTATTGCTTTTAAATATTGGCAAGGTGTGAACAAATAGAAGGCTCTGTCTAGAGTGTGAGAAGACAAATCGATGAAGTAATTTTGGATGACTGTGATCCTATGCACTTCTAACATATGCTTGTTGCTCCCATTTGGGTTATGATAGTGGCTTGTATCAAGATGAAGGATGGGGAGAGAAGACCACAGACTACGGATAATTGCAGTCATCAGTAACATGGAACATCTATGACTGAAGTCCATTTCTCATTCAGATCTTCAGTTACTATATTAGTTGCTTTTCTTGTTGCTGTGGTCAAATGTCTGGCCATAGGAACTCCATGGAGGAAGGGTTTAGTTGGTGCACAGTATTAATGGTACTTAGTTAGCTGTGTCCTTTTGTCCCTTTTATTCAGTCTGGGACCCAAACCACGGGGATGGTGCTCCATACATTCAGATTGGGTCTTCTGTCCTGAAAATGTCACCAAAAATGCCTTCACCTACACAGAGGTATTTTTCCTAGTGGTTTAAAACCTAGTTAAGTTCTCAATGAAGGTTGTGATGGCTTAATCCTGGTGATCACCTTGACAACATCTGGAATCAACTAAACCCCAAGCAGCTGGGTGAGTCTGTGAAAAGTTTTCTTTTTTCTTTCTTTCTTTTTTTTTTTTTTTTTTGTGAAAAGTTTTCTTGATGGAAAGACCCCCCTTTTTTATAGCAGCCCACATCAAAAGGCATGGAAGAAAGATTTTACTTATGGCCTGCTTTTGCACCTTTTCACTGACAGGGTCATCTGTCCCTCCCTATTGTTAGAACCTTCTTCTGGCTTCCAACATAGACTGAAGAACAGTAGCTCTCTAGGAATCTTCCAGGACTCCAGCAGCAGACAGATCTGAATGAGAAATGGACTTCAGTCATAAGTGTTACATGTTATTGATAGTTGTTGTGGACTAAACAACTACTGGATTCTTGTCTTTTCTGTCATGAGAAAGCCACTGTTGGACTATCAGGAGCACAGCCTGTAGACCACTCAGATAAATCCCTCCAAAGCCCCCCCCACTCACTCGCACACACATACACGTGTATTCATTCTATCAGTTCTGTTCCTTTATAGAACAAATGTTAATACAAAGATGAACTACCAAAGTCATTACATAGCTAAGAGTGAAACTGAGTAGATTTCTTTACTGATTAATCGATTATTCCACTTTAAAAAAGAAAATATGTGTGCAGGTGTGTATATGTGTGTATTCATATATATTTTTATTTGTCTTTGACCTCTAAAATTTGAACTGAAAAATTTGTTATTTAGGTA
Organism: Uromys caudimaculatus; assembly: GCA_028551405.1. Classification (NCBI taxonomy): domain Eukaryota; kingdom Metazoa; phylum Chordata; class Mammalia; order Rodentia; family Muridae; genus Uromys; species Uromys caudimaculatus. Next base: position 34,142,567 of record CM052714.1, on the reverse strand, counting down.
TAGTCTAAAATTAATTGCAGGTTATTTCTTTAGTTAGTATATGGGAAAAGTCTTATGCAATATGTAATGTATCTGCCACTTTCACTCTCATTGCCAACAAATACAGTGGTTCATTTTGAATACTTTGAAAGGCTGAAGAGTCATTTCAGAGTTTGGCTCCATGTTGATATGTGTTTGCACAGGAAGGGCACATGAGAAGATGGTCATAAGTACACATACTAAGCAGACATAGAGAGTGCTGGGAATTGCTATAAAAATTTAATTGGTGTCACAGCAGTGTAATTAATAATGCAATGGTTCCATATTAACAGCTTCTTATGAAAATAATTGGCTCCAGTCTCTATTGGTTCTGTCTTATGTCTCTTTTCATCCTTAACATCCTGTGCTATCCTTGGGGGTTATGTGACAAAGAAAAAGTAGCAGCTAATTGGGGGTGGGGGGAAAGGTCCAACCAAGAAGCATGTGGTAACATTGAGATTTAGTCAAATAGTCAGATCTAAGACAAGATGAGAAGGTCAACATTTGGGGAAACTTTCATCCATTACAATTGTTTGATACTTGCAACAGAAGACTTTGAAACATTTATAGAAAAGAGTCTTTCTGGAGAAGGTCAAAAATGGCTATTTATTGATTATTTATTTATTTATTTATTTATCCTTCAAATATTTTTTGGAGACCAGGTTTTACTATATAGCCGTGGCTGACTCAGATCTCATTGTGTTGGCCAGGTTAACCTCAAACTTAGGACACATCCAACCCCTGTCTGCTTTATGCTAGGATTATAGGTGTAAGCATTAGTTATAATGTCTAGTACTTTGAACAAAACCAATGAACATAGCATTGCAAACAGTAGAAGGAAGGGAGGAGTGGTCAGAGGGAGGGGTGGAGGGAGAAGAAGGAGAGCAAGAGAAGACACCAACTGTTCAGTCCATTGTTCCCTTATGGGTCTTGATAAAAGGCATTAGAAGGAAGTAGTCCATGTTCAGGAACTCTTTGAGCCTTTCTACATACTTGGGTTGGCTGGCTCTCCAGAACTCATTGGCTTCCACTGAACTGTAGTGTTGGACATTAAGTCTATCAGTGCTCTCAGGCTGTAGGTTATTGGGCATAATCACACCAGAAAATATGACTCTATTGACTTAAGCATTCAAGAGCAAATCTTGTATTCAAAAGTCCTCACTGTGTTCACAGAAGAAATGGATTACTAAATAAAAACTGCAGTGCAAGACTTGGAGTATCTCTCTGCAAGTTATTATGCAGGGGAGTCATAGAGGTCTCCAAACCAGCACAGAGTATCACCACTGCCTTTGGTTATGAACATAACTACATGGTAATATTCTATTGCTGAAGACATCTCAATTTTGGCTGGATGATATAGAGAAACCAATCTCAACAGACTGGAAAACTTCCTGTTAGAACTTTTCATAGTGCTAGATAATGCTGTGTAGGCTTCTGAGAGAGACAGAACATCAGTGGTCTTACCAAGTGCTGGATGTAAGAGGTGCTTTCGGGTGCAACAATGCTATAGCTGTTGTGGGTGTAACCAATAGCTTTCTGATTGGATTTGAGGTCTGCTCCATAGGCGGGAATTTCATGCCTGGTATTGTAATCTTAGTCAAAAGCCTATAACTGGGAAGTCATAGGCCCTAGGGTATAACCTGCTATTTTACTAGATGATAATGTTGTCAAATTGCCTGCTTAATATTAATTCTTTTAGCCATCAACCTGGGCTATTCTCAGCCTTGGTCAGAGAAGCTTCTTGCTGTGAACAGAGTCAGTGGAGAGATGTAAGGCTGTTCAAAGTGCTGAGAAGAGACTCAGTTCTCAGTTGTAACTGAGGTATCTATATTACCCCCATCACCAAGAAGGCTCAGGGAATATCACAGAAGAGGAGGCAGAAAGAATGTGAAAGACAGAGGATGGGATGGGGAGGAGCCCTGTGAAATGCTATGTTCTGGATATGATATATATTGATACAGTTGGGAACTCATAGGAGCTGTAGTTACCTGCATAAGATCAAACGAGCCAAAATTTATGCACAGATTAAGTAGATGACTTCCAGGTCCTTACTAAGGAGCTGTTGGCAGCTGATAGTTCTGGGGGTCTGGGGGGGAGTAGAGCATTACTTTTTCTTTCAAGTTTTGACCTCTGGTAGGTTTCCTATGTCAAATGGATAGCTCCCCATCCGTGTACATCTAGGAAGCATTACCTGGAATCAGTGGGTTATCTGACAACAGCAACAACAGCAACAACAAAAAGACATGAAGGTGAGAGGAGGGGCATTAGGAGGATAAGCATGAGGCTAGAGGGGGATGGTTGGGTAAATATGATCCTGTTTCATTATATATGCATAATATCCCCCCAAATAGAGGAAAAATTATAGTCTTTTACTAAATGATGTTAAATCTGCCCTTTCTAGAGTCCTTTTCTAATTCTGGCTCTCTATAGCAAACACAAGATATGTGTTTCCCTTGAAAATGTAACTTGGGTCTAGCAGTCACATGCTTGTACAAGACATTAATTTTTTTGGGGGGGGGGCTTTTCGAGACAGGGTTTCTCTGTCCCTGGCTGTCCTGGAACTCACTCTGTAGATCAGGCTGGCCTCGAACTCAGAAATCCACCTGCCTCTGCCTCCCAAGTGCTGGGATTAAAGGCGTGTGCCACCACCACTCAGCTAAGACATTAATTTTGACATGACTTAATCATGTCACAAGGTAGATACCCTGGTTGAGGAGCCAATCCAAGCCATTACATCTTCTTGTAATACTAGTAGGGGGATTTATAAGAGAATTTATAAAAATATGACTTCTTGTTAGAACTATGGGGAAAGTTTAGAAAAAGCATTATAAATTATATAAAGCATTAGCTTCAATTAAAAAATATTATTACTTGGGGCTGAAGAGATGACTTAGTAGTTAACAGCATTTACTGCTCTTGGAGAGGACACAGTTTGAAAGTGCAATTATCATAGCAGGGGAGTCAAGGCAGCAGGAGCTCAAAGCAGCTGGTCTATCACAGTCACTGGAAGCAGAGAGAGATGAATGTTTATGCTCAGTTCACTTTCTACAGTTCAGGATTCCTACCTAGGAGATGGTCCTGCCTACTTGAGAGCCTTTCTACCTATTATTAATCTAGCAACATAATCCCCCGCAGATATGTTCAGAGGCTGAATAATTACTCACAGAGGTACCTGGAGGCTTGTCTTCTGGGTGACTCTAGATCCTGTTGACAATTAATATTTACCATCACTTCAGCCTATTTTACTGGCCACCTTTAAACTATGACTAGAACATAATTAGGGTTTGTGTTTTGGGCAAGTGACTGAGGTCCATTTGTCTATGTTCACATAATGCTAGATGGCAGACTCTGATCCTTATCGCATTTGATGGCTTTTCTTGGGTCATGATACTCATATTTGAGGAAAGATTCAGTCATCATTTGGACTTCTAATAAAATATTGTTAATTATGGTATATATGTGTATGTGTGCATCCAAATGTGTATACATGTGCAGGCATACATGTGTGCATGTGTGCATGCATGTGTGTATATTAACAAAATATATGTCTTCTCTGGCACCATGCTGGAGCCTAGGCAGCTTGAGCAGTAGGAGGGGAAAGGTCAGCAGGTACTTTGAAAAGTGTGGAAGGGGAGCAAGGGAAGAGGAGAAAGCAAGTCAAGTGCTGGCAGTAAGGGAGGGCAGTGAGCAACAGCAGCCTGTGTGTTTGTCAAGTGTAGGTACTAGGAAAGATCTTTGACGGGGTCTAGGGATTGTGTGGGAAGATAGAGCCACCAGGATAGTAAACAGCTGTGGAAAGAGGAAGAAAGAATGGGCTAGTGGTGGGCAGAAAATACCATGAAGCAAGGGAAGGGGAGCCATAGAGGAAAGAGCTGCCTTACCAAGATTTTTATATTTAGATACAACTATGGACAAAAGATGCGTGGCTTTTAACCAACCAAACAAGCAAACACACACATGTGTACACTCCCCCCACCCCCCCATCCCAGCAAACCAATGCAATTTATTCAAGGCCATATTTAGAACATTAACTTAACTTGATTTAGATTGTTATCCCCCTACCCCCATTGACTTCAGTACATCTCTGAATTAATCAGAATATCTAGAGCAGAGTAGAGATGCCGTGGAAATAGCTGTGCTGCTGCATGTCCTGTTTAGGGGACAATGTCAAGAGAACAGCCTGAACACATTAAATCAGACTCAGGAGTCCCAGGCCCAGCTACACTGCACATATCAGTAACAGCTTTAGTACTCAACAATCTATGTAACATATTCTTTCTCTAAGCACTTAAAAGGTTGTGATACTGGCTGGTAAGTGGGGCCACATGTGCTGTTGCTTGAGGTTTTGATCTTGGTCATTCTGATGAGTGTAAGGTGGAATTTCAGGGTTGTTTTATTCCTTTTATTTATAATAGCCAGAAACTGGAAACAACCCCGATGCGCCTCAACGAAAGGATGGATACAGAAAATGTGGTTCATTTACACAATGGAATACTACTCAGCTATTAAAAACAAAGACACCATGAATTTTGCAGTCAAATGGATGGAACTAGAAAATATAACCCCAAGTGAGGTAATCCAGTCCCAAAGGACGTGCATGGTATATACTCACTTATAAGTGGATATTAGCCATAAAGTGCAGGATACCCATGCTATACTCCATAGACCCAAAGAAGCCAAACAAGAAGAAAGGCCCAAGCAAGGATGCTTGAATCTTACTTAGAAGGAGGAATAAAATAGTCATAGGAGGCAGATGGATGGAGGAAACTGTGTGGAAGAGGGGATAGGGAGGGGATTGGTGGTGGTGGTGGTGGTGGTGGTGGTGGTGGTGGTGGTGGTGGTGGTGGTGGTGGTGCTTCAGGGTCAAGTGTAGAGAGAGACAGGAGAGAGGCCTAGGGAGCTGGGAGAATGAATGGAAATCAGCAGCTGGAGAAGGTGCTGAGGAAATCTCTAGGATGTGCCAGAGATCTGGGATGGGGAGGTTCCCAGGAGTCCTTGCAGGTGACTTTAGCTGAGACTTCTAGCACTTGGGATATGGAACCTGAAGTGGTCACTTCCTGTAGCCAGGTAGGACACCTCCAGTGGAGGGATAAGGACAACAACCCACCTATAGAACTTTGGATCCAAAATGTCTCCGGTTCCCCCAATTTTGGGTTGTAATAATGAAGAAAGAGGAACTTAAATATATATAAACTTAAGGCAGAGATAAGAAAATGGGATCTCATCTCCTTCCACCTACCTATTCTCTTTTGCCCAGCAGCCCAGGACCTCAACTGCTTTCATGATCTGCTGATGGACACCCCCTACTCTAAACCCTCTGGCCCCAGGTTCAGAATATGGTTCAGTGTGTGAAAAATTCAACTTTTACTTTTTGGAGATCAATATTCACGATACATGGCTGTTTCAAGCCAACCGTGTAGATCCCACATATCTGGGGGGCAGGGTGGGTGCCTTGTGCACTCCCATTCTTATTGGTTAGGAACTGGTAGGATGTGGGCTGGATTTCTGTAGTATTTTTAAGTTGTTGTACTCGTCTGTGAAAAGGACTGTGAACAGAGTACCTCTGAGTTATTGGATACTCAAATGTCAGTTCCACAGGCCTTGTGCTTATAAAGTGACAGAACTGAATATAAAATCATTAACTTATGTTTTCCTTTCTTAACTTTCTTAGAAATGTCCTTTAACTCTTGCCTTGCCTTGATGATTCTGAGTAATATGCTATACAAATTCTCTTGCTCTTGAAATGATTCTAGAGGGCTCGAGGGTGCTTTTTATATTAAATTTCAGCAGTTTTAAGCATTCTTTGACAATTTCATACCTGCATATAATGAATTTTGGTAATTTTTTCTCCAGTCTTACCCTCTCTCATCTCCACTTCTCCTGCTGAAATTGTTCTTCCCAACAAGCTCTCTGAGACTGAGTTTAATTGGGGTTGTTAGTATGAACAGGGGCTTATTTACGGTTGCATGGACAACTGGTGCATGGCTATACTACTGAAGAGAAAGAGCATCTTTTCTCAGCAACCATTAACTGCTAATAAGTCCTCAGGGAGGAGTGGTCCATTCTGCAACCCATGATGACATTTTAATAGTTTTAACTAGTTTAAATCTAAAATTTGACTTTTTTTTTCCATTCTTGTTTTACCAAGTCCCCTTTTTTGATTCTATAAATGCGCATAGTAATAATGCAGATTCATGTTTTCTTTTACTTCTAGAAACTTTCCCTTTCTGTTTTAATTAGCGTGTCGTGTGTGCACATGTTAATAGTTGGAAAGTTTACCTGCATGGCAGTTGAACTATGAACTCTGCTATTGCATTGTCTTCTCAGAGGTTCCATTAACTCTACGCTGATAGTCAATTTCTTATTCCAACCAATTTCTCTCTAACCCTTGTTTAGTATTTTAATTCTTTTTTTGTTTTCTTCAATGCTACTCATTAAAATTATGAATGTTCCTTTATAATGGGCCTTGCTTTAAGCTATGATATTACCTTCTTCTATTTTTTCCTGAGAAATACTTGTTTTGTTTTTTTCTTCTCTTACCTATAATTTTGAGTGTTAGTACTTTGACTTTTCTGAACTCATGACAATCACTGGTTTATTTGGTTCACAGTTTTTTGCTTTGGCTCCATGATCGTTCATTTTATTATTTGGGAGAAAATTTTCCATTGAAGTTTTTGTTCTCTTGTTATAGTGTGATAGCATTATCAAGGAGAAAATTACATATATATATAATCCTTGGTGTGACTGATTTAGAAGAGAAGGTGTTTTCCCAGATATCTAGTCCAATGTCACCAACCCTGGCAATGTAGAAGATTTCAGCTTGTTAAACAGACAGCACGAAGCTAGGCTCCCTCATAATTGTCAGCAATCAAGAGAATACTGCACAAATAGCCTGCAGGCTTCAATTGAGATTCTCTCATCCCAGGTATGTCTAGCTTTGTATCAAGTTGACAAAAAACATGCCATAAGGCTTCCTTTATCTATACATACTAAAGCCTGGTATTTGCATTTGAAATAGAAGAGACCAGATTAGATCAAGGAGAGAAAAATCATCACTGCTATGTTTGTGGTGATTTTCCTGATTTAGTTCATGTGAATATTCCTTGTTCCATTTTTAAGAGATGTTAAGAATGTTTCCCAAAATACAAAAGAGAATCTTTCTGTCTTTTTAAAACATTGAAAATGCAATTTAAAAATTTTTGATCATTATACTGTGGTTATATAAGATATTTCATCACTTTTATAAAATAAAAGTAATTAGGAATAAGAAACCATGTTACATTTCAAAAATGATACAGATAAAAAAATTTAAAGATACTATATTTGCATTTCTATAGAAAGGGTGAGATGCAGGAGACAGGATGTGGCATATATAGTAAAATGCTAACATTTGGGGAAAAGCATGCATCAAACTTTATGTAAGTATGAAAGAGACAAAATGGAACATCTATAAAAAGGAAATGGAACGTGACATTAACACATTGCAACTCACTTAATACTATCAACTATAAAGTCATATAGTACAATGAAATCAAGAAACAAACTGTGGGCTGAGGACCAGGGAAGTAGAACAGGTTCAAGTAACCACGGAATGTAGACTCAACGGTGACAAGTTTAAGAACAGCACTCACAGGAGAAACCAATCAGATAAATTAGAACATCAGTGGTCTGTGTGAACATCAAGACTGGCGAAATGTCAAAATTATAGTCATGGTACAGTATGCAGTAGGAAAAAAATATCACAGAATCACTTCTGTGACATTCTTAACAAAAGCATATGCTCTGAGTCTAATGGTAATGACGTATCAAGAAATACCAACTAAAGAACACTCTACCTTAAAATGTCCAAGAATCCAGGTAAAGAAAGACTGAGAACAGCTCAGACTGATTGGAGTCTAGGAATACCACACCCAGGTACAATTTGTGACAAGATCTCTCCTTTTAGGAGGGACATTATAAGCAAGTAGCCAAACTTGGGATGGATCTGAGGGTTAAGTGACAGATGTGTTGGGCTAGCTTCTTGAGTATGACTGTGCTCCAGTTATGTAGAGTGCTATGACTTGTAGGGAAAACACAGAGAAATAAGATGAGGATGTATTTCAGTGAGGTACATTTGTAGAACACTGTACTCTTACCTAACATTAAGACTGTTTCCAAAAAGTTGATAAAAGAAGAATATACAAGGAAACAAAGTTAAGGAGAAGCCTTAGGCAAATGGTTCTCCATGAGGCAGGAATTCTAAGTTACAAAAGCCTCTGCATAGGGCCTGCAGTTGCAGGTATCTCTAAGTGAGGAAGGAACTCTAAAGTATAGGTCTAAGGAACAAAGTGACATAGCTTAAAAGTACTATATGAATTATAATATGCAAAAACATTAACAGCGGCTACAGTACCAGTCTGTCAACATGATGCCTAAGCCTTCAATTCTTCTTTGGTATCCACTGGTACATGTCGGACACCTCAGAAAATCTGGAGGCTGGAGGATTGCAATTTCATGGAAACTCCATCTGAAATAATTAAATAAAATATTAGGCTCATATAGTAATGACATTTGTAAAACACAAGTAAGCCATTACCCAAGAAGTATGTCTTAGAATCTTCATGACAGTCCAGTTGTTCCAATGTTAGTTACATACCTGATGTTTAATCAGCTTGTATATGCAAAGCTCCTGATAGTGATATCTATTTTTAAAATCCATGGAAGAGTTTCCTTAGATGCATAGAAAGCTTGAAATAGTATGTATGTGACTTTTCATCACACCTATCTGATGTGAAATATCTTTCTTTTTCAATAATGTTTTCATGTCTGTTCTCATTACTTTCTGTTGCTATGATAAAACATCTTAACTAAAAGTAACTCGGAGGAAAGAGTTTATTTGGCTTACACTTTGAAGTTATACTACATCACTGAGTGAACTCAGAGCAGGAATTCAAGTCAGGAACCTGGAGGTAGGCCACAGAAGAACCATGCTGGCTGCCTTTCTCTTTGTCTTGCTTGTTGGCTCAGGGTTAGCTGTCATTTTTAAATAGTTCAGGGAGTGCTGCCCACGGTGGGGGGCACCTACATGAATAAAATCCCTTACAGACATAGATGCTAGGCACTTCCTCAAACAAGGCTTTTTCAAGTCAATCAAGGTAACTCAAGGCTGTAGCAAGTTGACAGTTTATGTTAACTAGGACAATGTCCTAATTTAGTAAGAACGGATTTCCAAATTAACATTAAACAAACATCTCTGGAGTCCTTGCTTTCCTTTTGTGCTTCTGTTTCCTTTCCAAGGGTAGGCTTCAGGTTGAATTGTCATCAGATCCCTGGGTGGAGCTCTCTAAGACTCTAATGTCAAGTGAACAGCTGCTCAAAGTTTAGAGAACCTTGGTTCTCTAAACCCAATTTGCAACCTTTGCTGCATCACCTGCTGTGCTAGAGTCTCACCAGGCCAGTTGTTGTCTAATGCTGCATGGCAATGATGGTACAGTCAGTATGTTCAGGGAGATGTAGATACTGAGACCCATGGTGCTCCTGTTCCAGGTGAAGCACAGTGGCTCTGCCAGCTGTCCTTAAGTGTGGTGCTACCTGGAGATGGCAAATGTTACTCTCTAGTTCTAGCTTCTGAAAAGTTGAATCTCTTCAAAGCTAAGCAATGTTTGTTCTGTACAATGTGGAATTTTCTGTAGTTGACCCCTTGCATTCAAGAACAAAGATACACTCACTGGTCTTTAAGTTTGTAGTGCATCTTAGAGCTCTGAGATGAATGATGGCCAAGATCCATTTGTCAAACGAACTAGTCCAAGCTAACCCTTCTAGTCTGGAGACCCTTCTAGAGTCATTCTGTGAAGGAGTTTGGATAAGGCTGATGGGTACAGAATTAAGACCATAGCATGAATCTCAGAACAAGTGTGGGTAAATTGCAGAGAGTTGGGTAGTAGAATTGTCCAGTTGCCAGGATACAAGCTAATAGAACTCCCAACATAATTGTGGAGGCCTTTTCTTTATGGCCCCACATTTAGTTATTGATTAAGAGATACCTATAGGGCTAGAGAGGTGGCTCAGTGGTTAAGAACACCGACTGCTCTTCCAGAGGTCCTGAGTTCAATTCCCAGCAACCACATGGTGGCTCACAACCATCTGTAATAGGATCTGATGCCCTCTTCTGGTCTGTCTGAAGACAACTACAGTGTACTCATATAAATACAATAGGTAAATCTTTAAAAAAAAGAGATCCCTATAACACTTGTCTACCTCCTTACTCTCTTTTCTGAGGCAGAGAGATGTGATCTAGCATGATAGTGTTTGGCATCAATTCCTTAGATTGTTAACTATTCTAAGATAGTGAATGCAGTTACTATTGCACAATAATTTCTTGCTAGGATTCTTAGATGTCAGTAAGTATATAAGGTTCACAGTGCAGAGGATGTAAACAACCTACAGGTTTCAGGAAGTTTCTGAATCTTACAAAATTCAAGAAGGCCTTCTTCAAGGTTATACAAGCAGTGACATTGACAGTGACATGAGGCTCTTTAGCCAGCCAAACATCATTCATGAGTCATTACACATGATGGTGTGGGTGTTTCAGTGATGTCCCAGCCTTTGAGTCATGCTCCTGAAAGTAACCTCAATAAGCTCACTGGTTCACTAAGCTAGACTTGAGTGGAATCATGTTTTTATTCTATTGTTTGTTCCTTATCTCTGGTGATTTGCTCACATCCCCCAGGAAGGGTCAGACAACAACCATAGCTTCCTAAGCTCAGTTAATTTTTTTTCCAGAGATAGGAATCAAACACAGGGTTGTGTGCTTGCTAAACAGGATCTCATATATTAGAACATCCTTCAACTCTTGATAATTAACTTGGGAGGTAGATGCAATCCTGGATGTAGAAATCATATAAAAATTGTGCTGTTATCGTCCACAGTTTCTCTGTTATCTGTAAGTAGTGGCAAATGCAATGTTCCTAACCCTTTCTTAAATGCAGTTTTACATATTAGGATACACTTAACTGAATAGAGATCAGGCAACTCCTTGGCTTGCTCTTGCAACATTTTATTTGTATGTGAAAGAACAAAAGGGAGGGGGGAAGGAAGGGTGGGTGAGGGTTGGAAGGACAAAGAAACTGGGAGTGGAAGGAGGAGGGAGTCTGGATTTATAAGCTTTCCACTCAGAAACTGTGCATGGCCGTCTGTTTTCCTCAAGAGCTGCCACACACAGGCTGCTTAGAGCCATGCTTCCACTTCTGAGAGAGAAGCCCATTAGATTCAATAGCGTATGCTCTCCTCTTGACTACACTCAGGAGCTTTTAAGCTTCTTCAGGGGCTGTGGCTTCTCTGGAAGATCTTTAATGCGACCCAACCCAAGTTGCTATTACTTTTGTTCAATTTACTCAGAAAATCACTGTGTGGCTGTGTTTTCTTTCTTCCCCTTTTCTTTTCTTTTTATCTTCCCCAAATGCAGGGGAAAAGGGAGGGGGGAATATGATAACAGTATAGAATTAACAGATATGGAAGAGAAAGAAAGATCGGACTCATGAATCTCTAATCCATTTTTTTTTTCTAGAGGGCATCACTGGGGTAATTTTTAGTAATATGATCTGAGCTGTGGCCTTTGTGACGGGAGGAGGACGAGGGACTCACAGCCACCTATCAATCAGGTGATCCCACACACTTGGTTCCAGTTCGTATAACTTTCATGATTCTCATTATTGGAAGACATTTGCCTATAAAAGACTTAGCTGGAAAATAAACAGAGGGTGGAACCAGTTTAATCAAAGGTACAAAAGCACCTTCTTGGCTGTGCTTTTGATGCTGGGAGTGACTAACTCTGAAACAGGAGGGTGTGCACAGGCTGGGCTTTGAGCTTGTGAGCTGGCTTGGCCTGTTTGATGCTTTAACCTAACCTCGCTTTATTCGCTGGTTTGATTAGCGGTCCTAGCTGGGGGGACTGCACAGGTTTCTTGAGTTTCTTGACGTGTTTTTCACTAGCTTCTTGGATGAAGGCTTTACTCCTTTGTTTTAGGGTCACACAGTGAATGTTCAGAGAATAATTTTGCTGTCTTCATTTGTGAAATGGGGAGGGTGGGAAGCTTCCTTCTCCGAGGTGAATGCCAGGAGGAATTTTTCTTGATCTTCCAGGGCTATGACTACGGTGAGTCTCCCTGCCCATAGTGTTTGCAGCCCAGACCAAGGGCCAGCTCTGTCTCATGGGTGTAATGTCTCCAGTGAAGGCTGTTGGTTACAGTGCCTCATTTGCTGCCCAGAGACATTTATGCACTAACTTCTCCTTCACACTTTGACTTGGTATTCACAATTTCTGGAAGGATTTTATGTTCCGTATCTTGATTTGAAAATACATTATAAAAACACTTTTTCCTTTTAAAGCATTCTATAATTCTGGAAGTTAGAAGGCATTTATTTTCATATTAACTCTAAAACCTGTGTTGAGCAGGACTGATCTGCAGTTTTGACAGGACTGGTGTACATTTTTATGTGGCTTTGGGTGTGTCTTTATGTTAGTAGGTCTTCATCAGCTCAAAAGACTTAGCAATCAGACTTTCTACCAAGATTTTCATAGATGCTTTCTCTATGAGCCCTTTTGGGAGAATCTTTCCTTTCTGATGAATGCCTTCAGCTCCAGGTCATGCATCTGTAAGAAAACAAGCAAGCCAGATAGTCTGTTATTATTCACACTGCAGGAACCCTGAGAAGTACTCAATGAAAGGAATGGCAGCCTAAAATTACTGAGCCACTTGATGTGCGTGGTGTGTATATTTTTAACATGTGTTCTTTATTTCCTGCTATCAGTAAACTTCGTGACTAATATTCTATTCAGTGCTGCAAATCAAGAAAGAAAAGTTGGAATTAGTGTAAAACAAGAGGGTAAGAGAGTCATTCATGAACCCAAGGATTGCATGAGGAAGATGCTATGTGCCTTGTATAAGATGTCTCTGGTATTTCAAGGCACATCTTTAATGCTGATATTGGGCTTAGCTCTGCTCTACTTAGACCAGGAGACCCCTTTCCACCCCCACAGAGGTCTCCTGATTATAGATTCAATGCCTTGTTATCTCTTCATTCAGTCTTTGTTTGGGCTGGGTGAAGAAATAATGGGGAGGGGGATCTTATGAAGCTAAACTTTAAAGTACAGTATCTCAGAATTTCTCCAAACCTCTGAGTGTACAACGTTTCCATGTGACACAATGTTAGTTTTTGCTATTTCGTGGAAAAGATAGAAAAAATGGAAGAAGTGGGCTGATTAGCTGAAAATTCTATTGCAAATGCAAGAGGTATTTAGCATTGGCAGAATGCTTCCCATAGGTGTCAGATACTCTGTAGAGGGCTCAGTCCTCACAACGTCTGCATCTTTGAAGGGTGCTCATCAGAAGGAAGAGTAAGAACTTGGTACTTCAAGCTTCTTCAAGCAAAGAAAGGTGTCCAAAGAGCAGTTAGTACTATTCAAGGTGCTTGGGGAGGGCAGAGTGTCTGAGCTGCAGTGTTGGAGGGTGAGGCACAGTGTTGGAATCAGACTCAAGGGGAGATCACAGTGAGCCTCACGTGCTTTACCAAGGACTTCACGTTCCTCACAAAGTTTGTCTTCTCAAGCTGAGGCAGACAAGCTTCTTGAGAAGCACCAACTAGCGAGTTGTTTTGGTTTTGTGGCCTATATGATATCAGCTGCAGTTACTCAAAAGAAGCTATTGACATATGTAAGCGAAGAGGTGCAACTGTGTTTCAATAAATCTTTGTTTGCAATAGGCCCCAAATGATCAGTGTATGTTCTGCAGACAATTGTTTATTAGCATCTAGAAACTACTGAAACACTAATGCTTATAGGCGAATGGAGCACAGGACAAATATAGTTCTTCCAAAAGGTCTTTCTCATTAGGTATGAAGCCAATCAGTAATTGAGGGAGATATAATTTTATTCACTGTGTTAAGAGTAACTCTATGGGCACAATGTCCACAGTCATTTTTCTCTTAATTGATTAACTGTAAGTGCCTACTTTGCCTGGAACAGACTGTCTCAGACCAGTTATTCAGCTTTGTAGATTTTAGAGCTTCTTTTCACTTGTTTAAATGTTATGTATGGTCAATCCTTTTAATGCCTCTGAAGGAAATTATTTTGGAACTTTGGGACATGGACAGTCATTGCTTCTGATCTTTCATAGATGGTATGATGGGCTCACTAGAATACAGACAGAACCAGGCTGCCTGTCTGGATGGGGCTTTAGTTCTGCTCTGATCAGCTGTGCATTCTTAGCTGTGCATCCTTATCTGGGAAGCCTTAGCTTTATCTGGGCATTCTTAGTCAGATACCCTTAGCCAGGCATCCTTAGCCAGACATCTTTAGCCAGGCATCCTTAGCTGGGCATTCTTAGCCATGTACCCTCAGCCAGGTAACTTTAACTGGGGAACCTTAGACTCATTGCTCAACCTCTTCCAGTTGAGATTTCTCTCAATGAAAATTGAGTGTCACAGGTCCTTCCTCTATATAAGGTTATCTGAATATATCATGATTAGGTTTTTAAGGGTTCTTGGAAAGGATTGCCTGCATTCTGTTCTCCAATAGGAGAGAGGCAGAATGGAGAGGCAGAAAGGCCTTGGGACCTAGAGAAGGCATGATACAGTGCTAGTTAACTATTCCTGAGGCCATGCAGACATTGTCTCCTCTCTCTGAGTTACAGGATCTCACTGAGCTGATCAGTTACCTTTTCAACAAACACTGCTGGGATTTTTAAACGTAAAACACTGAAACTGTTGAGTATGGTGGCTGACACAGATGTAGGTCTTGGCTAGATGCAGTTGTTATATATTGAGCAAACCCACAAAACATCAAGACGATGTCTTTACTTTGACACATGCCACAGCTGATTACGTCCATCCTGTAGAAGACGTTAACAGCTTATTTCCTGTTTTCATTCATCTTCTGTAAGACACATCCCTCAGTTGTGCACCACAGTTGGGTTGATGATCATTATGATGATGATGGTGGTGGTGATGGTGGAGGTGGTGGTGGTGGTGGTGGAAGTGGTAGTGGTGGTGGTGGTGGTGGAAGTGATGATGATTCCTTTTGGAGCTCTTTCTGTGATGAGGTGCATTTCCTGTGTGGGCTAATGTAGCTAACTTTGTTTTGACTCCAAGTTCTGAGGCAGTTTCAAGTTCTTGATTTATGGGTTCATTTTTGGATCATGGCAGCCCCCTTACTGAAACCCCCATAATTTCCCTTCAATAAGGGAGGCTGGGTGAGATCACAGCTGAGGTGATGTGTACTGTGTTATTTCTCTCCTAGTGCTTTGCCTACACCCTTCCATCATGCCTACATTTGGACCTGAAAATAATTGGTTGAAGCTGCTCCTCACTCTTCGCCTTTTATCCAAGTCTGACAGGACATCACACCAAATAACATAGACTATAAATGGCTTGAACCTAATGAATACTCTTTGTGGACAAGCCGTCCATTTTCCTCCTTCTTTTCTCCCAAGCTTCTATTTCCAGTTCTATAGAATGTGGGTGCTAATTTGAAAGCAGCCTCATAAAATGGAAGCAAACAGGCTAATTAGAAATACTTATGGGCCTGTTAGTGAATATATGCCTAATTGAAATAATGAGGCGCTCCCTAAAGGGAAGGAAAGTGCCTGTAGTTGTTGCAGTAATTAGCCTGCATTGTTTCATCGAAATAAGGTAAGACCTTTTGTCTCCTGACCAGTTCCATTTTTACTTGGCCAGGTCAAGATGTCCCCAGAAGGACTCATTAGAAGTTTTATTACTTAATTTTTGACTTTAAAAATCAAAGCCAACTTGGATATTTTGTACTTCTTTCAGAGAATTACTCCAACAGTGTGCATTGACTCCTTTGGTATGAATCTCAATCTCTGAGTAACAAGTTTACTATTTCTGAGTAATTTCTCTAAGTTTCCTTTTTATTTTCAAGCAAAATTCCATGCACTGGTTAGAAGAGCCATTTGCTTCCATAGTGCTTATTTTTCAAGGAGTGGAGCCATGCTGTCCTGGGACCTTTTTTGTCTCAATAGATGAAATTGTATTTCATGTCTATTTGTATGATTGCATTTGATAATCACTGTCTTTTCATGCTTTAATTTTAAACATCATTTTTAATCTTTATGCTTTAGAAGATGAGAATTTATTTATTTTTTCTATCCACATGGCAGTATGAGGGTCATTGTGTCTAGAACATCCTTCCTCCCTCCCAACCTCCATGAAGTTATTTTAAAACTACTTCAAATTTTATTTTAAGTTATGTTTGCATTTGTGTGTTGTTATATGAACATGAGTGCAGGTGGCTGTGGAGACCACAAGAGGGTACAAGAGACACACTGGATGTCGAGTTACAGGCAGTTGAGAGCCAATTGATGTGGAGTCAAAGTCTCTAAAAGTCTAAAGGTTCTCTTGCTCTTTTTCTTGCACCTTCTACTGGTCTCTCTCTCTTCATATTTTCCCCAAGTGGTTTGAAAACCATCAGAATTAAAGGTTGGGATGGCAGCAACAACCACATAGAAGAGTGAACCATGAAGTTATGGCTGCAAGCTTGTTTTCCTACACTCTTGGAAATCTTTAAGAGTTGTTTATTAAAATTCACCATTCTGGAGGATGCAATACGATGACAATTCATGGCTCTTGACAGTGTGGTATAGATCCAGAGGGTGAGGAAGCTTGTCTTAGAATTTCCTGCTGTGTTAAGGAAGTTTTATGCACACAACACAGAACTTGAGAAACTAGCCTTTCCTGCCTATGGACGTGTTTTAATACAGGTTCTTATGCTTTTGGTCCTTTCTTGTGGAGTAACTTATAATGTTTATCAAATCCGTGCTAATTATTCTTTGGAAGGAAACTTTAAGACACAAATGTCCCATCAGAGAGATGATGTGGTACACTTTTCATACTCCCCCACTGGTGTGGATGACAATTCGTAGAAAGAAGACACACCTGTCTGGCCACAGGTTGATTAGGACTCCAGCAATTGTGGAATGTTTGGAATGTCACTAGTCCAGAGACATATAATCCTGGGCCATCTTTAGTCCCCTTAGTAACCTTCTTGTCCACCTCTGTGTGTGACCTGACATCCTTGTCACTACTAGGTGAATACATTGGAATGTATAAACAAAGAATCTCTTTCTACCAACCAAAATGCTGAGTATGAAGACAGATAGCCTTTGAGGCTTACAGCTAAGATTTCCCCACCTCTCTAGATCCTTGCCTACCTTATGTTTTCACCAAGTGGATTAGTGACTTTTCTGCTTTGATACTAAAAAGCATGTCAGGACTAGCCAGCTTATAGCAAAGCAGAATTCATGATTTCATTAAAGATATTTTAATATAGGCTTAAGCATCAGTGTTAACAAAAGGAGAGCTTCAGGGAACGTAAGACACACTGAATGGAGTTATGTGCTTCCAAGGAAAAGCTGGGGAAAGTAAGACATACTCAAGTATGGGTGGGAGAACAGACAATGAACTTAATGTCTTAGCATCAGCCGTTTCTCAGTGACTTGTAGGTTACATCTCACAAGGTGAATAAGGAACTATTTTTAGCTTTTCTTCCTCTCCTGATAGAGGAAATACATGAGATGTCTCTGGAAGAGCCTTGAAGAGAATTTACAATCTGATAAGGTAAAAACAGAAGCCACTGTGGCTGGACAAGTTCAGTGCCTGTCCTTTCCCCCAACTGGCATTTCTGATGAACTTTCTAGAAAATAACAGGTTCATGGCTGGGAAAGGAAGGGGCTTGACTAGTTGTTGACTGTGATGAAATTCTTCATCTCCCACTGGTAAGTGTGCCTAGGTGAGTGGCTTCTTTTTCTTATTAGCTTTCTTAATATTACTTCCCTTTCTATCCTGCCTAAATGTAACTAGATTTTCCTCATAGACAAGAATTGATAGGAAGTTGCATTGAATGTTTACAAAAACAAAACAAAACAAAAATCAGTCTGAGTACATATATCCACTTTCTATTCTTCCTTGTGGTTCTATTACCAACTCAACTGGATACTTGACTCAGGTTCAGATGTCAACATAGAAATACAATTATCACTTCTAAAGGGATAATAAACAGCTTTTTTTCTGGAGGCAAATATAATTGACCATGCACTGTGAACACAAGTTTAGTGTCAATGCCGTGTATCATTGGTTAGTGGAGTCAAGGTCCAAGTCTCAAGGAACTCCCCAGGCTTGGGGGAGTGGTAGTGTGGAGCAGTGTCCCTGCCGCCTCACTGCTGATACTTTAGTGGGCTTATCCAGGAAAGGTACATTTCCCTAGGCAGATAACAACCTGTTGCCTCTGTAGAGAGCCCAGGTTGAAGAGAGATTTTATAGAGCAAATGTAAGTTACTGTTGTAGGAAGCTCAGGACGCAGGGAAAGATCTATCTAAAACAAGTCCTACAAGGTCAGAGCTTTGTCCCTATGCAAAGAGGGCAGTTGTTTGAAGCATGATATCTCATTCTCAGAAGGGGGAGTAGGGGGGAGGGGTACGGCATCTCTGACGCCCCTTGGGTGCCCTTGAGATATGAAGGTGCTAGAGGGCTCACAGCAAAGCCCCACTCAAGTGACTACCAGGTGATTCTTGATTGTGGCAAGAAAGAAAGACTTGACTTTGCAGTATGGGGCTTTCCCTCTACCTTAATTGGTAACCTAGAACCTCTTTCTAATAAACAAACTTGTGTAGAAACCAGTGTTAATGGGAAGGCCCCAACCTCTCCTCCAACAAAAAAAGTTTTTTTTTTTTTTTTCTTGCCGTTGGTCTTACTCTTGGAAAGTTCTCATTAAGAAAGAGTCTAGCTAAGACACCGGGGTGCTTACAGACTGTAGCAGCATACAGTAATGTTCCGAGGCTACAGACATGGCTCTGAAGCCTCTTTTCTAAAATTAAGTGTAAGCTCATCTTACACAGAAACAGAAAGGAAATGGGCCATTCAGTGAGGATGTGACTAACACGGTCCATAAGACACTCTTCTCTGAAACAGATAAAAAGTATATTAAGGGACTTCATGACTCATGACAGCTGGAAAGACATGTTTTAAAAAAGGACTATTAAGTCCATAATCCAAAAGTCTTAAGGGTCTCCATGTTCTTTCCCCATGACAACTCGGATGTGAAACTAAATCTGAGTCTTCCCTTAACCTAGTGAAAAGGACGGGCAAATTCGGAGAGCAAGAAGGTAATTAGACATTACAAGGCTACTGTTAAAGGCAGGTATATTTTCTGATGTGCGCAGACATTTCCCACCATATCTTCAGGATTGATTAGAGCCTATCTCAACCACACTAGATGAACTGAAGAAGTTAATGAAGGATAAAACTTATTCGTGCATCCTAACAAAAAGTCTACTTTTACCTGCAAACCATGGGCAGACCTAAAGTGTTTTCCAAACAAAAGTCCCATTTCTAAACCAATCAAGAGTGACAATAACCTCCCTTCATTTCTTGACGCTAGTAAGATAATTCACACCCCACCATTGGACTTTTTCATATTTATCAGGATGTGGCTGTTGACATGTTCTCTCTGTTCTGCCCTAAGCTCAAAAGTTCAGATGATGTCAGCTATCAGACAAGATGTGATGTCTCTTCTGGGTCTAACAGGAACACAAGCAGAACCAATGGCAGTACTGTGTAGATATGATAGCTGGGTACACATGTTTTCAGCCTGCAAAGATTCACAGACTCAAAATTGGTTAGGGAAAACTCTGCTTTAAGCATTAGTCATCCTTTGGAGTCATAGTTAGCAGGCTCCCCATGATGAGGAGGCCCTGTTATTTTTGGTGCTACTCTTACCCATAACAATCTACTAGCTGCTTTATTATTTATGTCTCAAGGAATGCCATACTAATCTTAGGCTTCTTTCAAATGATGACCCTCTGATCTCCAAGCTCTAGCTTTTAATGCCCCCTTTGCCTGTTTAACTTAGATAGGCTGAGACCCTTGATCTCTGGGTAGGTAAGGTCAACACCCCACTTATCGGGGAAGAAGCTATTAGAAGCCAGACCTTCTGATTAGCAATCATTAAGATTTAAGGATCAAATCTTAGAGGGGAAAATGAGGCAGGATAGGAAGATAGGGAAAATGTTTGAGATATAAGGAAAATAAGGAAAACACTTTTTTATGCCTAACAGTTACACACACCCTAGACAAACATATATTTGGGAAAAAATGAGGAAAAAAAAGTCCAAGATCTTGTTGGCCCAGTGTAATTGAATTTATCAGTGACCCTCACAAAATGATCACTTTCATAGAAATGATGGATCATGCACACTAATTCAATTCAGAAGGGATTAGCATGTCTTCTTAGGAAAGGTAATTTAGAGGCCAGAAGCAGTGGAGAGAGAGCAATTCTGAAAGGAAGGAAGGAGAAACTCACCATTCTTCCTAAGTACTTTGAGAAAAAGCAGACTTGGAGCAGAGTTTGTCAGAAAGTGACACCAGCCTTCCTGGGATGTGTCACCATGGAGAATTGAGCTTAGCACATGTAATCAAGAGCATGAGATGCTGTCATGGCCAAGGGTTCCAGGAGTCAGACAGAACAGCTCTCACACATACTCTACTCCCACAGCATTTCCAAGCTCCTAGAACAAAAGCCAGTGCAGCCTTGGGGACCTGTCCTTCAGATCCTTCAGTGCATGTAGGCTGTGGGAGGAGGTTGCACCAAACCCCTTCTCTCTCTGTGTGTTTGTCAATAAGGAAGCCATGTCAGTGGGGTGGCAGTGACTGTGGGTGTGACATGTGATGTAGGAAAGAGAAGTTTTAGATGTTAGGGAAGCAAAACAAATTTCTTCTCTAAGCACACATCAAGGATGGTTGTCATTGTATGTGTTTTAACTATCATCACTTTCTACTTCTAGAATCTTCCCATCATCCAGACAGGACACAAGATACCAATAAACAGGAGACTTCCTGCATCTGCTTTCTCCCAAGTCCTGGCAACTTCTCTTCTACAAGCTTTCCTATGCCAGAACTCTTATATGAAGGGGTTGATAAAATAAGTATCCTTTCATGTCTGGCTATTTTTACTTTGCTTAATATTTTCAAGGCGTACCCATATTGTGGCACATGTCAGACCTCCATTCCTTTGTGTGACTAATTACATTATTGAATAGATATAACACATTTAGTTTTATTTATCTTCTAGATTGTTTCTACCTTTTGAATGGTGGTATAAAAATATATATGCAGCCAGAACTAGGAACACAGCTCAGTGGTAGAATGCTTACCCAGCATGTGTGAATTTGAGCTCAATAGGCTATAAAATACAGAATAAATAAAATCACCTGGTATCTATTATTTTCTTTCTTCATTTCTTAAAAATTTATGTATTTATTTTAGATAGAGACTTGTTATACAGTTCTGGGTAGCTGCAGACTCATGACAATCCTTCTGCCTGTAAGTACTGAAATCACAGGCATCAACACTATGCCCTGCTATACTTTAATTTTTTTTTAAAAAATATATATGTTGGAATAGAATTTATGGGCTCTTGGAAGGTCTATGTTGAATATTTTGAGGAATGAAGTTACATGTCTACAAGTGGAAATTAGCTTTTTTTTTCTTATTAAGATATACAGGAAGATTTTGTGAAATTCTTTGACAGCAGTCCCTCAGCCATTGTGGAGCTTCTTCTTGGGTGCTGATGAGAGAGTATATTCATTCAGAGTAGGATAATTCTACTTCTTTTATTCTCAGAACTCTAAAAAGGTCGCCAGTCAAACATAGATGGCCATAATACCTACTATAGTTTGGCATGAAATATGCCCAGTAGGCTCGTGTGTTTGAACACATGGCCTCCAGTTGGTGGCACTGGAGAGGTTCTGGAAACTTTAGAGGGTGAGGTCTAGATGTAGGACGTAGGTCACCAGACAAGGGACTCAGTATAACCTGTCCCTAGCTGTGCTGGTTAATTTTTGTTAATTTGATACAAACCTAGTTAGAGAAGAGGGAATCTCAATGTCAGCTGATCCTGTGGGTAAGTCTGTAGGGCATCTTGATTAACGATTTAAATGAGAGGGCTTACTTAGTCCACTAGATGATTCAACCTCTGGGCAGGTGGTCCTGGGTGGTGTAAGAACGCAGGCTGAGCAAGCCATGGGGAGCAAGCTAGTAAGTGACCCGCTAAAGGTCTTGTCTCCAGGATCCTGCCTTGACTTTGATGGACTATAACACTGTAAGCCAGGGCGGGGAGAAAAAAAAAAACCCAAAACAAACAGCAACAAAAAACCCCTGTAAGCCAACCCTTTCCTCCTCAAAGCTGGTTTTAGTCACAGTGTTTACTTCAGCAACAAAAAGCAAAGTAGAACTCTCACCTCTTCAGGTCTTTCTCTTTGCTTCTTGAGGTACTCTCTATATCCATCTACCCTTCCCATGAAATCGGGCACAGTGAAGAGAAAGGTACTCAGGACAATGACCTTTGTTGGGATGCTGAGAGATTCCAGAGCACAGACTGGGGAGGGCTGCTGTTATCTCCAGCCCCTCCCAGTCTTGCCTTCTGTGTTTGTTCATTTGTTGCTACACTGTTCCAGGAAAGGAGGGCTTGATGACAATCAGGGGAAATCTTATGCTTTGAGCAGTTTTCCCTTTTTGTCTCTGGAGTATTTGAAGACTATGCTAATTTCACAACTGTTTCCCCAGGCTTTAGCTAAGCTGAAATCCTGCTGGCTTGGTGTGGGGGAATTTCTAGAATTGCGGTCCCGTGTGGAACTGAAGCCTGGTACCAGGATGATGGCTCTATGGTGGCTGTGGATGGAAACTTCATTTGTTGAGAAGCTGACAACCACTGATAATTTAAATGAATTATTACTTTATATTAATTATTATTGCCTATTGCTTGGAATCTAGAATTGGCAGGAGAAATACAGAATACCCTGGTTGACTGTGTGTTTGGCTAAACAATGAATAATACTTTATTTGTAACAAGTGAATGTTTTATAAGAAAAACAAAATAAAACCAAAATCTTCTTGCTTAATGTAAGTACATCCTCATGATTACATTTGGGCAGAGTTATATGAAGAAACTATCTGTTGTTTATTTGAAATTCAAATTTGTCTAGGTTTTCTTAATTTGGCAAATCTGGTAACCTTTTTTCAGAGTACTACATATTCATCAGAGAGCTCCTGGGTGTGTGTGTGTGTGTGTGCGTGTGTGTGTGTGTGTGTGTGTGTGTGTGTGTGTGCGTGTGTGTGTGTGTGTGTGTGCGTGTGTGTGTGTGTGTGTGTGTGTGTGTGCGCAGTTTTTTGGTTGACTAAGGGAACAGTTCATCATAGCATGGTGTTGGGGGAGGGGCAAGAGAACAAGATGGCTTACCACCTCACTCCCAGAGTCATAAAGCAAAGGGAGAAGGGTGCTGGTGCTGCACTCCTTCAGCCCATAGGATGGTGTAACCCACAGGTAGGCTTGGTCTTTCCTTCTCAGTGAATCCAATCTAAACTCTAAATCGTCCCTCAGGAAGGTTTGCTTCCTAGGTGATCCCAGATCCTGTCAGGTGAAGAATCATTATTAGCTATCACAGGAAAAGAGAGCTAGGGCAGGGGGTGGGGGTGGGGATGGGGGAGGAATAAGAAAAGATACAGAGGAGTCTTTCCAGCTCTCCTTTTCAGTGTTCCCGGAACTGTAATCACAGGCTTTAGCTGTTAGCTGCTGCTGCCTTTGTCTGCCCCCTAGTGAACTTTTGTTCCACCGTCGTTTCCAGCTCTGGGTTTTCATCTACCTGAACCGTGTTCTATTTTGTATCTGCATATTTTTTTTTTTTTAATGCAGTAATTACAGCCACGAGAGCTGCGAGATACATTTAAGTGAGTTTTGTTCTGGCCAGATTGGCTTTCAAATGAGAGCTGATAAATTAAATCAGGGTCATCGCAGAGGAGTTCCTGAGAAATGACAATTCGGAAGGATGTCTCAGTGTCACTGGAGCAGCGCTCTGCGATGCTTTTCTCCCCTTCTTATTTTCTACGTTTTCCAGACGAAAGAATTCTTTATTTGTTCTTTCCACTCAAGCCAGCACCCATCAACACCCTGACTGTTGCAGGAAAGGGTTATTCTCTAAGTCAGGGTATTCTATATGTGCTGTCAAAGGCATCAGAGGGGCTCCTCTCCGTTGTTTTCTGCTTATTTTCTTTCTGACAGCTTTAAAGGGCCTTTTTAAATTGCCAGGAGAGTAGATTCATATTTTATCATTCCACTTGCATAGCATTTTAGACAATTTATATTCCAGAAAGCATAATACTACATAACATTTAGCATTTAATTTATGGCTCCTGCCACATCTGGTATAAAACTCCTTTTGAAGCAATAAATCAACCCCTCCGTGTCAAATTGCCATTCATTCTTTGACCTCCTCCATAATTTATGGTTCATGAGAGCAAAATGGGAGAAGACACTTAAATCAAGTGGATTTTAATTAACAATCTTAGAAAATTCTCAAGAATATTTGCAATTTATTCATGAGAGGAAAGGACAAGAGAGGGAGAGGGAGGGAAGGAGAGAGAGAGAGAGAGAGAGAGAGAGAGAGAGAGAGAGAGACTCATTGCTCATTGCCTGGGCATCAAGTCTATTCTGGATGCT
The DNA here is from genome assembly GCA_028551405.1 of Uromys caudimaculatus. Classification (NCBI taxonomy): domain Eukaryota; kingdom Metazoa; phylum Chordata; class Mammalia; order Rodentia; family Muridae; genus Uromys; species Uromys caudimaculatus. Next base: position 34,118,008 of record CM052714.1, on the reverse strand, counting down.
TCAAACCACAACATAAAGATTTTTTTTTTCTCTACTTTGAGCTAAAAAACCAAGTGATTCTGATAGGAAAAGCTGTCAAGACTCTTAGGACAAAATCTATTTTCTAGAAGAGATTTTTAAGAGGAGAGAGTCAGGGAGGGCACGGGACCATCTCCTGCTCAGTCTAGCCTTTAACAGAGTCGCCTGGCTGCTGACACGGTGCCTTTCATGTCAAACAATTTTATTTTCAAGCTTTTCACAGTGTGTCCTAAGTACTCTATTAGCATTGTCCTGTCCGTTGCCTTGGCAACAGAACTGGTCAATTTAGACACCATTTAAGAACTGTAGAGAAAAGCAACAACCAGCAGCATGATGGGTGAAATTACAAAGAACAAGCCCCATATGATCCTTGCTGGATGAGATGTGTTGTCTTCCAGGGCCCATTTTATTTTAATTAAAATTGAAAAGCCTCTTTAAACAAGGCCCTAGATTAAGCAGAGGGCCAGAGCAAGCTGCTGCACCACCATCATGCCTGCATTCCTCAGTGATGTTTTTTAACCTGAATGGATTGCTTGTGGGTTCTCTCAAATAGACAAGGAGTGAAACCTAAGGCACTGTGGGAGCCTGGTATCCATTCATAAACACTGGTTGGAGGCACACAAATATCTTCACACCAGGAGGTTTGTTTAAACATGGAAGAATTCCCAGGAGTTATTTTGAGATGGAGGTTATCTCTCACCCTAGCCTGGAATTGAACATACTATGTAGTATAGGCCACCCTTGATTGAATTCACTGCAATTCTCCTGCCTCAGGTTCCTGAAGGCTTGTTCACAGATAAGTACTACTATGTTCAACTACAAAAAAAGCTTTGATTTCAGATGCCATTGAGGGTTTACTTTGCCTTTCACCTCATTTAGTTTATGTAGTTACTTGTCATTACTTATTACCAATAATATTAAATGGAATTTTGAACGTGGAACCAACTAGAAGTAAGAGATCTTTAACCAGGTCTGGTGCTGCATACCTGTCACCTTGACACTCAGGAGCAGAGTTGAGGCAGAGTCAAGAGTTTGAGGTCAACAGTGGCTACACAGCAATATTTTATATTAAAAGCAAAAACAAAAGCTAAACAAATAAAGAAAAAAAACACACAAAACAGAAAAGTTTGAATTTTCTGACATGAGCTTCATATTGGTGGTTGGCTTTGGACTTGTAATTACATTCAAAGCTTTAAACTATTTGTTTATTTTATTTCATGTGTATGTGTGTATGCCTGAGGTATATGTATATGCACCATATGTATTAATAGTCCATGGAGGTTAGAAGAGACCTAGGGTTCCTTGTAACTGGCGTTAGAGATGCTTGGTAGCCACAGTGTGTGAGTAGAGGCATGCTTTTATTCTTGTACGAGAAAAAAATATTCTTGTCCTCCATACAGAAAATGAGAAGCCTGACTAACTCCTGCAGGACTACAGGGAAGCTTTAATATGATTTTCCCTTTAAGAAGTGTGGACAAAATCCCTTTAAGAAATGTAGGGAATTCTTGATAACACTGCCATGCTGAATGACTGGGGCATCTCAGGGACTGCAAAGCAGTCTTTGCCCTTAACTGAAATTCTTCACAGAAGTGGGCATTTTGCTATAAGATATATCTTAAGAGGGATTCATAGCCCGATAGGATGCTAAATTCAATGGCAAAGTCTATTATTATGTTACTAGGCTATCATCTTGTCCCTGAAGATAGACAATTGCATGTTCCCCAAAGTAGCCTAGGAATTGCCCAGAGAAAGCAATCTCTTTGTTTTATTTGACAGTAACTGAGGATATGTCTCTCCTCTTTCTAGTAGGCTTCTCTTTTTATTTTCTGGGATCAAAACATAGAAATGTAGATCTCCATGTATTTTGGAGAATGGTCATACCTTGTGTGATGGAGGGAAAAGTCCTGGTTACATATTATTAAGTCCAGAGGGTTGCTATGGAGCCTCTGTGATCCAGGAGTTGGCAGGAAGCACACTTATTTTAGCAGTGTTACTGATCATCCAAACCATTCTCATCAAGATTCCTATGGTGAAATGACAAAAATACCAACTAATGCTGGTTGTGAGGGGAGCAGCAGGGACCACTAGGTGTTTTCCAATAAGGTGCATGAAAACATTAGATACAGAGGCTGACACTTCATCTCTGTTTTTTACATAATACATACTGGGGTGATTGATCAGATTAATCTTGTTACACAGGACAGGCTGACAGCAGATAAGGGCAGACTGTAGCTTTCTTTCTCACTGTGGTGACTATGTTAGAGAACACGCCAGCTTGTGTCTGTAGTTCATTAAGTTCTCTGACAGTTCAAGCATCTGCAGAATTATTGTAGGAGTTGGGTTTGTTAGGTATGGGCTCTTTGGCTTGTAGGGAGAAAGTGTAGGGGATCTTGGGGACTCTGTACAGTATAGAAGATCCATTTATATTGATACCAGGGAGTCAGACAATGAAAAAATTCTTTCAAATGACATACAGCAGAAGGCCTTCTTTATAATTTTAATTTTGTTGGAATCCTTCCCAATGTCTTGCCTCTTGGTTTCTTGAACTCTGAATTTGATTCATAGAATAACCTTTAGGAAATGATGTTTCTCCAGCTCCTGTTTTCTTACCTGTGGGATGGGGAAGGGGTTGTCCCTCTATCTCCCAGCTTCTTCTCCCTGGGAATGGTACTATTGAAAAGCATTTTGATTCTCACTGGGAAAGATGTTTTATGGCAGCATAGAATTGTACCAGATTCTGCACCACCCACAGTTCAATTTTTATGCTTTGCCCAAGTCCACACACAGTCTAAGTGTTTCTCTGGGTGTCGTAGGTAGTAACAACCTGGAGGGGGGTATTGTTTAAGTTTCTATATTACCAGTCTCTAGTATTTTTATAAACACCTTTATTCCACTAAAACAAGAGTTTTCAACCTTGGCATTTTGTCAGTTGAAGTGAGCACATGGGGGTTACCTAAGGTAGTGTAGCATACTTACTAGCAAGGCTCTCCCTACCTAGTCCAAGTTTTGAAAAGTGAAAATATCACAGATACTGCCAACTTCTTGAGAATGAAAAAAAATCACTTCTAGCTGGGGGAATGCTAACTGTGCTCTGATCATCTCCCATCCTCTCAGAATAGGGGCTGTGCTACACTAGGACTAGCCTGGATTGTACCTAAACTGCTTAAGGTCTGCGTGATGGTTGGTCTTACTTGCCAGCTTCATTGGGTTCGGACACACCTCTGGGTATGTTTCTGGGAGCTTTTCAAGAGAGGATTAGTTGAGGTGGAAGACCACCTCTTAACATGGCCTGCTTCTTCCTAAGGGCAATACAGATGTAAAGAGGAGGTAGGAAAAACAATGATGTGCTAGTCTCCGCTGGTGTTTCTGAGTATATCTGTTCCTGCCAGTATCAGACTCCAGCTCCTTTACCTTCGAATGCAGCAAATACCAAGGGCTTTCCTGGGGCCAGTCTTGCTTTTTTAAACACCAGGTTGGGACTTCTGGGGTCCAGCTTCCTAAACTGAGCATCTGCTAGATTCTCTCTCCAACATCCAGTAGATATTACTGGACTACCCATTCCCTATCACATATGCCAGTCCAAAGAATCCTCAGTCTGTTGTGATCCTTTAGAGAATTCTGCCTAACACAGCCTCCCCTAAACCAAGTACAGCCGATGATGTCATGCTCTCCAGCCCTCCAGTGCTGTTGTCTTTCCCAGAGTAGTGAATAGTGATTCCTGCTCTTGAGCATATCTTACATGATGATTAAGCCAACTATTAGGTTTGTTTGAAGTCTCTCATAGAAAAGTGTCTGCTCACAATCTCTGCTCATTAGCTGGCTCTGTACCCAGCAGGAGAACTCGTCTGTCCTTCTCATGCTCAGAGTGTGGTGTTAAGTTGGCTGTGTTTTGGGCAGGCATATTCTATAAACATGATGGCATCACTGTAATTAAACAGTAAGACAACCTGGAAGGATTAAACCTGGTTTAAACACATGGGAGATGAAGAACTGTGTCTATCACAGGAAGCCAATGGACACATGGCTATTTCAAGTTTTGGTTGAGCCTTCTGCTCACTACCTAAAATGCTAGCCATGTTAATTTTTAAAGATCTATTTTTATTTATGTGTATGCATTAATGTATGCCTGTCTTTGCATGTATAAGCATATGTATGTATACGTGCCTACAGAGTCCAGTGAATCCCTGGAGCTAGAGTCATAGGCAATTGTGAGCTTCTGGACATGGTTGCTATATCCTGAATTCCAGTTCTCTGCACATACTCTTAACTCCTGATTGATCTCTCTGGTCCCCATATTTTTGAAAATCATGTACAATATTATTGGAGAAAGCCCCTTGAAGTATTTAACAGTTAAAGAATCAATATATTTAAGAATTTAAAATTCTTTAACAAAATGCCAAGATCATAAACCTATCAACAGAATACTATTTTTTGTAGTATGATTTATATGCTGCTTTATATAATTAGAATTTGACTGACAGCATCACTCTTCCAAAAACTAATATGAAATTAGCAAGCCAAAATATAAATATCCCTTTATAACCAGGTAAGTATCCAAAAATTCATGTACTTTGATTTGTGCAATGAGATAATTAATTTACATCCATTTAAACATATTCAATCAGTGATTATCACCAGGGAAGAAGCTTGCTCGGATAAAGATGCAGTCTCCACAATGTGTAGGTAAAGCCTAAGGTGTCAGTTACTAGAGGTGTTTCTAGAAAGGGCATGTTCTTATCACCTTTCAGACACTATAAGCATGGCTGGAGGAGTTATACTAAGCTTAATACAGGACAAGGCCTTTTAACTGCCTCTAGAGACAGGACTTTTGACCTTTAACCCAGCATCAGAATCTGGTTGAAGTAAGACAAATGGAGTTGGTTCAAGTTACATGACCTGATAAATGCACACCACAATTCTTTGTACTCACCCCTAGCACTGTCAAAACAATATAGACGTTAGCTCTACTGTTGCAAGTGTAAACAAGTTCAACTCATGTTCTGGTTCCTGATATAATGTGGGTATGTGTCCCAAACACGAAGGATAATTCTGATTTCTTAGCATTATTATCTTCAGATAATCATTCCATCTCTGTATCATACCATTTAAGTCATTACCATTTAAAGCATGCTGTGAAACTTGAGTCTTAGTAGCTTACCTGTGGTGACTTGTGTGTGCTTCCATACACATAGCATGGATTTCTTGCTCATGGCTCATGCTAGTCAGTTCTCAGTGGCCAGCATCTTATTCTAGTCTTGATTCACCATCTTGGAACAGTGCACCCTTGGCCAGGTGATGATACTACTGATAATATGGAAAATAGTCTGAATTTTGTTGGTACTGCCTGAGTGACCCAGAAGGTTCACTTCAAGCAAGTGATCAGATGTTTATTTTCCACTGCTCCTGATATGGACCTTACAGCACAGGTTGTATTGTTAGACATTCCTTAATCCTTTACTTAGACTTCACTTCTCCAGAAGTGGGTGGCTTTCTCTATACTTATTTTCCCAAAATTTATTCCTGGCACAATGAGATACTGATTCTATTATCCTCAGCAATCTGCTCTGGGATTCTCTAGATACACTGTCACACTAGTTATCTCAAAAACACAAAGGTTGAACAGATGTGAAGAACTTTCATGGTGATGTGGCGACATTCCCCCTCCTTATCACCTTTGCAGCATTAAGTCTCACATGAATTGAGCATGGGGCCGAGTGGACCTCTCTGAGCTCACAAATCAAGGTATCAGGGTCATTTATTGCTTCTGAGTGTCAGGAAGCCTGTCTGAGAGGCCTGAAATAGCAGGGGGCTCCAGAATGAATCATCTCAATTTATTTTAGGCTTTTGATTTTCACTGGGTGATTTTACATTTCAGCTTGTCTAGTTTGGGAGAATTCTGGCCTGTGGGGCTGTGATGAATCAGAGTAGGAAACCTGATAATAAAAAGAGGAACTTGGTGAAAGCAAACTTTTCATTTAGGAACACAGGCCGTTTCACAGCTAGATCACACTATATTTTTGCTCCATTGATCCCTTGAATATTGATTCATTCATAGACAGAGAAAAGTAGTTATGCAGAAGTATAGAAACTCATTTGAAATGTAACAGTACCTTTTCCCCCCAAATAATAATTGTTCAGCAGGGAAGCATTTGATATATTCTTCTTAAAACTCGTTTCACCTTTCTTCTTTCCTTATAGAGATGTTTCCTGGGGGAGGGGCTTCCTTTGTTGGAACCCACTATTTATGTGCATCTTCTGCACTCATTTTCATTTTGTGATGCTTTAATGCTTAGGAAGAGCCCTACCTTACCTTACTGTGTGTTTATGAAGCATGGAGGAAGGACCACGGAGCCTCCATCTTACAAAAATGTTGCTGTGGTTATGATTTCCAGTGATTCTAGAAAAGACTTCCTAAGAACACTTTTGTGTTGGGGTGAGAAGTTAGAGGTTCTTGACTGGGAATTAAGATCACCTCAGGGACTCGATGAAATAAATGTATGGTGTGCTTTGGGAAGAAGCCCTGGTGCAGATAAATCCTGAGGGCATTGCTGTCTCCTGGCCTTCCTTTCTCTTCATGACCTCTGCTCACTTACTCACCTTCCTGTCTGCTTAGTCTGTTCTGCTTTTGGTTTTCAGGCCACAGCTATCTAAATTGGGAAGTTTGGCTAGCAGAATTTATACAAAGTTTCTTAGTGAACTTGGATTTCACCTCTTTTATTGCACCGGAGAGGGAATTGATTCTTTAAGGAGTTATGGCTAATAAGACTTGATTTTACTATTGCTTTGAGAAAACACTTGGGCAGAGCTTGGTCAAGATCACATTGTGCTTTTTCAAGGATGCCATCACTCTTCTGATTGGCCAGTGGTTGCTAGTCCCCTGCACAAGGATAGCCTGATAGCTAATCTTCATTATTAACTCAACATCATGTAGAGTTCCCAATCCCCTAGAAGACTACTTCTGGACATGTTTGTACAAGAGTTTCCAGAGAGGCTTCACTGAAGAGGAAAGACCTACCTGAAGTGAGTAGGACCACTTCATGGGCTGAAGGCCCAGACTGAAAGGTGGAGATCAGAAGAGGTAGGCAGCTGAGCTCAGAATGCACTTGCTCTCACCTTCCTATGGTGATCATATGTGAGCATGCAGCTTCAGGCTCCTTTTGCTGTGCTTCCCCAGTCTGATGGGCTGTATTCTCTCACAGTGAACGAAAAACAAATCCTTCATCTTTTAAGTTGTTTTCTATCAGATATTTTGTCATAGCAATCAGAAAAGTTACTAATATAGCCAGTTATATTTTACAATGCTAAATTCCATGGACTGTACTTGTGGGAGGTGGCAAGTTGATTCTGGTAGCAAGAACATCAGAGTCGGAGATAGAATGACAATTTGACTGTTCTTATTTTTTCCTTGATATTTTCTTTATTTACATTTAAAATGTAAATGAACCCTTTCCCAGTCGCCCCCCCGAAAACCCCTATCCCATCCCTCCTCCCCCTCTTTCTATGAGGGTGCTCCCCTACCCACCCATTCCCACATCCTTGCCCTGGCATTCCTCTGCACTGGGGTATTGAGCCTTTACAGGACCAAGGGCCTCTCCTCCCACTGATGCCCAACAAGGCCATCCTCTGCTACATATTCGTCTGGAGCCATGGGTCCCTCCATGTGTACTCTTTGGTTGTAGTTTAGTCCCTGGCAACTCTGGGGGATCTGGTTGGTTGATAATGTTGTTCTTTCTATGGGGTGGCAAACCCCTTCAACTCCTTCAGTCCTTTATCTAACTCCTCCATTGGGGACTCCATGCTCAGTCCAATGGTTGGCTGTGAGCATCTGCCTCTGTATTTGTCAGGCTCTGGGAGAGCCTCTCATGAGACAGTACACCTATATCAGGCTCCTGTCAGCAAGCATTTCTTGGCATCCACACTAATGTCTAGGTTTGCTAACTGTATATGGGATGGATCTCCAGGTGGGGCAGTCTCTGAATGGCCTTTTCTTCAGTCTCTACTCCACACTTTGTTTCCATATTTTCTCCTGTGAGTATTTTGTTCCCCCTTCTAAGAAGGATCAAAGCATCCACACTTTGGTCTTCCTTCTTCTTGAGCTTCATGTGGTCTGCCAATTGTATTTTGGGTATTCCGAGCTTTTGGGTTAATATTCACTTATCAGTGAGTGCATACCATGTGTGTTCTTTTGTGACTGGGTTACCTCACTCAGAATATTTTTTAGTTCCATCCATTTGCCTAAGAATTTCATGAAGTCATTGTTTTTAATAGCTGAGTAGTACTCCATTGTATAAATGCACCACATTTTCTGTATCCATTCCTCTGTTGAAGGACATCTGGGCTCTTTTGACTGTTCTTTTAGGAAAGAAATGATACTTTGATGACAGAATATTTGGTAGACTCCAAATGCATCAGACAGTTACTTAGTACCTATTATTTGGCCTCTTTCTGGGTTCTGACCTGTGACTATTGACCCGAACAGCTTTGTCTTATTTTCCTATAGATGATATAATTTCATTCTTAAATATTCCTTTATCAATTCATCTCTTGGCACCATCTTGTGAATTGTACCACAATCAACCTGAGTCTACATGTGTCAGTGGTATAGGATAACCCTAGTGTCATACATGTCCAGGAGAAACACCATAGACTCTGTACACCACATCACAAAGTATTCCGAAAAGGACAAATAAAACATGAAAAGGAAGAAGCTACAAATCATTCTTGATGTTTTAGAAGGCACCCCTTCCATGTTCAGAATGTTCTGGTATAAGCTTTAAGGTATGCTCTATCATAGGGAAGAGTTTGAGCTGAAGTCTCCTGTTGAAAGGAGAGTCCACACGTATCCAGTACAGCTTCCAACTGAGGCAGAGTTTCGCAGCTGATTGAAAGGTTCTGATCTCATCCAAGTAACTCACTTCAGCTTTACCCACGATCAAGAGGTAACACAGAGAATTGTAGATTTTGCTCTGAGGCTGGAAAAATTAGCTTATTCAGGCTAACCCTAAATACAAACTTATTGATGATATTTCTCCTCCTTGATTGCATTCTCTTCTGTCAATTTTTATTAAAAGATACATTGCTTTTGTATTCAAGAAAAGCTGTCAAAACCCCAAATCAAAAACAACAGTACTACCAGTGTTGTAGTTTGAATGAGAAATGTCCCACATATGTTCATGTATCGAACATTTGGTGTCTTGTTGAAGGAAGTGCATCAATGGGGGTGGACTTTAGGGTTTTATAGCCTGGCCCAATTCCTGCTCTCTCTTTCTCTGCTCCTTGTGTGTGGATGGAATGCCGTCACTCTGCTTCCTGATTGCCAGGCCGGCCACAGTCTCCTACATCCATGCCTCCTTGCCCATGATGGATCGTATTCCCTTTGAAACTGTAAGCCAAAATAAATCCTTTTCTCCTCTAAATTGCTTTTTGTCAGGGTATTCTATCACAGCAACAGAAAAATAATGAATGTAATCAGTCTTTAACTTGGAAAAATGATGGCAATAAAACTGAGAAGTGAAATAGTCAAGAGTTAATAGTGATTAGTCCCAGATGTGGGGTAATATATTAATTTTTCCCGCCAATTTTCAACAATTAATGTATACATTTAGTTAACAAATGGAAATTTAGAAATAAAATGCTGCCTTATTCAACTATAATTACCTGGAATAACGTGTGTGTGTGTGTGTGTGTGTGTGTGTGTGTGTGTGTGTGTGTGTGTGTGTGTTGTGCGAGTGTGTATGAGACATGAAAGTGAAATCTAGTCTGTTTTGTATGCGAGAGGACAACAGGCTGAGTATGGTCAAAGTACATGATATAATTGAATAAAAGTGTCATTGGATAAGATATGCAACAAAAGTAAGTTGAAGGGTTTATTTGAGCTCACAGTTCAAGCAGAGACATTGCATCAGGGTGGAGAAATCAGGGTGGCTGCAGTGTGATTCAGCTGGTCACAGTGTCCACAGTCAGGCAGAGAAGAGGAATGCATGTTGGTGCTCAGCTTGCTTTCTTCTCTTCTGTCAGTCTGGGACCCCAGCCCATGGGAGGATACCATGACATTCAGAGTCCACCTTCCCTATCCAGTTAGACCTATCTGGAAATACCCTCACAGAAAAAAACCCCTTACAAATTTAAGCTATCAAAAATAAATATACACTTACTACACTTTACCTGCTTAGCACCCTTGCTTAGAGATGCCTGCTACTGTAGAATCTTGTTTTCCCCTTTGAGTATTTGGCCAAGTGGGGTTTGTAACTCTCTTGTTGCATGGAATAACCAGAGAAAATCATAGTGCACCCAGCCTGCCAAAAGACCATTTTCTGTTTGGTTTCTACCAAATACATGCTTTTGCTGTTTAAGAAGGAAGCCAAGTCCTTAAGTTGGGGACTGTTTCAACTTTATCTACTTTCTTTCTATTCTCCAATACTGCACCGTAGTGGGGAGATATCACAATTTCCTGCCCCACTCAATACCATAAAGAATGTTGCAAAATTTAATCCCACATAATGACAATCAAAACTTCCATTCTCTTTCTGCCTAGAACCTTCTTTTCCACAGCTTTCTGGATGTGGCGATGAAGAGCTAGTCTTCCACTCAGCAGACAGCCTTCAGTGTGCATTACCAGCTCTGTCTCCTCTGGATGGGATGTCACAGGCTTTTTGTTCTTGTCCCTGTTAGTGGCCATATGAAGCCCCCTCTGACTCATACTTGGATAAATAAGATCCTGTCTCTGAACAGAGAGTTTCCAGACTCAATGGGGACAAGTTATCATTTTCAAAATGCATATTTTCCTCATTATTCCTCTGACAGTCCCTTTCCACTAAGCTGACTTTCTCTTCCTCTGGTGGAAAAAGAAAAATACTGGGGTCAAGGGCCAGTGACAGATAAAATGAAGGTTACCGTTTTCTGATGTATGCTGCCAACATCCCCTGACAAGTGACTTCATCTCAGCTCATGGTGTGAATCCCCTCTTCCTAAGTTAGAAAAAATGGATGAGTCCAGTCTACTTGACATGTATTGCTTTTGACACACACACATCTCTTCTCTTTGAGAGCCAGGAGTATGCAAAGTCCTAATTTTAGATATAGAACTTTCAATGAATCTACATTCTAGCTGTAAAGCAATTTCAACAGGATTCCATTAATTTGTTTGTTTTTCCTGCTAATCTAAATACTCACACATTTTCAAATCTTTTGTTGTTTGCTCACCCAGTGAATTTACATATGATGGGCATGGAAGCAAGCTGAGTCCATTGTAAAATAGTCAGCTCACTAAGTGGCATTGAAGTGAAGGCCTTCAGTTTTAGTTTTATAGAACTATAAATTCGTCGTTTCTATGACCTAGATTCCTGGGCCCATTAATGAAACCAATGGTGTTTTTAGAATTTATCAAGGCAGAAAATCTTCAGGTTATGGAGAATTGGAGAATGGGTGAGTGAACACAGCCCCCTACTCTGCTCATGGGTACTTTCTTTGTGTGTGTGTGTGTGTGTGTGTGTGTGTGTGTGTGTGTGTGTGTGTGTGTTTGAATGGTGGAAGGTTGAGTGTGGAGTCTTGAGAACAACCTCAGGTGTTTTTGCTCAGGTGATATTCATTATTTTCTGGTCGACTAATGACACTTCCAGTCCCCAGGCATGTGTTTGTTTCCACTTCCCCAGTACTGGCATTATAGATGTGCATTGCTTTCCCTGACTTAATTTTTTCACATGGGTGCTGGGCTTTGAACTCAGATTTTCATGCTTGCATGACAATCACTTTACCAGCTAAGCCATCTCTTTAGTCCCATGCTTGGTATTTCATTGACATTAGTATCTCCCACAAGCAATATACCCCAGCGACTGGAAGTGCTTTAGGTGTATTTTAGGTATGTGTTGAGTTGCAAACTCTTGTCATAAATACAGGCAAATGGCAGGCAAGTCCCCACAGCACATAATTCGATGTGTTGTCGTTATGTTACCCTGAGAAGCTAGAAACAAATTGATATTTAGGAGCCTATGGTAGCAGCCAGAGAGGTGAGCAATCCATTGTAGGTTTTGAACAATGGAAACTGTACAGTCTACCCAGATGCTGGGGAGCTCTATTACCTTGTGGTTAGGTTATATCTGCACTCCTCTCAAGGAGCAAGGAAGAATTTATTCTGATGGCTTAGATAATTACTTTACTTTCAGCTTCTGCTTTCCCGATAGAGGAAGATCTATAAGATAAACAAGAGGTTCAGTTCTTTAAAAGTAAAATTACAAGTCACAGAAATACTGAACTCCACAAGTCTAAGAAAGTTTTAAAAGGAAACACACTGACCATGACTGTGTCTGCTATCACAAGGAGATTTTTTCTTATTTCCTGAAGAACTGAGCACTCTGAATTTTACATAACAGCTTTATTGACATATAACTCACATATCACTCAAATTTTCCATTAACATAAATCACTCGGCAGCTTTTAGTTTATTTTGTATATGCAGAGTTGGGTGACTATTTGCTACAACAAAGTTTGAAAAATTGTATATTCCCAAAGAATACTTCTGTCTTCAGCAGTGGTTCTCCATCTCCACTCATCCCTTTCTCCTCTCCGAAAAGACAACAAAAATTGCCTTCTCTCTATTTGTTTACTCCTGGACAGTTCCTATAAATGGACTAAAAAGATTACATGCTCTTTTGTGGCTGGCTCTTTTTTTTAATACAGTACAATGTTTGCAAATTCCACCTATGTTGTGGCATATAACTCTTAATTAATCACTATTAGATGAAATTTAATGTTTACATTAAGCTTTTATTCATTAAGTTTAAACCCAACTGAAACATCCTATTTATTTTATCCTTGAAGTTTCTTAAAGCTATTTAATAGATTTTTTTCTCACATAATATGTCCTGATTACAGTTTGCCCTTTCTCTACTGCTCCCAGTTCCTCTCTACCTCCCAGATCCTCCTTGTTTCTCTCTTTCATTAGGAATGGACAAGCTTCTAAGGTAATAAAAATATATGTCATATTATATTGCCATATGCCTATACTTATATATACATATTAATAATATATGTATTATTATATATATAATATATATCTAACACATCAATATAGAACAATACAAACAGAAAGAAAAGAGCCCATAAAGAGGCAAACTTAGCAGATACAGACTCAGAAACCCACTAGTTTGTACACTCAAGAATCCCATAAAATTACTAATCTGGAAGACATAATACATATGCAAAAGGTAAAAAGAGAGAAAATAAATAAATAAAATAAAATAATAAAGAAAGTATAAAATTTTAAAAAGTAAAACCCTTGACACTGCATTTATGAGATTCAGAACCTCCAAAAATGCTATTGAGTTCATTTTCTGTTGTCCATCTACTGCTGGGCAGGGAGCCTATCTTTAAGAGTAGTTTGTTTCCACAGTGAGACTCCCTTGGAGAAAAGTGAAGTTTTATTTGCAAGTGGTTATCAATTAGAGATAACTCTGGCTCAGGAATGGGGACATGTGTCTACTTCTTTCAGGTCTAGAACCCCATATAGTGCAGACCTGTGGTGGCCCTCTGTGTGCAAGCTGCCTCAGTCTCAGTGAATCATATGTATTTCATTCCTGTAGATTTAGAGGGCCTTGTTTTCTTGGTATCCTTCATTCCCTCTGCTTGGCAGTGTTTCCACCTTCTTGTCAGCAGGTTCCCTGAGCCCAGAGGGGAGGGATTTGGTATATACATCCCAGAACTGAGTGTTTCATGGTCTCTCTTTCTCTTCACAATATCTGCCTTTGTTCCCATCCACTGCAGGAGGAAGCCTCTCTAATGATAACCAAGCAAGGCTCTGATCTATGAGTATAGTAGAATGTCTTTAGGAGTCATTTCATTGCTATGTGTTTTCTTGTTTTGTTCTTGTTTTTGAACAGTAGTATGGTGGTTTGTATAGGTATAGCCCTCATAGACTTGTGTTTGAATGCTTGGCTACAAGGAGAGGCATCTTTAGGAAGGGTGGCCTTGTAAGAGTATGTATGCCCTTGTAGGAGGAAGCGTGTCAGTGTGAGTGCGGGCTTGGAGGTCTCGTATACTAAAGCTACACCAAGTGTGGTACACAGTATCCTGCCCATGGATGAAGATGTAGAACTCTCAGCTTCTCCAACATCATGTCTGCCAGCACACTGCCATGATTCCTACCATGATGATAATGGACTAAACTATAAACCAGCCCCAATTAAATGTTTTCCTTTGTGTGTTGCTTTGGTCATGGTGTCTCTTCACAGCAATGAAACCCTAACTAAGACAGAAGTTGTCACTAGGAACTGGGCTACTGCTGTGATATACCTGACCATATTTTGTTTGGAGGAATTTGGACTTTGGCACTTTGTATCAGGAAAGCAATAGAATACTTTAAGTGGGATTGTCCTGGGCCATCCTAGTAGGAATATAGAAGACATTGTTGCTGAGGGTAATTTGAATGCTGGGTGTTTGGCTCAAGAGGTTTCAGAAGAGAAGAATTTTAGTTTGTTGCCTAGAGATCATTCTGTGATGTCTTAGTGAAGAATGTGGCTGCTTTTTCCCCTGCCAGAAGAATCTGCCTGAGGTTAGGGCAAAGATATTTAGAAACATATTAGTTTCTAAAGATCATCTTAGTTTCTAAGAAACATCTTACTTTCTGTCTTGTGATTCACTCTTATGAAGAACATTTTGCTGAAACACAGTAAGCTTAGAAAGGACCTTGGGGCATCCCACCCAGCTAAGCTTCCATCTTGTGAAAAGGAATTAAAGGAAAGTGTAGGCATGGTGGTATGGTGGTACATGCCTTTAATCCCAGCACTTGGGAGACAAGCATGGAGATCTCCGAGTTTAAGGTCACCCTGGTCTACAGAACAAATTCTAGAACTGCCAAGCTTAAGCAGTGAAGGAAACTATTGAAAACAGTAAGCTAGTGATGATGTAATTGAAGAAGGGGCACCATGTTCAAGTCCCAGCAAGCAGCAGATCTTGGCAGCTTCAGTCATGTGGTTCTGGCTTTAGAGTCAAGAATAGGAGAAAGGGGTTATGGAATCTCCCTTGATGACTAAAAAAGTCACTGGGACCAAGAGTGTCCCTGCATGGAGGCCTAGAAAGGTCATTGTGTAAAGCTGTGAAAGTGAAGGAGTGGAGGTGGAGACCCCATGGTGCTAGAGATGCCAGAGCCATAGGATACCTGCTGAAGAAATCTGCAAACAGGGAGTGGAACAAGCCCAAGAAAAAGAAGTGTGCTGCAGTCAACAAAGCTGAAAGGAGTTGGAGATTTGAAGAATGTTTTGACATTAGATGTGGGATGCAGAGTTTGGAGTTTGTCCAGCTAATTTTCAGTCTTGCTTTGGTTCAGTATTTCCTCACTATGTTCCCTTCCCTATGTTTTGGGGTGGTAACATATATCCTGTGCCATTATATGTTGGAAGTGTGTGGTCTGTTTTTTGATTTTGATTTTTACTACAGCTAAGAGATTGCATGAATTTCAGGAAAGACTTTGAACTTTGGACTTTTAAACATTGTTGAGACTGTGATAAACTATGGAGACTTTTAAGTTGAACTTAATATATTTTGCGTTATGTTTTGGCTACAAACCTATGGGAGGCCAGGAAGTTGGAAGGTGGTGGTTTGAATAGATATGGCCCCTATAGACTCATGTGTTTGAATGCTTGGCCATAGGAAGAGGCACTATTAAGAGGTGTGCCTTGTGGGAGTAGGTCTGGCTTTGTTGGGGGAAGTATGTCACTGTCACTGTGGGTTGGGCTTGGAGGTTCCTATACTCAAGATATACCCAGTGTGGCATACACTCACCTTCTGCTGCCTGTGGATCAAGGTCTAGAACTCTCAGCAATTTCAACACCATGTCTGCCACACTTTGCACCATAATAATAATGGACTAAACCTCTGAAACTGTAAGCCAGCTCAAATGAAATGTTTTCCTTTATAAGAGCTGCCTTGGTCATGATGCCTCTTCACAGCAATGAAACTGTAATTAATATGAGTACTATTTAGTTTTACTCTAGGTTGCTGAGCTATCTAGTCTTAGGTTCTTGGTCATAAAATCTGTTGCAATATCAGGAATGGGCCTTAAGTCAAATCTGATATTGGTTGGTTCCTCCCACAAGCTTTGTGCCACTGTTACTCTATTATATCCTGCAGATAGACACCACTGTAAATCGAAGGGTTTCTAGCTGGCTTGGTGTTTACATTTCTCCTTTGGTAGAGTACAGAGTACCTTCCTGTACCACAGATGCTAGAACATTGGGGTGAAAGATCTATGTAGGCACCAGCTTGACTTCTTCATGTTGATGAGTTGTGTAGGTGTTGTCTTCAGCAATGGATTCTCGCTGTCAGTTTATGGAGAACAACCTATAGTCTTGACAACAGTCTAGTTTGTTTGAGGATTTACATGGGACTCTTTTAGCCACAATTCAATTAGATGTAACCCAATGTTTACATTAAAGGTTCTGTGGTAGTTTGAATATGCTTGGCCGTTGGTACTGCTGGAAGGTGTGGCTTTGTTGGAGGAAGTGCGTCACTGTGGGGGTGGACTTTGAAAGTCCCCTTCTATGCTCAGGTTCCATCCATTGTGGAAGAGAGCTTCCTCCTGGCTGCCTGAGGATGCCATTCTTTCCTGGTTGCCTTTGAATCAAGATGTAGAACTCTTAGCTTCTTCAGCACCATGTCTGCCTGCATGCTGCCATGTCTTCTGATATGATGATAATGGACTAAACCTCTGAAACTGTAAGCCAGTCCCAATTAAATGTTTGCCTTTATAAGAGTTGCCTTGGTCATGGTGTCTGTTCATAACAGTGGAAACCCTAAGCCAGCTTCATTTGGAGACAATAGATGTCCAGTTGGGGCTCTGTCTCCCCCAGTATTAGGCTATTTCATTTAGATCAATTTCATATTTGTATGTAATATATAAATTTAAATAATATATTTCCATACAATTCCTCAAATAGTCTTCTGTTTTAGCTGTCTTTCCTCATATTTCCACCCTCACTCTCCTCTTGACTCTCCCTCACCAGTTCTCTCCCCTCATCCATCTATAATTGTCTATTCTACTTCCCCTTCCTGGGGAGATCCAACCCTGCTCCTAGTCCCATTTTGTATACCTAACCTCTGTGGTTATATGAATTATATAGCCTTCTTATTGAAGACTTAACAGATAACATCTACATATAAACAAATACATACCATATTTGTCTTTTTGGAATTCAGTTACCTTGCTCAGAATGATTTTTTTTTTCTAGGCCCATTCACTTTCCTGTGGGTTTTACTTTTTAAAAAACAGCTGAGTAATAGTTCACTCATCTGTTGATGGATATCTAGCCTCTTTCTAATTCCTGGCTATTCA
Source organism: Uromys caudimaculatus (assembly GCA_028551405.1). Lineage (NCBI taxonomy): Eukaryota > Metazoa > Chordata > Mammalia > Rodentia > Muridae > Uromys > Uromys caudimaculatus. The sequence continues at coordinate 34,100,668 of CM052714.1, read as the reverse complement.
GGATGTTAAGTAGTGTTTCTTGTATTCAGCAGATGGATGGGCCATGCTTTCTTATCTATTCTTTTAATCTGTGCCTTTTAATTATGGAATTGAGACCACTGATATCAGTGAGTAGTATTTGATGACTTCTGTTATTTTGCTCTTGTTGTTGTGGTGGTGGTAGTCATGGTGGTGGTGCTGTATGTGCATGTCTGTGTGTGTGTGTGTGTGTGTGTGCATGTGTGTGTATGTTTGTATGTATATGTGTTTCCCCTCTTTTGATTTCTTGCTCTGATATTATTTATTCCTTGTATTTTCTTGGGTGTGGTTAGCCTCTTTATGTTGGAATTTTTCTTCTACTATCTCTTGTAGGTCTGGATTTGTAGATAGATATTGTTTAAATTTGGTTTTACCATACAATATCTTATTTTCTCCATCTATTGTGATTAAAAGTTTTGCTGGGTATAGTAGTCTGGACAGGCATGTGTAGTCTCTTAAGAGTCAGCAGCACCTCAATCTAGGCCCTTCTTGCCTTTAGATTCTTCACTGAGAGATCAGGTGCCATTTTAATAGGTCTGTCTTCATATGTTACTTGGTCTTTCTTGCTTGCAGCTTTTAATATTTCTTTGTTCTATACGTTTAGTATTTAGCTCATTATGTACTGAGTAGAATTTCTTCCCTGGCTTCATCTGATGTTCTGTATACTTTTTGTACATTGGTTAACATCATCTTATTTTGGTTGGGACAATTTTCTTCTATGATTTTGTTGAAAATATTTTCTGTGCTCTGGACTTGGGTTTTTCCTCCTTCCTCTATTTATTTATATTATTTTTCCATTTGGTCTTTTCATAGTATTTCTCAGATTTCCTGGATGTTTGTGACTGATTTATTTTTCTGATTTAACATTTTCTTTGACTGAGGTGTTCATTTTTTCCATGGTATCTTCAATGCCTGGGGTTCTTTCTTTCATGTCTTGTATAATCATCACTCAGAGGTGATGATTGCCTCTGAGGTTTCTGTTTGAGTTCCTAATAGATCATTTCTAGATTTCCCTCATTTTGGGTTCTCTTTATCGATTCTATTTCCACTTTCAGGTTTTGAATGGTTTTATTTATTTCCTTCTACAATTTGTGTGTGTTTTGATAGATTTCTTTAAGGTATTTCTTCATTCCCTCTTTAAAAACATCTATCATATTCATAAAATTGTTTTAAGGTCTTTGCCTTGTGCTTCAGCTATATTGCAATTTACAGGGTCTACTGTGGTAGGGGTGCTGGGCTCTAGTGGAGACATATTGTGCTGGCTATTATTGTGTTTTTGCTGGCTTCTAAGCACCTGGATTTAGAAAAATTGTAATTCTAGGTGCTGATATTCTGCGTTGATTTTGCTGTGTGGGTGTTTTGTTCCTTCATCACTATTGCCTACTCTGGTTGTTAGGAGGGTGTGGTGGGTGTGCTGCCTGGTGGGGAATTCTTCTGGAATCCTGATAGGTGTGGCTACTGAGGGTTCCAGCTAAAATGTGCTTCTAGATATTGGGAGCCGACACTTAGAGATGTGAATGGGCTGGTGGGGTAATGATCCATCCGATGGGGTCCTCAAGTGGGAGAAAAGCAGATTATTCCTCTCCTGGTAATGGGAGAAGAGAGTGAGGAAGGCCACAACATTCAGTCTGCTCCAGAGGTGGGGATGAGATTAAGGGACTGGATTTGGAGAAGAGGAGAAAGAGTGAAGATCTGAAGCTTGGCTACCTGCTTTCCTGGCCTACTTGCTTCTTTGGCAGGCTTGGTTCGTGGGTGATTAGAACGTGCCTACTGGAACTGATGGTTGGAATGACAGGATGTGTGAAGGGAGGAAGGTCGGAGAAGCTCTGAGGATTCTCTGAAGACGTGGCAGAAAGGAAGTGGAGGCCACAGCAGTTGGTCTACTATAGAGTTTGGGGCAGGACTGGGGAGAGTGGCCTGCAGGTTCTCAGGGCTGCCTGATATAGTGAGGAAGATGATAAAGCAGTGGGTGGGAGAAAAGAAAGTTGGAGGAGGTATTTTAATCCTGAACACGTCTCAGGACCGTGACTATAAGCTGTGGTTACCCCCGAAGCCTGTGTGATCTACTGGAGATGAGACCAGCAAGGGAGGCTGCTGCAGATGGGCTGTTATAGAACTGGGGCATTGAATTTGGAGGAGAAGGGGAAGAGGTGAAGATCTGTATTTACTCTATCTGCTTCCTTGCACAGAGTCTATTTAATACTTGAAAACATTACTTTTCCCATGAAATGTGAAGATGTTTAAAAATATCAGAACAATGCTAGAACTATCCTTAAGAGCTCAATACAAAACAAGCAATTTGAAAAATTCTTGTGTCTTTATTTCCCGTTTTTCTTCCACTTCTATATATTCACCCGAAGGCCAGTTTTCATCTATTTACCTACTTTTGTTTGCTTGGTCTTTGATGCAGGGTCTCAATTTGTTATCCAGGCTGTCTCTGAGCTTATGACAACCGTCTTTTCTCAGCCTCCTGTGTGCTGGGATTACAGGAGTGCACCAGCTACTAAGCCTGATGTTTTAGTCATGAGCACTTAACTTCTCAGGACAGAGACTATAAGCTTAGGTTACCCCATAAGTGACATTAGTTTGGATGGCTTTCAAGTTTCTCAAAAATGGTGAGTTTATGCAAACAAAATAGAGGCTTTTGGCTGTCTAAAGCCTAGACTCATGGATGGCTGGGAGACTTGTCTTTGAAAAAGTAAAGGAAAAGAGAAGTCAAAGCCTGTGCTGTTCACCTGCCACTCACAGCATGGCTGTTGGTACCTCTCATCCAGAATGCTCTCATGCAGGATGCTCTTCCCCAGGATATTCTTGCTCACTTGGATCCTGGATCAGAGCCTGAAGTTTAACTGTATTGGCTTCCAGTCTACTTTTCAATTTTGTAAGACTTTTATATAACATACAACGATGCAATTAAATAATCTTCAGAAATGGATGGCCAGCATGCTGAAGCAGCCATTTAATGAAAGAAGTGCTGTAGTATTTCTTTGGACCTGATTTTACTCATGCGGTTCCCAGGCACCTATGTGGACAAACAGTGAATAGATGAGAAACAAGTCTTTTCCACCACAGCTCACCTAAGGGTAGCAGATTTTAGAATGAGACCTGTCATGAACAGGCCAGTTAAAATGGAAATTGTAGAGTAGAAAGTTCTGATCATGAAGTCAGAGATGCTCAAAAGGGCTTTCTGTAATATTATTATAGGATGTAGGGCTGTAATTAAAACAGAAGGCCAAAATGTTAGGTCTAGTTCTTAATTGCATTAGCATGGGAAAAGTAATTAATCGAAAAACGAACACCCGTGCAAGTTGTCCTGTCTGTGGGGATTTGCAAGGCTATTTAATTCATGGTGGGCCAAAGAGTTCATGGCTCCACAGAGGCTAAGTGGTATTGCTTGGTATAAAATCTAATTGGCTAGTTTAAAATGTATGACTTCCACCGCAATACGCTTTCAGGAAATGAAAGGGAAGCATTACCCAGAGATCACTACATAAGACATGCTGGGCATTCTTTATATATCCAGTGACTTTCCTCTCCCATCCATTTCCCTCAGTGAGGATTCATGGACTAAATTAAGCACTGTCATTTTTGAGCTCTGCAATGAATGCGTTTAGTAGTATTAAAAGGGCTTTGAAAAAAATGAATGAGTAGCATTTTTTGGTATACATTCTTTGATATGACAGTTTGTTTAAAAGCCATAGGACATATCCAGTGGAAACTATTTCTTTTCAGAGTTTTATTATGTTGAAGGCTTTAAACATTAATTAAAAGTACAGGCTGTGTTAATTGTTTTCTGTGTTAATAGGCTTTGTTTAAGAAGAGTGAGGTAATTAGAACTCTGAACTAAGTATCACTGAGGGTGGAGAATTTGATTTTGGTGAATGCTTTATGTGCTCTTATACATTGACAACTACTGTAAAAATATTCTCCTGGCAGTATCAACATTAAACCTCAAGCAGCATACAATGCAATTTGTGTCAACTGCTTCACTGTAGATGCTCACTAAGACAACATCACCCTGGGCTCTGTGAGCAATCATCCTTAAGTGGCAGGGCTATGCTAACCACACTGTAAAATGAGTTGGCTCAAAATGAGCAGGCTGGAATGAGAGATGATTTAGTTCTGTGATCCACTTAGAACCTGAGGTGTATTCAGCTATGGCTGGCTGGTGGTTATTAGGAGCATGGCGCTCACAAGGTTGAACCAGCAGTCATGTTGTTGCAGATCAGCCTCTGGGAGTAGGCAGCCAGCAGACATTCAGTGATGCTGCAAATGGCTTTTTGGCTGGCAGCAGCTTCTTGTGCTATTTCCCAAATACTGTAAAAAAAAAAAAAAAGAAGGTATATATAACAGGCCAAGAGGGTCCAATTTGCTTGTCACCAGGTATTCAATGAAAGGCAGTTTTGGAGTTTGCTTTGAAGCACCTCCAGGTAGCTGGTCTCCTGCACAGCCCCATGCTGCCGTTTTATTATAAGCACAAGATGACATCAGTAACCCGAGATACAGCTGGCAGGGGTTCTTGTACTTTCTACAAAACAAAATAAATTTATATCCTGGATTGGAGAGATGGATCAGTGGTTAAGAGCTCATACTGCTCTGGTATATGACTGGAGTTCAGATCCCGGCAGCATGTTGTTTGGCTCACAGCTGCTTGTAACTTAAGCTCTAGGGGATCAGATACCTTCTTCTGGATTCTGTAGGCATGTGAATTTACATGTACACAAACTCACAGACATATAAATGAAAATAAAATAAAACACATCTTTAAAAATAATTTAAAATTTGAATCCATTCTTTATTTTGAGGGGTGGTGATGCATATTGAATTTAGAGCATCATTCATCCTGAATGACTGAATGCACACTACACTCTAGCTTCTATGTTTGAATATGCTTTCCTTGTATAGTATTAAGTGTCAAAAGGCCAAGGGGAGAAAGAACAAGAAACAAAAAATGAAATAGTTATATACACCACCCTCAGAAAACTTGTGGTATGATTCTCTAAGGCAAGAACACTGAAGCCTGGGCTTTCCATATTTTTAATGTAGTGAATAGTTGTTCACCAAGAACTCATGTGTAAGGGAGAGAACAGACCAGGGACTCAGTTAGCAATCTAGTAAAACAAAGGATAAAACTTTGTCTTCTCTCCCTGTCATTTGTAACTATAAGCTTTGACTGACTCTGTGATAATAATGCTTCTTATATCTGCAAGTTCGAACATGTTAATTGGGAATATCTCTGAAGCTAACACATACAATTCTTCCTAGTATTATAAAGGAATTTCCAGGCTTCCATTTTTGCCAAAATATAGTTGTGGGGAAAATTTATAGGCTGGGTTGCAGGTAAAGGTTGTTCGTTTCACTAAATTTAGTTGAGAATATTTTCCTTTAATTGTTGATTGATGCATGTTCAGTGTGTACTTCCCTGTTGGGGCTGTTTGCTAAAATGGACAGGACTGGCTCATGGAAACTGTGGTCTGACTATGTGGGACATGGTAGATGATGAAGAACATGAGTGTAAAACAAGAGGAAAGCTGTAGCGGGAAATATAAACAAAGCAATCCATGCTGCGCCCGCAGTGCCTGGTCAGCCTGTTCTCATCTTTGACGGACTCTCTGATCCAGAGCTCCGATATCTCTCCACCCAACTCGCTAAGTTCCCACTGGAGGGCCATTGCCATGCCAGCCCCATGGTTCCAATTTTGGGGGGCACTTCTTGCAAACCCATACCTTTCTCTCTGGAAACTAGTTGAGTTGCTGCATGAAGGAAAACATCACATAAACGTAGTTCAGAATCAACAGGTAACCCAATCGCTAGGCACAGCAACTAGCATCCTAATTTGTAAGCCATTCTAAGTTAAATCCTCTTGTAGTGGATCCCAATGGACCCGCCACCCGAACCCGGGGTCTCCGCTACCTACATATTGACCTCCACCTACCTCCCATCCAAAAAGCCCATATCTCTTTCTTCCTTCCCCTCTTCCTCTCTCCAACCCAGAAGTCCCGCCTACTCCTTGCCCAGTGATTGGTCCCCTGAAATCTTTATTCAATAGGGAAAGGTTCTGCCACAGGAAGCCATGCCTAGGTGGTCAGTAAAATGAGTATGCAATCTCTGAGAAGAAAGTACTGTGAGCGATGAAGCTGTCCACCTCTATCCATACTGTCTTGCTATGAAAAATGAGTACAGTCACAGTAGAGATTCATGTCATTATTAAAAATGGGAAAACTCTCAGTCCAAGAAGAGAAACTCAATCTTTCTTCTGTGGAGCTCACTGAGCTTTCTCTATGCATTCACAATGATCAGTTCCATGAGATAGCACTGCAGAAATTTTGTGGGTCTATACCATTCATTGAGCTCACAGTGTAACCTTTTCTAACAGATGTCGCCAGAATCCTTTTCAAAGTTCCCTTAAGAAGCCTGCTCAGTTATGACAAAATCTCCTTTGTAAGCTGAGAACAACAGTTTTTAGTGTCTTGGACTATCCTGTGAAGGAAGATGAAATTTTGATACCTCAATGGACAAGGTTGTTGTAACCATTCATCCTCTGTCTTCTAAACCATTAACATCTTACCCATAATGCAGTTCTCATACAAGGAACAACCTGAAATTATAATCCAGACTCTGTGGCCTCTTTCTGCTTTGATATAGTGAGTTCTAGGCCACTTCAGTAGCAAATAGGACAGGTTGAAAAATTTGGAGGGTCCAAATCTACTGATGACAAGGTTTATGCAATGGATGTGGCTCACAGTATAGGGTAAGAGATCCAGGAGAGGGCAGAATGGAAAGTGCGCTGTATCAGATCCCATGGTTTAAGGTAGTTGAGTAGTAGATACCCTCATTCTAAATATAAAGAGTATTTAGACTCACATGCCCACATCTAAGGCTCTGTGAAAGGGTCTCTAATGTAAAATTAACAGCAAGCCTTTTTGTGTCTGTGTGACGTTTAATGGGTTTGAATTATAACCCGTTGTGTTATTTGAATGAAAATGGCCCTCATAGGCTCATATTTTTGAATGCTTAGTCATAAGGAAGTGACATTATTTGAGAAGGATGAGAAGGATTAGGAGTTGTGGCCTTACTGGAGTAGGGGTGGCCTTGTTAGAGGGAGGAAGTATTTTGCTGGGGATAGACTTCGAGGTTTCAAAACCCCAACATACATCTCTCTCTCTCTCTCTCTCTCTCTCTCTCTCTCTCTCTCTCTCTCTCTCTCTTTCTCTCTCTCTCTCTCTTTCTCTCAGATGTAGCTCTCAGTTACTGCTCAAGTCCCATGAGTACTACCATGCTTCTACCGTAGTACCATCCTGACGATAATAAACTAAGCCTCTGAAACTGTAAGAAATCTCCCAATGAAATTGTTTCTTTTCTAATAGTTTCTTTGGTCATAGTGTCTCTTCACAGAAATAGAACAGTGACTAAAACACTCATTAAACATCACATCGATATTGTATGTGTCATGACCCATAATAAGAGCACTAATTATTATATTTGTGTGAAATTTCCAAAATTTGAGTTTCATATCATTTCTGTAAAAAAATTAATGGTAACTTTGAGTTTATTTCTATAAATAACATTTATATCAGCTTTTGTGTGTAAAATGGCAGTGAAACTTTGATTAATATTTCTTAATAATGATCATTTTGAATTTCCAAATTATCATGTATGAGAATTTTTTGCATGAGTTAGGTGACATAAAATTGAAAACTATGTTTATAACCACTCAAAGGGTATAGAGTGTAAAGTTTCCCATTATATGTAAAGCAGTCACAACTCTGCCTGTTTCATGGACCCATGAAATTATGGAATTTCTTGTGATCATGTGAGTGTGTTTTGAATTTATCATAGCATGCTTATGTTAGAGTTTTCAAAGTAAGGATCACACATAATCTGCAGTAGGTATGGGACTGGATTTGATGCCATTAAAGGACCACTTCCTTCGCAGAAGGTTTGATATGTTTACTATATGAAGATCATGTTTTGGATCATGGATTTACAGAGAGCTGGGATTTCCCCAGACTGCATTTTCTGGTTCTCTGGAAGCTGGAGACTAAGGTCTCATTGTTGACAGTAGTACCAGTATAATCTTGACCTAGTTGCAAAAGTGTATGTTCAAATAGTCACTGTGGCTATTAATGTAGTTTGAGTTGTGGGCGCTCTTCCAGAATTCATGTTGAAATGTATTTGCCAATGGAATGACATTGATAAATGTGGTTTGTTGGTGGGGCTAGTTGGGAAGAGTACTCTCATAAAAGGACTCCACAGGAAAAAAGGCCTTTCTTTCTTTTCCTTCCTTTCCTCTTGCCATGGCTGGACAGAGCATCTCTCATCTGCAGAGGATAGAATAACAAGGTGCTACCTTGGTGTAGAAAATGACCCTTAGTAGATCAATCCTGCCACTGTTTTTTTTTTTTTTTTTTTTTTTTTTTTTTTAATTTTTTGATACTTTATTTACATTTCCAATGTTTCCCCCTTTCCAGGTCTCCTCTTTGGAAACCCCTATCCCTTCAACCCCTCCCCCGCTTCTATGAGGGTATTCCCTCTCCTACCCACCCGCCCACCCACTCCCATCTTCCCAACTTGACATTCCCCTTTACTGGGGCCTCTAACACCCTCAGGCCCCAGAGCCTCTCCTGCCACTGTTTTAAACATGAACTTTCCAGGCCCTAGAAGAATGAAACATAAGTTTAGTTTTTTTTATAAATTATCTAGTCATAGGCATTTTGTTCTAGTAGTACAAGTGGACTAAGGCCATCATAGTCAGAACATTGCAGGGTTGACACATGGGTGCCTCTGGGGGGTGGGCTGCCATAGTGCCATTTGGTCCTTCTTCATGAAGGATGACTTCTGAGAATTCACAGACAAGACTTGCTGCCACTGAACCAGACTATCTCTGGGTTCTCTTGACTGAAACCTTGGTAGGGTATTCATTATACCCATTTAACAGCACTAAATTCCTAGCTTATTGATAGCACATGGAAAGTCCTACTCTAAAACAAAGATTTCAGGTGTTTAAAATCTTGATACACAAACCTACTCAGGACCTACCTGCCCATTGACACACAAACATGAAATGAACACTTGAGGAGTTATTGTCAGTACAGTGTCATGTGATGCTAACATTCTGAATTATCTTTTATTTTAAATATTGGAATGCACTTGCATAGTACCAAATTGATTTTGTGATCTGTTAATGGCTTGTGATCTGAAATTTAAAAGACATTACAGCAAACAAGAAGCAAAAGATGGATTTCATCCTGTGTGATAACATGGGTGGATCTCAAACACCAAGCTTGAGGATATCACTTTGTTATTGATATGTATGTAGACTAAAGACATCCCAGACCTGCAGGAACATTTATCCAGGCAAAGGCTGTGATAGAATCATGACTTACTTTTAATAACTTTTTATTCAAGCTTTCTGTTATTTTCCGCACCTTCTACCATTAAAATGTGCTTATTTAAATATGTTTACCTCATTAAGTATGCTAGTTAATTTTCTTTTCAATGTTCAGTGAGTTCAAACTTTATTCCTGATAATTTTCTCTCTTGGAAATTACTTAAGCATTCTAATATAATAAAACTTACATCACATATTTTAAATAAAATATTAGAGCATTGTATTCTATTTTAAAACATATTTTTTCATAATGCTTGCTTGTTATGGTTTTATTCTAATACTATAAGACTGAATTAACAGGAGAATACTCTTTAACAACTGAACAGGGCTTAGCTGAGCAGGGGAGACCAAATATGGCCCCGTGCCCATTTTTGTCATTCTACCAGATGGCCTTCTAGGGCAAGCAGATATTCACCTCCTATTGAAAAGAGAGATTTTTGTTCTTGAGAAGTAAAACTGAGGATTCATTGGAGCTTTTTAATTTTACCTTCATGGGATCTTGTCACATAAGCTTTCCCGCAGCCAGGCAGTAGATCAGTTAATACATTTTGGTTATGCCCTTATTCTGGAAATTATGTGCTATTCCACTGCCAAACTCATCACCCTTTCCCATTGTTTTCTGATTTGTCAAATGTGTAAATAAGTTAATGGTCAGGATTCAGAATGTATTCTTAAATGAAATAATCTCAACACAAAAGAGAGGTTGGGAAAGATGTTGGAAGAGCTAGAGAAGCTGGAGGGAGAGAGTGGAGAATGGATAAAACCAAGATCCATTGGATACATGTGTAGAAAATTTTTAAAAAATGTATACAAGTTTGCAATTTAAAAAAAAATACACAAATGGATAGAAAAGTGAGAAGATGGGAGATTTAACAAAGCAACACTCAGAGTTGAGCCACTGGTTGTGCTGGTTAGCTTTTGTCAATTTCACACAAACTAGAGTCATCTAGAAAGAGGAAATCTCACTTGAGGAATTGTGTCAATCAAAGTAGCCCATGGGTAAGTCTAGAGTGGAACATTTTCTTGATTAATGATTGATGTCAGAAAGTTCAATCTGCTGTGGTAGTGCTTCTGGGTTATATGAAAAAGAAAGCTGAGTAAGATGGAGAAAGGAAGCCAGCAGCAATGTTCTTCCATGTTTCTGTGTCTGCTGCTACTTCCAGGTTCCTGCTTCCAGGTTCCTGTTTGATCTCCTGCCCTGGCATCTCTTGATAATGGGCTCTTACTTGTAAGATATAATAAAGCCCTTCTTCCTTAAGTTGCTTTTGGTTGTGAATTTATCACAGAAGCAAATACAACAATAACAACAACAACAGAAAGAACAAAAAATGATACTAGGAATGTAGGGAATTGTGTGTTATTTTGATTGGGTATTGTGGAAGGATTTCAGAACTTTGGGCTACAAAAGACAGTCCAGTTCTCAGAGCTTCATGACCTGTGATTAGAGGTGTGAATGGTAAAAAAGATGTAGACTATGGAGGTGTAGCTTGTGACCTTTCATACGGTAGTGAAAACTATCAGGGCTGTTTGAGTGATATTTTGGACTAAGACTCTGGGAGGACACTCTTCGCTTTCTGTGGATGATCAGTCAATGCTGGTAAAGATGGAGCTGAAGAATAATTGTGATTAATAAGAGACCACCCCCTGCTGAGCTAAATTTTTCAGGGCAGTGTTTGCTCAGGGTTAGCACATGAAAGCTTTGGTCTACTTTGAGGGCCAAAGCTGCACAACAAACTGGCTGCTGAATTTGCCAAAAAAACATATAAGAATCTTTTACATAGTGCTGTTTTGAAGACATTAAGGGACCATGGCTGAGGCTTGATACTTCGTGTGGGTTTGGAATTCCCTAAATAGAGGCTTAATGAAGTCCTTGGTGAAGGTGCAGCTTCAGGCACAATGAAAACCTAGGGACTGCAGGGGTCATGGAGAAAAGCTGAGGCTCAGAACCACATGACAGTTTTGGAGTCCTTTATGAGAAGCTAATTGGTGAAGCTATATCCTAAGATGCAGGATATTGGAGATGCTAGGGGTATTGGATGAACATCAAGAACAGCAGCTGTGGAACTGAGCTGGCACTAGCCTTTGAGATAAGCTGCACAGGCTGTGGAAGTAATAGCTGGAGAAGTAGAGCAACCCAAGTCTTTTGGAGCACAGCGATCATGAGTGAGTACAAGATAGTGGACACTGAGATTTTTGTTTTGTTAAATTTTGGTTTTGCTTTGATATGATTGTAACTGTGCTTTAGTTCTTCCTGCTCTGGATAAGAAGGTAATTTGTTTTTGAATATATAGGGGCTTATAGTTAAGAGACTAAATGGTTTTAAATGGTTGAAATTTTTAAAGACTTGGACTCAAGGTGAACTGTTTAATATTGTGATAGTAATAGAAGACCTTGGGGATAGGCAAGAAAAGAAAGGTTATAGTTTAATAGTGATGTATTTGTGTGTCAACTTGATAAATGGCCAACTGTGTTGGTTAGTTTTTGTCAACTTGACACAATAAGCCCATCAAAGAAGAGGGAACTACAGTTGAGGAGTTATCTCCCTCAGAATGATCTGTGGGAACATTGTTTTTGACTAATGATTGATGTGAGAAGGGTGATACTCTTAGGCCAGTAGTCCTGGTTATAGAAGAAAAAAAGCTGAACCCCAGTAAGCCATGTTCCTCCATGGTTTCTGCTTCCAGGTACCTGGCTTCACTCGATGTTGAACCCTAACTTGTAAGATGTAATAAACCATTTTCTCCTCAAGTTTCTTTTGATAGTGGCTTTATCATAACAAATTAGGATATGGATGATTTTATTGATTTCCGCTGTCCAGTATTTTCCATATATTGTGTTAAATAATCTCATTATCTTTATTCACCAAGTTCAAAATTATTTCTGGTTTGATAATGCAAAAACATTTACTTTCCTATTTTTGTTTCTGTTGCTGTGATGAAACACTCTGAGCAAAACAACTTAGAGGATGAAGAGTTTATTGTAGGTCTTAATTCCAGGTTATAGTTCATCATTTCAAAAAAGGCAAGGCAGGGATTGAAGCAACTAGTCACATCCCATTCATGGTCAAGAACGGAGAGAGAAATGAGTGCATTGATGGTACCTGCTTACTCAGTTCTCAGCTACTCCTCTTTACTTGTATGTAGCCCAGGAACCCAAGTTCAGGAATGATACCATCCACATGGGTTGGGTTTTTCTATACCAAAACCATCAAGCAAATATGCTGAAGACATGCCCCTAGGGCAGTCTGATCTAGATAATTCCAGATTGAGGCTTCCTTGGTAACTCTAAGATGTCCCAAGTTGACACAATACCACTACTCTATAGGCTTAGATTTTTCAAAACCTACTTTTAATAAATGTACTTAAACACTTTAACTTCCCTTCTAGCCCACTGCCCACCAGAGGTATTAGAAACAAAAGGTCAATAGGACAAAGGAGGATGTGGACTTATTTAGAAATAGTTGTTTGGAGCAAATCCAATCTGTGTTGTCAGGATATCAGCAGTTCAGTTCACATACAATCAGCAGCTGTAGCTCTATCCACTTGTAAACACCATTCATGAACCAGCAACTGCAGTTTGATTCAGAAAAACCAAGAGGCTCTGCCAAATGGTCCAAGTTCATGGAAGCAGCAAGCAGCCAACAGATTACTACCAGAAATCCTTTGGTGCATTTCTCTCCATGAAGTCTTGACAAATGATGGCTAGCAAAGAATGGCAAAGCAAGTCAATATCATACAGTGTTGTCAGCAAAGCTCAATGATAACCAGCAAAGAATGGTAAGGCATACCAATACAACATAGCATCATCCAGTGTCTGTTGGGTTATATTTACACCCTTTCCAAACATCACGTGCTCTTCCAAGTATCTGCTCTAGCAAAACAGTGCAGGACCCTTTCCCAGGCTGCTCTGAGAAAAACACTATGTGTCTATTCTCAGCAAAACATCCTTCCATAGGTCTGCTTCAGCAAAAACATCCTCTCATAAAACAGTTTCCAGAAAACATCCTGTGATACAACTGAGTCTCCAAAGAAACCAGAAATTTCCACTTCACTACAAGGATTGCACTGGTACAATGTATGTTTTGGGATGCTTTTTAAAGTGTGAATTTTAACATTTTTATCCTCTTACAACATTATAAAGGATAGATCTTTAGTTTTGAGAATTTGTTTTGCATTCATCAAGAACACCATGCAAAAGACTTTTCTTCTGTCATAAGTAGGGTTAATTCAGGTTATAGGGTAAAACACAAAAATGAGGAAGAATGAAAATCAAGGCAGTGGACGATGGGAAAAGCTAGACAGGTACTATGATATTTTCTGCAGTAGAACCTGCTTAACATAGTTAAAGAAAGAGTCTGTGATCCAAATGGCTATGAAAACCTGTACATGTTACAGCATTGTGTGTTTTCACATCCATTGTATCATGAAATTTCCCACCTCTGTGTGAACTTGGCATGTATTTGATGTTCCTGAGTCTCTTGAGGAGTCATTGTAGACAGACATGATTACTCAGTCTTTAAGATCTGCTGCAGAGAAATGTGTATGATGCTTTTGTTCAGCTTTAAAACATTTTTTTCTCATGTTATATAGTTGAGGGTTTACTAACATACCCTGGACTTGCTTCACAGAGCAGAAAAAGGCAGAACTGAACCAAGATCAGTGCAGAGCATTTGACAATTTACTTTAAAATTTCAGACTCTAAAGGGAAATGGTCTCAGATATGATTTGGCTTGGTGAAGGCCAAAGACAAGATAATGTTTATTCACTTACTCTTGGTCCTCCTGAGTGTAAAGATAGATGATCCGGAGCAAGAAAGTAGGCATTTAGACAGGTCAGAAATCCCTAGATCCTGACAAAATGTTTTTCCCTTTTCTTTTCCTTCCTATCTTTACACTACTTAAATAAATAAGTCTATTTAGTTAGACTGCTCTTGCTAGTTAACTGCCTGAAGTAAATACAACAAAGAATCGCAATCACATTTCAGGGACTGGCACAGAAATGTCATTATATTAGTAGATACTAGTGCTTTTGTCTGTTGTAATATACTAGATAATTAGAGTTGCAGTATTTTCATCCTACCACAAAGTTTTTTGTTGGTTGTTGTTGTTGTTGTTGTTTTGAGGCGGGAGAGGGAGGAGGGGAAGGGAAGGAGACTAGGAAGGGAGAGGGAGAGGAGAGAGAGGGACAGACATATGAACATATAGGGAGAGATAGATGGGGGTGGGTGCTCTTATAGTTCTTGGTATTTCAAAAAGTGAAATGTGTGCCAATCGATAAGACTTTTAATGTTTTTGTTTGTTTCATTTTATTTATTTATTTATTTTTTATTTTTGCTTTTCTTTTGAGAGAGACTCTCACTAGTTTGGCTCCTGCTATGTGATTTTGAGCACATTTTCCATTGATTTTCTATTGAAATTTACCCTCACTGTGAGGTAGCAAGTGGGCACTTATTAATATATGCTGATTGTGTAGGGTGGCTTCATTTTTCTATGACATTCCCATACATATTGATGATCTATTTTGCTCATTTTCATCCCGTTTATGAGGGTACTTGAGATGGGGCTTTTGAGGGTGGTTAGGATTGGTTAAGGCTATGCAGGTGAAGCCCTGATGATGAAACACTAATAGATATGACAGAAGACTGACAGTGATCACAGGATTCATACTTTCTGTTTCTTTTCACAGGATACTCTGTGTTGCTCTGGGATTCTACCCAAGAAAAGGAAAGCCCCAGATATGAGTCCCTGAACTTTGGAACTCTAGAAGAAATGTAATCCAGAACACACTTCTGTTATAGTTTTTTTCAAAGCATATTCTAGCTGAATTTTTTCACTGTGAAAATACTGGAGAGATTTTTATATTAATTTACACTTTAAATTTCTAAGGGCAGAGGACTGTGTGAAGTTTATTCCTGTATTGTCTAACATAAATATTTTTGTCTTTTGCTCACGGTAAATAATTTCTGTAAGACTTTAGCTGGGGAGTTTCTGAATTAGGACACACTGCGGTAAAGCAAAAGTCAATCAACAATTCTAATCTGGGGTGCCTCACCCACTTCTGCAGCACAGTTGCAGCCTGTTTGCGGAACTTTAAAAACTGGTGACTCTTACTTCATTGCATCTCAGGTGTATGTTGAAATTTGAAAATTTAATGTTATTCTTTCCTCAGCTCTGTAATTACCACATCTTGCTCTAGATGGAGGTTCTATGAGGGAATTCCACCTCCCACCCAACTGCCCACCCACTCCCGTATTCCCACCTTGACATTCCCCTTTACTGGGACCTCTAACACCCTCAGGCCCAAGGGCCTCTCCTCCCCCTGATGGCCAACAAGGCCCTCCTCTGCCACATATGTGGTCTGAACCATGGATCCCTCAATGTGTATTCTTTGGTTGGTGGTCCAGCCTCCAGGAGGACCGGGGGGGGGTGTCAGGCCAGTTGACACTGTTGCTCCCTCCATGGGGCTGCAAACTCCCTCAGCTCCTTCAGTCCCTTCTCCCACTCCTCCATCTGGGACCTCACTCTCAGTCCAGTGGTTACTATAAAGTGAAACTTGGGAAGTGGCGTCTTGGCTACCTCTTCAGAACTAATACCTGTGGTAGGAGAGAAAAGAAAGGTTATTACTATTCTACTCAGTTTTTTTCCTATAGAAGTGACTTTATTAGGTTTGCATATAAAAACATATGTTAAAACAATATTATGTAAATGGTCAAGGCAGGTTGTGATATAAAAACAATGGTTATAAGATATAAACAACAAATATTTCATTAAAATCATAAAGCATTGAAATTCACTCACATTTTTATTCTTAGACTTGTGGGGCATGTACTAAGTTTTTTTCAGTGGATCCATTGGAATCTGTATATACTTTAAAAATTAACTAGTGATTGATGACTGTACGGAAACGCTGACCTTTTTGAAAGCTTCCCGAATTTTTCTCTCAGTTAAAGAGGCTGCTTAGAATAGAAAAGAAATGACAAAGTCTAAGCAAACTATAAGTGTGGAGCATATGGACAAATGTGAAACCTTGGGAGTGTGCATATGAGAAAGACCATGTGTTACCAACACCAACTCAAGAAGGAACAGAGAAATCTGAATTGAACACAAAGGCATTAAGTTTTTAGTTTAACATCTTTTCCATTGAAAAGAAATCTTAGTCCAAAAGGTTTTGTGCTTGACTTTTTTAAAAGTAAGTATTTCTTAGTTTGGAAATTGGAAGGAAAAGTGTAGAAGTAACTGGCTTATCTTATTAGTTTAATATAAATTTAATACAAATATAGTATAAATAATTAGATACAATTGAGGAGAATGAATGATAATAAAACTTTAGTCCAATCTTATTTATAAGCAGGAGTTCAAAAATTATAAATAAAATATTAGCAATATAAATTTGAAAGAAATAAATCAATAAAAAGTGAAATATGATTTCTTCTTGAATTGGAAGTTTTGTTCACAATAACAAAAAATTATTGCTATAATCTGTCATATTTACAGTTTAAAGGGGAAAAATTCCAGCAACTTCCTATGGTTATAAAAAATATTGCTATTAATAAAGTTCAGTGGTTCTTCCTATTATTTTGGAAACCAGAGTGAGAAGAATGTTGAGAGAAACATGCTCTGGCCATTAATGGAAAATCTCCAGTAGAAGCTCTTCTGCTAAATTTAGGGACATGAGTCCTGCAGCCAGATACTGTTCTAGAGAACTGCTGAGAGCAGATAAGAATCCTGCAGTCTCAGAATCGGTAAGAACAGATAAATACTCCAGCTAGACCCATAGCTCCACAGGTCCAGAGATATAAAATGCTTTTGACCTACTTGAGTTTCATGGTACAAAACAAAACAACATGGAAATTATTGGGATAAAATATAGTAAAATATTAAGACCATGGAATTTATGACAGAATTATTATGAAAAGAATTAATAAAGCTTATGTGTCCTAAACATTTATAAACTTTCTTACTATGCATAAAACCCAAACACCTAAAATGTATTAATATTTCAATACAAATTACATTACTATGCTATATTATATCATTTAATATCAATTAATACATAAAATAGAATTAGTATAAATTGATGTGTTTTAGAGAACTCATTAACATCTTTAATATACATTAAATATATTAATACAGATTAAAATCCTAAACATTCAAAGTGCTTATTTCAATATAATAATTATATTTATGGCCACATGTAGAAAGAGTTTTTTCCTAAGACAAGGCTAGCTTAAACTGGAGTGGAATTTACTACATAGCACAGGCTATCCTTGAACTTATGACCTTGCTTCAGCTGTCCAAGCACTGGAGCCATAGGCATGTGCCAACTACTTGGCTAAAGAAAGGATTTGCTAAATATAAGAAGTTATAAAGAGGGACTGGAGAGATCACTCAGCAGTCAAGAGCTGTTTTTCCAGAGGACCAGGGTTCTCTTCCCAGCACCCATATCAGATAACTCACCCGCCCCTGTGACTCCAGTTCCAGGAAATCGAACATTCTTTGCCCTTTGTGGGTACCTGAATGTGCCTGCTGTGTACCCACTCATGCAGGTAATAACAATTACACATAAAAATAAATAAATGAATAAACAAATCATTATAAAAGAAGTTATAAAGAAAGAAATACAATTGATAAATGTTCTAAGATTTATAAATATCTAAATACATACAAAACATTTATTATATGGCAATGTCTTAAACTTTGAAAAAATTAGAATAGAATATAATAAACATAATTATGATCATAGGCTAGGAAGGATTTCTCAAAAAAATTCAGGGAATTAGAAAGAAAGACAAAATTGATATGTTTTGTAATGTTGAAAAAGTTTTGCTCAGAAAACATACCGCAGAGTTAAAGGCACAGAGCTCACCCTAAGTCAGTAATGTCCAGTCCCAGAAATAATCCTAGATGTTCAAACCTCAAATAAAAGCAATAGCTCGAGAGAACAACAGGGAGAACACATGACCTAGGAGCTGCAGACAAAGATGAGGGAGGGACAGATCTACAGAAAATGGTAACTTCATCAATTCAGAACCACAAAAGGACAGGAGGAGCTTTTATTCTAAGCCCTGTAGAAAACGCAGGGTACAAAGTCTGAGGAAAGTTAATGTGGAGAAGGATTTGAAAAAGCAGCATTAGTGACACAGAAGAGGAAAATAACCTCTCTGCAGAACACCATAGTAATGTCTGCAAAGTGAAGAATATGTTCACACCATGGGTTGGCAACGGGATTGCTAGATGAATGTTCTAGAAAATTCTAGGGTATGTAATGTGCATATAACATCATTGCTTACAGGAGAAAATAAAACTTTGAATGTTCATCAATTGCAGTTAAATTGAAAAAGCTTGTGAACATGTAAGAATCTATTTCAAAACACCTCAGGTCAGGCGAAAACAAAAGCGAATCATTACCCAGAATGTAATACAATTTGTGTAAACTAAAAGAAACCTACAATACTGCATTTACTCATTTACTTACTTTTCTCTTCTAAGTTACTTTTGGTCAGCAAAGTTCATTGACATTTTTATGCATACATATCACTTGTACTTTGTTCTAATTTGCTTCTCACCTCTCTAGTCCTTGTTAATATACATTCTAAATATAATATTTACATATTAATTTTAGATACAGACTGATATCACTTGTGGTTTGAGTAATAAATGTCCCCTCATCAGCATATACATTCGAACACTTGATTTCCACCTGTGCCTCAGTTTGGGAAGGTTAGGGATACTTAGGATCCAGAACTTCGCCCATGGTGGACTGTGAGTGTTTATATGCTTACTGACTTCCAGTTTTCTCTCTTTGCTTCCCTTGTACAGAGAAAATGTTATCAGCCAACATCCTGTTCTAGGTGCCTGTGTCCAGGCCTCCCCACCATTCTGGACTCTGCCTTTAGAACCACAATAAAGATAAACTCTTCTATGAGTTGTGTGGTCAGGATCTTTTATCTGAGTAACAGAAAAGTAGCCAATATAATCACAAATGCCAAGATATGCATTGTGTGCTCCACAAAACGTACAGTGTGGTGGTAGGTCCCAAGGATGGGAGAGAGAAATAAGCTCGTAGAAGAGCCCTATTTGGTCCAAAATATTTCCAATCTTTAATGAAAACAAAGATCTGAATCAGACATAACCAAGTACTTGTGTTAACTGTGGTGGTGGCTCCACATATATCTGTTTTACTTTGGGAATATTCTGGAAAAGGGTTGTAACAAAATGAACAGAAGATTTTCATGTACGTACAGAACCACACAACTGGGTGGAGTTATTATTTAATATTATTACCATGATTCTCTGTGTCTGGAGGTGAGAGATCCAGCGCCTTGTGCATGCTGAGCAGTATCTGCCACTGGGCTGCAATCCTAACTCTTGAAGCTCTTTTTTCTAGTTGCTAAACTGGCCATTCTCAATTCAGTGTGTGTTTTACATGGGGCTTTAAAAGCCATAGCTGCAGTAATTAGGAATTAAGAAATAACGGCAGGTGTGCACCCTGAACGTGACCCTCGTGGTTGCATGGCAACTGCTCTTACCAGCTTCTGGCTCCCAGTGGCAACTGTTCTGGTTATTTTCCCAATGACCCCTCTTTGTCCTGCCTGCATGCACCTTTTTCTAGAATTCAGGATTAGCAAAGCATGATTCTAGAACTGTATTTCAGAGGGGAATTTTGATTTTAAAAAGAGAAATAAATTTTTTATAGGACTACACAGCAACAGAATTGTAAAAACTCTTGCATTGAGTGACTCAGAACCAAGGTAGAAAATATTGCTCATGTGTTGTAAACAGGAGGATGATTACTATTGATTGCTCAGGGTGATTTGGGTTTCCTGAGAGTCAGGAGAATGGCTTCTCTCTCTTTCTCTTTCTCCCTCTCTCTCTCCCTCTTTCTAATTTACTTTTATTTTATTGCATGTATGTTTTGGTGTTTTAGTGCATTGGTGTTTTGTCTGCGTGTATGTCTGCATGTGGGTGTCAGATCTTGGCATTATAGACAGTTGTAAGCTGTCACATGGGTGCTGGGAATTGAACTTGGGTCTTATGTGTTCTATATCCACTGAGCAATCTCTCCATCTCATGAATGGTATATCTTCACATTAAGAGAGTCACCATGCATGCAGGAGCTGAGGGAGGGAAGTTGTCTTGGGTTGGCTTTTTCTGTTTCTTTTCAAACCTGTAATCCATGAAGTTCCATACCCCAGGCAATTCTATTAGGCAATTATAACTCTCATTCCAAATGCCACACTTGTGAGGCAGAACTATATCTTAATTAGATGAAAGGAAGAACTTCTTTTTTCTGCAGTTGTATGTATTCAATATATGTATGTATGTATGTATGTATGTATGTTTGTATGTATGTATGTATGTATATATGTATGTATATATGTATGTGGGTCTGTGTGTGTTTATGTGAGTGTGGTCTGTGAGTGTGTTCTGTATGTGTGTGTGTGTTATGTATGTGTGGTATATATTCAGTTGTGTGTGTATGCATTTGTGTGCCCATGCCCAAATGCAGAGGACAGAGGTAGAAGGATACCCTCCTCTCTTGTACTCTACCTTCTTTTGAGACAGTGTCTTTCACTGAACCTGGAGCCCACAATACTAGGGTCACAGATGTGTGGCCTCACCTGGATTTTTTTCATGGGTACTGGGATTTGATCGCAGGTCCTCATGATTGTAACTGCTCTAACCAACTGAGCCATCTCTCCAGGCCCCAGTCTTCTATTTTTTTTTTTTTTAAAATCAATTCTGTTGTAAAATATGACTGGTAAAATTTGGATGTTCAGTTTCTATTTTTATCGCTCATTTATTTCTAGCCATTTTCACCTGGTATGCACATGTCACTGTACACGAATATGGCTTAAATCATATTCGCTTTTTAGAAATGAAAAATATGATTAACAGTTTTGTAAAACAGAGAAAAATAAAGGTGCATATAGAAACATCGTTTTTCTTAATTTCTACCTCATTATTTTGTTCCCTCAATTTCTTTGCATAGGATTATATGGCTGTGAAGTTCACAGGCACCCATGAAATCACTGAGAAGTAGCAGGAAAACTTGGTGTAATTTTACCTTTCTTTCTTTTCCAGCACTTGTGCCTGCTCCAAGGAACAAAGGGAGAAAGACAGCTCCGGGATGTCTGCTCAGAGGAGCGCTGCAGATATGACCTTGGTAATGTTTGAGCGCACATTTGGCCTTCTCTGACAGACGTATTCTAACAGCAAATCCCTTAGTTTTCTGTTACAGAGGAATCTTCAGGTCTGGGGCACCTGGAATTCATTCTTTCTACCCCTATTTTGATGAGAGACAGGCTTTGTGTACTGTGCTAAACAAAAGGCATTTCTCTGATCACCAGCGATAGAAACGCCCAGTCACGTGAAACACAAATCAACCTGACTGAAGCTCTTGCGATTTCCACAGCAATAAGCCCGCTGTTATTTACATCCTCCTGCATCCCCATCCGGGCATGCTGTCCGTTCGTGCCTGGCATCCTTTTCTGAAAAGCTGAAAAGCTTCACGAAGGGAGAAGACACAAGCCACGGGTTTTATTCTTGTTGGAATTCTTTGTGGCTTGCATTCAAGTTCACAGTGCATTTTGAAAATCTTTCCTTATGGCTTATTTTTTCCTGAGGTCTTATTGATAAAGATAAGGTGCGTTACAGCTGCAGATTTCCTTTCAAAGAAGGATTTCAAAATCTGTGATTCAGGAGACTCGGGGAGAACTGTGGCACACATTCCATTAGCTTTAAAGTAGAAAACGTATGTTACTGCCTACTGGGTTCTAGACCCAGAGGCAGCTCTCACACTGCCTCTGTCACTGTGAGCTTAAGAAGCTCTAGGATTGTAAGTCAGAGGCCGGACTACTATCACAGTGCCCGGAAGATTGGCCACCGGAAGTTCATGTCCAGACAACCATGGCACCTGGATATCCTGAGGGAAGAAGCAGAACTTGAAATCACAAAGAACATCACAATATAGGAAATACATTTAGATTTAATTTATAGACGCTACAGTCCCTAAGTCTAAAAAGTAGGCCAAAAAATGTTAGATCACTTTGCTTCAAAGAGATGGCGACCACTCAGCACCTTGGAATGCTGAGCACTGATAATTTTAGTGATTAGAGATCTTTCTTTTTCACTCCTCTGTATCTCAGCTGTCATTCTCTGTCTTGTTCTCTATCCATCACACCCACATTTATGCACATAAATTTAGCAAATCAAAAGAGAGAGCAAGTTAAAGAAGTCTCCTTAGCAAGCAATGAATATTATGATTAGTGTTGTGTCATCTCTGTTAATTGGTCATTTAGTCAACAAATAAATATCGAGTCTCAGTGGAATGTCAAGGGCTGGTACACCGGAGAAACAAGGAGCAAGGCAAGGCTGCTGCTTTCCAGGAATTAATGTCCTTCAAGGGAAATGTGGAGGAACCATGTTTCCCTAAATCTACCCAGGCTCCGGTCTCAGCAGCGTGCGAACCTGTTCATTTGCCTAGAAGAAGAAAGCTCAGGCTGCAGGTTGAATTTAGTTGTTGATTTGGCAACCATAAACCTGGGAGGTTTAGTTCCTCGGAACTGGGGGGGGAGGGTCTGGTTGGTTGCTATTGTTGTTCTTATGAGGTTGCAAACCTCTTCAGCACCTTCAGTCCTTTCTCTAACTCCTCCATTGGGGACCCCGTGCTCAGTTCAATGGTTGCTGTGAGCATCCGCCTCTGTATTTGCCAGGCTCTGGCAGGGTCCCATGGATCCAGCTGCATATGTAGCAGAGGATGGCCTTGTCAGGCATCAGTGGGAGGAGAGGCCCTTGGTCTTGGGAAGGATCGATGCCCAAGTGTAGGGGAATGCCAGGGCAGTGAGGCGGGAGTGGGTGGGCAGGTGGATGAGCGCCCTCATAGAAGTAGGAGGAGGGAGGATGGGATAGGGGGTTTGGGGAGGAGCCGGAAAGGAGATAACATTTGAAATGTAAATAAAATATCAAAAAAAAAAAAAAAAAAAAAAAAAGCTGGGAGGTAGGTCTGGTGTATCCAGATGGGGCCGTAAAGGAGAAATAGAGGTGAGTGGCTCAGAGGAAGAGACAATGACAGAAAAAGCAGTCAGGCATGAAAAGCAGGAGAGCATGCTGTTGTGGCTTTTAATGGTGGATGGATGGCACAGGCATTCAGTGCTTGAAGAAAGCCAGGAACTCCTGTCTCTCACCTATAGAAGTACAGCATCTGATGCTTTGCCACTAAGCCTTGAATCAACTTTGGGCTTTTTAACTTGTAGCAGTCATTTCTTACAGACACTAGAAATCTGTTATAACAAAGTATCTAACTTAGCACATAAATAGCAGAGGTCATTTTAGCTTCAGTGTAGTGCAGGATGGAGGTGAGTAAGGCTGTGGTAAGAGCTTCCCTTCCTCCACTGTGCCCCCTTCGGTCCTCCTTCCCTGCTCTGGAGAATCCAGCTCCCGTGTGTGGCTCCCTGGCATCCTTCCACCTCTTACTACACTCAGCGTTCTTGTCTGTTGGGTCCCTGAAGGCTGCAACTCTTTCCTTTAATCTGCCTTTTTGGATTATTCTTTGTATTATTCATCCTCCACCTCTGATCAGTGAATAAGAAATACAAAATGGCTTTTCAGAGAATGCAAATGTGTTCATATAGAGAGTAAGACAAAGACTGCCTCGGAATGTTATGTTCCTCCCATGCCTTTGAAAAGAAGGGGAGTAAAGGTGATGGATGGAGGGACTGATGAAGGAGTATGGCATAGATTAAAAATATCAAAAGACAAGTGCTGAGATCCACATGGTTTTGGCTTGATCTGACTTGGGCAACAAAGGAATGAAGAAAGGATAAACGTGCGTCCAGAAAAGCTGAGATAAGGTGGCCGTGCAGTCTGATGGAGATACAGCAGCAGCCTGGAAATCTTAATGCATTTATTATATACTCTTGAGCGAGGTGGTAGGCTTACCATATACTGCTGAGCAAGGATGGGGCAGGGCAGCTAATCTCAATAGGAGATCATTTTAGGGAAACGCTTCAGGCAGCGGACATCTGGGCCAATGAAGCTGTGGTTGATAATGTCTGCGGATGCTGGTTTAGATAAAAGTCGATCCTTAGTAATCTCTGTGCTTGGACTAGAGAAAGGTGTTGGTATTCTTCGAGCCTAGCCTGGGGAAGGCTTTGTCATTCCTGTGGATCTGAGGCACTGGAGTCCTTGACATGGCTGTGCTCCCATCAAAAACACAAATAGACACAGGATTTCATCTGTTCCCCACAGATAACTGTTTCCAAAGGTAGTTGTTTGAATTTCAGCAGATACTTACTAGTGTATCAATCTGCCATGGTGTTAGTTATTTTTCTCATTACTCTGGTAAAATACCAGCATAAGCAACTAAAAGAAAAAAAGGGTTTATTTTGGCTCCTGGTTTGAGAATGGATATAGTTAATTATGACAGGAAGCCATGCAGTGGAAGCTTAAGGCAAGCCAGTCACATTGTGTCTAAAGTCAGGAAGCAGAGATCAGTGTGCTTTCTCCTGCCCCCATTTTCATTCAGCATGTGAACTCAGCCCATGGAGGTTTGTATCTGCCCAGGAGAAAGCAGCACTGCTGTAATTACATGGCCACCGCCTTCAGTTGCTAACTCTGTCTTATTAATTTGTAATTCTGACAACATTAAGGGTGGGTATTCCCTCCTTGGTGAGATATCTCCAAAAAAATCTCTCAAAAAGACCCAGAGTTATGTCTCCTAGGTGATTCCAAGTCTAATCAAACTGACCGTGCAAAATGAAAGACCATACCAATTCTGTTCATTCAGTCCAATTATTCCCAGTATGCCACACTTGGTATCACAAAGCAGTGACCTCATAGACTCAACTAGAAAGGACAACCATGAACTGATGCTCGTCAACACATCAGTGATCTCTCTCATTAATTCTACTTAAAAAGTTAAAATAGCCTTTCCCACAACTAATTTGTAATTCACTTCTTAACTAACTGAAGTGAAATGAAAGTCCCAGCCATCTTATGCTGTTCCATTTGTTTGTGCCAAGAATTGCAAACTAATGGGACAGAGTGGACCAATCACTGACGGTGTCCATGCAGCTGCAGTAGTTTTAGTTTCTAGTCCTGGATAGACATGATTGTGTTTACTCAACTTCCAGTTTTCCTGGGAACATAGAGGTTGACAAGCAGGATTTTAAAGGTGATCTAGCCCAGTTCTCCCATACAGATGGGGAAACCGTGACCCACAAATAGTAAACAGCTTCCCCAGTGGAAGTGATTGGGAAAGAGAGTATGTGCTAAGAAACCAGGGCTCTCTGCTCCCAGCCCTGTGTTTCTTCTGTCCTCTCAAGCTACCTATTTGCCTCATAAGTGAACTCTCTTTCCTTGCTTTTTGCCTTCAGCTCAGTACTTAGTCCCTCAACATCTGCTAGAAGATTTGTGACTTGCATTTGACAAGTCTCCTACTTGATGCAAGAGGAAAGTCCCCATCTGAGTCAGCAGGAAACTATGGTGGTTGTTAACATGCCTAAAAATTTCCCAACATGCTTGAAGGCAGGAATGGAGGAAAAGCCCAATTAGAAAGTAGAATTTCTATTTGCTTATCCTGCTCTGAAGGTTAGGGTGGACGAGAAGCATGCGACAGTTTGCACTGTAGTGAGGGACATGCTGAGTTTATTGGTCTTCTTTTCAGAACCCCCTCCTTGTTGTACTTCTGCTTGTCTAAAGTATACCCTGTACAGCCCAGGCTGCAGTACAAGAATCTTAAAACACCAAAGAAGAAGCATATTTAACGATTTCTCTACTTAAGTAGTGCACTATGGCTCCCTTCACAGATTTATTCCTGGGATCAATGAATTAACGCATGAAGGTGCTTAGGATAGTGTCTGATCGATAACAAACTCCTTGTAGCTCTTAGCTGTTACACTGCCTTCATCTCCTTGACTCTCATCATCATCACCACACCATGATAGCCCTTACGCATCCCCAACCCCTCCTACTCTGGCTAGCTTTTCTGGATAGGAATGCCTCTAGCATCCATGGCCTGCTTTTCTCCAGTCTCTTCTCACAGTGCTCTCAATTTGTTAGGTTATAGCCCTGCTTGCTTCCTTTCAGTTTTACCAGAGGCATCTAGTGGTGGTCTGAATAGGTATGGTCCCCATAGCTTCATGTGTTTGAATGCTTGGCCATTAGGGAGTGACACTATTAGGAGGTGTGGCTTTATTGGAGATGATGCGGCCTTATTAGAGGAAGTATGTCACTGTGGAAGCACGGCTTTGAAATATTAAATTCTCAAGTTACACCTAGTGTGAAACACATCTTGTTTCCTCCTTGCTGCCTTCAGAACAAGATGTAGAACTCTCAGCTTCTTCGTTAGCACTATGTCTACCTGGATACAACTATGCTTCCCATCATGATGACAATGGACTAAACCCCTGAAACTGTAAGCCAGCCTCAGTTTTAAATATTTTCCTTTATAAGAGTTGCCTTGGTCATAGTGTCTCTTCCCAGAAGAATTAACAGTTTCACATCCACCTTCGACAAGCAATCAAAGCCATGAGATATTCATCCATAGAAAAATAGACATGGCTGAAGACATCTACTGCCATATAATTATTAACGATGATGCATAGTGGTAATGGAAAAATCTCAGAGCAAAAGGGCATTAAACATGATGTTTCAAGAAGCAGAAGAGTTATGCTGTATACCTTGATAAAGGCAGAGAGCACTTCCTCTGAGATGGGAAAATAGCATGATACATACAATCTAAAAGCTGCACAATATTTATAGAATATAAGACGCAGAGGACACACACACCAAAGATGGACAGTGTGTGTGTGTGTGTGTGTGTGTGTGTGTGTGTGTGCATGCACGCCCATGCATGTGTGTGTTATTTAATAAAATGGTTAATAGCTCAATGGTATATGAACAAAGAGTCTTAGAGTTGGTTCTTTCTTCTGAGGTCAACTCCCTTGTGTCTGAACATCAGTAATTATACAGCATGGAGAAAAACCTGTTTAGGAATTTGCCTCCCATGCAGTAGAAAGGTGGAATCATCGGATGTGCCTGGAATCTTGTCTTTTACCAGTTATATTTCTCTCTTTAGGTCTCAGTGGTCTGACTTTTTAAAAATGTGAGTGGGACAATCTGGCTAGAAATGGGTTTTATAAAGAGCAGCCAATTTGTGTTTATTACATGATTGGAGGGTAATCAATTGTCTGTCTTCAAAGATGAAGATGAGATGTGGTTTGAGCTTTAGTTAAGGAAAAATAAATTTCTACTAACAAACATGTTTTGTCCAAGTATCTGTCTATATAAAAAGTGAACTCAGATAATCAAAGGAATTAGATTAGCAAAGTAGAGATGAGACAGCATTCTTTTCAATTATGCATTTCATTTTCTTGGTGAGGTTATAGTTCATCGAATATGGTCTTGCCCAGAAGAGCTAAGAAATGAGTTAAAAACTGAAGAATCATGGGGACATCCCAGAAGACTTAGGTACTAAGAGTTAGGAGAAACACACACTCCATTTATTGTATAAGGCACATGAGATCAGAAGATTGCATAAGAGGCCCAGCTTTTAAAGTTATTTACTAGTGATCTGAAGTCAGAAGACATTAAAATTTCCCAAATAATGCTCATCACCCATTCCTTTTCAGTCTTGCTTCATTATGTCATTGCTATGAAAGGCAAGTCAATGGAGACAAGAAATGCATCTTTTCAGTGCAAAGTGAAATTCCACATTGCTCTTGTGACCTTTGATGTTCACCTGTTATCTTAGCATTCACCAGGACAGAACCCTAGCCCTAACCCCAACCCCAACCCCAACCCCAACCACAACCACAACCACAACCACAACCCTAACCTTAACCCTAACCCTAACCCTAACCTCAACCCTAACCCTAAGCACACATGTGGGAATGCCATTAAACTATGTAGTTGCTATGAGTAAGGCCTTCTGGCAAATCCACCAGGTTTTTCTATAACATTTGCTGACATGACTCATTTCAAAGATTGTGTTCTGAATGATATTTATAATAAAAGACATAGGTGGATAGAACCTGGAATCAGGAGATCAAGGGGTTAATGAGTCTATTACTCTGTCTCATTTAAACTAGCCTTTTCTTTAACTTGTGGAATAATTTAAACATAAATTTAAACTTCAAGTATATTTGATTATTTTATTGTGTAGCTTGTGTTTCTGAGACTAGACTGATAATGAATGGAGAGTAGTTAAAATAAATCATAACATTTTTATTAAAAGTTCACTGGTAGTGACTCATACTATAAGTCCTAGAGGAAAGGCACCATTCAGTAAGTTCACCAGTCGCATGCTTCTGAAGATGTCATCTGCCCCATCTTGTGGCCTAATCCACAATGCACCTTCCTGAACCTTTTATAAGTCTCTATAATGGCTGGGACCAGGCCAGTCGCTTCACCACTTACTTCTATGGTTAGGATGAGATATGGCACCAACGTGGCTTCCTGGCTGGAGACGGAAGGAGTAGAACTTGCTCTGTCCCTACAGGTTCTAGCAAGGGCAGGAGAGTAAAATCATCTCCCTCCACCCCCTTCTCAGTGTACTCTAAGCCAAGATGGGCTTTATGCTAAGAGGCTAGGGATGCTTCACTCTCCCACAGTACAGAAGCCCCAGTATTTGTGAACCATTCTACATGTAAGGGGAATAAGCACCTGGTCCTAAAAGAAATTTACTGAAAGCTAATAGCTGTTATTAAATCTAAACTTAGATGAAAAATAGGGAATGCTGAAATTGATATCTTTATTATGGATTTAATTTCACTTATCACCTACTTCTCTATGTTTCTATTTTACTTAGTTCTGACAAACCATTTTACACATTAATTTTGAAGGGAAGGACAGAATATAGGCCTGGGCCACCACACCCAAATAAAAAGTTTGATTTTCAAGTTTTTCATTTATAATTTTTGTATATTATTCTTGAGCCCTATTTGATGTTAACGAAACATAGTTAGTCTAATAGATTTCTGGTAAATTAGATTGGAGTTGTTAAAAAAAAAGTGTACCATTATGTTGGATAAGCAATGGCCTTACTTCTTTTTTTTAGCATTTTTTCCCCTTAGCTGGCCTCATAGCAATGGTGAGGACTCTTAGTGCTATGTTTAATGAAGTGGCAGTTATTTACAGTGTATCCGCATTGCACCTACAAGTGGCCACCCCATAAAGAAAATGTCTCTCCCACCCCCACCATCATTGCCTACATATAAACCCTCAGGGATGGTGGGGCATCCTGACCACCTCCCCTCCATGACAGGGTGTTGATAAGCCCAGTTTATGTCTTGATGTCTTGCTTGGAGTCTGGAAATATCTCTGTAGGCTTTGGTTCCCACCAGGTTTTCAGCTCACTGAATGCTATGCAGATTTCTTTCCACAGGTTCCCGATAATTCTATTTGTTAAGAATATTCTATTGGGTCCTGGTAACCCTTGGTATGAGTTTTTCTAGAGTGTGCTTCCACAGAGGGTCTTAGGCTGCTGAGCTACCATGGTACCACATGTCTTTTTGAAACAATATTGTCTTGCTTCTGCTGTGTTGGTCGTCAATGTTGAGCACCCAGAGCCAAGGGGAGGAGGATCTCTGGCTTCTCCTGCTAATCCTGCTACTGCTCTGGCTTTTATTCCAGTAGTTTAGAGTGTCCATTGCTTTTCTGATGGCCCATTTTCAGCTTTTTCCTAGGGACTCTGAGACCCCAGCAGACATACTCTGCTGCATCACCAGCCCAGTTCTATGTCTGGTTTTACTATCAGTGAATGTTTATCTTAAAAGTGAGTTCAAAGAGCAAATTCTCTGTAGGTGTACTGGATTTTTCCTTAGGTGTTGTTTTAAAATCTGTTTATTAAGTATGATGACCAATGATTGACCAAAATTGACTCAAATCTTATGCAAGTGCAAAGGATTTTCCTCCCCTAGAGAATTTCTCAGTCTTTTCCAGCCTTTATTACTCATCAGCAATATTCATGACTGATTTAGAAAGACAGCTTGTTTATCTGGAGAGCTGGATCAATGCTTCTCCATGCACTTGGTATCCAAGGTGCAGAGGGTGGCCCTACTAAGAATCAGGCCTTCCTTTGCTTGAGCCTTCAGCCTGAAGTCCCCAGGTAAGCGACAACATCACCAGGGAACTTGTTCAAAATATGAATTCTTGGGCTTCCCTGTTGAATCAGATGCTCTAAGGGGTGTATGAATTTTAACATGCCCTATAGGTGAACCTGATAGAGAATTCTTGGGGAGAATCACTTTTATTTTATAGTATGAGGGCACATTTGTGTATACATCTGTGTATAAATTGTAAACAGTCATGGATTCACTTCTAAAAGACCCCTAGTTCTGAGCAAACACCTTGCCCAAGTGGAATGGTGGAAGGAATGCAAAGGCCAGTGGCCTTAGCAGGATGCAAACCCAGGTGTGGAGAGAAGGGGGTGAGGGCAAAGAGCTAACCTTTGGAAACACTGGCTGCCTGTCTTCCCATTCCCTAGCAAATGTGCTGGCTGCAGATGAGAGGGGAGATCAATTTTGGGGTGTTAATCCTGTTTTCTTAGGTTGCCAGCTTTCTGAATAAGGCCCAGCTGTCTCTGTTCATTGACATTGACATTCGTAGTGACACACAGCATGAACTCTTAGGAACCTGCTCCTTGGAGAAGCTCTATCTAGACACTTCTGTGTATTGAGCTTTTGCAAAGTTCCTTTAAGATATCACTCAACCAATGTGAAGCTTAGTTTTCTGCTCATTCATTCTGTCTATGACTTCCTAATATAAGCTACAATGGGTTGCATAATTTCTTCTTACCAGCATGCTGGTCTGCAGTTCCTGAGAATTCTCCTGCTTCAGAGTCTCAAGTGCTGGGATTACAGTCATGAACTACTATGTTCAACTGGTTGTTCCCTTAACAGTATGCTTTGCGCAGTACTAAGTTGTTCAGATTATTTAACTTAATTGTATTTGTGTATGCTACTACCTGCCCATTTTAGAAATGGGAACACTGGGGCTTTAAGAAGCTAGCAAGTTGTTGAAGTTCAAATAACTGTTGGCACTGAGATCTAAGCAGTCTGCATTTAATATTCATTATTGTTCTTTAAAACTCTTATTTATTGAGTGATGGTAGTGCAGCTAAATACACTCATGCCTGTATGGTACATCTGTTAGAATTCCTATTACACTTGGATCTTTCTGCTACTGCACTATTTCTGCTATTTCTATGTGCATTGACACCCTCAGCTTAAAATGACATCTTACCTATCCTGAAAAGCTGAAGATGATCACCTCCTTGTAAAGATGGCAATTGGGAGAACATTGTTTTGGCTCCATGTTTGGAACAAATGTACAGCATTCGATACAGCAGCCATGGGGACTCATCACCTTGGTAGAAGACAGAACACAAAGCAAGGAGTGGGGAAAAGCAACTCAAAGCAAAGAAATGAATATTCTCCAGTGAGTAAGAAAACGAAGCAGCATCTTCATTATAAAGGTGCAGTTAATGGCGGGAGATTCCAGGTGAGCAGTCCTGGGTGAACAAAGCAGGAAATACTTTAAATCAATGGACTCCAAGTTTTAGTGGGTGTCTCATACCTCAGACTCTTCAGCTGAAAAAGAAAAAGCTTCTGGAGAACAAAGGATCTGGCTGCCAGGTGAATGCTCTTAGGTATAGGTCTCCTGGTTCCCATCTTCTCCTCCACTACTGCCTGATCTTCATAATTACAGCCAACTTTCCTCCACTTAGTTTGCTCATCCTTGGGGTTTCTATGCAATGTCTTTTGTCCTCTGTTTGTCACTTGTCCATGACTGACAGTGATGCTGGAATTCTTATGGGAGAAAACATCCAGTTATGCTTGGGGGCACTGCAGGTCTTTGATAAGCAGCAGAGGTGTGCTGTAATGAAGCAGTGCCTTGCCATCAGCAGTTGCACCGGGAAACCTCCTCAGATACCCCTCATAGGTCAGCTCCTCAATTGCACATTTTAAGCAAAGGGCCCTACAGGGCACGAGAAAACGCTTTGAATGATTGTCTGTAATCTTCTTTTTAATGCTATGTTTTCCCCAGGATAACACCTAATTGCTTTGTAAATGGTCCTGGTTTCTGCCTTTGACAGTCTTGCATGGAAGGCAATTATAGAGTTCTTTTAATGTGTAAAATACTTTCTTAGGTCTTGTTCTTCCGGTTTTTATTTATGCTCCCAATCATAAAACTCCTATAGCTTGCAGTTTTCACTTCTTGTCATCTGCTGAGGCATGTCCTTCATTCCTTGAGATTTTCCTGTTCTCTGAAGAAGTGGGGAGTTACTGGTTGACCGCAGTTCTGCTCCTTGCTTGCTGACAAGAAAGAGAGAGGCTCATGTAATTGATGTAACTTTCAAGGCTCAGATCTGTTTCTGAGACAGAACACAGCCTTGGGTAGAGGATTCAGAAGTGATGGAGACAGGTTTTTTCCCACCTTAGGAAGACAAGGAATGTGTCAAAGTCACCTTCCTAGAAGCTATTACATCTTAATTGCTGCCCAAATTTCAGAATTGTAGCAAAGTACTCCTTTGCTCTTAGCAGCAGAGTGCTTTGCAGTGGCCGAGTGGCCTTTGTGCTCCATATCTGCAGGCAGATCTTAGGCTAGGTTCTAAGACCCCAGAACTCCCACCCCTTCCAGCATCCTTGCTCCCCTCACCCCACAGTTCTTTTGGCTAGAAGCCAAGCTTCCATTCTAACTCTCCACACTCTTGTGTCTTAATTATTCTGACCACTTTGGCTCTTCTCTCTGTGGGCCATTCCTTTAATTATTTGAAGAGCTCATTAAACAAGGATTTTTTTTTTTGGGTGGGAGGTCTTGCTTTTGTAATAAAGAACAATCTCTGGGATTATTTAAGACATTATTTTACCTTCTCTAATAATGTAAGACAGTATTTGCCTTCTTCCCAGTCCTCTTTCTTTATGACTGAATAGCAAGGACTGAGGCTGTCTATCAACTTCAAAGAATAAAGTACAACTGTAATGTTACCCACACAGACACTATATTATAAGAGGATTTGTGTGTATGTGTGTTTTTATCTTTTTCCTTTTCTTTTATTGAAAATAGACTTTTTTCATGAAATATATTCTGATTATGGTTTTCTTTCCCCCTATGTCTCCCGGTTCCTTCCTACCTCCATCTGGATCCACACCTTTTTTTGTCTCTCTTTAGAAAACAAACAGGAATCTAACAAATAATAATAAAATCAGAAACAAACAAATTGGAATGTGACAAAACAAGCAAACAAAAAAAAAAATAGCCAAAGAAAAATATGTGGAGACACAGAGACACACTTGATCATACACTCGGGAATTCCATAAAAACTCAAAACTGGAAGCCACAATATATATGCACACCTGTAAAGCAGGAAACAAACAAACAAACAAACAAATGTATCCTGATGTAACATTATGAGACAAAGAACTTCCAAGGATGCTTTTGAGTTCATTTAGTGCTGGCCATCTACTGCTGCACGTGGGGACTGCCCTTAAGAGAGGTTTCTTTCCCCAGTAAGACTCCCCTGGAGAAAACTAATTTTTCATTTGCAAGTGGACATCTTATTGAGATTGCTCTGGGTTAGGTATGGGGGCATGTATCCACTTTTTCTTTTAGCTCCAGGACCCCATCTGGTACAGACTTGAGCAGGCCCTGTGCATGTTGCCTTAGTCTCTGGGAGCTCATGCACATGGAAACATATATTCACACATACAAATGCACACAGAGATATACATGTGTATATATATATATATATATATATATGCATGTGACAATGTGACAGAGGACAGCTCAGGGATTGTTGATCCTTCTACGTTGTCTGAGAAAAGGAGGGGGTTCTTCAGCATGAAAAAAGTTATCTCTAATCATCAGCTATGAAGATGGTAGAAAGTACCTCCAGGATGTACGGAGAGAGAATCAGTTTGTCCTAGTGATGTGAAGACATTTGCCCAAGATTGACTAGCTGGATCAAAACAGAGTAAAAGTTAGTTAAACTGATCACTACCACCATTCCTTTAAAAACTGCCAGCTAGAGGATGAGCATAGTGATGCATGCATGCCTTTAAGCCCAGAACTTGGGAAGCACGGTAGAATGATCTCTATGAATTTGAAGCTAGCCTAGTCTACATAGTGAGTTCCAGGCAAGCCAGTGGTGTACAGTGAGACCTGGTCTCAAAAAGGTATGTAAAATGTCAGCTAGTAGACTAGGGATATAGCTGAGGTTGGTAGAGTGCTGGCATAGCATTCCTGATGCCTGAAGGGGAGTCCCTGAACACATGGCCAGGGTGTGGGAGAGCATACTGTAGTCTCCGCACTTGGGAGACAGGAGCAGGAGGGTGGAAGGTTCAAGCCTGTGATGGTGTGAATTCGGTCCCCTAGAGGCTCTGACGGTTGAATACTTGGTCTCCAGTTTGTGAAACTGTTTAGGAAGAATTAGGTGGTGCAGCCTTGTTGGAGGATGTGTGTCCTTAGGGCTGTGGTTGGGCTTTGGGGTGTCAAAAACTCAGGCCATTCTCAGTTAACTTTCTCTGCCTCCTACTCGAAGATAAGAAAGTAAGCTCTCAACTACTGCCCAGCATCATAACATGATGGTCATGAACTGTAGCCCTCAGATCTGTAAGCCCCAATAAACTCATTCTTCTATAAGTTGCCTTAGCCATAGTGTCTCTTCATACCAATAAAAAGCAACTAGAACAAAGGTTCTCAATACACAGTGAGTTCTAAGCCAGCCTGACAAGGAGGTTCCTCCCCTCCCTGAGGCTCTACAGGCATGGCTGCTGGGGAAGAGAGGGACATTAGTTTCAGTTGTAGAGAAACAAGGTGTCAGTGCTTCTATAAATGACCTCTTACACTTGTTCTTCTAAGCAATCCAAATGAAACGCATGGGTCACAAGTAGACAGAGACACGAAAGCAGAAGGATGCTACTGTGGAAGAGGAAAGGGATCAACACGAGTAGGAGGAACAGGACAGGTAATGGGGACAGCATGATCAAGATGTGTAACCCAGACATGTGAAATATCAAAAGGAAAACCTTTATTATTATATATAATTATACATGATAGTAAAATACAATAAGTAATAAAATACCAGCTAGCATGGCACCATAGATCATAGATGAATTAGACAGAGGTCAGTGCCTTATTTCTGGCATGGATCCGATTTTCTCCTCCTCCCTGGGCCTCTCAGAAACACTCCTGACAGTCTTGGGTGTGATATATCTGTTCGTTTCTCATCCCATCATCACACTTTTGTGATACTCCCCTCATCTCAAATTCACTTTCAATATTTCTTGTCCACCAGGTGAAGTATTTAACATTTATTTACATTTATCTGAATTTTCCATCTTCTGAGTCACACATAGTACATAATAATATAAACCCTCCCTGGCAGTTTGATATTGGCCACTCTGAGAACTTACTGAGCCATATCTCCCTCCTCTGGTTTAATGTAATCTGTGGATCTTGCTTGCCACACTAAGTCATTTGTATGCATAATTAAAATATGAGTTCCATGTAATCCTATAATACTGATTCTTGCCTTTTTCTTTCTTTCCTTCCTTCCTTCCTTCCTTCCTTCCTTCCTTCCTTCCTTCCTTCCTTCCTTCCTTCCTTCCTTTCTTTCTTTCTTTTCTTCCTTCTTTCTTTCTTTTCTTTCTTCTTCCTTCCTTCCTTCCTTTCATTCTTTCTCTCCTCCTCCTCCTCCTCCTCCTCCTCCTCCTCCTCCTCCTCCTCCTCCTCCTCCTCCTTTTAGTTTGTCCTTGGGAAGCAGTGTTTATAGAGCAAGCTCCGGCACGTCCCAAGTCTCTAATTCACCTTTTATACACTTAAGATATTTTCAGCATTTACTCCTTTGTTGAGAAACTCTGTCGTGTTCCCTTTTAATAAATAAAAAGTTTTTATCAGTAATTTCACTAAAACACATCAATGGCAATTGATAGCAGAGGAACATCTTTCCCATTTGAAGATAGATCTGAACACATTGTCACCACGGGCCTGAGTGCTCACTGATCTCCTCTTAAATGTTGGATAGAAAATGTGTCTGGTTAAAGTATATTGTATAGACATCGAATGCTGATTTTTTTAATGCTTTAAAGCTGTTAACTAGGGGCCAATTGCATGGTGACCCAGAGAGGATTAACTCTCAGAGACAGCTGGCAAATTGCTTCTCAGACTCTCAGTGCACGACTATGGGAGATTCTCTGGTGTTTGAAACTTCCTGCTATTTATCAAGTAGGAGTATTTAATGATTGAAACCAATGGGATCGTTCTCATTTTGAATCAAATCTGTCTATGAGGAGCTATCACTCCTACCCACCCAGGGTTTCTAGATTCCTTAAACGTCTGTCACCATTTGGGATGTTTAATGGATATCACGTCTGTTATTTCACAGTTGGGTAAGGAGTTTTAACAATGGTAACATTCTAGCCTGTGTTTCAAGGGTGATTTTTTTTCTTATATTTATATTTATTTTATTTCAGTATGTGTGTGAGAGCTCAAGTGGTCTAATGTGTGCCAGTCAGAGGGAAACTGGTGGGAGTTGATTCTCTTCTTCCACACTGTGGGTTCCAGGGATTGAGTTCAGCTCATCAGGCTTGGGGATAAGTATCCTTGCTTACTGAGATATTTCACAGGCCCTATTTTACTTTATTTAATAATTACATCAAAGGGCAGGTTAGTAGCATAGTGCTATAAAAACTCAAATGCCTCCTTTCTTGTGAACATCTTACCATGCATCTATCTAGAACAAATTGTATCAGTCACATAAAAGAAACTAAATAATCCACTGAATGAATGGACAGATTGCTGAATGAACAAAGACATTGAATTAGTTTCTACCCAGTTCTAGTGGATATAAAATTTAAGATATAAGAATCTACAAAATACATTTGATAGTAAAAGTTTTCTGTGAAAAATAAGTGTGTTTCAAGTTTTAGGACTAAAAATGTAACAAGAAAACAGGAAATCAAGCATCATATTGGGAGAGAGGGGATGGATAGAACTGGGGTACCGCTTTGGGGACACATCCAACAATCTGATTGCAAGTGACTTCCAAAAGGTGTCTGCCATTATCCTTGGGTTATTAATTCATGGCCTAGTTTACTTCTCCCTGTAGGTCTAGTTCTGGGAGCCTATTCTGGCTAAAATATTCACAAGCCTCAGAAATATGACTTATGATTGTTTCCTTCAACACATCAGACTCAAAGTCTATGAAGTGGCCTTTAACTTTGCTATGGCTTATCAATCAAATCAATGTGGAAATCAACTGAACAATTTGAATTCAATAGAAAGTCCTGATATGGGGCTTGGGAATTTGTTAGTACTGGGGTGAGCTGGGAGAGGCAGATGGTGGAAGGAAACTTAGAGGTGCCCAGGGGATCACTTAGGAAGTGGGGGTGCTTGTTACTGTCCTGGTTTCAAGGAGGACAATGTTTTAGGGTCTCTTCCATTATTTTCTGCTTCACAGAGACTTGAGCCTTTATGAAGGGGTAACTGAAGAACAAATGAAATCAGAAACATTTGCAGCAGGAAAGACTTAAGGTCCAGATAAGAGTTTGGGGATCACTGAGTGTGTCCTCTCCAACCATACAAATGGATGTTGACTCTTAGGCAAATTGAGACTAGAGAAAAATGGGTAATTAGTGCTATTATTTATCAAGCTCAATGTGCTATGCCATTTTTAATACATTGTTTTTTCTAAGCCACATATCATTTAAGTTTGGAAAAGCATTGCTCATATAAGCCTACAAATGAGATCTAATAAGCAAGTTTGGGGGAAATGCACAATTGTTTTAATTGAAGATGTGAAAGGCTTGTATTTTAAAATGGCTCAAAATGGGCTCAGAATGGACCATCCTCATTTCTTCCGGACCAGATTCTGATGGTTGGATCTCCTATCTTTGACCTGTAGGAGCCTCCTTATTTTCTTGGTTGGATATGTTCCCAGTTGAAATTCTTTATTTCTGAATGCAGTTCAAGTGAGGTATGAAGATACGTACTTCAAAATCCCTTTCGATTCCTCACAAGTCCTGTTTTTCTATAGAAAGAGATTGACCTCCCAACTGCTCTTGATCTCCTGCTTGCTGTTCCCTGACTTTTGGCTCCTCTCTGACATTCCTGTGTTTGCCCTCCTGTACTAGAGGTTGTGGATTTCTGTGTTTCCACATTCAGGTCAAGCTAGTTGTTGAGAAATTTCTCTTCAGTGAAGAACCACTGGACCCTTGTTTCTGACAGGAGAGCTCAACCAAGAGCAAGGGTTTTGTTGTGCTTTTAAAGCAGTCTAAAAGACAGTGAGGCATGTGATCTATGCTTCACTTCACTTGCCCAGGTGAGTCCTGTCACTGTCTAGCCATGACCTCTTACTATTTTGGAGTCTCTGCCAGTGCAGGAAGGAGAGAGGACGTAGGAGTCAAATATGAACTTACTGATGATTGTGGATCACTTGTTTACTCCTCCACTTTCTACATCTTAACTAAAAGGTAAATTAAATATACTGCTAATAAATTCTACATCAGTGATATTGATATAGAATTGAAGTATTTACCACATTCTCAAAACCACCCATCACTAGCTTAGGATTCTAGAAGCATCACAGATAGCTGTTAGAGAAAGATGTCTCCTTCACTCTTTCCTACACACACACACACACACACACACACACACACACACACACACACGCACACACACACACGGCTTGAAGGCATGGAATACCATCTTGTAGATTAGTATGTCTTGACTATGGGTTCTGGATGTAAACAAGTTCTAAAATCAGTATAATGTGGCATCTTTGCCTGTCCTTGCATCAGAGCTTGTTAGCTTCATCTTGGTACCTCAGTAAAGGGGACAGTCATTTTATTGCACAAGAGTCTGGCTGAATGACTAGTAGATTTGGGGCAAAACACTCAGAGTTCCTATTGTAATCATTCTGCTCAGGGAGGCTGAGGTTGTTGTTCTAGGACCACACTTTGACCCAAGGCTGCATCCAGGCTAGTGCAGGCAGGTTTGGTGCTGTATCTATGTCCTATGCCTGGACCTGACCTTTGCTGAGGAAAAAATAGATGTGGATGTTTGATTAGGGACCAGCAATGCCCTCTTCCCTTACTGAACTCTTTGTGTAAGCATTTGTTTATTGGCATATAAAATTATATAATAGTGATTATACCCAACATGCTGTACTGTAATATACATGAAATACAGGATGACTGCATTAAGGTAATTAATATGCACATTGCCTCATGTAGTTATTATTTCATTTTGCAACTACTCAAAATCTTTTAGCAATTTTCAAGAATATATCAAAGCTAACATTTCATCATGTATGAGCTTTTTAAATATGTTTCCAAGTTTGGTTTGTAGATATTTTAAGAAAGTTTGCACCTGTATTCATCACGGAAATTGACTCATGATTTTCTTTTTTCCCTTCATTCTTTCCTTCCTTCCTTCTTTCCTTCCTTCCTTCCTTCCTTCCTTCCTTCCTTCCTTCCTTCCTTCCTTCCTTCTTTCCTTCCTTCTTTCTTTCTTCTTTCTTCCTTCTTTTTTTCATGTAACATTGGTATAAGAGTTTGATGATATCATCCCTTTCTGTTTATGGAGCAATTTGAGGAACTTTGGTGTAAGTTAATCCTTGAAGCTCTGATGGAATTCAGTGATAAAGTACACAGCACTCTGGTTTCTTTAGTTGAGAAATTCATCATTACTCTCTCAATTTTATTGCTCATCATTGACCTAGTTATCACTTTGATTTAATTTTGGTACCTCATATGTGCCTAACAATTTCTTAATTTATCATAGGTCTTTTTTCAATTTCTTGGAATACATGTTTTTCAAGAATTCTACAACAGTCCTCTGGGTTTCATTACTATTTGCTGTAATGTTTCTCTTTTCATCTATTCATCTATAACTGTATTGTTGGGTTTTTCAGATCTTCTATTTTGGATACTATGTTGAGGAGTTTTGTGTCTCCACCAGAAATACTGGCTTATAGTTTTGTTTCCTGGTAACATATTTGTATGACTTTCATATCAGTGTATGTGGATAATGAATAGATTTGGCCCCCATAGATTCATTTTTTTTGAATGCTTGGCCCACAGGGAGTGACACTATTTGGAGGTGTGTCCCTGTTGAAATATGTGTAGCCTTGTTGGAGGAAGTGTGTCATTGTGGGGGTGGCCTTTGAGACTCTCTTCCTAGCTCCCTGGAAGCTATCCTGAAAGTCTATCCTAGTTGCCTTCCAATCAAGATGTAGAACTCTCAGCTCCTTCTCTAGCATCATATTGGCCTGGAAGCTGACATGCTTCCTGCCATGATGATAATGGACTGAACCTCTGAAACTGGAAGTCAACCCCAATTAAATGTTGTCCTTTATAAGTGTTGTCTTGGTCTTGGTGTCTGTTTACAGCAATAGAACCCTAACTAAGACAGATAACCTTACAAAATGAATTCCTAAATATTTTTGTGGGGCTAAATAAAATTATTGTCAGAATCTCATATAAGAATATCAGTATCCCTAGAATTTTTAACCTTGAAATTAATCACTGAGTCATGTACTGGGCAGTGAACATGGCACAAACTAGAGTTACCATGGAAGAAGGAACTTAGCCTGTGCTTAAGTCTGTGATGAGCTGTGACAGGGAAATGAAAAAATTATGCTTTTCCTCCACAAGCTTTTTTTGACTAGTGTTTTATTATAGAGATAGAAAGAAAATACAGGTTGTTTATGGAATTAAACTGTAGACAATATGGCTTTGAGAAAACAGTAGATATGATCTTTTAATTATAAAGAAAAAGTGATATTTTCTGGAAAAATTCATATTCTGCTACTAAAAGTATAAATTAGAAAATTTGGAAACTTTTCTTTGGTGTGTATGTATATGTATATGTATTATTAATTTATGTCTTAGCAAAGGACATGGGATAAAAGCACCACCTAGTTTCTTGCATGACAAGTAAATTGTAGCATTGTGGTGAGGGTGCTGGGATGCACAGCCCCCTTGTCTAGACTCTAACTTATCTTGGACATAGTTAAGTGTTGTGACTCTTCCTTGATTTGCTGTTCCAGGAGGATACTGCCAAGGGTGGCATCTATAGATCCCTCTGTGATAAAGGAAAAGATGAGAATGAGCATTGGGGGTTAGCATCTCCCTTTCAACCGGACCTCATGTGAGTCTTCTGAGGCTCTCTGCACTAGTACTAAAGCTGTCGTGGGAGGAGAGTCCTGTTCTTGTCCCTACAATAGTCCAGTGTAGAAGGTGGCTTTGGCCCATTAGATAGACAATGAACTGAGGGCTTAGCAAAGCTTCCTTAGAGAGGTTTAAAGCATGTTTAATGTGATTTATGTTTTCAAATTTGCTAAAGCATTCTTGCATCGAATGAGTTACCCAAGAAAAGTAGACTTGCTTGCTCTTCAACTGCTTCACTTGGTGTAAGGGAAGAGGAGCATCTGCCAAGTGCAACCTCTCCTTAGGCAGTCCATGAAGTCAAAATTGTTTTTAAAACAGTTAACATGAAAGTACCAAGGCATTTTCTTGTTATGATTCTCAAATTGTCTCATGAGCAAATATGAAGTTTTCCAAAGGCTGCAAGGCACTCAGTGTTTGCTCCAGACTGAAGGTGGAAGCTAGCACAACTGCCTTTGTGTTTGCAAGCTCTGCATTTGCAGACTCAATCAAGTTTAGGTGGAAAACATAGTGAAAAGCTGAGCATGTTGAAGAAGCTAAGGCAAGGGAATTGTAATGAATTAATAACTGGCCTTGGCTCCAGACTGAGATGATGTCTCAAACATGAACAAACAACAAAACAAGCAAAATAGCTGAAAAAAATTGTCTCTACTGGAGCTGAGCCAACTATGTTCTTGTCTTTGTTCTCTAAACACACAGCATAGCAACTGCTTATACAATAGTTTTATGTTCTAGGTTTTACAGGGAGTTAGAGATGATTTTCAGTACAAAGGAAGATGTGCTTTCAATATGCAAATAATACCAAACCATTTTGCAGAGATCTGAGTTTCACAGATTTTGGTTCCTCTGGGGACTTGAAACCAACCTCCCAAGTATATTGAGAGAGGAAGTGCATGAGAATGCAATGATTTCAGTTCCATTAGACAGTACAAAGATTTGAAAAGGCACAAAGCGATGCAACACTTTTTAGGAAAACAGCTAACATTTATAAGTATGCTTTTTATCGATGTTTAATGGACACACTAGTTATGTATTTCCTTTTAAAAAAATGTATGTATATACAATGTATATGTTTGTATGCCACCTGTGTGTGAGTACCTGTATGGGTCAGAAGAGGACACTGGAACATTGGAACAGAGATTTTAGGCTATCAATGTGGACGGTGGGAATCAAACACAAATCTTGTGGAAGAGCCATAAGAACTCTTAACTGCTGAGTCCTCCCCCTATCACCTACTACTCTTAAACAAACTATTAAATAATGTTTAAAATATCTCACATTCTGAGCTAAATATAAGTTGATGTTGTACACGTAGACCTTTAGGGGCCTTCAATAATTTGTTGTTGTAAAGCTATCTTGACATCTAAAGTTCAGAGGCTGTTGGTGGTACTGTTGGTGGTAGGAGTCATCTTTAGGGAAGACCAGGAAAGGGAGAATGATTCTTGATTGAGTGGGCACACTCAGCGTAAATCTAGTTAGCACCAGGTTTCCTGCTTCGGGCTGGTACTCCACTCTTTCTTTGCCCTGTTATTGATGTTGCCAGTCATCTTCATTTTTTTTTTTGTTCTTGTTGTTTTGTTTTCTGAGAATTTTTCGCTGTGTCTTTCCCTTCTGGATACCTATTGCTGCAGTATAATGGCAAATAGGAGAACATCGCATTCCTGTTATGTCAAATTATCCTTGGCTATCTGGCTAGGAGAGTATCTCTTGCCAGGCTTTTGTCATGTTCTATTTTCCAGAGCAGGGAGTTGTATTTTCTGGAGCATCAACACCAACAACTTAGTTTCTTTTTTTCTGTTGCACTCAGCACCTTCCAGAAATACCAAGGCAGCAGCTTCCCATCTGTCTACTCCATTTCTTACCACAGCATGAGGGACCCAGGAAAGAGAAGCACAGCTGGCCACACATCTGCTCCATAGAGAAGTATAGCTGACTGCACATCTGCCCCATAGAGAAGTATAGCTGGCTGCACATCTGCCCCATTAGAGAAGCACAGCTGGCTGCACATCTGCTCCATAGAGAAGTACAGCTGCTCCAATTAATAATAATGCAGTCGCACATCTGCTCCAAATAATCTGATGGCAACAGGTAGCTGCTGACCACTTTAGAGTCATTCTTGAGGAGAGCAATCTCTGCTCAGATGTACATAAGTTTCCAGGAACCAGGAATTTAAATCCCAAAGCTATGCTAGAGTCTTCCAGCTTCTCTTCTTACTATTTTTATGCACTCTATTATTCACTACTATTATTCTCACCATTTTTCACTCTATTATTCATGATATTGAGGTGTGTGTGTGTGTGTGTGTGTTTGTGTGTGTGTATTTGATTAATTTTCATGTGAGAGTATGAGAGTTTTATACTAAAATGAATTATTGTGTGGTTTTTGGAAACTCTGAGGAATTATGAACAGTGAAGATTAAGTTTACGTTTCTGTACCTGTATTCTTTTCTCACAGGACTGCACGTCTCACCCTCAGACTACCTTTGTATCACAGTTAATTCCACATGTTGTTTGAACAGTGCCCTTACTTACAATGCAATCTCACTGGAGGACAAGAGTCCCAACTGCAGCTGCACTCTCCTTATGTCACAACAGCATGACACTGAGTACGTTTTTGAAGTTTTTGAGTTTATTTTTCTTCCTTAGTCATAATTATGTCCTAATGAAATTATTGTCAATCGTAGTAAATAAGATATAATACAAACCACTTGATTTATCTGTTGCTATAACTCATGGAGTCTCGCTGGACTATTCATTTTTAGTCTAAGGAGAACAGATTTCAACTCCTGTAGCTCTTTCTGTACTTAGGGTGAAAATAGGCAGCTATTGTCATTTCAGCATGACAAGAGCTGACTTTAAATAGTATGTGCTTTCCAATACTTCCCTTGAGAAGTTGAGAAGGCAGAAAGATTCAACTTGAGGTTTCCCCCTACTTGCAATG
Organism: Uromys caudimaculatus; assembly: GCA_028551405.1. Taxonomy (NCBI): domain Eukaryota; kingdom Metazoa; phylum Chordata; class Mammalia; order Rodentia; family Muridae; genus Uromys; species Uromys caudimaculatus. The sequence goes on along the minus strand of CM052714.1, from coordinate 34,056,150 downwards.
AGAAGACCTACATGGGAGCATGGACAGTCTCTCACACTATATAGGGCATCTTATCTTTCTTGCTTGGCCACTCCTTTTTCAATCTGGCCCATGTACTATGGCAGGTCGGCTTTCACATCCTCCCTCCCTTTTCCTTCTTTCCTTCCCCACATTCTTTCTCCTTTCCCGGCTCTTCTCTTCCTTCTTCTCCCTTTTTTCTTCTGCATGTGTTATCATCTCATGATCTCAGGATGTGGTGTAGTGTACTTCACTAAGCTTTGTAAGGCTATGTGAGAATGTTTGCATATATTTGTGCTTCGATCTGCATATTCTTTCTTTGATGCTTTTTAAAAATAAATTAAACTCAGCAGAAGCACATGCAGGATGGGAAGCAGAGGCTTATATTATTTCTGACTTTCTTAGTCCGTACCAAGGTCTCTTTGTCAACTGATTAAAGAACTGCCATTAGAAACCAAAAGGAGCTAGCCGCTGGTAAAATGAGCACACTTGGGTGCTGTGTTTATGATGACACTTAACTTATACAAATGTTTCATTAATTAATGCCACCATTTAGCTTATTGGAATAATCTATAAGGAGAAGACTTGGCTTTCTCAGTTCAAAGGAATTCTGATCTTAATGTCTGTATTGCCCAAATTCATGTTGAAATTATAACCCATAATGTGGGAGGTGAAAAGGTCATGGGTTGATACCCTTAAAGGATGAAATAAATAGAGACCCAAAAGACAGCCTCATGCAGCTTCTACCACACAAGGACACAGTAAGTTAGTGGTATCCATGAGGATGAATCAGGTTGCCCCTAAATTTGGCTTTTATGGCTCCAGCACTGTGAAAAATGAATTTCCATTGTTTACAAGGTACTTGTTATAGCAGGCTCACAGCCCAAGACAGGAGGAGAGTCTGTTCCTCACTCTGATGTGTGTCTACTGGGTTTAGGAAGCACTGGCCTCCGTCAGGCACAGTATACCTCTTACTTGAGACTGTTGATTTGTATGAAACTCACCCCAAACAAGAAAAGCATGTAGAAGGACAAACATTCTCCAGTCTTCGGATCCCCATCGTGTTTTAAGTACAATAAGCTGCTCTGGGTTAAGTATAATGGAATGAGCTCATACCTGGAATTCAGACAGGCCTTGACCAGATCCAAGCACAACCTTTGGACCATCAGTGACCTGTAAATCCACACTGAGCTCAGGATGCTCAGCAGGAGAGCAGTACTTGACTGTGCTGTTTAAATATTCAGTGAGGTTCCATGAGAGTAATGGTCATCTCAGTGAACCCAGGGCACATCATAGCTTCGTTTTAGTCAGGTTTTCTAGGGCGTCAGACATGATGAATATATATTAAAAAGAAGATTTATTAGATTGTCTTGCAAAACAGGTGTTGGCTAGTTCAACAGTGATCAGAAAGTGAGTACCATGTCTCCCTAAAAATTTAGTAGATGTAACCTGGGATTTATTCTCAGAGGAAGGCACAGGAACTTACAGCCAGTAGGATTATTTTTGAAGATGAGGGTGAAGCTAAGTGAGGAGAACCATCAGGGGTGCTCTTTTTTCTTTCTGAGGTAGTTTCCTTGTAACTCAGCTTTGTTGCTTTTGTCATATTGACTATACGGTGTCAATATATTAAGGCCAGAAGTCAAAGAGAAATTAAATCAATGTTGGCAGAATTATAAGGTCATGAGCCATAAGCCTTCAATTGTAAAAATTTTAGTAGGGGAAGGAAAAAAATGAATATTCGATTTATTTCAGTAGTTTCTGCAAATTTTATGATTGTAATTCAGCATTCAGGCAAAAGCTGTTTTTACATAAGCTTATATATTTGAATATTTCCTACTGAAAATTACAATAATCTCCATTAGCTCTTTGTAAATTCACAACAAAATACCCCTACCCACTACAAAATTTACATATCCAAATAGGTTATCCCATATCTCTCAATTACTGTGTAGAGATCCCTTACTCTGGAGTCAACCGTCACTCAGAGACTTAGTGTCCATGAAAATTAAGCCCTTGATATCCTTGTGGTTTTGAGACAGTTGGTTATTGTAGCATAAATTAGTGTAATAGGGTTCAAATAGTTCTGTTCTTGCTTGAATCAAATTCATAAAACACCATTTAGCTTACTATTGGTGTCAATTCAGACGTGCATTACATATTTATAAATGTAACAGTAGATAAGGCATGCTGCTGAGGAGTGTTGCAAACTAACTCCACTGAGTGGCTCTTGATAATAAAAAAATGCACAGGGATTACATGGAATGCTTGCTTATGAACAGTTCTCAGGATAGCCTGGTCTCCTCTATATCTATATCATATTTTTACCCTTTAAGAATGACAAAAATGTGTTGGGAGTGCCCACTAAGACAAGGAGGAGCTGGCTGGAAGCCTGGCTTTTTTTCTGGTCCCTCCTAGAAACAGGACACTCTTAAGTTCAATAGCCTGGCATACCATAAAGGCAGCATGCTCTTCAAGGGACCTTACACAAGGAAAGCATGTGCACATGATTTCTTGTTGCCCTGTTTCATGAGGACACAAACGTACTCTGCATCCTAGGCTCTGTCATCCCTTGCTACCATGTGTTAGTGATAGACCCTGATGTTGTTTACTTTGTCTCACAGGCCCTGGGCAAGCAGCTATATCACAAGCCCATGTTCATAAGACTTCCCCCCTCTGATGTGTGTGTGTGTGTGTGTGTGTGTGTGTGTGTGTGTGTGTGTGTGTGTGATATGCATGTAAGTGCAAGTGTACACATGCCATAGCATACATGTAGATGTCAGAGGTCAACTTGGATTTTGGTTCTTCCTTTCTAAGTCCTTTGAGAAAGAGTCTCTTGTTTGTCAATGTGTATGCTAGGGTAACTGCCCATTCATCCTCTGGAGAGTCTTCTATTTTTACCTCCTATCTGATATTAGAAGTTCTGTGATTATAGACATGTGCTACCACGTCTGTAGAGTAGGCTCTGGGGATCTGAGCTGAGACACTCATGGTTGCATAGCAAGTGCTTTATGCACCTGCCTTCAAAATGACATTTCTATGATTTGAAAAGAAAAGAGAAATTTAAACTTGGCTTCAAGGAATGTCAGTCATCTCTGATCGTCAGCAGCAAAATTGGTTAAGTGTATGCTGCAGTAGTAATTGTGCATAGTGAATGCCTGACCTTGAACTTGGATGTGGAAATCAAGAGCCATAGACTCTCAGAGCAGAAGTTTTCCAGGAAAGTTCTGAAATCATGTCCTCTCTTTCTATAATGGGTTACCATTTGTGGCTCTTGGTAAATGGCATCATTTCACAGACACTGCTGCTGTAAAGGTGGGACCACTCACCACATTTCTCTTGAGTGGTCCAGCTTCATTTTGTTACCTAGTATAGTGAGCTCAGTTTTTCCTTAACTTAACCTATGTGGCTCCTTCTGGTTTCTGCTTTTATATTACCCATGTTTCTACCTGTAGTGGGGGAGGAACAGCTGGTCACAAGGCCTGCTTCTGTGAGCATGTTGAAGCAGAGGCAGTACCTAAGGGCGGAGCGAAGGGAAATCACCTGAAGTCCAGCATGGCAGCGCATGCCTTTAATTCCATCATTTGGGAGGCAAAGTCAGGCAAATCTCTGTGAATTCGAGGCCAGCCTGGTCTACAAAGTGAGTTCCAGGACAGCTAGTGCTACACAGAGAGAAACACTGTCTTGAAACACCCCCACCCTCTAAAATAATGAAAATTATATGGAACAACAACAACAAAAAAATAGAATACCTGGGAAGAGTATATGGGAAGGGCCCCTTTATTCTAAATTCCTGATTGTACTCATTGGCAGTTGTGGCATTGAAGAGATTGACAGATTTCTGAAGATAGGCACGAAGACAGAGAGAATGGCCAGAGGGGAAGTGATCTGGGACTAGAGCCAGAGTACAGGATTGAGGTGTCTATGGTGGAGGAGATGTCTTATTTGGCAAGATGTTGCCTTGCAAACCTAAGGATCTGAGTTCCATTTCAGAATCCAGATTCTTAAAGCCTGGCGTGATGACATCCTCTTGTAATCCCAGTGTGGGTGAAGTGGAGATAGCAGATTCTCTGGCGTTCACTGGCTGGCTAGGCTAGCGAAACTGATCAGTTCCAGACCAATAAGAGACCTTCCTAGAGGCTGTAGTCTAGCTTACATCTCTGTGTGTACCTGCACACCTACATGCATATACATACATGCACGCATATTCATTTTTTAAAAAAGAAAATTTCCATCACACTCAAAGACGTTCTTGTGTATCTATGGTCATAAGATGAAGCTTTGAAGCAGAGTATTTATGACGACCAGTTATTCCTCACTGGCCTGTGAAATTCAAGATCACTTGGAGGTACTTCAGTCATTAGTGAGTTTCTATTTTTGTTACATAGTTTGCTCCTACAATAAAGTACTTGCCTGAAATCTGAATAAAGATGAATTTTCAACTCCTAAATTCAGACTGCTCTCTTTGATGAATCCCTATTCTTGTGTTTAATAATTGAAGTTGGGAAAACACATTCTTCTAATGATTTTCTCTTTCTAGAAATAAAACATAAGAAGGCTTATTAGCAGCTCAAATGTGATCACCCCTTTATTCTTTTCTTATTGAGCTATCAAAGAGTTTTGCCAACGGCTTCTGTATTTCCCTCGCTACCTCCTTTTCCTCCTGAATTACAGCAGAATTCAACTGGGTCCAGTGCTTTGTCAAATTGAATAGTTTTAATTGCCTTATTTGCAGTGGGAAAATCTTTTAATATTTCACTTTCCCCCTCAAGATATCACATTCTTAGCCATGTGACTTCCCCTCTCCTTCATTTGAATAACAAGATGAAGCTTCATGCTTAGTTCTTCCCTTAGGGACTTTTGTCTTTCTTCCGTTCACGTCTACACCCCCCCTCTGCTCTTGCCCCCTCCCTGCCCTGCTCTTTTCTGGTCTTTCTTGCTGTATATTTCATCCTTATCTCCTCCTCTTCTATATGTCTAGCTCTTCATCTGTTTTTGGCTATGAATTTTCCTGGAACCCACAGTGTATCTTTTATTTCTCTCTTTCTCTCATTCTTTTTATTTATTTCATTAATTTTGTGAGAGAAGATCTCATACAGTCCAGCCAAACATTGAATTTCCTATGTAGCTGAAGCAGAGGCTGCCCTTGAACTCTTAATTATCCCTTTCCTATCTCCTAAGTGCTGAGATTTTAGGGATGAGCTTTCCCACTGGACACTCTCTCTCTATCCTATGCATGTATGTTTCTATCTCTCTGTCTCCGATCTATCTGTCTATCTATCTATCTATCTATCTATCTATCTATCTATCTATCTATGTATTGCCCTCTATCATTGATATCACTCTGTCTCTTTGTAAAAAGAATAGAATTAGACAGGAATGAATCTGTTTATGTTCCTCTTTTGGTGGATCATTCTTTTAATTATTTTTTTCTCATTTTTATTGGTTATTTTATTTACATTTCAAATGTTATCCCTCTTCCTAGTTTCCTCTCCACAAGCCCCCTATCCCCTCCTCCCTCCCGCTGCCTCTCTGAGGGTGCTCCCCCACCCGCCCACCCACTCCTGCCTCAGCGGCCTAGCGTTCCCCTATCCTGGGTGGTCAGGCCTCCACAGGACCAAGGGGCTCCCCTTCCAGTGATGCCAGATAAGGTCATCCTCTGCTACATATCCAGCTGGAGTCATGGGTACCCCCTGCGTACTCTTTGGTTGGTGGTTTAGTTCCTGGGAGCTTTTGGGGTTCTGGTTGATTGATATTATTGTTCTTCTTATGAGGTTTAAAACCCCTTCAGATCCTACAGTCCTTGCCCTAACTTCCCCATTGGGGTCCCCATGCTCAGTCCAATGTTTGGCTGTGTACAACGGCATCTGTATTGGTCAGGATCTGGCAGAGTCTCTCAGGAGACAGCTATATCAGGCTCCTGTCAACAAGCACTTCTTGGCACCTGCAATAGTGTCTGGGTTTGGTGTCTGCATGTGGGAAGGATCCCCAGGTGGGGCAGTCTCTGGATGGCCTTTCCTTCAGTCTCTGCTCCACTCTTTGTCCCTGTATTTTCTTTAGACATGAGCAGTTCTGGGTTAAAAATTTGGAGATGGCTGGGTGGCCCCATCCCTCAACTGGTGGGTCATGCCTATCCACCAGATATAGTCTCTTCAGGTTCGCCCTCCCCTTTGTGGGGTATTTCAGCTAATGTCATCTCTGTGGGGTCCTGGGAGGCTCTTGCTTTCCTGGCGTATGGGATTTTCTGGTAGCTACCCCCAGTTCCCCATACCCCATTACTATACACTTCTGTTCAATTTCCTGACCCTCTGTACATCTCCTCCATCCCTCCCATACCTGATTCTGCCCCTCTTTTCCCCCTCCCCCTTCTCTTCCTCCCAAGTCTCTCCCATCCTCTACTTCCATTGATTATTTTGTTCCCCCTTTTAAGTAGGACTGAAGCATCCACTCTTTGGTCTTCCTTCTTCTTGAGCTTCATGTGGTCTGTGAGTTGTATCATGGGTATTCCATGCTCCTTGCCTAATATCCACTTATCAGTGAGTGCATACCATGAGTGTTCTTTTGTGACTGAGTTACCTCACTCAGGATGATATTTTCTAGATCCATCCATTTGCCTGTGAATCTCATGAAGTCATTGTATTTAATAGCTGAGTAGTATTCCATTGTGTAAATGTACCACATTTTCTGTATCCATTCCTCTGTTGAGGGACATCTGGGTTATTTCCAGCTTCTGGCTATTATAAATATGGTTGTTATGAACATAATGGAGCATGTGTCCTTATTACATGTGGGAACATCTTTTGGACATATGCCCAGGAGAGGTATAACTGGGTCCTCAGGTGGTACTATGTCCACTTTTCTGAGGCACCATCAGGCTGATTTCCAGAGTGATTGTACCAGCTTGCAATCCCACCAACAATGGAGGAGTGTTCCTCTTTCTCCACATCCTTGCCAGCATCTGCTGCCACCTGAGTTTTTGATCTTAGCCATTCTGACTGGTGTGAGGTAGAATCTCAGACTTGTTTTGACTTGCATTTCCCTGATAACTAAGGATGTTGAAGATTTCTTTGTTAGAAGTGGAATTATGTTTGTGTGGCTATCTTCTTTTGGGTTTGTTGAAAGATTACTTTCTTGCTTTTTCTAGGGTGTAGTTTCCCTCCTTGTGTTGGCATTTTCCATCTATTATCCTTTGTAGGTCTGGGTTTGTGGAAAGATACTATGTAAATTTGATTTTGTCATAGAATATCTTACAAGATACTCTGAAACTATAAGCATCTGGAATTATCAATGCAAAATCTGCACAAGATTGTGCCCTTCAAAACACACACACACACACACACACACACACACACACACACACACACACACACACACACAGAGTTACTCTGTCTCTCTCTGTCTCTCTGTCTCTGTCTCTCTCTGTCTCTCTGTCTCTCTGTCTCTCTGTCTCTCTCTCTCTCTCTCTCTCTCTCTCTCTCTCTCTCTCTCTCTCTGTGTGTGTGTTACAGATCAGAGGACAACTATTGGGGGTTAGTTCTTCTCACATCATATCTTGTGGTATCTGGGGATCAAAGTCTCAGGCTATCAGGACTGCGATCAAGAGCTTTTATCCACTGTTATCTCAGCAACCAGAGATAATATATTTTAATTTTTCAGGTCTGATATTGTCTTAATCTTAATAGATCTGTCTGAGCTATTTTGTAGCTTTGTTTTTCTTTAATTCCATCTCACTATCTACTTTATCTAGAGGACTATCTCGGTGGAGAAAACCAATTGTCTCTATTTATTTACTATGTGCACACATTTAAACATATATATGACTGTGTATATACTATAATGGAGAACATATACAATGGTAACTCAGTAAGATAATATTGTCTGGTGAAGTTGTTGCCAGCTTAGTTTGCGTAGGACCACTGTGTGTTGTTTGCACATCATAACAACAAGGACACATTCCTCAAAATGTACTTGTGCTCTTCAGTAACACATGGCTCTACATACATATTCATATACGTATGCAAACACATACATAAGTGCATATTATAGATAAAGAGGGGTAGAAAGAAAGAAGATGAGAAGGAGAAATGAGAGAAGTGGGTAGAGAGAAGAGAGAATAACCCAGCAGCCTCAGTGCAACAAGTCACTGTTAACAAGCATGTGTACCCTCTATAGTTCCACATAAATGTGGAATTTGACCTTGTCCAATGGTCAGTGAGGAAGTCAATCACTAACATTCCAGGGGGAACAGTAATTTTTGCCTCAGATTCTTGGGTTGCAAACGGTTCTCTCTCTTTCTCTCTCTCTCTTTCTCTGCCTCCAGTTTTTGTCCTTATTTGCTTTGTCATTTATAAGCTGACTTGTACACAGTGTTCTGAAAGCCACATTCACTAGCTCTTCCTGACCTGTATTGCTGAAAGATAGCACTGTGTCCTATTCTCTGTGAAAAAGTACATTTTTAGAATGCAAAAGTCAATGAACAAAACACACAAATCCTGAAGCTTGCCTCATGAATCATTCCCTGCCTTCTGGGTAGAAAGATGCTGTGAGTCAGGTTACAAAGTTCCTGGGAGATCCAGGTCGCAGAACAAGCCTGCGGGTTCACATCTCTGCTTTATGAGAGCTAGGTGCTTCCTTCCAAACAAAGGAGTGAGAACTATCCTTGACACATATATGTCACATAATAGATGCTTACTGCTCCACCTGTACATAAAATATTCTTCACTCCTTTGGGAATTATGCTGCTGGAACAGAAAGCCATGTGATGTGGACTGCTTGGGGGTATGGGCATGGGATGGAATGTATTCTTTCCAACCATAGTAATCTAATTCTCCTTTAGAAAGATCTCTCTCTCTCTCTCTCTCTCTCTCTCTCTCTCTCTCTCTCTCTCTCTCTGTGTGTTTGTATGTGTATGTTTATATGTGTACCATATACATGCTGGTGCCCAGTGAGACCAAAAGAGGGCATCAGATAGCTTGGAGCTGGAGTTACAGGATATTGAGAGTCATCTTACAAGGGTGCTGGGACGTGAACTTGAGTCCCCTGGGGATGCAGTACTTGCTCTGAACCATTGGCCATCTCTCCAGCCACTATCAGTTATTTATGTGTTAATGTTTGACTGGTAATAGCTCTCTGAAGCCAATTATTTAGGAACTTGAGAAATGGAACCTCCTGGTTGGATTGTACAATAAACTTTTCCAGGTGACTGAGAATAAAAGGGTTTTAAGTTGAAAATATTCAAGCATTACAAAAAACTAGGACAAAGGCCACATAAAGGTAGTTGGAGTAAACATGGAGTAGTAATTAGAGAAAGGTTAGGTTTTGGTTCAAGCAGAGTTCTGTTCCGATAAAGCACGGCACCTTTCCAAAAATGCCAGTGGCAGTCACACTCAGAGCCTGAGAATAGTCATGACAGAAAGAAAACACATCAAGGCTGGTGGACTTTGAAAGAACACACACACACACACACACACACACACACACACACACACACACACACAGAGACACACACACACAGACACAGGCTGGTGTAAGTGTAAGTTGGAAATGATGACAGAGTGAATTACCATGGGGGCTCCTGATGTTTTGATTTGGAAAGTTGTTTAGAAAGACTGACTCCTGTCTTCTGTGCAAGTATTGGTGGACAGGTGCTCAGTTGAGGTTATTATTTCTGTATTGCTATTATTATATTAATATTCATTTCATTGTTACTGTGGTTATTCTCATTCTTAAGAGATAGTTTCATTATAATCTAAACATACTGAGGCCTATCTGCTGACTGTCAGGCTTTTTAATTTTTATTTATTTTTTTGCTGTGGTTTTCAATTATTTGTGGCTATCATATTTTCTCTTATCTCTGTAATTTTATTATTATTAGTTGTTGTGTAGTTTCTTTCTCCTCTCCCTACTGTCTTGATTCTTGTTAGTTTCCTTAATTTAGTGTATTTGATTCTGTCTCCTTCCATGTTGAAGACTGCCTATAAAAGGTTATGTTAATCTTCTGTTTTATTTTTCTGTGCATGGTATTTTGCCTGCATGGATGCATGTCTGTATGTGTGTGCCTGGTGCCCTCAAAGGCCAGAAGAGAATGTTGGATCCCCTTGGAACTGGAGTTAAAGATAGTTGTGAGCCACCATATGGGTACTGTGGTTTGAACACTAGTCTTATGAGAGAGCAGCCAGTGTTCTAAACACTAAGCCATCTTGACAGTCTCTAGTGGATATGCTAATTTTGATAGTTATTTAGTATATTTCAGAGACTTAGCAACAATGCATGTAATATGTAGTATATTATCCATAATAATATTTAATGTATTATAATATTCATGTTATTATATGATATATATTTACTGTATACATAAGAAATGCATACAAATATGTAAAATATTTATTTGTATAGAATTATTGATTTTCTATTGCCTTATTAATATAGATCATAAACATAGAGGTTTTACATAGCATGCATTGTTAGTGTATAGGTCTGGAGGTCAGTAGTACTAGTGCTGGACTCAGGATGTATCTCCTGACGGGAGCCAGGGTTTTGGGAAGTCTTTGCTACTGAAATGACTGCAGGAGCAAAGCTGTGGGATAGCCAGGATCAGAGGGAAAAGCCTCCTTTGATGGGGCCACTGAGGGGCACCAATCTTATTGACCTAGTGGCTTAGGGAAAGCTCACCCCTCTCTCGCAGCTCTATCTAGTCTAATTTATATGGAAGCTGCTGTTTGCTCCTGTTCTTTAGGGAGAAATCTAACCCTACCCAGCTCTTGAGTCTTCTTCTTGCAGAATAACTTGCACAGTCATCTGATCACCTTCATTTGAGATGCTAAAGAAGAAAGAGACAGGAAAAGAGGATGAGGAGGGCAAAAGAGTGAGGCGGGGGAGGGGAGGGGAGAGGAGAAGGGCGGAGGAGAGAGAAGTCTTTGCTCAAGTGACACTTCATTGTAATTTAGACTCTCTGCTTAGAGGCTCATAAAGACAAAACTATAGTCTTTGCTAGGCTGGGCTCTATGCCCAAGACAGGAATTTCTGACCCCATTATTTTTACTGTTGCCAATGGCATATCAAGTCCTTCTTACACATTTCCTGCTCTGGGCCTCCCTTCTGTCTCAGGGAGCATGGATATCTGCTTCTGAAGGACATGTGCTGTGTAATGGCAGCAGCACCTCCACATATTAATAGGTGCCCTGTGCATTCAGAGAGACCTGGCTTTGCAGGCATCACCGAGAGGCAGTATCAGAATCCTGCCTCGTGCATTTGTCAAGGCTGCAGAAGGCAGGCAGTTGTTTTACTCACATGGGAAGAAGATTTAGGCAGGAAGAGATCTTAGTCAGATTCCCCAGTACTTGTCATCTGGAGCTCACTGACAGTAGTCATTGGTGACTACTGTCACCAATTAGTTCTGGACCACCCAAATTAGCAGGCACACAGTGCCCACTCAGAGTTCTCTCTCTTATTACCCAGTGTTCTGTGCATTTTCCATCGTGGCAAGGTGTGTCAACAGTTCTTGCTGCCAATTCTTCTCTTGTATTATGGATTCAGAGCTGCCACAATTCAATGTGTGTTCCTCCAAAACTCACACATTGATGTTTAATCTTTAAGATACAGTTTCAAGGGGGCTCCAGCCCTTAGAGATGAGTGGGGTATGAGGGATGCACCCTCATTGAAGAGACGCAAGTCTTGATGAGAGGGCATCCTTTTCTCCCTTTGCCCATAAAGGACACTGCATGTACAGGGTTGGAGGGGCTGTGTGTGTGTGCGCATGCGCACGCATGCTAAGGCTGCATTTTAGGAGGTGACAGGGAGATATCACTGGGTCTCCTAATTCCTTGACTTTGAACTGCTCAGCCTCCAGAATTATGAAAGATACATTTCTACTGCTTTTATTTAAAGCCAAAGGAGCGGTCTGACCAACCACCATTTTCTTCTTTTATTGCATTTGAGTTTTATAGCTACCTCTGTGATACATTATCTTCTGGACAGCATTTTTTTGTAGAAAAAATGTCACTTAATAGCATCAAAGAACTGGATTTAATTGGTTAAAAAAGAAGAAAATGAGCCTGATATTAAAATCAGACACTCACCTGGTTCCTTTGCAGTACCAGGGAGGTTTTTACCGGTTCCTGCTTTATTTTATTTTATTTTATTTTATTTTATTTTATTTTATTTTATTTTATTTTATTTTATTTTATTTTATTTTATTTTATTGAGAAAACAGCTTTTCTTAAAACATTGAAATCAGTTATCTGGGGAATAAGATATTTATGAAATCACTGTGGTAATTTTAAACACTATGCCAAGAATCTAAGTGTTGGATAATGACTGAGATGCTGGGCTGCATTTTTACGTGGGTGTTGTGTCTGCATCTTTTAAAGCCTTGGATAAGATTACTTTTTCTTAGAACATTGTCTTCAGTTGGTAGCAGATGAAATATTAAATAAGTATGCAAGCCTCAGAGGCTTCTGAGGCCTCACTGAGACTTGGCTTTATTGATGTACTCTTTGATGTACTGCATTCAAGCCTTTCGTGCATTTTCTAAGATGAACTCCTCAGGCTGAAGCAGTATGGAGGGCAGAGAGCCAGAAGCAGTGAGGTGCATGCTGCCTTCTTTCCTTTGGCCAAGTGAATTGATCTAAATATTATTTGTTACTTTGAAGAAATTTGTCATTAAAATAAACTTCTATTCCTTCCAAGGAGAGACAATTAAAGCCATTATTTGAATTACATATTTGCCTGTAGCAAGGGCTGCTTATCTGCTTACTCTTTGGTACGTGAAAAATCATACATGGCTAATTTTTACACTAATTAACTTGTGAGTCATGTTCACTGATCAATTCGGGGAAGGAATTCAAAAGTCCCTACAAGAGATTTGGAAACCATTAAAATTTTAGAGGGATATTGATATCTAGGGACAATTAGTTTTACTGTTTCATCTATCTATCTATCTATCTATCTATCTATCTATCTATCTATCTATCTATCTACCTACCTATCTATAGCTATCATCTATCTATCCTTCGTGTGTATATATATATATATACATATATATGTATGTATGTATGTTTATATCCTTGTATATATAAACATACACACATATAAACATCCTTAACAAAAGTTAATCTCATCAAATTTTAAAAGTGGCACTTAAAGATTAAGAAATGCAATTCTTATTGCATAATAAATGGATTATTTATGAATTTTGCTTGTTGACTACTTATTCTTCTCGATAAAGGGATGTTTTGATATGAGTTGGTGGACCCTGTATGATAATCCATGAAAATCCATGAGTATCACAAGCCTCTCTGTGGGTTGCTTTCTTTCTGAGAAGCTGAAAGTGTTTAATTTCTAAAAGCCTGATTTTCTCAGTTGTGATTGGAACCATGGGAATGTGGCTACATAAAGAAATGTGTGTATAGAATGTAGATGGTCATCACTGTTAGTGACACTAGTAGGAAAAGTAGTCTACCACATTTAGTTCATTTTTGTTTTTATTGTGTATTTTTTTGTGAAAATTTCTTTGTCATATATATGTAACACAAAAACATAAAAATCCTTTTTAGAAAACACATATAGGTATTTTGCTTTTGTGTATTTCTGAACCATATGTACAAAAATCTGAACTTCGTGGAGTACAGAAGAGGAAGTTGGGTCTTCTCCAACTAGAGTTACAAATGGTTGTGAGTTGCCACGTGAGTACTGGGATTTGAACCTGAGTCCTCTGGAAGAATAGCCATTGCTTTTAACTACTGAGTCACATTTCCAGCCTGGAATCTCTATTTTAAATAGTTTTTTAAAATACAGATTTAGTTAGAACATGTCTACTAAGAAAAACACTAAAACAGACATTTCATCTAGTCATAAAAGCAAAACTTGCAGAATGGTAAAAAATACAAATGTAACTCATTTTCCTATCTGAATACTTCACGATGATGACAATAGTGTAATGCAGGGCTTGTTGTTGCTAATTTCCAAAATAAGGAAACAAATGAGACCCATATGGAGATAGTAGAACCTGTAATAACGGTAGTCACCTGAAACATTTGAGTACTGTCAGATGTGCTGCACAATTGTGAATGTGCATGTTCCTAAAAGACTTAAAGAAAAAGATGAACACAATTGATGAGTGATTTTTTTTACAAGAAATCTCAGCAATAAAAGATACATACAGAAAGAGAAGACTATCTACAAAACATAAAATGTCTGAGAAGAACATTATTTTGTTGAAGTACAAAGAACAGATGAAATAAACAGAAAGAAGTTATAATCACAATGGACAATAACCCGAATGTATTAGTAAATACTAAAAATGAATGGTATAATTACTGAAAGACAGGTCTGGGAATGAAGCTCAGAGGTAGAGTGCTTGCCTAGCATGCACGAGACTCTGGGTTCAGGCCCTGGTACTACACTACTGCCGCACCATCACCAGCACAGTTGCTATGATACTGGCTCATAAACAAAAGAGCATGATTAATAATAATAATTGACTCCTGTTGTGTGCTGTGAACAAAAGTAAGGAACCAATTTCGAAAATATTTACTATGCCAATATGAAGCAAACGAAGCCAGAATAACTGCATTAATTCAGGTCATGTTAACCTCAGAATGAAGAAGATCACCTGGAAAGAAGTGGTTGGAAGCAAAATGCCTGAAACATTGAGCTGAGTCTATAAAAATGTACAGGGATACTCATGTCTGCATACCTGATGATGGAATGTCAAAGGAGAAGCAGACACATTCGCCACTGTAGTAAACGAGTTCAGCTGCCCTAAGGAAATGAAAGATGAAACAAGTAAAGAATTGGGTAGATATGTGGAGCGTCACCAGTGACTGAGTTGGACAAAATTCTGGACCATAAATATTTACAAACAAAGCAAAATATGTACAAACAGATCACAAGACAGAAAAGAGATCTAAGAAAAAGTGTGCATGTATTGGAATCAAGTGCTTACACACAAGTTGCTAGTTCTGAAATGCATATGTTGAAGAAGAAAGATAGAGAAAAATCAATAACTTAAGCTTTACTTCCAGGAAACCAAAGAAATAGCAACAATTTAAGCTGAATTCAAGCAGAAAAAATAATAAATGTTACAGCAGAAATAAATGCAACCGAGGCCAGAAGAATGATATTAAAAATTGACAAAAGCAACAATGGACTCTTTAAAAAGATCAATAAAATTGATTATCTCCTAGCCAGCCTGCACAAGATAAAAGGGGGTAGTCACAGATGATCAATATCAGAAACAAAAGGAGGACCATCACTACTGAGTCACTATGACTGGAGGGATCTAAGATGTGATATAAGTACTATGCAGCCAGTAATTACAAATATAAGGACTTAAATCCGAATTTTCTCTGAGGAGCTTTGCTTGCATGTTTCATTCTCCTCATAGTTGGGGCAATTAGGTGTTTCAGTTTTGTACCAACTTATGTATTAATCTCAGTTTGCAAATGTCAGTGAGTCTGTGAGACAGTATTTATCTCACATTCCCACAGAACCTAATGCAAATGTTTCTCTTCAGATCATTTCTTCTAATTGGGATCCAGGATGAGTACATTCTTTTTTTTGATACTTTATTTACATTTCAAATGTTTCCTCCTTTCCAGATCTCCCCTTTGGAACCCCCCATCCCCTCCCCTTCCCCCTGCCTCCATGAGGGTATTCCCCCACCCACCCACCCACCCACTCTTGTCTTCCCTCCTTGGCATTCTCCTATACTGGGGCCTCTAACACCCTCAGGCCCAAGGGCCTCTCCTCCCCCTAATGGTTAACAAGACCCTCCTCTGCCACATATGTGGCCAGCACCATGGGGCCCTCCATGTGTATTCTTTGGTTGGTGAACCAGTCTCTGGGAGCATCAGGAGGTCAGGCCAGTTGACACTGTTGCTCCCTCCATGGGGCTGCAAACTCCCTCAGCTCCTTCAGTCCCTTCTCCAACTCCTCCATCTGTGACTCACGCTCAGCCCACCAGTTGCTGTGAAGTGAATCTTGGGTATTCCGAACTTTTGGCCTAATAACCACTTATCAGTGAGTACATACCATGTTCGTTCTTTTGTGACTGAGTTACCTCACTCAGGAGGATATTTGCCTGCGAATTTCATTCTTATATGTCCATTCTAATGATCACTCATCCTTAAAGAGAAAGGGAGATCACAGAAGACTATGACAGGCTTTACAGAGACCCAACTAGAATTAATTTGGCACCTCTGCTCAAATTCTGTTGAGCATAACAAAATCATGTCTCAACTGCCATGAAGCCTGGGGAATTATTAAATGCTCATTAATAAATCTAGCATTAGCTTGCCAACTATAACTCAGGTGGGATAGCACTAGGGTGAAGAAAATATAGCCTTGAATTTGTCAAAATATGCCCATATTTTCACAAATCCTTATTTTTCCTATTCCTCCCACTATGATACATACTGGTCTGCTTTTTAAGACATGCAGTCCTGTGTCTCATGTATTTTCTGTATCTAGAATTTTAGGATTCTTGGATGACATTGTAACCTATTCTGGTCTCGGTAGAGTCCTTGTATCTGAGGTATTACCTCAGAACTGAGTTATGACATATTATTCTTGATTTCTACTATACAGTGTTAAAATGGGGACAGAAAATGCCAATAGACATATTAATTTGAATATTAAGAATGGAGGAATGTGATGGTTAGTTTTAAGTGTCAACCTGCTACAAGCCAGAATCATTGGGAAGAAAGCATGAATAAAGGATTGCCTATACCAGGTTGGTTTGTTGCCATAACTGTAGAGGGTTGTCGTGATTGCCTTAATTATCGGGATGATCAAGCCTGACTCTGGGCGGTGTCATTTTTTCCCTTACTTTTGTTACAGGACTAAGAATTTTACTGGCATGTTTTTGGAACATAATGATATCAAGAAGCATCATACACCCAGGTAGAGTGTGTGCTCAAGGTAGTTTGTGCTCAAGGTATGAAAAGATTTCTCACTCCTTTGTCATTGCACAACTCAAACCATCACCTTCAAAAACAGTACCTTCATAGCCAACACTTTCATAGATATCACTTTCCTGACTATCATTCTCCTAGCCATCACTTTCATAAGTAAAGCCTTCCTAATTTGTCATCTTCATAGCTATCACCTTTATAGTCAACACATTAATAGCCACCACCTCTCTAATATCACCTTCATAATCATCACTTTCATAACCAGCATCTTCATAACAATTGTCTTTATAACTAACACCATCATAACCATCACCTTCAAAACAAGAAATTTCATAACCAACACCTTTATAACCACACCTTACAGCTATCAACTTTATAGTTAACTCATTAACAACAATCACCTCCATAACCATCAATTCAGAATCATCATCTTCAAAAACAACCTCTTCGTGAGCATCACCTCCATAGCTGACATCTTCATAAGTATCACACAGGAGCTCTGAGTAGCCAGGCTGCAGGGAGGAGAGATTTCTTGAATCTGTCAACTTGCCTGCAAGTTATGAGAGCTCCAGGGTTGAAGATTTTTCATGCCTGTGTTGAGGTGGGCTTCTCAGCAATAAAGATGCCTTTGAAATATCTATAAGTAGCTTATAAGGAACTCCTTACCTGTAATCATTGATTCATTAAGTTGGATTTTGTGCAATTGTTACTAAAATCTGCTGTGAGTTCCCTTTATGAGATGAGTAAGTGTGAGTATGGTGTTTCCTCAGGAGAGTCTCTCATACTACAAGGTCCTTTCTAAGAGCTGAGTTGATGTTTGTGGCATGGCCTTGAGTTTCCAGAATATCTATGAGCTAAATAAACCTCTTTCATTTATGAAGGGTCCAGCTCAGGAATTTTGTTACAGAAATATAAAACGAGACTAATAAAGATAGACTAGATTTTCTAACAGCTAGAAATTTATTTCTCACCACACAGAGTCCAGTGAGTATGGTCAGTCATAGTGGACTTCTACATGAAGCTTCTGAAGAATCTAGACTTTTCCACCATGTTAATTCTGGACTCTAAAATAGCATTAATGCCACAGATGTAACAGTATTCTTATAAGTACTTGGTAATAAATAGAAGAAAATGTGGAGGAGTGCAGAGGAGAGTTTAAAGTCTATGGCCGGAAAAGTCACACATTTTCATGTTGTTCTGCTGTAGGGTTGTTTGTTGGCTTGTTTTCCCTTTCATGCATGGCAAGCAAGACAAGTTTGAAGTGGGCCATGGATGGACTTGATATGTTTCTACAAGAATTTGGACTTGGGGCACCAGGGCAGGTAAGAGAAGCTTGAATTTCCATTGATGACAAAGTGAGGGGTAGGTGAATTTTCCAATGAGCTTAAGGGAATTCTAAGTGGAACTGACTTGAGATAGTTTTTAAGAGATATCTCTCAAGAGGACTAATGTGAAGGAGAAAGAAATCTGAATGCCAAGAGTCTGGAATTAACCACTGAAGAGTTGAGCCAAACATTTTTTTAACCTCTGGGGACAAGAGATCATCACTGCAGCCAAGAGATCTTCTCTGGAGTCTTCAGTGAGAAGCAAACCCAGAAGAAAGTGATGTTCCACTCCAGAAACATCAAGCATTTTGTGTCTCATAGAAGAGAGAACACCGTCCTGCATCCACACTGATATCTCCATGAGAGAAAGGCTGTAACTGTGTCGGCTGCTTCACAGCGATGACTTGTGAGTGGCCTTGGACAGGGCTCTTGCATGTGCCGATTTCCTGTTTGGGATTTCATACATCTCGGTTTTTTGGCTTGAAACAGGCTAGAGAGATTTTGTATTGTACATCTGTAGCAAAGCATAATTAGAATTGTAGGCAAATTCTGACAAACTTGATGTCTGCCAGTGTCTTCTAAGGAAAGCTGTTCTCCTTAACATCATCCCTGTCTTTGCCAACACTTTTATTACTGAGCTAGAAAAGTTACTCATGTAGATCCAAGTACACATGTCGGATATTTTTTTATGTCGGATTATTGTTGACAAAAGTTTCATACAAGCACCTGGCAAATGAATGAGAGCAGAGTGTGAGAATGAAAAGCTAAGTAGGCATTGTCCTGCATCCGCACCGTAATGTGAAAATTACAGCACACTGTAATGTAATAATGGAGGTGTGGGAGAAGGAGTCTGCTCCTGCAGAAGAACTACGTTTAGTCCCCAGCACCTGTGTCAGCAGTCACCTATAACCTCAGGTCCAGGGGCTCCAGTGCCATCTTCAGGTCTTTGTGGACACTGCATATGCATGACATACCCTTACACAGACACACGTGTATACCCATACATAAAAATAAAGCAATTTAAACATGGAGAAGAGAGCATAAATAACAAACTATTTAATCATAAGATTTGATCTTAAATGAATCTATCAACTGAAATTTAAATAAGTAACATTATAGGAGCCATACATTTTTATGTGTGTTTTTTTTTAAATCCTGAAGTGTTATTGAGGGAAGTGATCTGACAGTATCAGTTTCTTCTTCTGAGTTTTTTTTCTTTATTTTTCTCTAATTAATTAATTAACTTACTTTACTCCTGATTGTGGCTTCCTCTTCCTTCTCTCCTCCAGATCCCTCCCTCTTATCTTTCCTCTCCCCATATCCCCTGCACTTTCTCCTCAGAGAAGGGGAGGCCTGCATGGATCATGAAAATCAACTCACCTTGGTCTTGCAACTTGAAGTGGGACTAAGACCATCTTCTATTGTTGCTAGACAAGGCAGCCCAGTTAAGGGAAAGAGATCCAAAGGCTTGCAACAGCTATAGAAAACCCCACTTCACTTGTTGGGGGACCCACATGAAGACCAAGCTGCACATATGTTACATATGTGTAACGGGCCTAGATCAAGACACTGCATGCTATTTGGTTGGTGTTCGGTCTCTGTGATTACCTATGGACCCTGGCTAGATGATTCTATAGGTTTCCTTGTGATGTTCTTGACATCTCTGGCTCCTTAAATCCTTCCTACCCCCTCTTCCACAAGATTCCCTGAACTCTGCCTAATGTTTGGCTGTGGGTCTCTACATCTGTTTCCATCAGCTGCTGAGTGGAGCCTCTCAGAGGACAGTTTTGATAGGCTCCTGTCTGCAACTATAGCAGAATATAATTAACAGTGTCAGGGGTTGGTTCTCTCTCATGGGATGGGTCTCAAGTTGGGCCAGTCATTGGTTGACTTTTCCCTCAATTACTGTTCTACCTTTATCCCTGCATATCTTGTAGGTAGAGAAAGTTTGGGTTGAAGGTTTTGTGTGTGAATTGGTGTCCCCATCCCTCCATTAGAAATCTTGCCTGATTACAGGAGGTGGCCATTTCAGGTTCAATATCCCCTGTTGCTAGAATTCTTAGCTAGGGTTGTCGTTATAGATTCCTGGGAGTTTTCATTGTCCTGGGTTTCTAGCTCATTCCGGAGATGCTTTCCTCCATTTCAGTTCTATCTTCCAGTTCTCAGTCCCTCCATCCTCTCCCACCTCATTATTCCTGTTCTCATACCCAACCTTCTGCCATCCAATCCTTTCCATTCATTCACCCCCATTCAATCTCTTTCCCCTCCTCAATGAGATTCAAGCACTCCTTGGACTCTCCTTGTTACTTAGCTCCATTGGGTTTGTGGTTTGTAGCATGGTTATTCTGTACTTTATGGTTAATATCTACTTATAAGTGAGTACATACCATGTGTGTCTTTCTGGGCCTGGGTCCTCACTGAGGATGATATTGGGCAGTTCCATCCATTTGCCTGCAAATTTTGTGAGTTTTCACAGAACCAGATTTTACCTTTGTTGATGGTAAGGATGTGCCAGGTACTGTAAATTACTGAACTTGATGAGTGAAAATAACTCTAATAAAATTCTTAATATTGTGGAGAAAACTAAGATTGTATGGTGCTATCTTTTGATCAACAGTGCCACCACCTCACTTTCCTGAGATCAGCTGCATGTACTTGTAAAAGTCCACCAGACTTGGGCTTGTGTATTGTTAAAATATCCAAGAAGGATGAGAGGGCATTGGACACTCACATGAATGTCAAGTCACCCCTCCCAGCTCTTTGTGTGCAGTGTTGCTCTAGTTTCGTATAGTCTCAGACTCAAGGCGTGGCTACAGTAGATAGATAGAATGGGGATGAGATCTCCATCTATACAGTTAAGTGGAAGCCATCATCCATGCAGGCAAGAAGCTTTCCAATGTTTCTGCTTTGGAGTCACCCACAATCCTATCATTATCATGTATGTATCCTTCATACATGCATTGTAAGTAAACATAATGCATTCATTGGTGCTTCAGGGATAAGTGTAGAATCATACATTGGTTGCTGTTGGGACCTTAGGAGAAAGCAATTGACATTTTTTACATCACTTTTAGGAAAATAATTTTAGTAACTACTATAGATGGTTTTTGTCCCATGATCCTTTGAAAAGCCTAAATCTAAAATCCCAACATTCTGGTTGTTAGAACAATGTCTGAGCAAAGCTTCTGATCAATCTATCATAAAATAGAGGGATAATTTTGTGCTAATATGGTGAAGCTGGTCATCATAAGGATCCTTATATGTGGAAGAAAGAGATAAAATTCAAATTGAGGAAGGTGATATGAGAAATGGCCTCACTGTTGCTGGATCTGAAGCTGGACATTTATCAAGCAATGAGGGAGAATTTCTATCATAGAAAATCTCAGGAGATGAATTCTTCTCTTGGACATCAGTAGATCCTTGGTCATACTAGTTAGCCAGCTTGGGCCTCTCTGTTCTTTCCAAAATAGAAATCATGAACAGATAAGGAGAGATTTCTCTGGTATTGGCAGTCCCAGATTTCTAGTGATTTGGAGACTTACAAATTCAGACTGTAAGTGAGAAGGGTCTATTGCTTCAGAGCCTATAGGCCAGAGACCTATGGCTCTGGGTATTAGGGTTAGGTTACTGCTTTGAGCTATAACAACTATCATCTCAAGCACTTGGTAACTTTTGAAATCCTTAGCTTCAGGCAGCAATGAGTGACAGCAAGAAGCACTGACTGCTAAACTCACAGCTCTTCTGTGAGTCTTGGACAACAGGGACCTCAGCTGCTATAACCTAGGGTGCAAAGATATTTGGTTCTTAAGGCTCAGAAGCTTCTTGGAACCCTTTCAGCAACCCAAGCCTCCAGTTTCCCATTTTTGGTTTTTCACAGATTCCCATCTCTTTGAAGCCCTGCTGCTCAATACTCCTTTACCTTACATATCTTTACTTCCTTCTGTCCTGTTGTCTCTGCTCCTCTGGACCATTTTAGGTGCCCCCTCACTGCGACTGCTGCTAATTATCTGCTTCCTCCACCACCTCCTATTACTAGATCACTGTGATTGATTAATGAGAATGATTGAAATTAGACAAGAACAGAAGACTTAAGACAGCCTTCCTGTGATTGTTCTATGGCTGACTTAAGTATCAAGCTGAGTAACATGATAGCCAGGGGTAAAGATGTTTGTATTCTAAATGGCACAGTCATTCATGCAAATGAAAAATTATGATCTGCACCAATCACCAAAATTCCTGTGGAACATCAGAGGAAGTGTTTCTCCTCTGACTTGGGCAAAATAAGGATCATCTAGAATACACCGGGTTTTGTGACTGTGAAAAGACCTGCATAAGCCCTTTGCAATAGTCATAGCTCGATGATGCTTTCTGGAGTGATAGTTACTGTTGGTCTCCCTCAAGTATTTCTTCCTACAGTTCTCCCTCAAGGAGTCTGAACTGTGTTCAAAGCAGCTAAGCTGCAAAAAGTGTCTCAGCGCTCACATCTCGAGACAACTACCACAAGGCAGAGAGAAAGCACAGTGGGAATGGCATGGGCTCAAGGTCCACTCATGCCTCCTCCAAAAAGGCTACACCCCTTAGTCCTTCCCAAATAGTTCTACCAACTGGGACCAAGTATTCAAATATATGAGAGTATGGCAGCCATTCTCATTCAAACCACCACAAGAACCACTTAATACTTTCTTAACCATGATCTGAGATATAATTTGTGTTTTCTAAGCCATTATCATTTTGACATTATTACAGGAGAGATAGAGAGCTAATGTTGGAGTAGTTGCTAAATCTGTCTCAGCAAGAGGTAGTCATACCAAGTACAAATTGGAAGATTCTAGAAATAGATTGTGTGTATAACTTTTTGTAGCATTGTAAATTGTTTTCTAAGTAAACATTATCTTTTGTCTGATTTATATATATAATATATATATATAATATATATATACACATACCTCCTTTTTGGTCAGTGCATGGTGAGAAAGTTGGATTTCAGATAGCAATGAGAAAGGTAATTGCTGTCATCAGTAACTTCAAAACTGTGGGAGCAACATCAGAAAGAAAAGAAATAGAAAGAAATTTAAAGAGTGGGAGTAAAATAATTTTAAGGACCTGTCAACTGAATGCATACCATGCTGACTAATGGGTTTAGTAAAATAGATGTGGATCACAAATCCATGTTTAGTTCTGGAAGGACAGCTGAATTAAAAACTATTTATATAGGAAAACTTGTTTAAAGACTGTTCCTTATTTTCCTGTGTCAATCAGTCAAACTGCATAATTGACTTAGCCCAATTCAGGAGAGATGTACATGGAAAAACATATACTAAATCCAGAATCCTACAGAAACCTCTTCCTGAGCTTTCTAGAAGTTATTCAGTAAGTGTGATCATGTTCCCTTACTGATGCTGGGCTCATAAACTGTCTTTCCTTGATAAGAAAACTTTTGATGGACTGATATGGGATGATAGTTGATTTTAAATGTCTAAGAATGAAGAGATGGGAAGAAAATAAATTCCAGGCTGATGCAATTGTGTCTCACATGCAGTGACTGGTTGAAATGGAGCTCCAGTGACTAAATCATTTATTGATTTATTAGATTAAAATAACTTAAAGAGGACAATTTAAATATAAATGCTAATTGCTGTTACAAGAAATGAAAGGCATTTTAATTATCTGTGACAGAATATCTAATAGCAACCAATTGAAATAACTTCACAAGGAATGCATTTATTGTGTAAAATGACTAATCTGGATTGGGCTGAGAAATCTATAAAAGATTAATAAAGTACACCTCTGGAGATGTTTGTGATGGTGTTTCCAGACATTAGATAGATTTTGAGGACTCTGACTTAATAAATGATTTAATCCAGTGATAGATTTCAAGTGTGAATAGAACAGTAGGATGAAGTAGAACTGTGGAATGAGCGTCTTGACTGGACGATGTGGCTTCCTGAGAGGATGTTCTTGGGGGCTCTATATTCCCGTAGCCTTAACATGCTTGGGATTATTCTCTACTGGGGTCATTAGGGGAGTGTCCTTGGGGGCTAGATTTCCTCTGGCTCCTTCATGTTGATCTCTGCTTCCTATTTGCCATGGTGTGAGATGCTGCATTGGGCTGTTCCTGCCATGTTGGATGGAAACCCCTGAAACCACAAGCTAAAGCAAACCTTTCCTCCCTTGTGTAGCTTCTGTCAGGTACTTGGTTCCAGCAATGGGAAAGTTAACTAATACTTAATCCTTGATGCTTCTCAACAAACATTGTGGCTGCTGCTCCTGCTCTCTCATGGTGTTTTAAAAACAATTAAATCTTCTTCTTTCTCTTTGCAATGTATGTGATGTGTTTTTTGCAATGTATATTTATTGTGCCTTTTGTTTAAAATGATCAAAGAGATTATTTGAATTATGTTATAATTTTCATATGAAATATGTCTGTGTTGCTTGAGGCTGATAATACTGGTAAACTTTGGAAGAGCCATTTCTATTTTTATTCTGACTTAGAAAATATAAGGTACTATTAAACTTGTTGCTGGTAAATAATTCTTTTTTTCTTTTTCTCTTTCTTTCTTTGCTTGTAGTGAATCAATACACATCATTGCAGTTATATAAAATAATTAATTCTTCACAAAAGGTATGGTTAAATATGGAGTAGAAGGAAGCACCATAAATAGCACATACATTTTTATTTATTTATTTATTTATTTATTTATTTATTTATTTATTTATTTATTTATTTATTTATTATCTTTAATCGTTTTTACAGCCCAGTCATTATCCCCCTCCCATTCTGCCCTCTGACAGTTCCTCATCCTGTTCCTCCTCCTCTGTCTCCAAGAGGATTTCCCTACACACCCCACCAGGCCTCTCCATTCCCTGGGGCCTCAAGTATCTCAAGGGTTAAGTTCATCTTCTTTCATTGAGGACAGACCAGGTAGTCCTCTGCTGTGCACGTGTCTGGGCCTCGGGCCAGCTAGCATATGCTGCCTCATTGGTGCGTCAGTGTCTGAGAGATCTCATGGGTCTGGATTAGTTTAGATTGCTGGTCTTCCTATAGGGTTGCCCTCCTCCTCAACTTCTTCCAGTTTTTCCCTAATTCAACTGCACGGGTGCCTGACTTCAGTCCATAGGTTGGGCATAACTACCTGCTTCTGTCTCAGTCAACTGATTGTTGGGCCTCTCAGAGGGCAGCCATGCAGGCTCCTGTCTGTGAGTACATCATAGCATTAGTAATAGTGTCAGGTATTTATATCCTTGCCTTGAGATGGGCTCCAATTGAGACCTGTCACTTTCCCTCCTTTCCCTCAGGTTCTTCTCCATTTTTGTTCCAGCAGTTCTTTCAGACAGGAACAATTATGAGACATAGTTTTTAACTTGGGATGGCAACCTCATCCCTCCACTTGATGCCCTAGGAGGGGGGTGGGCAGGAGAAAGGGGAACATGATCAGGTACTGGGGGGGAGGACCAGGAATGAAGCCCTGAGAGCCCGTAGATGAATGGAAATATACAGCCTTGGGAGGTGGGAGGTGGGAGGTGGGAGGTGGGGGGAGGCCCTCTAAAATGCCCCAGAGACCTGGGAGGTGAGAGAATCTCAAGACTCAAAGGAAGGAACCTTAGATGAAATGCCCAACAGTGGGGAGAGGGAACTTGTAGAACCCACATCCAGTAGCCATGCATTTTAAAAGTCTGATTGCCTGGGTTCTTTATTTCTCCTGACTTTATTCTATGACCAAATTTAATTTTTTCTTAGTATGCATTAGCCTCTCTCTCTCTCTCTCTCTCTCTCTCTCTCTCTCTCTCTCTCTCTCTCTCTTGCACACATGCACATGCACATATATACACAAAAAATTTTAAAAAATCAGAAGATTTAGTTAATGCATCTCTTATTTGGTATACACACTTGTAAATTGGCTGCTTTTTAAAATGGGACCTAGCACTGTAGTCACAGGGGAGTTGCAACGTTGCAGATGTAATCATAACTCTCCTCATTCCTTAATTGTTTTATTGCTTTTGATTCTTTGCTTCATTCCACAGCTTATCTTCTTATGTTGAATGCCACCTCCCCAATGCACATTTATTTATTATCTCTGTTTAAGAATATTTCAGTGGCTCCACAACCCTTTGGAGAAAAGTTGAGACACTAAACCAGTAACAGTACACAGTGGTCTTTGTAGATCTCCACCATTTTCTCTTGTGGTTACCCTCAAACACACCTTGCTTGGGACATTTTCAATGAGTTGTTACATACATATACAATCAACTAACTCCTCATCATGGCTAAGTGTGAAGCTTGGTCACCTTCAAATTATCTGCCATGAATCTCTCCTAGACTGTCTGAGTAGTCCTGTTCATTTTGCAGCATCCTAGGTGTCCTCTGATTATACCTTGGTACTCGTGGATGGTCACTGTGCTAGGCAACTTTCTAGCACTGTGACAGAATACCTGAGCTTGTCCTTTTGACATGAAGCAGATTCATGTTAGCTCATGGTTTCAGTGGTTTCAGTCCATGGTTGCTCATTTTGTCACTCTGATCTTGTAGAAAGGCAGAACATCAGGGAAGAAAGAATATAGTAGAACAAAGCTTCTCATCTCTAGGATTCAGAATGGAGGGGGGGAGGGGTTGGAGGTGTATGATTTGTGATCCCAATATCCCCATTAGATACACCCAAAATGACTTAACTTTCTTCTACCAGTCCCTATTTCCTACAGATTTCACAATGTCTACCAGTTCTAGAAGTGGCAGCTCATGAATTTTGGGAAACCCAAACTATCTCTATACCTATCCTCAATTTTTCTGCATAGCAGGAGTCCTCAAGGTCGGGGGCTAGGACCTTGCCAAGTGTGTACTTGTTAGTGAGCTCTACTGCATTAGTTAAGGAAATATATTTCAACGGGGTATTATGAGCTAAATTTGAATTTCTTACCCCATTAATGTTTTGAAGACTCTATCCCTAGATCCTTAGGGTAGGGTAGTGTTTGATGATAGAGTCATAAAAATGTATTTTTCAGGAGATAAGTATGTTCATTTTAACTTAAGCATTGTATAGTGAGTACATTTATTGAAGTATTACATGGTACTAGTGTCAGATTTGTATATTTTGTGTACCAATTAAAAGTAAGTTAAAAGGAAAAAAATTACCTCTTATCATCTTATAAATGTTCTGTTTTTAGTGGATGGCTCTTTCAGAAATGAACGATGGCTCTCTCCCTCTCCATCTTCTATTCCTATTTCTCTTCTTACCCATTGCATTCCAGTTACATACCTTCTTTGCTGTTTGTTGTTGTTGTTGTTAACCTTTTTACTCCGACTATAAAAGATTTCTAAAATTACCTCTCTTCTGTCTCTTTTAAGGCCACTGGTTCCTGAGCACCCAAGTTTCTTCTTTGAAACCCTGGCTTTGATCTACCATCTCTTCAGTATTTTTTTTTTTTTTCACTTAGGGTCAAGGCCTTCTACTGAGGGTGATTTCAAGGTCCACTGCATCTTTCCTCTAGTTATTAACCAACCCAGAATCACAGAGTAGACTGAGGCAGGCAGTAATTTGGTAGTGTGGGTGGTTGCAGAAACAAAAGTTATGATTGCTCCGGCTAACATTGCTTACTATTTGTAAATTTTTCTCTTCCTTTAACTCTTTGTTATTCTAAATCAAAAGCTGCTGGCTTCTGGTAATCAGCTTCTACTGTTAGTAGCAGGGAATTAAGAAAATAAAGCTTGACAGAGACTGACTGCCAGCAGCTTCCGGCGACGGCCGGAAGCCTCAGCTTGGGCCACAGGGCCCCACAGCTGATCAGCGCCGGGACAAAGATCCCTCGCCGGAGATCGCAGGACCCAGCGGAGGGCCAGGGACGCGCCCCACAGCTCA